>CM060928.1:80084026-81334026 GCA_030765085.1 Allium cepa | reverse complement strand
AAGTGCCTTAGGTTCCATTCAGACCCAGGATGGACTTGTATAGATGTATGTCTGACATTACACTTTGACATATAAAGCTGATTTCTAACAAACACTTTTCTGTTTGGTGGCGAAGAATTTATTCACTTAGCTTAACACCTTTTTATGAGACGTACGAGCTCAGAGGTTATGTAGTTGATATTTACTAGTGATATACTCCCAATTTGGTAATGTGACATGCTAAGTGCTGATCATTGGTTGATCGAAGCATGGATTTTGTGAAAAGCGTAGCTTTGTGGGATGAGACTTCATCGAACCTCACACCCTGGAAATGGTCGAAACAGGAAGGATGTGGCAAGGTTACGGGGGTCGTGCCCCTTAGGGTATGTGCATTTTCTTCTGGATAAAAAAGTGGTATCATGTTATGGAGCCTAGATATTTTACTTATGTGGTTGTTGGAATTTGTTGTTGACGCCTCGGTAAAGGTCGGTTACGACCGAGGGATGGCATACTCGTGACAGTTAGTTATCTAGTTACAAAGGTAACCCGACCTTGTGTTGGCTGAGATCCGGTTAGGTTCTCGGGACGTCCCTTCAGAGGCGTACCCATTCGGAAAGGAAGTTCCTTAGACTTGACCATTTGTTGGAAATCCAATCATCCAATACGAGCCCTGTACGGTTTTTAGTTGTATAACCTGCCATTTTTAAATGGTAGCTATAGTAGGCATACTATAATGGTACGTATGCTAGCTAAGATTAATATTATACTTTCGAAATGTTTTTCACACTATGCACTAATTATAATATCAAACGGATTTTCGCGTATCAAGCATGTTTGACTATCATAAGAAGAAACTTTCCCCATATGTGTGATTGCATTGTGTGTGTGTCGGGAGATCTTATGGTAGTTTCATTTTTCAAAAAGCATAACGGATTTCTTTTTGTTTCTTTTTGTTTATTTTTGTACAAACAACTATTTTTGTTTGCTCACACCAGTCTCATGACTGACTCGTAGTTTATTATTCCATTATCTAAACTCTGGGTTCCCACAATTTTCCACATGTGCAACCTAGAGTTAGGTTAACAGATAGTCAGCTAGTAGATGTTGATTTTGGAAATCTTTGAAGTCTGTGGATCTGGGATGGCATTTGCTTAACTGCAAAAGGATAGCCTTTGGTTTTGAGCTTTTGGTTTGGAGTTTTGGAGCTTTGGATGAAGATGCAGCCTGTTATGTCTCTTTTCCCTATTAAAGATATATTTCCATTGTTGCGCTCTTGTTCCCATTTGCTATTATTTCTTTCCGCTGTTGTATCTATTTTGGCTCTGATATTGTTGGGCATTACTATCAGTTTGTTGTATCAATATTGTATTCATGTTGTATCCATTTTGTGTATTAATATAAAATTCTTTTCTATTTCCGCTGTGTTGTTATTACCTAATGTGTTGTAAGCTCCGGTGAACCAGATTCCAACGTTTAAATCTCCGACATTGAATACGGGTGATGTGTTTGATGTCGATTTTCGGACGCCGAACTCGGATCGTCACATCCCCCATTTTTTATTTTAGCTTGAGAGTGTTAGAAAATGAAAATAAATGAACAGGAAAGGAGTGGAGTGGGATGTATATGGTAAGGGGTCTGGGTTCTCTTATTGGTTTAGTAGGCTAGAATACAACCCAAAGCCTAAACAAAATACCAAAATCCTAATCAACTCCAAACGTATCGATGTTTGTACTCAAAATGGTTGTAAACACCATTTTGAACTCAATGAAAGTAGTTTCGAGTACTAATTCGAATGTTTACAAAAAGTAGCACTTCAGACTTTAATCCGACTAACAATGCTATATTTAAATAAATATTTAAATATATACAATCGTAAAATATGCGGGTTGTTACGGACTCCCCTCCTTAAAGAAATTGCATCGTTGCAATACTTAATAAGAAAATAAAGAGTAACAACCATAAAAGTATATCAACACAAAAGAAAATTTTGAAGTGAGTAGTTCACCTTAAGGAGCAAAAGAAAGTAAGTCCGGATTTTTTTGCTCGATGAATCCTTTGGATTTCCAAGAACAATCCTTAGGAATTGACGACCACTGAAATTTCACAAGCGGAACATCTTTATTACGAAGGCGTCTGACCTCCATAGCAATGATATGAATAGGATGTTGCTCAAAAGTCAAATTAGATGAAACTTCGATTTCTACAATCACCCATAAACTGTTATGACTCGAATGAGATTGAGGAAGAACGTCAATAAAGTGCGTGGAAACTTGATTCCACTTCCAAACTGGAATGTCCCAAGGTTGCAATAACCCACAGGGCCTTTGATGCTCGGCCTTAATGAATTGGCAAGTCATGCAGCGCTTAAGGAAGTTAGCAATATAAGATTTCATTCCATCCCAATAATAAAGTCGCTTTATGTTGGCTCACATTTTACTACTACCGGTATGAGTGGTAAATTTAGAATGGTAAGAATCTTTTAAAATGTCTTTACGAAGATCACTAATATTTGGTACATTAAGACTACCAAATTTCGAATGCCGCCATGGGCATCGATTTAAAAGTCTTTTAAACCATCAATATTTCTATCCCTACAACTTTGGCTAAGATAAGCCAACTCGAGATCATGCTTTGAGCATCAAGAATGCGATCAAAAAGAGATGGTTGAGCCTCAAGACTACATATAACAAGAGATGAGCGTGAATCCGATTCACGATTTTGAATCTCACAAGTCGATAAAGTCTCGAGGTCATTCTATTCAGATATCATCATGGAAACAATCGCTTGTTGGTTATGACTAAGGGAATTGGCAATACGATTACCCTTTCCGGGAGTATAAAGAACATCAAGACCATAAGATGTAAGGAATTCGAGCCAATATTGTTGACGCAAATTAAGTTCCTTTCGAAAAAATAAGTACTTCAAAAATTTATGATCGATATAGAGAATAAACTTCTCTCCCGAAAGATAACGATGCCAAATTCTGAGGGCAAAAACAATGGCGCGAGCTCTAAATCATGAGTGGCATATCAAGTCTTGGCAGGCTTTAATTGCCTAGAAGCATAAGTGATAACACATTCCCTTTGCATGAGAACGGCACCCAAAACAACACGACTAGCATCGGAATAAACAATCAAGTCTTGGTTCCTTTCGAGAATCACAAGATTAGGAACATCATAAAGGAGTTCTTTTAATTTTTGAAAAGCAACTTCACGTTTTTCTAACCAAATATACCTAACTCCCTTCTTTGTCAAACTAGTAAGAGGCACAGAAATTTTAAAAAAGTCTTTTATGAACTGACGGTAATAGCCCGCCAATCCAAGGTAGCCACGAATTACCGTCACATTCTCCGGTTTCTTCCAATTTTGAATCGCTTTGATCTATTAAGGATCCACGGAAATTCCGGATTCAGAAATAATATATCCTAAAAATTTCACACGAGATTGCCAAAAGTGGCACTTAGTAAGTTTCGCTTTTCAATTGATTACTCCTAAGAGTTTCCAATACAATCTGAAGATGTTTTTCATGCTCTTCCACGGTTTTAGAATGAAAAATAATATCATCTATAAAAATGAGAACAAATCGATCGAGGAAGCCCTTGAAAACTCGATTAATAAGGTCAACGAAATAAGCAGGAGCATTCGTTAAACCAAATGGCATAACAAGCCACTCATAAGATCCATAACAAGTATGGAATAATATCAAAGGAATATTATCCTCTGCAATACAAAGCTGATGAAAACCAGTTGCTAAGTCTAACTGTGAAAAGAATCTAGCACCGCAAAGTTGATCGAATAGATCATCAATCCGAGGTAAATGATATTTATTCTTGATGGTGAGATCATTAAGCTTGCGGCAGTCATTGCAAAGCCTATGCATACCATTGGATTTCTTCATAAAAATAACTGAAGCTCCCCATGGAGAGGAACTAGAATGAATAAACTGTTTTGTTTCTAATTCGGATAATTGTTTACACATCTCCTCATTTTCCTTATTGGACATACGATAAGGAGGACGGGTTATAGGTAGAGCTCCAAGGATTAGATTAATTCTGAACATAATTGCTCGCTTAGGTGGTAATCCTAAAACGGGCTCACATATATTGGGAAATTCACGAACAACGTGAACGAGGGAAATGACATCTTTCTCATCATCATTATCGTCATTATGTGGATTTAGAGAATTTAAGGATGTTACCAAATTGGAATCTGAATCATTAAAAACAATAGAAATTTGTTTAACAGATTGAGGAGTTCGAAGATATATAGTCCTCTTGGACATAGGATGTGTGCTTCATAACGATTAAGCCAATGCCCAAAATCATTTCGAAACTATGGTAACGCCGAACATGCAAATCGGCTTGGAAAGATAATCACATAAAATAATCTCGACATCTTTACAAAATAAACTGAGTGTTGCAGATCCACCAATGGATTCGCAATACTTAGTGAAGTCATCAAGCACATAACATTTTAAGAAAAGGTATCAACAAGTTCATTTGATATAAATAGTGAGATGCACCCATATCAAAAAGAACTCGAATAAGATGACCACGAAACACAATAATGCCATCAAGGATAGAAGGAGAATTACCTTAACCAAGAGAAGTATCACTAGGGACATGAACAACATTTAGCTTTCCCTCCTTCTTGCTTTGAAGTTTGCGACATGAAGATATATGATGACCCAAACTTTTGCAATAGCGGCAATATATGGGTTTTGGGCACCTATTTGCATAATGGTCTTTAGAACCACAATTGTAGCATTCTCCATGATTTGGGATTGCAGTCTTTTGCTACCGAAGTTGCTTGCTTCCCTTTCTTGTTGGGATTAGGCTTGAACTTAATATGCCTCTTCTTGTCGATGTTGGAGTTCTATTTAGCACCCACAACTTCAACATCACTTTCTTTATTGGCCTCTTCAAGTCGTAGAGCGATATCAACAAGTTATTCGAAAGAAACTTTTAGTTTCATAAGTAAAACATTTTTGAGGTTCTTATTAAACCCATAGACAAACCTATGATTTTTCTTCAATGGGGTATTAATATACTCTACCCCATATTTAGAGAGAGATTCAAAAGATGCGACATAATCCATCACAGAAGATTCACATTGAACAAGGCCGATAAAGCGTCAGGCTGAAGATACTTTTTCAGCCTCCGGTACAAACTTTAACTCGAATATTTCCCGGAATTGCACCCAAATAAGATCCACTTCAACAATTTCAGAAACCAAAAGCTCATACCAATCTAATGCTCTCTCCTGGAGGATGCTATAAGCCACTTGGACTCGATGTACATCAACAAGATTCATGCGAGAAAAGATGTGATCACATGATCTAAGACAAGCATGGACTTCTATAATGCATTTGGAACCCTTGAATGGCCTTCTACCCAAATTGGTATAATCATTGCACAGCCATGCAAACCCGGATTTAGGATGTGTAGGCTCGGGAATGGGTCGGCATCTTGGGCATTCTTTACAAGATCCAAAAGCTGTTGGGCAGGCATGAATACTCCATCTAGAGGAGTAGCACTGGATTGACCGGTGCTGGGACAGCCAGGCCTAACCATTTCTCTTCTTTAAGGAAGAAAGAAAGAAGAGTAAAAATTTATTCTCCAAATGAATATCAAATAAACTTGATTGATAAAACAAGGCATCATAAAAGAAATTAGGATAGAACAGGTCCTAAGACTCGGATAAATCCTAAGGCATGATTCCTAAGAGAGACTTAGGACAATAATCCTTGTCATAGTATTCTATATTGTTCCAAAGTTTGGCTCTGATACCATGATGTGATGCCCCACCTCAATACTCGCACTAACCAAGGACACTTCTAGGTAATGCCGTCAATTAGTACCACGAATAAGGCTGTTAAGGAGCGACCATCTGTGTAATTACTTTGTGTGAGTACCGATATGCTAGATAAAATATCACTTTCATTTCAAGAGGAAATCCGACATACCAATACATACTCAAAGCTAATACACAGTGGTTATGTGGTATTCAAAAACAAATATAAAATAAGCATAACACAAAATCAGTCACAGATATTCATATCACTAAGGCGGAAACAGATATGAATACAACATATACAATGTACATCAAAGTAGTGGTCTTATAAGATCCACTACATCATAAAAGAATAGGTACAATTGCTAGATAAAAGAATATGTATACATCAAGGAGTCTTTATCTCGAATGTTTAAAAGAGAAAATACTACGCTAAAGTAGTTAGCCAAAAGTCAGAAGACAATCCCTGCTAAGAAGTCAAGTGGAAGCACCTGTAGCACCTCGGTATGACCCGAGTATTATTTAAGAAGAAAAATAATAAACGGATCAGTCTAGCTATAAATATCATATAAAATGAGATAGGATAAGACATATCATAGAAATATATGATGACAACAAAAATCGTAGAATATCTCAAATCTTCTTAAACATCAAAAGAATGTCATGTTCTTTAGCTTTTTCACCAAACCACAAATATTAGCATAACATATCAATGCCAGTTCGCAACAAATGGTGAATTACAAATTCCAGAAATCAATAAATAGAAATCTAGAAAACACAAAGGGGGAGGACTATCACCAACGGGCGCATGAAAACTCGCCAACACGTGTATCACAAACGGGATACTAACCCATGAAAATACGAGGTACTGTCCCCCCTTGGGGACAAATAAGCTGAACATCGAGGCACCTAAAAAGATACGCCCCATGCACAGTTGAACATTGACGCATATGAAAAGATACGCCCCATGCACATATCTATTGAGCCGAACATCGACGCACCTTAATGCCCCATGTACTGAACATTGAGCCGATTGCTCGATGAATGCATAAAAAGACCAGGGGTCGCTAGCCCTTAAAATTAGACGAAGCTCCATAAAACTAGGTATAGTCCCCTATGTGGAAAAAAGACATCGTATATCGCTAGTCTAAACCATAAAATGATCACCATCGATCAATAAGAAGTGTAAATTACACTAAACTAGTATATAAATGAGTTCAACTTCATGTCACATAACCACTGGCTTAACTTAAGTATTTACGAACAAATTGTAGATTTCCACTCGAAAATTATCACAACAGGTCAATCGAACAAGTCGAAGAATTAACGGACAAGGAAAATGAAAGCGTTTCATACCACTTGTTTTGCTAAGTCATTTAATTAGATTTCTCATACGATTGAGGTAAACGTACGTATATACTAATAGATTGAAAAATGGTTTTAAAAACGAGCTTTTTATTAAAAATAACATTGAAATCATTTTTGTGAAAGAGTTTGGATACTTGCTGCTAGTATAGAAACCTTTGTATTTTAAAGTGACAAATCACAGATATGATTGTTAAAACAATCTATGATCAAAAATTCACATTCGACGACGTGAATTAAATACCATGAAAAACAATATCAAATCCATCAAATGGATACTCCAAAATCCAGAAAAGAAGTCATCAAAGTCGATAAAAGTGATAACAACTAATCGGATCAGCCGAAAAATCGATACAAATGGAAACCCACATAAAATAGGCAAATTGGCTGCATTTAACAGCTTGAGACGTCTGGTGATTATCTCAAACGTTTGAGCTGAAAGACTGAAATTTTCTTCCAGACCGCTAAGACGTCTGGTAAGTAAGCTCAGACGTCTGAGCTGAACATCTAGAATTTTTATTCTGATGGCCCGGATGTTTGAGTGTTATACCAGACGTTTGAGCAGAAGCTAAGTGTGACGACCCGGAATTTTTAGACATTTGAAATGGGAATATTTAATTAATTTTAAATATTCGAAAGTTAATTATTAACTTTAATTTCAAATATCAATATTTATTGAATAATTAATTATTAAATTTAATTATCGGGATTGGGTAAAAATATTGAATCTTGATTTTTAAAGCTGGTTAAAAATAATT
The DNA here is from genome assembly GCA_030765085.1 of Allium cepa. Classification (NCBI taxonomy): domain Eukaryota; kingdom Viridiplantae; phylum Streptophyta; class Magnoliopsida; order Asparagales; family Amaryllidaceae; genus Allium; species Allium cepa. Next base: position 81,326,132 of record CM060928.1, on the reverse strand, counting down.
AGAAGGCTTATTTAATTTATATTAATAATACTGAAGACGATAGAAGTTGTAAAATTTAAATTAACGATGGTTTGTTCAATTTTAAAATTTGATTGTTTAAATTGAATTCAAAAATAGCCTTCCGAGGCACAGTCTCGGAATTTGACAAAACCAGTTCCATTGGATCCGTAATACTGAGTTATTATCGGATTTTAATTTTCATAGCGTTTGGATTTATCGTTTGCTCGTACGGGTGAGAAACGCGTTGAAATTTAAAACCAACAATTTAATATTTTAAATCGATTTGGGGTTGGAAGGGAAAAAAAAAGGGTGAAACATTATAGCAAGGAGTCTTCAACACACTTCCTCACCTTTTATATTCCAGCCGAAGTGAATACGTTCCCTAGCTTCTTCCACACACTTCTTCGTTGGATTAAATAATTAAACCTGGTTGATATTTTCTTCGTTCAAAGCAAATTAACTTCGTTCTAAAAAAAAAAAATGGTGAATTAAATTAAGCTCGAATGGGAGGATCGCGAGTCAGTCGCGGCTCCAGCTAGAGTATGCGTTCGCAAGCTTGGGGGATTCGACTTCGTACGCGACAACGGCGTAGGGCAGTGGCGATGCGTTGGGTTCGCGAGCAGGAAACGCGACGAGGGACTATCGCGTTTGGTTGGCTCGAGCACGAGCACTTGGATGCAACTGGGAGCGTGGTGGGCTGAGGCCGAAGCGTCGAGTGAGGTCGCTGGGAATCGAGGCAGCGGTGATTTTGGCTGCCGAACAGCTGTGAGGTATTCGATTTTGTTTATCATATTAACTTGATAAATATGTGTTTGCAGATTTAAAATAAATTTAGTAACCTCATCATACAGAGTCTGTTGATTTATTTGCAAATTGGAAATTTATTAAATCTGTCTTAGTAATGAAATTAATAACGGTAAAGGAAAGAATGATATAAACAGTAATTATATATAGGTTATTTTTAGAACTTGTAGTTTCAAAATAATAGATAATAGAATAAAATCTATTTTTAGTTTTAAAATTATACATACAGTTTATGTATTTTAAATAATAATAATAATAAATGAATTTGCAAAAGTTTACAATAACCAGATTGTTTGGGTTAAGATAAATGTTAAAAGAAAAATTGTATTTTTGTTTAAACTTTATATATATGTAGATATATATAGATTTAATGAAGTGAATATAGATAAAGATTTTTACAACAAATTTTCTGAAAAATAAAATAGAATACATAAATAAATCAATAAAATAGTAATTGATTTATTCAAGTTCTTTAAATAATAAATTGTTCATTTGACTCGTTCAAATATTAATAAGCCATATACATGATGTTTTACAAGGTTGAAAAATCGTGGAATCAAATCGAGAATGAAGTGGATTTGAAATTTTAGAGGCAAAAGGTGAGTTAATCTCACTCAGTGAATTTTATTTAAATTTAAATAGTTAAATTTAAATAATTGATTGAATGCTTGTTTGGATTGATTGGATCTGATAGTATATATAGTAGTATATATACCAATATATATATATTGGAATATGTATATATTGGAGTTGTTGATTTCCCGCACTTTATAGCGGATGAGACCCTATGCGCCGCATAATAGCGGATAATATTATTTAATCCCATATACCGCGATATTCCACCTTGAAGTGGAATTGGTATTTTATATTGTGCTAACATCTGTGGATGCAGGGAAACAGGTTGGAGGGATCCAACTGGATTCCTCAAATTTAATTAGATTATTTAATATTCTGTGTGACGAATATTTGATATCCTGTGATTGTTTTATGGATAATTGGAATATGGGATAGTATGGTTGGATGGAATAACTCAGTATAAAGAGTTACCAAAATCTATGGAATTGGATTTTTGAAAGGTAATAAAAGAGTAAAATTTTAAGTAAATAATTCTAGTAAATTGGAATAAATTGAATAATGAAGTGAAAATAAAAGAAAATAGAGTGATTTATAAACTCTAACAAAATATGGAATATGAGGAAATTGAATTAACAAAGGAATAATAGGAACTTAAGTGAATAAAAGTCATTATTTTAAATGTAAGGATTAAATTTAAAGGTAAAGAAAGGAAATTGAGGAATCTGAATTTGGTATTTTTCAGTTTAAAGATTTTAAAACATAAATTGGAAATTAAATCTAAAGTTAATAAATTTTGAAATGAATGAAGTAAGAGAATTTATTTCATGGTAAAGTAAATGGAAATCAATTGTAAAATTGATTTAGGTGTTGAAATTTAAATTTAAAGTGAAGAGAGATTTTGGGACTTTATGACTGGATTATAAAATGAAATAAAATGTCGGTGGATATTTTATAAATTCAAGGTAAGAATTTATTAAAGAAATGGGTATTTGTTTAAAATAAATGGTGATTTATTTTTATGAAATGGGAAACAGAAGAGGATTTCCCTGGATAGCCAAGTATGAGTTTCAAAAATATTTAAAGGTTTTAAGATCGTTTTAAAAAGCAGGTTTTGGAAAGTTTATTATTTCTAAATCTAAATTTTTAAAGCAAGTATATTTTTCTAAACCTATTATTGAAATAACTATATTAAGTAACTTGGTATTGAGTTTTAAAGAGGAAATTTAGTTTATATTTTATAAAGTGTTTTATACAAAATATTTTTAAAGTATATTTATTTTAATAAAATATTTAAGGTTTTAATTTTAAAAGTTATAAGTATATTTTATAAAAAAAATGTTTTTAAAATTATTTTAAACTTAAGTGTTTGTACTTGGCGTTCCAATGGAAATAATAATTGGAAATGTACCCTGGGAAGGGAAAACGGATTTTGAAACTGTTTTCAAAAGGGGTTGAAAATTGGAAATATATATATCTCGGGAAGATATTTTGGGATTAATAAATAATTTGGGAAATTATTTATTGGTTGATGGATGTTTGTGAATATTAATTGATAGTTAAATAACCGACTATCAATATTGGACAAATGCGTTGATCGTTTCGAAGAGACCGGGATCGAGATTTATTTCTCGAAAACCACTTCGATCCGGTTTGTACGTTTCGTGCGAAAAACGTGATTCGGAGTCGAAGATGGAGCAGTGAAGTGCAAGGGCTAGTCGCTACTAATCCTGAGGATATTTCCAAAATGGATGTAGTAGGAATAGTGCCTTCGGTTCCGTTCGAACCCGGGACGGACTTGTATGGACGAATGCTTGCGAAACATCGTCAGGTGGGCGATGGGCATTCTAAGTGAAACGTTCTAAAGGTAACGCTTAGCCTCAAGCCTCATCAAATGGGAATGACTGAAAATCAGGGGATATGCAGCAAGGTTAGGTGGGTAGCACCCAAGCAGGGTGAGGTCATTTCAGTCTAGATGTCCCTTATTACGTTTTCGGCTTAGTGGTGCGGTTGCTGATCCCAACCGCGGGGTGATCTCACTCGGGACTGTCCAGTAAGGGATGGTTCCGGCCTTGTGTTGCAGGGGATGAAGGGAGTAATCCTCGGTACGGTGATCTAGGCCCCGTACTGTGACAGGTGGTACCCCAGTGCCTAGTCATTAGTTGGAAATCCATTCTCCCTACGAGCCTTGTACGAGTTTTGTTTGTATTACCCACTTTTGTGGCTAGTAGCTGGAATTTAATAATGTAACAATTTCGGCTATTTTATAAGTACTTGTGTATAGACCCTATTATAATATCAGAGGATTTCTATAAAAAATTGTTTTAGCTATCGTAAGGTAAAAACCCGACATGTTTATTAGTGGCGTGGTCTTACGAGATGCTTTTGTTTTCAAAGGATTTTTGAAACTTTAATAATCAATTGGGTGTGATTTTCTCACGCTGGTATTCCAGACTGACTCGGGTGTTATTTAACTGTAATGCTCGGGTCAGACCGAGTATTATAGGATACAGGATTGATGCTGTGGAGCTCAGGAGACGAGCTGGATGATGATACGTACTCCCGTATTTGGTTATGTATATATTCTGCTGTGTTTAGTAGCTGTGTATTCAGTTGTATGTTATTGATGTTGATCTCTGATGATGTACTCTGATATATGTATAAACAGATATATATTTGTTTGAGTAAAGATCTGTTAATATATATTATATTTTATTCCGCTGCGATGGTTAGATTCTGATGTTGTTTCTGTTTTCTCTTCTTCTACCTCTTCTTCTTTAATCAAAAATGGTTCGCATTTCTGTTCTTTCTGAGTTGATTAGTGTAGAATAGTGTAGGCTCAGGGGTACGGACTTGCGGGTCGTTACAAGTGGTATCAGAGCTTAGGTTGGCGACAACCTAGGCTTTGGTGGGAATTACTCAAGTAGAGTCCGTAGTACTCTATAATGAGTTTGAGTGTATTAATAGATATGAGCGCGTATTTGTTAATGAATATAAAATGGTTTTATATTGTGTTGATTGGTTTATTGAGTGGTTTATGGATTCTGGTCAATACGAGTAATTAACGTTATTGATAGGGATCTCTAAACACTTGAATAGAACAATTCGACACAGTATTGTTTTAAAATAGAGTAAATGAAATAATTTTACCCAAATTATTTTGTATATGAAAGAAATAATTTTCAGAAATTATTATAGTATTTGGATGCTTGATTGTTAAGGAAGGATAATATTAAATTATTATCATTAAAGAGAAATTGAATAAGCAATTGGAAACTTATAACCAAAGTTGAAGAATAAATTTATATAACAAATGGAATTTGAAAATATAAAATATAAATGAAGTGTATAAATTGAAATAAATTAAGATTTCCAGAGTAATGTTGGAATATAAAAATTGGATGGATTTAAACTTTGGAATTTTGGGAAGTTAAAATTCCTTTGGGATTGGAAGTGGTTTAAAATAAAACAAGGGGATTTAGAGAAATAATGGTATTATTTCAAAAATATTTTTGAGTTGAATTTGAAATCTTGAGAGATTTGGAAATTTGAAATATTTGGAATGTTTTAAAGAGATAAAAGCATCGAACTCTTTCGGTCATTGGAAAATAACGTCGGTGATGACTGCAGCATCATCGATGTTTATTTTCGAGTTTCTAAAAGAGAAATTGCTGCCAAATTGTTTTAAAATGGAATTGGTTGTGAACTGGATTTGGTCTTGAAATTCAAAGGACAATTGAATTTACCAAAGGATTTTGGATATAGTTGATTTCAAAGTTGATTTTGGAATTTTAGGAATTGTTTAAAAACTCTGGAATCTTATGTAAAAATGTTTGTGGAATAATAAAATATATGGAATAAATAAAAATTCCTGGATATAAGTAAAAATGTGAATGAGAATTGATTGTAAATAAATGAGATATGAATATAAATAAGTGTGATGTATAAAAAAATTGGGAAGTAAGATATATAAGCCAAAATGAAATTGGTTGTAATGGTAATGAAAATTCAAAACTTAACTTATTAAATAAATAGGTTGAACTCCAGTAAAATAGATTAAGAGATTCTGAAATTAAATTGTTGTATTGGAAATGAATAAAATCCTAAACCTAGATTATAAAATAAAATGAACTCCAATAAGATAATAAAGGTGAGTTGGATATAAAATCAAATATTGATTTAATGTATGTTGAATATCAAATTTTGTAGTGACAAATGTTGAGTTTGTAAATGAATTATGGGATGAATATTCGATGTAAATAATATGGAATGTTCCAAGATTAATTAATGGAATATGGAAATGGAACTCGAATTGTTTAAATAAAAATTTGAGTTGCGGATAAATGATAAAATTTGAAAGAGATGTTGAGTTATTAATAGAAATTCAACTTGAAATTGTAAGTGAATTAAATTTGAATTGAAGTTGAATGGAATTGAATTAATATAAAAATAATTTGTATTGCCAATAAAAATCCAAGTAGGGATAAATTGGAAATGGCCTCATTATAAAATGAAAGGAATTCCGAAATAAATTATTGAATGTGAATTAGAATTCATATTGATTCAACGAAATATACCAGTTTAATTTAAATGAATGGAGCTGGCAATGAACTCTAGTTAAACAAAATGGAATTGAAATAGTGATGGTTGAGTTGAAAATAAAATTTAAGTGAATAAAAATAAAATTTGAAATGGTTGCAAATGAATTAGAATGGATAGAAGTGAATTAAAACTGGTTTTGAAATCAATTGAGTTAATATAAGCAATAAAATTGATTTTTGAAATCGGTTGAATTATAAATGGTTTATAATAAAACCTGTTTAGTAAGTGGAATGAAATTAGTAATTAAGTTGAGTAACTCAAGTTATATTAACAAGAGCTTGGCTTCGAATAAAATGGGAATTCATTGAATAAAATCTTATGAGTTGATAGAAGTGAAATAAAATTTATTTTGAATCACTTGGAATAAAAATAAACTCGTTTGGATTCAAATGAATTGGAAGTAGGCAATGAAGTGTAAATCATTTGATTGGAATGTAAAATGAATTAAATGAAATGGTATTGGAATGGATTGGAAGCATTCAAAATAAATGTCGAAATGTTTCACATGTGCTTGTGGAAGTATATGATATTCATCGTGTATGAAACCCATGTTTTAATTATTTATATTTAAGTGAAATGCTATAACTTTGTGTAATTGTCACTTACATATTTATATTGAGTAAGTACAGGTTCAGGGAAGCCGTTTGGCTGGATTTGATTGCACAATTTGCTAAAATAAATCGCCGCTTGCTTAAAAAAATGCTAAAATAAGGTACGCCTACGCAATACAAATAGGAAATATGAACTGTTTTTCTGTTTCCCGACCGTGTGGGTCGATGTATATTGATTTCCGGCCTGAGGCCGATGTATATATGTTTTTGTACATCCTGCGATATCGCAGAAGTCCCTCCGTACAAAGGAGACTCTGCCAAAATTTTCCGTAAATTTTGGGAGTTAGAAATTTTTTTTGGAAATTTTCACTAAAGGTAAATGATTTAATTTGTTAAGCAAATAAAATTGAAATTGGATATTGAAATCTAATTGGAATGTAAATGTAAAGAGAATGAAATTGAAGAAACTAAAGAAGTAAAGTTTGCAAATAAACTTTAATTGAGATTTAAATTAATTAGTAAGTGCAACTAATACAATATTCAAAGTGGAAACCAAAATTTAAACTTAAATGAAATTGTAAAGAAAAAGAGAATGGTAATGGAAATAAACTTCAAAAGTAAAATGAAGATTTATATAAGAATTATATACAATATTCAAATTAAACTTAAGGAATGGAAAATGAAATTCTTAAGTAAATTTGGTATTGGGAAAAATTATTCCAAGAGAATAATTGAATGGAAATTAACTGAAGGTTAAAGTGATAGCTGGAAATGTGAATAAAAAGAGAATTGGTGTAGCTAAAAATAAATTGGGCTAATTACGTAAGGTGTACGTATATTATTTATTCGCATAGCTATATTGATCCAGAATTCGAGCACAGATTTTCGAGATAGTTATATCGATCCAAGTTAGGATTTTTCACTCGATTTTCGACGGCGAACCTGGATATGGATTGTTGATTGATTCTGGAAATTCTCTATCATAGTTATGACTATGCAAGGAGAATGACGGTTTCTGATCAAGAAACCAGATCTGAGTCCGCACTAGGAGGTCGGGTGGACGATACTAGTTCGGAAATGAAATTGTGTGATCGAGTGAGCGATCAGATTTGGTATTTCGTACGAATAATATGTGTGCATCGTACGGGCTTAAATAAAGCAAATATTGAAACTTGTGCAAAAGAAATTCAAAATGATTTTGAATGTGGTGGATGGACATTATTGTTATAATAGGATATACAGGTGTTATAAAAGCAGAAAGAAATTGATGTTTGATTTCAGAAGATAAAAATTTAAAATGGCCCGACAAAAAGGTATGTGTTTAAATTTCTATATGAAATTTGATTGGGTTTTTGATCGAGCCACTTGGCTTTTTGTTTTCTTTTTGGATTTGGGAGGCCGTAGAGCCATTTTGTAGTAGTACCGAGCTAGCCGCGCAAAGGAGACGCTGGCGAAATTTTTCGGAAATCTAGGAAGTTAGAAAATTTTTGAGAAAAGTTTGATAATTTAAAATTTAAATTTAAATTTAAATTTGAATTGATAAGTAAGTAATGCTGTTTGGAACTTATGGATAAGTTTAAAAGGTTAGAAAAAGGGCTAGTGAGTCTTTGATAAAAAGATTTGTTTGGTAAGTTGTTAAAAACTAGTTGGGGATGAGGAAATAGTTAATGGGTTATGGATCAGTCTTCCAACTAGTAATTTCGGGGACGAAATTCTTTTAAGGGGGAGGAATGTGACGACCCGGAATTTTTAGACATTTGAAATGGGAATATTTAATTAATTTTAAATATTCGAAAGTTAATTATTAACTTTAATTTCAAATATCAATATTTATTGAATAATTAATTATTAAATTTAATTATCGGGATTGGGTAAAAATATTGAATCTTGATTTTTAAAGCTGGTTAAAAATAATTAGAAGGCTTATTTAATTTATATTAATAATACTGAAGACGATAGAAGTTGTAAAATTTAAATTAACGATGGTTTGTTCAATTTTAAAATTTGATTGTTTAAATTGAATTTAAAAATAGCCTTCCGAGGCACAGTCTCGGAATTTGACAAAACCAGTTCCATTGGATCCGTAATACTGAGTTATTATCGGATTTTAATTTTCATAGCGTTTGGATTTATCGTTTGCTCGTACGGGTGAGAAACGCGTTGAAATTTAAAACCAACAATTTAATATTTTAAATCGATTTGGGGTTGGAAGGAAAAAAAAAAAGGGTGAAACATTATAGCAAGGAGTCTTCAACACACTTCCTCACCTTTTATATTCCAGCCGAAGTGAATACGTTCCCTAGTTTCTTCCACACACTTCTTCGTTGGATTAAATAATTAAACCTGGTTGATATTTTCTTCGTTCAAAGCAAATTAACTTCGTTCTAAAAAAAAAATGGTGAATTAAATTAAGCTCGAATGGGAGGATCGCGAGTCAGTCGCGGCTCCAGCTAGAGTATGCGTTCGCAAGCTTGGGGGATTCGACTTCGTACGCGACAACGGCGTAGGGCAGTGGCGATGCGTTGGGTTCGCGAGCAGGAAACGCGACGAGGGACTATCGCGTTTGGTTGGCTCGAGCACGAGCACTTGGATGCAACTGGGAGCGTGGTGGGCTGAGGCCGAAGCGTCGAGTGAGGTCGCTGGGAATCGAGGCAGCGGTGATTTTGGCTGCCGAACAGCTGTGAGGTATTCGATTTTGTTTATCATATTAACTTGATAAATATGTGTTTGCAGATTTAAAATAAATTTAGTAACCTCATCATACAGAGTCTGTTGATTTATTTGCAAATTGGAAATTTATTAAATCTGTCTTAGTAATGAAATTAATAACGGTAAAGGAAAGAATGATATAAACAGTAATTATATATAGGTTATTTTTAGAACTTGTAGTTTCAAAATAATAGATAATAGAATAAAATCTATTTTTAGTTTTAAAATTATACATACAGTTTATGTATTTTAAATAATAATAATAATAAATGAATTTGCAAAAGTTTACAATAACCAGATTGTTTGGGTTAAGATAAATGTTAAAAGAAAAATTGTATTTTTGTTTAAACTTTATATATATGTAGATATATATAGATTTAATGAAGTGAATATAGATAAAGATTTTTACAACAAATTTTCTGAAAAATAAAATAGAATACATAAATAAATCAATAAAATAGTAATTGATTTATTCAAGTTCTTTAAATAATAAATTGTTCATTTGACTCGTTCAAATATTAATAAGCCATATACATGATGTTTTACAAGGTTGAAAAATCGTGGAATCAAATCGAGAATGAAGTGGATTTGAAATTTTAGAGGCAAAAGGTGAGTTAATCTCACTCAGTGAATTTTATTTAAATTTAAATAGTTAAATTTAAATAATTGATTGAATGCTTGTTTGGATTGATTGGATCTGATAGTATATATAGTAGTATATATACCAATATATATATATTGGAATATGTATATATTGGAGTTGTTGATTTCCCGCACTTTATAGCGGATGAGACCCTATGTGCCGCATAATAGCGGATAATATTATTTAATCCCATATACCGCGATATTCCACCTTGAAGTGGAATTGGTATTTTATATTGTGCTAACATCTGTGGATGCAGGGAAACAGGTTGGAGGGATCCAACTGGATTCCTCAAATTTAATTAGATTATTTAATATTCTGTGTGACGAATATTTGATATCCTGTGATTGTTTTATGGATAATTGGAATATGGGATAGTATGGTTGGATGGAATAACTCAGTATAAAGAGTTACCAAAATCTATGGAATTGGATTTTTGAAAGGTAATAAAAGAGTAAAATTTTAAGTAAATAATTCTAGTAAATTGGAATAAATTGAATAATGAAGTGAAAATAAAAGAAAATAGAGTGATTTATAAACTCTAACAAAATATGGAATATGAGGAAATTGAATTAACAAAGGAATAATAAATTCTGGAACTTAAGTGAATAAAAGTCATTATTTTAAATGTAAGGATTAAATTTAAAGGTAAAGAAAGGAAATTGAGGAATCTGAATTTGGTATTTTTCAGTTTAAAGATTTTAAAACATAAATTGGAAATTAAATCTAAAGTTAATAAATTTTGAAATGAATGAAGTAAGAGAATTTATTTCATGGTAAAGTAAATGGAAATCAATTGTAAAATTGATTTAGGTGTTGAAATTTAAATTTAAAGTGAAGAGAGATTTTGGGACTTTATGACTGGATTATAAAATGAAATAAAATGTCGGTGGATATTTTATAAATTCAAGGTAAGAATTTATTAAAGAAATGGGTATTTGTTTAAAATAAATGGTGATTTATTTTTAAGAAATGGGAAACAGAAGAGGATTTCCCTGGATAGCCAAGTATGAGTTTCAAAAATATTTAAAGGTTTTAAGATCGTTTTAAAAAGCAGGTTTTGGAAAGTTTATTATTTCTAAATCTAAATTTTTAAAGCAAGTATATTTTTCTAAACCTATTATTGAAATAACTATATTAAGTAACTTGGTATTGAGTTTTAAAGAGGAAATTTAGTTTATATTTTATAAAGTGTTTTATACAAAATATTTTTAAAGTATATTTATTTTAATAAAATATTTGAGGTTTTAATTTTAAAAGTTATAAGTATATTTTATAAAAAAAATGTTTTTAAAATTATTTTAAACTTAAGTGTTTGTACTTGGCGTTCCAATGGAAATAATAATTGGAAATGTACCCTGGGAAAAGAAAACGGATTTTGAAACTGTTTTCAAAAGGGGTTGAAAATTGGAAATATATATATCTCGGGAAGATATTTTGGGATTAATAAATAATTTGGGAAATTACTTATTGGTTGATGGATGTTTGTGAATATTAATTGATAGTTAAATAACCGACTATCAATATTGGACAAATGCGTTGATCGTTTCGAAGAGACCGGGATCGAGATTTATTTCTCGAAAACCACTTCGATCCGGTTTGTACGTTTGGTGCGAAAAACGTGATTCGGAGTCGAAGATGGAGCAGTGAAGTGCAAGGGCTAGTCGCTACTAATCCTGAGGATATTTCCAAAATGGATGTAGTAGGAATAGTGCCTTCGGTTCCGTTCGAACCCGGGACGGACTTGTATGGACGAATGCTTGCGAAACATCGTCAGGTGGGCAATGGGCATTCTAAGTGAAACGTTCTAAAGGTAACGCTTAGCCTCAAGCCTCATCAAATGGGAATGACTGAAAATCAGGGGATATGCAGCAAGGTTAGGTGGGTAGCACCCAAGCAGGGTGAGGTCATTTCAGTCTAGATGTCCCTTATTACGTTTTCGGCTTAGTGGTGCGGTTGCTGATCCCAACCGCGGGGTGATCTCACTCGGGACTGTCCAGTAAGGGATGGTTCCGGCCTTGTGTTGCAGGGGATGAAGGGAGTAATCCTCGGTACGGTGATCTAGGCCCCGTACTGTGACAGGTGGTACCCCAGTGCCTAGTCATTAGTTGGAAATCCATTCTCCCTACGAGCCTTGTACGAGTTTTGTTTGTATTACCCACTTTTGTGGCTAGTAGCTGGAATTTAATAATGTAACAATTTCGGCTATTTTATAAGTACTTGTGTATAGACCCTATTATAATATCAGAGGATTTCTATAAAAAATTGTTTTAGCTATCGTAAGGTAAAAACCCGACATGTTTATTTGTGGCGTGGTCTTACGAGATGCTTTTGTTTTCAAAGGATTTTTGAAACTTTAATAATCAATTGGGTGTGATTTTCTCACGCTGGTATTCCAGACTGACTCGGGTGTTATTTAACTGTAATGCTCGGGTCAGACCGAGTATTATAGGATACAGGATTGATGCTGTGGAGCTCAGGAGACGAGCTGGATGACGATACGTACTCCCGTATTTGGTTATGTATATATTCCGCTGTGTTTAGTAGCTGTGTATTCAGTTGTATGTTATTGATGTTGATCTCTGATGATGTACTCTGATATATGTATAAACAGATATATATTTGTTTGAGTAAAGATCTGTTAATATATATTATATTTTATTCCGCTGCGATGGTTAGATTCTGATGTTGTTTCTGTTTTCTCTTCTTCTACCTCTTCTTCTTTAATCAAAAATGGTTCGCATTTCTGTTCTTTCTGAGTTCATTAGTGTAGAATAGTGTAGGCTCAGGGGTACGGATTTGCGGGTCGTTACACTAAGGCAAAAGTCAGCCTAGGCCAATGATGGCCAAATCATCTCGGAAGCGATCGAATGAGCCACGATGGCTAGGGATTTATGCTAAGCGACCACCCAGCACTATAGACTCATCGATACACTCCAAACAACATGTCCAAATATCCATAGTGGGATTTTCAGAGATTTTGACTTCAAAGTACCATAAATTGGAAAACTCGCCAAACCAATTCAATTCAAAAGCGAATGGACATGAAATAGATTTTAGGAATCCATACTTAACAACTATCAAAGGTATAAACAATAATGAGAGTTCAAGAACTCACCTTTAAACGCAAAAAACATGAATGAGTAGCTCAAACACAAAGGAAAAATCAACCACTCTTCAACTTCAACTCTTGAAGTTCCAATCTAAGCTCATAAGCAAATATTTGCTTAGTTAGGTTATAGAAATTTATAAAAATTGGAGAGGAATTGAGATGGAGAAGATGAAGAGGATGCTTACCTAAGCTTCTCTTTGGTTTTGGAACTTGAAATCAATTTTCTAGTAAACTAGGGCTTAGTAATTTTAATTTCCTATCTCATCCCTCATTTTTTCTTTTAGCTTGAGAGTATTAGGAAATGAAAATGAATGAAGAAGAGAGGAGTAGGATGTATATGGTAAGGGGTTCGGGTTCTCTTATTGGGTTAGTGGGCTGGAATACAACCCAAAGCCTAAACAAAATACCAAAATCCTAATTAACTCAAACATATCGATGTTTATACTCAAAAAGGTTGTAAACCCCATTTTGAACTCAATGAAAGCAGTCTCGAGTCCTAATTCGATAGTTTATAAAAAGTAGCATTTTGGACATTATTCCGACTAATGATGCTATATTTAAACAAAATATTTAAATATATAAAATCGTAAAATATGTGGGTTGTTACAGATTAGGGGCACACTTTGATTTGGGAGTGTATCATGAGGTAGGTGGTAGTAGGTGCTATGCGTTACCACCAGTTCGGGAGTGAAAATTGTATATCTACCCTATCATTGCCTCGAGTGCCTTGGCAAAGGCCCTATCGAGCCTTTTACGAGTTTATTTTATACCGTACCTATGTGGTGTCCTCTATGTAAACCTTCTGTTTGCGGAGGAGCGTACAACATTGTATAGTTATAGGAATATATAAAAATGTGTTAAGAGGGATATGGGTAACGCCTTAACGCTATTTTAATTCTTTTACTTTACTATAGATATATTATAATAGTGTATATTACTACATAGTAGATAGTTCCATGGATCCTTAGAGGATGGGAATCCCAAACATCCTTTAAGTTACTTGTATTTTAGTAGATATTTCACTTGAGTTGAATTTATTAATATAAGAATGTTAATTCTGACTCGTGTGTTTTGTTTTTTGCTTTACGCTAGGGTCAGACTGAGTGTCACAACATTTGAGACTCACCTTTTGAGTTGGAGCTTCGCTTGGAGATCCATCTATATCTATTTAGCTTTCAACTATCCAGTTTTTTTGTCCAGACTTTAAATCTATTTGTATTCGAGACTATATTGTATTTGAGATATTCTGTTGTATTTTATTTTAAACTCTGATGTTTATATAGTAGGTTCATGAACTACTATTTATTCTATTCTACCGCTTATTGTTGTTATAATCTATGTCTATGATTCTGTGATTGATTTATTTATTGTATATGCTGAGTTTTTCCAACTATAAAATCTACAATCTGTTGTTTTAAGCAATTCAAGTCCGACATGTGCAGTTGCGAATGGCACGACACGGAGGGTCATTGCAAATTTGGTTTATAACATCAGTTAACCCAGTTCGTATTTCAATCCATGATTTAAAATATAAACATTTCACCTTTGACCAGTATGAATTTCTGAAAAAATAGTGTGAATAGTTTTAAGATAGTTTAAGTAATTAAAATTGTTAAAATAGTTTAAATGTCTAAAATAGTTTAATAAAATGGTTTAAGTATTTAAAATGGTTTATATAACAAAATAGTTTGCAAAACCAAAATAACTTTCTATATTTAAAAAGATAGCTTTTAAATAGTTTTATATTAAATAACTTAATTGAAAATTGTTTTAAAGTCAAACCAATTCAATTCTAACTTCCCAACTCAAATCAATTCAATTTCCATTTGATCGATTCAATTTTGATTTTAATTCGAATCAATTTCAACTTCAATATAAATTCATTCAATTCTACTTTTAAATCCAATTAAATCAATTTGAATTTCAATATTTATCGATTTCAAGCTCGATTTCAAAATATCGGTTCAGACCTTTAAATCATATTATCCTTTAATATTCAGTTCAAAATTCCAATCTTTATATATAATTCAATTCCGTGCTAAATTTTGAAATATCATTTTTATATAACTTTTACTTAGTAATATTCAAGGTTCGAATAAAAGTTCAATCTTTCAAAGCAAATCGATTTCTAAAAATTCCAATTTTATTTCGATTATAACTTCAAAACCTCAACTTCGATTATTTAAACAATTCCTTTTTCAAAATTTTATTTCACATTTCAAACTCGAATTCATGAATAATTCGATTTCTATAAATTTGATTTTTATTTCTTTTAAATCAGAACCATTTAAGTAATTTCAAATCAAAGATTTTAAAATCATTTAATTTAACCAATCTGGTGTCCTTATATAATTTTCTATCCTATGACCAAGTGATCAGTTATTTCAATTTAATTTCGAGGATGGATATATCATTTCAATCCAAATCACAATGTCATAGCTATATATCATTTCAACCTATTTCTTAATTTATTCGAAATAATCCAATTTACAGTTTATATATTCTATAAATAATATACAGAGTGACAATAGAATATATCAGAATACATAAACACCCAAATCATCTAGAATATCAAACGATTGCATCCATCAAAATCAATCATCCAAACAGTCAGTATAATTCACAACAATTTCATAGTCTTTTACTATCGGGTATTTACCTAGCAATTAATTTCAATTTCGAATCTAACTCTCAATTTTCATTTTTAACGGTCAAATCAAACGCCAATCAAATTTGTCAAACAACGACCAATAAATTCATATCACTTCATAAATTCAAATTTAACTAGCATAAAAATATTCCAGTACTTTGTGAGCGTTATAAAATACCCACATTGAGTTTAAATTTCAAATCAAATCGAATGACGTTCGATTTAACCTAAAATTTTAACTAGCTCTAAACGACTCCAAATCAATTCCATGATGTAGTGCTCGTCGCCATGATCCCGTCGCCACTTATTTCGTCCAATTCTGACAATATATGACAAAGTTATGCACGTTATAAATTTCACGAATATTTTACGAAATAATTTACATTTTTTTAACCTAAAATAAATCCAGTAATTCAATATTCCATCAGCGAATCAAGGCCACACTTCTCTTCTTCATCCCATTTACATGAATCATCTTCGTTCCCAGGTTTAAATACATGTATCAACCTACAAACGCAACCTTCCTCCACGCACTACTCCTCCCTCAACCCACTAGAACTCGATCAGGGACCATCGCTACGAAGCCCACCACAATCTCCACCTTAAGCCCGACATCGGCGACCTCTAGTCCTCGAATTTCATGCTCGAATGCCTAGCATACTCGGCTAGATTTTGGCCACTATGAAGCTCGGATTCAAATCTCGACTGTTGGATGGAAAGATCTTTACGTGCTCGACAATTTCTTAGTTGGAATTTTTTGCTAATAATGCGTGGATTGTGAGAAAAGCGAAGGGAAAGAAGGGTGTAGTTTTGGCCATTAATACAAACTGGCGACCGCGTTAGGTTTCCCTGAGAGATAGGTTTATATACGTATAATGTATATTATTTTAATATTATATCGACTATATATGCGAAATTTTAAACGAACTCAAAATGAAGCGTGTCACCTAGCGTTTATAACATTTTACCCATATTCTGAACGCAATGGAACATATTTTGTAGCCTAATTCAATCGTACGGAGAAGATAGCTTTTTGAACCCAATTATTATATCAAATTTTCGATATTAAATTTAACGAATTTCTATTCCATACGGCCAAACGATAACTCCAAACGCTATGAAATTTGAAATTCGATAATGGTACACTATTACGGATCCAATGAAACTTGTTTCGTCGAATTCGGAGACTATGCCCTGAATCGCTATTTTAACATCTCGATTATAATATAAAATTTCCAATTTTTAAATATCCACTTTTAAATCCAATTTAAATGTTAAAAATCTTCATTATTGTTTAAATAAAATTTAAATCAAGTTTTAACTTCTTTTTCAATCATATTAAATTCATAATTCAATTTTTCAATTAATTGCAATATTATATTTATACAATTTAATCGTTCAATATTCAACAAATTCCAATATTAGATTTTAAATTAATTTTAGTTATCAATCAATTACTTTATTTACAATTAATGAATCTAACATTCATTATTTATCCAACTATTGATTGTAAAGCTATTCAAGTTCATATCCAATACTTACGTTCAAAATCATTAAATATTTTTATTCTTAACCATTTTTATTTCATAAGTACATTGAATTTAATAATTTGAAATAGCTAAAAATATAGGTCGTTACACTAAGACGATAAATGTTTAAGTTCACTTGAGAAAAGTCTTGAAATGTTGGCTAAAGCAACGACTCAAAGCCTCCAATCAAACAATAATTTGCAAAATTTGTTGACCTCATAAATGCAAAACACGAGTCTATCTATTGCCAAACTTGAAATGCAAATGAGTCAACCAGCCACGTCTTTAAGTGAACATGAACGTGGCGCATTCCCAAGTCAGCCAATTCCAAATACCAGAAATCAAAACGCTAATCGAATCAAGCCCATGTTGTTCAAGATAGCAACGTCACCTAATTGAATGCTAACATAACTCTACGTTCCGATAAACAAATCGATAATCATTTCATTAATCCAAACGATTTACCGAAAACCTCTCTAGAAATTTCTAAAACAACGATCAAATCTGAACAGAATGTGGAGCCAAACATCGAATCGAATGCCAATCAAAATTCTTCTTCTACTCAACTACACCCACCTACTTAGTATCGTGTTTCATTTCTACATCGTCTTCGACCCATGAAATACTCAGACCAAATGGAAAAGAAGTTGGAAACTTTTAAACAGGTGAAATTTAACATCCCGCTCCTTCACATCGTTCAACAAGTCCTAACTTACTCCGAATTTCTTTAAGGACTTATGTACCCAAAAACAAGACAATCAAGTGCGCAAATAAGTCTCCTTAGCAGCCAGTTTGAGTGAAACAATCCATGCCCATTAAATACAAAGATCTTGGCCACCCCACAATATCATGTACAATTGGAGACAAAACGATTGACAATGCTTGATACACTTAGGCCCGAGTGTCAATTTGATTCCATACTCTGTGTACGAACAATTAGGCTTAGGTGAACTCAAACCACAAAGGTGATGCATTAGATTGCTAATCGTTCCATTAAGAAGCCGTGTAAGAAACCGAGGGTGTTCTCATTAGAGTAGGACAATTCATATTCCCCGTTGATTTATTGTTCATGAAACACAACCTATAACTAAACCTACGAGTCAAATCACTTTGATTTTGGGCTGATCATTTTTAGCCACCTCAAATGCTTAATCAATTATCACAATGGTTTGATGAAAATTTCTTTTAGAATCCTGAATTTGGATCTTAACATTTTCAATCTTGAAAACCAATCGAATGAACCTTGCGACCAAACGTTGGAAGTTAGTTCCATTCACGAAAACTTCGAAAACGTGACGATTGACCTTAACGATGAACGCAAGGCCGATTATGAAAGACTTTTTCAAGAAATTCCAAATGAGATTGAATACACAATCTCATTTGAATCGCTTCCAGTTGAGTCCGAATCTCAAACTAATTCATTGATCGAGCAACCCTCAAGGTTGGACCTTAAAGCCCTACTCGATCACCATAAGTACGCATACGTAGGTGACAATGAAACATTTTCCATCATAATTTCTGCAACTCCTGCTTTTGCTAAAGAAACTTCGTTACTTCCAACCCTTTTGAAAAAGAAGGAAGCAATTAGATGGTCGATCACATATATAGAGGGAATTAGTCTCGCCTTTATTCAACGTTGCATCCATTTAATTGACGATGCAAAACCTTTTCGTGACGCACAACGATGGTTAAACCCAAAAATGAAGGATGTGGTGCATGAGGGAATCATTTACCCAATATATGATAGTTCACCGGTTAGCCCAATTCATGTTGTACCAAAAAAGTCTAGACTTACCGTTGTCAAGAATGATTCTAATGAACTTATTCCAAATCATACTCTAACTAGTTGGCATGTTTTCATTGACTATCGAAAATTAAATTCGCAACACATAAGGATTAGTTCCCTCTTCTTTTTATCGACTAAATGCTCGGACATTTAACCGGTCATGAAATCCATTGCTTGCTTCAAGGTTATTCCAACAACCAAATTCCAATTGCTCCCGAAGATCAAGAGAAAACAATTTTCACTTGACCCTTTGGCTCTTTTGCGTATTGACGTATGCCCTTTGGACTTTGCAACGCTCCTACTACGTTTGAAAGATGCATGGTCAGCATCTTTTCTGATATGATCGAATGCTTTCTTGAAGTGTTTTTGGACGATTTTTCTATCTTTGGAAACCCTTTTTCTGAGAGTTACGCCATCTTGAACTTGTTCTTAAACGATGCAAGGATAAACACTTAACGCTAAATTGAGAAAAATGCCACTTTACGTCACTCAAAACATAGTCCTTGGACATGTTGTTCGTACGAAGGAATTTCTATCGGTTTAGAAAACTGTCGAACGAATTTGAATTAAAAATAACCGCAAGCGCACGGTGTACGAATGTAGCACGCGGCGAATACGGGTCGATCCACAGGGAATTGATGATTTTAAAATTCTATTCAATCAAATTATACCGAAGTCGAGAGTGAATAGCTAGAAATGTAAGAAACTAACAAAAACTAGCAAAAGAAAATGATAAAAATATGAGATTTAAAAGAACAATTTAGAGATAAATCCACTCTCTAGATCATATAAATCAACAAAATGAAGTTATAATCTCTCTTTTCTTGTCATTAGTGAATTAGTTGATGTGCTTATCGTAAGTATGGTATATTTGTGCTATTAATTAGCTAAATATAAACCATCAAACTATAACACAACCACTAATACACATTTAACTCTCATGAAATATGACAACAAAGTTGAAATAAAAATCTATTTTAAGCATAGCCTATTAACTATTGTTTAGAAATATAGGCTATCAAATTTCAATTTCAACATTCACTTCTTCGCCATAATCATATTTAGATGAAGAGGCAATTTGTGTTATGTTTGTTTAAGCATAGCCTATTTGTTATGAACAACATAGACTATCAAATTCAAAGCTAAACAACATCATTAAACCACTTCAAGTGTTTCCATTAAAGCACAAAAAGAGAGCATAAACATCAAAATGTTGCATCTACATACTAGAGAGCTTCATTACCCCTAAATTGTAGGGATTAAGCTCCCATATTTGTTACCAAATCAACAAATGTAGAAAGCAACATGAAATCAAAAAGAAAGGAAAATGAAAGCTAATGGAAAAGACAACTAATCTAATTGCATAAAGGTAGATCTACACTATTACATAAGAAGAGAAGAAGCGTGTAAATAAAAGAGAATTAACATTGCATAAAAGAGAAGAAAATTACATGAAATAAAATGGCTAAGTAGCCATGGAAAGAAAGAGAGCTTTGATTTATTTTCTAAACTAAAAACTAACTAACTAAGAGGAAGATGGCTACATGAAACATAAGGGGTATTTATACAAGTTTTAAAACCCTAATTCACTTTTTGGGGAATGCCCAAAATGCCCCTTAGGAAGTGTGGAGGCCAAGTAATCATTAACACGTCTTAATCCCCTATTAAGTGTACATGAAGCCATTAAGTCCAAAAGCATGTGCATTAGCCTTTAATTTGTACATTAAGGTAGGTGGGTAGGTGGGGTCCTCCATGATCTTCACTTTGAATTATTTCCATCTTCATTCCTTTATATCCATTTTGTGCATGCATGTTTCTTCATGAACCCACTAATATGAGAAGATAAATTCCTACAAAATATTATAGAAATTTCCAATTAAATTCTTTCAAATTAATATACGCGCACAAATGGCCATTTTGCCCTTATATGAAGATGAATATGTGAAAATTTGGAATTAATATGAATTTTGGTTAAAACAAGTTAAAATACCCAATATGATCATTTATTTAATTTAAATAGAATAAATATGGTGGTAAAAATATACACATTTACGTGCACATCACATGTCATTACAAATAAAGGAATTGAGGTAGATAAAGCGAAAATTGATGTCGTTGCAAATCTTCCCATTCCCAAATCTATAAAAGTCATGCGCTCTTTCCTTGGACAAGTGGGTTTTTATCGACGTTTTGTTAAAGACATCAGTAAGATTGCTCGAACTCTTACGACTCTTCTTGGAAAAGACTTTTCTTTAGATTTTAACTTTGACTATGTCTCTATTTCTAAACGTCTTAAAAACAAAATCGTTTTCGCTCTTGTAATTTGCTCACCGAACTGGGATCTTCCATTTGAAATAATGTGCGACACTTCGAACTATGCAGTTGGCGCTGTCTTAGGACAATTCATCCATAAAATTCTTCACGTTATCTATTACGCTAGCATGACTTTGAACAATGCTCAACTTAATTACACAACCACTTAAAAAGATCTTTTAGTAGTAGTTTTTGCTCTCTAAAAATTTCGACAATATTTGATAGGATCACACATCACTGTTTACATAGACCATTCCGCTCTTCGATATCTTTTCAGTAAAAAGGATGCTAAGTCTAGCTTAATTCATTGGATCCTTTTACTACAAGAATTTGATCTTACAATCAAGGATAAAAAAGGATCCGACAATGTCATAGCCAATCACTTTTCTTATCTTCCCAAAGCACCACTGCCTTTACCAATCAATGAAAACTTCCTCGATGAACAACTCCTTTCTATTTCTATCGATCTGTGGTATGCTGGCATAGTGAACAATCCAGTCACTAAAGAAACTCCTTCATTTTGGTTGAAACAAGACAAATATAAATTTCTTTCGCAAGTCAAGTTCTTCTATTTGGATGATCCGTACCTGTTTAAGTATTATTGCGACAAAACATTCGATGTTGCATCCTGGATAATGAAATAAGGAGTGTTCTTTCATTTTTCATGATCAAGCGTGCAGTGGACATTTCGATCCTCGAAAAACAGCTGAAAAGGTGCTACAGTTTGGCTTTTACTGGCCCATTCTTTTCAAAGACTCATTCAAATTTTCTAAAACTTGCGATCGATGCCAAATGCTTGAAGGAATTCCTCGAAAAAATATGATGCCTCTAAACCCATTCTTATGATCGAAATCTTTGATCTTTAGGGTATCGACTTTATGGGACCTTTTTCCATTTCTTTTGGAAATTTATATATTCTTCTCGCTGTTGATTACGTCTCGAAATGGGTCGAGGCCGTTCAATGTAAAACCAATGACCATAGAATTATTGTGAAGTTCCTTAAAGAAAACATTTTTTCGAGGTTTGGCATAACTTGCACAATTATAAGTGATAACGACATCCATTTTTGCAATCGTTCTTTTGAAACTTTACTGAAGAAATACTCGATAACCCAATAGTTATCCACTCCGCATCATCCTCAAACTTGTGGCCAAGTTAAAGTTTCAAATCGTCAAATGAGACAAATCTTGGAGAAAACTGCTAACAAAAATAGAAAAATTGGTTTCAGAAATTGACCGATGCGCTTTGGCTTACCATACCGCTTTTAAAACTAACCGTGAGATGTTCCCATTTCGATTATTTTATAGGAAAGGTTGCGATTTACCAGTCGAAATCGAACACAAAGCGTTGTGGGCAATAAAAAATTAAACTCTGATCTCGAGAACTTATGAACAATGTGTACAAAAATGAAAAAAATTACAAAGAAAAAACGAAAGTTTTTCATGAAAAGTCATTCCTAAGAAAAACATTTTCACTATACTAGAAAGTTCTTTTATACGAATCTAGACTTCATTTATTCCTTGGGAAATTATAATCGAGATGGATAGACCATTTGTGGTACAAACGATTTTTCCACACAATGCCATAGAAGTACAAAACCCTAGGGATAGATCAATTTTCAAAGTGAATGGTCATCATTTGAAACCTTTCTTGGAATTGCCAAGTAATCAAGAGGAGGAGCGCATGATTCTTCATGAGCCATGCTATCTCTAGTAAGAAATGTCAACCTTCTTTTGTAAATATGTATATATTTTTCATCATTACACTCATTATATCATGCACTGACTATAGGGACACAGTCAAAATTAATTATGGGGAAGAATCTCATTTGAATTTTTTTAAATTTTCATGGCATGTTTGAATTTTCATTTTCTTACCAAAACCCAAAATTTCTATAAAAAAAGTCTAAAAAGAAATTTTTCTTCAGGCGTTTGGATTTATTTTTGGAGAAAAACTATAGGATAAGTATAAGTTTTGCTTATTAAATTGAAATTTTTGACAACTTATTTTTCTTAACAATAATGTAACAAACCGGAATTTTGGCTATTTGAAATTGGAATATTTAATTAATTTTAAACATTTAAACATTTAAATTTTTAACTTGAATTTCAAATACAACTATTTATTGGGTAGTTTAGTTATTGAATTTTATAATTTGAAATTGGGTAAAATATTGAATCCTGAGTTTTAAACCTGTTAAAAAAATAACTTAAAGACTTATAAAATTTGTATTAATAATAATAAAGATAATAAAACTTTTAAAATTGAATTTAAAAGTGATTTTCTCAGTTTTCAAAATATAACGTTTAAATTTACATTTAATAATGCCTTTCGAGGCATAGTCTCAGAATTTGACGAAACCAGTTCCATTGTACTTGTAATAGTGTATTATTATCGGATTTCAGGTTTCGTAGTGATTGGAGTTATCGTTTGGTCGTACGGAATATAAATGCACTAAAATTTATATCAAAAATTCAATATAATAATTGGGTCCAAAAAGCTTTCTTCTTCATACGATCGAATTAGGACTTGAAATATTTTCCTTTATGGCCGGAATAGGGGTTCAACATTATGAACGCCTAACGGCATGCCTCGACAGGAGTTTGAAATTGTAAGCTGCTTTTGAAATGAGATATTTTGAATTTAAAATAATATATACATATATTATTTTCAATACTTCAAATCACTATACCATCCTCTTCAAATCATTGTACACTAACCCTTTCAAACACGCAAACTTCACACCACCCTCCCATCTTCTTTTTAAACTCACAGAACCATTACAGTAGAAAAAATATCAACTTCAAAAATCTTTTTTTATTGGATGCTTACTAAAAATTCACGAAACGGAATCCTAAAATCCTATTTCTTCAATCTCTACAATCTGGTAAAAGTGTTAAGAGGTGCGGCCGTGGTATAGGTTGCTCGATTTCATGCTGTATGAGCTAGGATTCCATGTTTTAAGGAATTGGCTTGCTAATTCTAGAAATGGAGCTCTTTTTCGAACTCGTGAGGGGAGGAAGCGTCTCGGTGGGGAAAATTGGAGCTCGATCAAAATTTGTGGAGTGCCACTTCATTGTAGCACACGAAGTTTTGTTAGGTTGCATTTTAATCAGAGGAGTCAGGCTTTGCGTGGTAGGGCCGAGAAAGAAGAACTCGCGAGGGGAGAGATATCAGTGAGTTCAATTTTGATTTTCGATGACAAAGCTCGAGGTTGGATTCGACATGCACGGCTGTGGTGGTAGTATCGTGTACAGGTGTGATGACCCCAAATCCGTACTCCTTGAATATACACTAATCTCCATAGATTAAGTCAAGATGAACGGAAATACGAATTCTCATTGTTTAAGAAAAAGAAAAAGACAGAAGAAGATAGAAAAAGATAGAAAATAGAATGGAATAGAACAGAAAACAACAGAACAATATTAGAATCTCACAATCGCAGCGGAACAACATATAATAATAAATGAATAATCTTTAAACAAAGAACTATATCAGTTATAACATTACATCACATTACATTTCATTACATCAGAGTGTACAACAACAAACAACATCAAACAGCGAAAAAGAAATACTATATACTAGTAATACGCCATGCCATCCGGCTTGCCTCCAGCAATTCCAGAATATCCTGATAAACCTTAACTATTGACAGCCGTGTGGAAATTGGTGGGCACCCAGAGTTTAGGAAGGAAAACAATAAACTCCGAGTCAGTCATGTGACTGGTGTGAGAACTCAAAACAGTTTATTTATCTTTAAAATCAAAATAGAGGAATATTTTTAAAGTCAATTCGCAATGCTTTTAAAAATGAGACTACCATAAGGCCTCCCGCACACACACACAATGCAAACGCAGAATCGGAGGAGATTTCTCCTTATGATAGTCAAAGATGCTTGATACGCATTTAAAAGAACATTTGATATTATTACTAGTGCATAGTGTAGGAAAATATTTCGAAAGTAAAGATATAAATCTTAGCCAGCATAGGCATTCTGCACTTATGCCTACTATAGCTACCATGTTCAATAGCAGGTTACCGCCACATTCCATGGCAGGTTATACAACTAAAACGGTACAAGATCGTATTGTTTCTTTGGATTTCCAACAAATGGTCAGGCCAAGGAACTTCCTATTGCCACATGAGAATGCCTCTGGAAGGACGTCCCCGAGAACCTAACCGGATCTCTGCTAACACAAGGCCGGGTTACCCCTAACTGGGTAACTACTGACACGAGTATGCCATCCCCCGGTCCTTTGGGACCTTTAACCGAGCGCTCCTAATCAACATCACACCAAATAATAAGTGTTTCACGTGAGTAAGTATTTGGGCTCCATACCATGATACCACCCTTTTCCAGAAGGAAATGCACATACCATAAAGGGAGCTACCCCTCATAACCTTGCTGCATCTTTCCTGTTTTGACCATTCCGGGGTGTGAGGCTCGACGAAGTCTCGTCCACAAAGCTACGCTTAATACAAAAGCTGTGCTTTGGGTCAACAAATGATCATAGAAATGATCACAAAGATAAACGATCAAACAAATGATCTTATCACAAATGATCAACACAATGATCATTTCACAGCAACACTCAGCATGTCACATTACCAAATTGGTAATGTATCGCAAATAACCATCAACTACATAACCTCTGAGCTCGTATGTCTCAGAGAAGGGTGTTAAGCTAAGAGAATAAATTCTCCGCCACCAATAGAAATATATTTGAAAGAAATCAGCTTTATATCTCAATTTTTAATGTCAGACATACAATCCATACAAGTCTGTTCTGGGCTCGAACATAACCGAAGGCACTTACAAAGAAGTCCTTGCAATCCGGATATCCATAATCCTGGTCGGATTCCTCATCACATAAGGAGAACTCTATACTGGAGCAACTCGGTGCAGAGTCAATCGACAGGTCATCCTATCGCTCTCGCAAATACCCGGTCTTCAACACCGGTCATCAAATGCAATCCATAACGACGTATCACATACTCGGAATGGGTTATACAACCCCAAGGTCCTTTCCCGGCTAACCCGAATAGTGAGCGCTTATTCAAAAATAAGTGTGGCATTCAAATTCAAACAAATCACAACAAATACCCATTCAAAGGTAAATATTGATAGTCGGTTATTGAACTATCAATGGATATGCACAACATCACCAGATTCCAAATAATTTTTCAAATTATTTATTTCCCAAAAATATCTTTACAAGATATATATTTTCAACACCTCAAAAATAAATCAATATTTATTTTTAAACAAATTCCCCTTTCTTTTATAAATTCCATAGTGAATTTACATTTCACAATATCTACTGATATACGATTTCAATTATTCATTTTCAATTTATCTTTAAAAAGATAAATTCTCAAAATATTCACTTTATATTGGAAAACATTTCCATACTTACTTATTAAGTAATTCTCAAATCTTTTTATTTTCAATACTTGGAAAATATTCAATATGCTTAAATCGAGATTAAGTATATATTTTATTCTTTAAGGAAATCATTATCTTAAACATATTTATTTGGGTCAAAACGAATGTTGCGTAAAACATCGTTACGACAACCCAAAATCACTAGTATAAAACAATGTTTATAAATTCCATTCACTTATGCAATCCATTTTCACTTCATTCAAACACTTATAAAAACTCGTTTTATAATTTCAATATTTCAATTTATAAATATCCATTTATAAATCTCTTATATAAATCAATTCATATTAATATTTTAAAACGTCTTTAAACTCCTTTAAAATTTCGTCATTTTGATTTATAAAATAATCAAATTTCATAAATCCTATATATTAAATTTTTTATAATAAATTCAAAAATCGCAATTTAAACTATTTTATAAAATCATTTACCTCATATTTTCAAAAATCAACTTTTAACTATATTTCTCAAAAATCATAATTTTTATAACATAAAAATTATAACATTATTTATTTATAATGGATCAATTCCAAAAATATTTTATAAACGTATACTCTTCAAAAATCACTTTGAAAATCCTTTTAAAATTCCAAAATTTGGCCCAATGATGCTACATACCAAATAGTCAATCACGACAACAACGACATCATATATCGATATGATAATCAATCAAATATCAAAATATCTGAAATCAAATAAATACTGTTGAGGAATCCAGTTGGATCCCTCCAACCTGTTTTCTTGCATCCAAAGATGTTAGCACAATACCAATTCCGTTCCAGTACAAAATTATCGCGGTATATGGTATTTAAAATATTATCCGCTTAATAGACGGCGCAATAGGGTCTCATCCTCTATATACTGCGGGAAATCAATTCCAAGTACATAAATAATACCAATTTCACTGTTTACGAAATATTCGCGGTATATGTTTTTAATAAATAACATCCGTTTACTAACGGCGCATAATGTCTATTTTAACAATCAATAGATAACAATCATCATTCAAACATGCATTCAAATATTTTAAATATAACTATTTAAAATAAAATCGAAACCGATTCGATTGAGTGAGAAGTTCTCACCTTGATTTCAATTTCGCTTTAGCGATTTATTTCGAATAAAATTAAACGGACGCTTAATTTTACTCAAAATTCTTACTAACTCCAAACGACTCCAATCTAATTCCATAGCGTAGTGCTCGTCCATACGATTCCAACGCAACTGGTTTCGTGCGTTTTCGACCTCGTATGAAAAAGTTATGCATTTTCAAAGTTACTCGAATTTTTATATAATAATTTACAACATATTTAAAATTTTTAACCTACAACTAAATCACCACCGTTGATTTCTCCATGGAAACATCAGGGCCACCGAACCCCCCCCCCCCCCCCCCTCTTCCTCTCCTCATTCACGTACAGGTAACTTACACGCGCATGAACCCATTAGCTCAAAAATTAGGGTTTGAAACCATCCCCTCCTCGAACGTTTATAATTCGATCAGGCACCTCCATTTTGAAGAGCATCTCTCCCTCTACCTTCGGCCACCACCCTATGCAACTAGGCCCCCTACAGCACCTCGAAATTAGTGCACAACATACCGACTTTGAATGAGAATTCCCACTGATTCGATGCTCCAATTACGATCATACCCGTTGGATTTGAAGATCTCGTCGTGCTCTATAATGTTGTAGTTGAGAGGTTCAGCCAATTGTTTGTAGATTGGAAGAAAATTAGAGGAGAAAGGGAAGAATTTTCGGCCATTGGTACAGGGAGGTGGTGGCTCCAACCTGAAACCCTAACGGTTGATATGTTTTTGCAAAATGAAATGTTTAGGGGGCTTTTATAGAAAATTTTCCAATTTACTATTCACCTGGAATTTCCGAACTCCAAACGAAGCGTGCCGGTTGGCATTTCTAAGGTTTACCCCGCGTTCCGAATACAATGGAACATGTTTCGGGAGCTAATTCGGTCATCTGTGTGAGTTATGGCAATAAACGTTCAATTTAAAATTAAACCGATTAAACGATTTTCTAGGCGTTTTAGCTTGCACCGGACAAACGGTAGATCCGATTGATTTGAAATTTGAAACCATACAATAATATCACATTCTGAATCCGATGAAACTGGTTTCGTCGAAATCCGAGACTTTTTGAAAAATGGCTATTTTAACTCGCCGAATTAATATTAAAACAATTTCGATGCGTTTCGAGCTGCCACGGTCAAACGATAACTCCGATTGCTACGAAAATTGAAATCCGATAATAACAAACTATTACGGATCCAATGGAACTAGTTTCGTCCAATTCTGAGACTGTTCGAAAAATGGCTAATTTCACTAGTCGATTTAATATTAAAATATTCAATTTTCGCAAATAAACTTTTAGTTCGATTTTAAAAGTTATATAATATCATTCTAACTCCAATATGATAAAATAAAATTTTTACAAATCATTTTCAATCATATTTAACCCAATTTTCAATTATTTCTATAATTTAACATATTAAATTATTGATTTAATTATCCAATTAAATCCAATTATTCGAAATAAAATTTATTCGACTAATAAATTTCACTTATTAATATCTAAAATTAATCAAATATTCAAATTTTAATTAATAAAAATTCTGGGTCGTTATAAGAGGCTATAGGCGAAGAGCAGTTTGGGGAAGAAAGCATGTTTTGGGCCGGGTTCGTGTACTGTTGGGTATGGGCTTTCTATAATGTATATAATGCTACATAATAAGTGTTTGAACCAAAGTTATTATAATATCTATATTATACTTAAATTTCATAGAAATCACTCAACTACAGGTAGTTTTAATAGCTATTTCAAATGGTATCTAAAAAAAGCTATCTTTTGGCTCTATGATGGCTATAGATAGTTGACTGGTATCAAATAATTATTGATAGTTATGCTACATATGTAGATAACTGCTACATTTGAAACAAACAAATAGTTATAATAGCTCGAATATCTATAACTGTGGTTAGATTCTATATGTAGACACCTGCTTATGCTATTATATATTTAAAATCATGTATTTAAATTATATATTTAAATTCGTGTAAACTTTGCCGTACAACGTCGAAATCGGACGAAACAAATTGCATTGGGTGCATATTGTCGAGCACTACATTTTAGAGCTGCATTGGAGTTGATTAGAGCTAGTTAAAATTTAGTTAAAATTAAATGCTTGTTTAATTTTAATTGAAATAAATCGCTATCGCGACGGCTGCAAGCAAAGTGTGTTAATCTCACTCAATTTTTGATTTACCGTGATTAACTTTAAATAGTTTAAATTAATTATTGATTGATTGGTTGAATTGATATATTTTATCTATTGAATGTGATGTTATATATAGTAGTATATAGTGTATATATATTGGAGTGATTGATATTCCCTCATATAAAGAGCGGATGAGATCCTATGCGCCACACATAATAGCGGATGACCCTATATACCGTGATATCCCCCTCAAATGGTATTTTTATATTGCATTAACGCCTGTGGATGCAGGGAAACAGGTTGGAGAAATCCAACTGGATTCCTCAAAAAAATGTTTAAATTATTTTCATATTCAGTGATATGATTTGTCCGAATAATCTGTGATAAATTGCAGTGGAATTTGTATTTACTGAATGCTATGGTATTTGTGGTTAGATTTTGGCATTTTAAAATACCATACATATGAATATTGAAATTTTAAAAGAAAATAAAAAGGTAAATTGAAAGTAAAATATTTATAGTGGAAATTGGATTTATTAAAGGAAATGAATTTAAAAAAAAATAGTTTGATTTTTAAAATTGTGCTTAATAATTTCGAAACATGGAAAAATAGAGATCTTGAATAATGTAAATAAAAGGATTTTTCAATAATAAAACATAAGCATTTTTGTTCAAGTATAAAAGGATTTACTTTTAAATTCCAGATTTAAATAGTTGGAAGAATAAAATGGGAATTTTGAAAATAAAATAAGGGATTATTGTACTAGATTTTAAATAAGAATTTAAATTAAAAAATGGAAATGGAATCGGAATGTAGTGGTTTTGGATACAGTTGGGTTATTTTGAAGAATTGATTTAAAAATGAAATTTAAATTAGAAATTAATTTAAAATCGATTAAGTGTTGTGAAATCTTTTTAAACGGAAAAAAGACTATGGAATTTATAAACGAAGTTTTTAAATATAGTGAAGAAATTATCAATGGATAAATTAAACTTATAAATCCATGGTGAGGATTTGTAAGGAGATGGGTAAATCGACATAAAAATAAATGGTAGATTTTTTCTTGAAATGTGAAAAGGGAATTTACGGAATTGGGACGTAAATCAAATTGGAAATAAATCGAGAAGGATTTATTAATATTTTAGACAGTATGAAAGCGTTTCAGGATATTTTAGAAAATTAATTATTTAGTTGTTTTAAAAAAATATAACGTATATTTAATGTTAATTAAGTTAGTTTATAGCATGCTAATTATTATTTAAAGCGAAATCAACATTATTATTTTAAAGGGATAAATTATTAAATATTCAATATTATATAATATCTTTTATTTTAAGGAGTATTTGCCTAAGGATTAACTGGGAATTATTTTAGAAATTTCATAAGTATTATTATGGAAAAAAATTTAAATAAAGTTTTCGGAAAGTAATGGCACACTCGCACAGCAAAATCAGAGAAAGTGATTGCCTGCAGTTAAGTTTTGGATTTCTCTGGGATATAGACGTAACCATTGAGCTGTGAATCCATGGTTTGATACCGAAGTGGTACTTTCCACATTATTTTTAAAAAGCCTTTTAAATATTTTTGAAAGATAGTTTATGGATTTACTAAATTCGATAAGATAAGTACATATATTTTGGATAAAGAGATTTAGTTTATTTAGATTAAATTAAAAAGAGATTTGGAGTTTTTTTAGTGGAAAAGAAAATATTTGGTTGAATAATTGTTTATTGGATAGTTAAATAACCGACTATTAAATCTAGACTCAAATATACCTTTGGAAATATATAGGAGAAACACGGGAATTATATGGTACAGTTACCGTTCGAGGTTCTATACTGTACGTATAAACTCATTTCATTCTTCTATAATGTTTATAAGGAAATCCATCCGCTAACGGTTAGGAGTTGATCTTCAATCTTATTTTCATTTTTTTATTTCCTAAAGAACCAGGGTTGAGTTTACTGGAACATAGCGAACGTTGTGTCGAAGAGATCAAGATCGGATAAGTTATCCGAAAACCACTTCGATCCAGCGAGTACGTTTTCGAAAGGAAAACAAGAGCATGGAGTCGAAGATGGAGTAGTGAAGTGTAAGGGCTAATCGCTACTAGTCCCGAGGGTTTATCCAAAATGGATGTAGAAGGAGTAGTGCCTTCAGTTCCGTTCGAACCAAGAATGGACTTGTATGGATGAATGCTATCAGTACATTGTCATTGGAGGACAATGGGCATTTTAAGTGAAAATTCCTTAAAAAGGTGATTGTATCCTTTAGCCTAATCAACCAGGAATGACTGAAAAGCAGGGGAGATGTAGCAAGGCTAAGTGAGTCGCACCCAATTAAGGTATGTTTATCACCTTTTAGTACCCTCGGATATTATTACTTCGATTCATGGAAGGAGCTTGGAAAGGGCAGGAACACCCAGGGTGATAGCATATTTGATCTATCCAGGTTAGGGATAATTCGATCGTGTGTTGTAGGGTATTCTAGTGTGGCTCTCGGTATGTTGTTTCTAGACATATACTGTGACAGGTGATACCCCAGTACCTAGTCATTCGTATGGAATCCATCATCCAATAAGCGTCGTACGGTTTTGATTGTGACCTACTATGCTGAAACGTGAGATGCAAGCATTTCAACTAATAGAATAAGTAATTATACTTAAACATTGTTATAATATCAGATGATTTTGATATCAAACGTTTTGATTATCGTAAGGTAAAAACCCATCTCGGCGTGGTCTTAGGAGATACCTTTGATTTTCAAAGGATTTTGATAACTTTAATAATTCAAATTGAGTATGTTTTCTCATGTTGGTTTTCCAGACCGACTAGGGTGTTATTTTATTTATAATGCTCGGGTCAGACTGAGTATTACAGATATAGGATATGATGCTATGGAGCTCAGGAGACGAGCTGGATGACAAAGACGTATTACACGTATTTGATTTAATTCTGTTGTGTATTGTGGTTGTATATTCAGCATTTGTGAAGACAAGTTATTAGAACTGTCCAGTGTTGAATTAGTGATTGTGTTGTACTCTGACGATGTAATGTATAAATAACAGTTGTGGTTCTTTTTGTATAAAGACCTATTGTTATCTATTATATATTGTTCCGTTGTGATTGTGAAATTCTTTGTTGTTATTTTAATTTTCTTCTTCTACCTCTTTTCTTCTTTTTTCCCTAACGATCTAGTATTTCCAGCATTCAATTTCTCACATGTAATACAGTGGACGTATTATTGTCGATTTCGAAGGTCGAAAATCCAGGTAGTCACACTTGGTGTCAGAGCTGAAGGTTAAGGGAGAACCTTAGCTTTAGTGAGAATTACTCATTAGAGATAGGGTTAGTAGCACCCTAGAGTGAGTTTGAGCGTATTAATAGATATGAGCACGTATTTGTTATTGAGTATAATTTTTTTATATTTTGTTGATTGGCCTGTTGGTTTATCGATTTTGGTTATTATGAGTAATTAATGTTATTGATAGGGATCTCTAAGCAATAAATAGAACAATTCGACACGGTATTGTGTTGAAATGGGATAAATGAAATAGTTTTACCCAATTATTTTTATATATAAAGAAATAATTTTCAGAAATTATAATAGTTATATATGGTTTACATGGTTGTTAAGAAATGATAGTATTAAACTATTATCACTGGTGCGTTGTAATAATTGAAATAAAAGTTGATATTTTAGTCGAAATTTAAGAAATAATTCATATATACAAAATGGAATTTGTAAATATGAGCCTATAAATGTGATTTATGGTGTAAAATGAAATGAAATTCCATAGTATATTTAAATATGATTCGTATAAAAGGATTTCAAGGTTGGAAATTTGGAAATTTAACTTCCGTTGGATTTGATAATGATTTTGATGTCATAGAAAATAAAAGTGACATTGTTTGGAGAAAATATTTCTAAATTGAAATTATTTAAAATATGATTTTAAAAAGAAATAAAAGCACTGAACTCATTTCGGTCGTCGGAAAATAATTTCGGTGATGACTGCAGCATCATCGACTTTCATTTTCGAGTTTCCAAGGGAGGAATTGGTACCTCAATGTTTGAATTGGAGTTTGTTTGCAAAACTGGTTTTGGTTTGAAATGCAAAGGAATAATTGATATACAAATGGATTGTGCATATGCACTGGATTTCAAAAAAATGATTTGGAACAAATTGGGAATAGGGAGTTAAACTCTGGGGTTATATTTAAAATATTTTATGGAATATAAATAAGTTTGAAAACTTATAACAATTTGAAAAACTTAAATTAAATTAAATAAGAGTGAATTTTGAGAAATTAAGCCTAAGTAGGCCAAATGGAATAGTTATTGAAATAGAATTTATCAAGTTGGAAATAAATTAGTGGGTGAACAAATTGATTTAATTTGTAAGTAAATGGAATTGAAACAAAATATTGGAATACTATTTAATTTGAATTATGTTAAATAAAGTGAAATTGAATAATTAGTTAGAGTGGACTAAGTAAATAAAAGAAGGAAATAAAATTTGATTGAGATATGAAATAAATGATTAGATCAAATATACGTTGAGTTAAAGTGGATATGGACTTAAGTGGAAGGTGGTAATAAGCGTAAGAATTTTTGTATGAAAAATTTAAATTTAATTTCGAAATGTAAAGAGGAAGTTCATAAGCAAAAATCATTATTGGGAATACTAAGTTAATATTTGAATGAAGATTAAATTAAAGTTGTTTTAAAGGTTAATTGTGAATAAGTAAATAGAAATTAAAATGAATGTGAATAATGGTTTGAGAATAATTGAATGGAAATGAAGGTAAATGTGGATAAAAAGAATTTGATGTGGCAAAGAATCGATTGGAAATTAAAATGTAAGTTGTACGTACATTATTTTATTTGCATAACGACTTGATCTAAATTCGAGCACAGAATTTCGAGATGATTTATATCGATTATTAGAAATTTTTGTTCGATTTTCGACAGCGAACCCTGGATATGAATTTTTGGTTGATCCATAATTCTCTATCAAAGTAGATGGCTATGCTAGGAGAATGACAGTTTCTAATCAAGGAACCGGATCTGAGTCCGCACTAGAGAGTCGTGTGAAGGATACTAGTTCGGAAGTGCAATTGTGTGATCGAGTGAGCAATCAGAGTTGATATTGCATACGGGTGATATATGTACATCGTACGGGTTTGGGTGAAATAAATATTGAAAATTTTGAAAAGGAATAAATAAAATTATTTTGAATTGAATGATCGGATATGCAGGTAATTAAAAGAAAAATCTAAATTGATGTCTTCGGTTTCAATAGTAAAAATTTGATTGCCCAACAAAAGGGTACACGTTTTAATTGTGTTTGAAATTGATGATTTTCCAATTGAGCCACTTGGCTTTTTTTTTGATGTTTTGGCCTGTAGATGCAGTTTTGTAGTTTTTCAGATCTAGCCGTGCAAAGTAGACACTGGCGAAATTTTTCAAAAATTTAGGGAGTTGGGAAATTTTGAAGAAAATTTTGATAATTTAAAATTTGGTTTTAAATTATAATTTGAATGATTGAGGGGATAAAATTAGTGCAATCTATGGATTAATTTGGAAAATTAGGAGTATAGTGTGGTTTCAATAAAAATTGATTTTGGAAAGTTGTTGTTTGAAACTATGTGATTTGGGGAAAATTGCCAACGGGTTTTGGACCATTCTTCTTACCTAGCAATTTCGAGGATGAAATTCTTATGAGGTGGGAGGAATGTAACAACCTGAAATTTTTGTTGTTTGAAATTCGAATATTTAATTAATTTTAAATATTTTAAATGTTTATTTTTAACATGAATTTCAAATATAACTATTTATTGGGTAATTTAATTATTAAATTTAATAATTGGAAATTGGGTAAATATTGCATCTTGAGTTTTACGCTTGTTAAAAAATAATTTAAAGGCTTATAATTTTTTTATTAAGAATAATAAAGATAATAAAACTTCTAAAATTGAATTTAAAAGTTATTTGTCCAGCTTTGAAAATATATCGTTTAAATTTACATTTAAAAATATCCTTCCTAGGCACATTATCAGAATTTGACGAAAACAGTTCTATTGGATCCGTAACAGTGTATTATTGTCGGATTTCCAATTTCGTAATAGTTGGAGTTATGGTTCGGTCGTACGGAATATAAACACGTTGAAATTTATACCGAAAATTCAACATAATAATTGGGTCCAAAAAGCTATCTTCTCCACACAATCGAATTAGGACTTGAAACCTTTTCCATTGCGGCCAGAGTAGAGGTATAACATTACAAACGCCTAACGGTATACCTCGATAGGAGTTTGAAACTGTAAGCTGATTTTGAAATGAGATATTTTGAATTTAAAATAATATATACATATATTATTTTAGGTACTTCAAATACCTGTATCCTCTTCAAATCATTGCACACTAACCCTTTCAAACACGCAACAGTTCACATCTCCCTCCCATCTTCTTTTTAAACTCACTCAACCATTATAGTAGAAAAAAATATTAACTTCAAAAATCTTTTTCTCATCGGATGCTTACTTAAAATTCACAAAACGGAATCCTAAAATCCTATTTCTTCAATCTCTACAATCTGGTAAAAGTGTTAAGGGGTGCGGCCATGGTCTGGGTTGCTCGATTTCGTGTTGTATGAGCTAGGGTTCCATGTTTTAAGGAATTGGCTTGCCAATTCGAGAAATGGGGCTCATTTTCAAACTCGTGAGGGGAGGAAGCATCTCAATGGGGAAAATCAGGGCTTGCGATCGAAATTTGTATAGTGCAACTTCACTGTAGCATGCGGGGTTTTATCAGGTCGCGTTTTAATCAGGGGAATCAGGCTTTATGTGGTAGGGTCGAGAAAGAAGAACTCGCAAAGGGAAAGATATCAATGAGCTCGGTTTTGGTTTTAGATGATTGGTGCTCGGGGTTGGAGGCGTGCATAGCTGTGGTGATAGTATTGTGTGCAAGCTATAGGCAAAGAGCAATTTGGGGAAGAAAGCATGTTTTGGGCCGAGTTCGTATACTTTTGGGTATGGGCTTTTTATAATGTATTTAATTTACATAATAAATGTTTGAACCAAAGTTATTATGGTATCGATGATGTACTTAAATTTCATAGAAGTCACTCAACTGCGGGTAGTTTTAATAACTATTTCGGTGTCTACAAAAATATCTATAAGCCCCTTGATGGTTTAGATAGTTGAGTGGTATCAAATGGCTATAGATAGTTATGCCACATTTGTAGATAACTGTTACATTTGAAACAAACCAAACAGTTATAATAGCTCGAATATTTATAACTATGGTTAAATTCTATACGTAGATACCTGCTTATGCTATTATATATTTAAAATTGTAAATATATTATATATTTAAATTCTTGTAAACTTTTCCATTCAAGGACGAAATTGGACGAAACAAATTGTGTTGGATCCGTATTATCGAGCACAACATTTCGCAGGTAGATTGGAGTTGATTGAAGTTAGTGAAAATTTTAGTAAAAATTAAACGCTTGTTTAACATTAATTAAAATAAATCGCTATCGCGACGGCTGCAAGCAAAGTGAGGTAATCTCACTCAATTTTGGATTTATCACAATTAATTTTAGATAGTTAAAATTAA
Organism: Allium cepa; assembly: GCA_030765085.1. Classification (NCBI taxonomy): domain Eukaryota; kingdom Viridiplantae; phylum Streptophyta; class Magnoliopsida; order Asparagales; family Amaryllidaceae; genus Allium; species Allium cepa. The sequence goes on along the minus strand of CM060928.1, from coordinate 81,288,553 downwards.
TTATGATTGACTGGTTGAATTGATATATTATCCATTGAATGTGATGTTGTGTAACAACCCGCATAGTTATCAATTATATATTTAAATATTTTATTTAAATATTTTATCGTTAGTTGGATTTTAGTCCGAAAAGCTACTTTTTGCAAACAGTCGATTTGGGACTCGAGACCACCCCCATTGAGTTCAAAATGACGTTTGCGACCTTTTTGAGTATAAGCTTCGATATGTTTGGAGAAAGTTGATTTGTGCTACTTTTTCCCGCTTAGGGCTTTGGTTTGGACTGCACCCTTATTAGCTCAGCCCAACCCCTTCTCTTCATAACTTCTCCTCTTTACTCAAACACTTCAAGCTAAAGTAAAAATGGTGGGAGAGATGGGAAATGGAAATTCCTAAGCCCTAGCTTTCTTTGCTAATCCAACTTCTAGCTCCAAACTCGAAGAGAACCCATTGGTAAGCATCTCCTTCTTCTTCTCCAAACATTTCTCTTTCCTATTTCAGAAAATTCCTAAACCTAATTTAGGAGATGTTTCTCTTTTAAGCTTAGATTCAAGCTTCTTGTGTTGAGATTGAAGTGTGGTTGATCTCCCCTTGCTTTCAAGCTTCATCTTCATAAATTTTAGTGCAAAGGTGAGATTTTTAATCTCACATCTATGCTTATAATTCTCTTCTATTGTTAGGTATGAATTCCTAACACTTAATTCATGTGCATTTGATTTTGATTTGGATTGCTTTTGTGAATATTCCAATTTTTAGTGTTTTGAGTTCAATTCGTTAAAAATCCTAACTTTGATGTTTGAACATGTTTTTGGTGATGCATCGAGGAGCATATAAGGCCGGGTAGTCGATTGGCATAAACCCTTAGCGCCGTTGCTCGTGCGATTGCAATTTGGTCGGGATTTGCACCTCCTTTGAAATAGGGTAGGAAGTGCAAGTACACAGGTTCGGCCGACCGAGCCCCCTGGGCCGGTCGACCGACCTATAGTCCAGGCACTTCCTGCCTCTGTTTGGAAGTGCTGGTTACAGGCTTCGGCCGACCGAGCCCCCTGGGCCGGTCGACCGACCTGGTGCCCCGAGCACTTCCAACCTCTGGTTCGGTTGACCGACTCAGGGAGTCCGGTCGACCGACCTGCTACTATTTGCCAGATTAGCCTATATTGCTAATTCGTTTGAATATCCAACTTTAATCGATTCGTGTTGTCTCCCTTTCGTTGTTGTCATTCATTATCGACTTTGATGACCTTTTCTTTAGGAATTTTAGATATATCCACTTCGATGGATTTGATATCGATTTCTTTGGATTTTATTCACGTCTTCGAATGTGAATTTTTATGCCCGATTGTTTCAACAATCACTTCTATGATTTGTCACTTTAAAATATAAAGGTTTTCTATACTAGTAGTAAATATCAAAACTCTTTCTTCAAATGATTTCAACACTATTTTATTACAAAGCTCGTTTTCTCAAACCGATTTCCAATCTATTAGCATATACAAACCTTTACCTCACTCGTATGAGAAATCTAATTAAACGACTTAGTAAAACAAGTGGTATGAAATGATTGCGTTTACTTTGTCGGTTAATTCTTGGACTTGTTCGATTGAATCTCTTGTGACAATTTTATAGTGGAGATCTACAATTTGTTCGTAATTATTTAAGTTAAGCTAGTGGTTATGGGACATGAAGCTAAGCTCATATATTTACTAGCTTATCGTAATTGACACTTCTCGTTGATCATGACGATCATCTTTGTGGTTTAGACTAGCAATGTGCGATGTCTCTTTGTTTATGTGGAGGACTGTTCCTCATTTTATTGAGCTTCGTCTCATTTCTCACATGGGTCGTACCTTTTTAGGTGCATCAATGTTTTATTATGCATGGGGTGTACCTTTCTAGGTGCATCGATGTTTGTTTATACATGGGTCGTACCTTTCTAGGTGCGTCGATGTTCGACTTTGCATGGGGTGTATCTTTCTAGGTGCATCGATGATAGACGTTACATGGGGTGTATCTTTCTAGGTGCATCGATGTTTATTTATGCATGGGATGTATCTTTCTAGGTGCATCGATGTTTATTTGTGCATGGGGCGTATCTTTCTAGGTGCGTCGATGCTAGAGCATGGGGCTCATCTTTCTAGGTGCGTCGATGTTCGACTGTACATAGGGCGTTTCTTTCTAGGTGCGTCGATGTCCAGTTTGTGGGATTGGCCATCCTTTTTATTGTGATTTGGTTCATCGGATGTCCTGCTGTACGACGTCGTTGTTCCCTTTGATTGTGATTTGGTTCATCGGATGTCCCGCTGTACGACGTCGTTGTTCCTTTTTATTGTGATTTCTGGATTTCGTGTGTTGATTTCTGGAATTTATGTTTCACCAACTTTTACGACAGGCATTGATATATATGTCATTTATTGTGCTTGGTGAATGAAATTAGGAGTATGACATTCCTTTTTATCTTGAGTAGATTATTGTGATATTGATTAATACCTTGTTGATTTTCAATTACTTATTTATCACAGCTTGGCATTGTGATTATTATATGTTTATGTCATACCTCTTATTATATACCACTTCATCTTATATTTATAGCTAGACTGATCCGTTTATTATTTTCTTCTTAAATAATACTCGGGTCAGACTGAGATATTGCAGGTGCTTCTGCTTGACTCCTTATCGGACTTTCATCTGATCTTTTGGTTGACTACTCTAGATTAGTAGTTTATTATTGTATGCATTTGAGAAATAGACTCCTTGATGTATACATATTCTTTTGTCTTAGCACTTGTATCTATTCTTTTGTGATGTTGTGGATCTTATTTGACCACTACTCTGATGAACACTTTCATGTGTTATATTCATATCTATTTCCGCCTTTGTGATATGAATTGTCTGTGACTGATTTATGTTATGTTTACTTCTATATTTGTTTCCGAAGATATTATAGCCACTGTGTAGTAGCATTGAGTTTGTGTCGGCATATCAGATTTCCACTTGAAAAGAATTGCATGCTATACTATCTGACATATCGATGCTCGCACAAAGCAATTACACGGATGGTCGCTCCTCAACAGCCTTATTCTTCGTGCTAGTTGACAGCATTCACCGTAATGTTCTTGGCTAGCGTGGGTATAGAGGTGGGGCATCACAGCTTGATATCAGAGCCAAACTTCGGAACAATATGGAATATTATAACAAGGATCATCGTCCTAAGTCTTTCTTAGGAGTCGTGCTTTAGGATTTAATTCGAGTCTTCGTACCGATTCATCCTTTTTTTTATGATTCCTTGTTTTATCTATCAAGATTGCTTGATTTATCTTGAGAATAACCTTTTCCTCTTCTTTCTTTCTTTCTTAAAGAAGAGAAATGGTTAGACCTGGCCACCCCAGCGCTGGTCAATCTAGTGCTACTCCCCAAGATGGAGAATTTATGTCTGCCCAGCAGCTTCTTGATCTTGTAAAGAATCAAGAGTTTATCTATGCTTTGAGTAAGAATCCCGAAATGGTTCTACCTTTGAAACTTGAATTTTCTTTCAATCAGCTTATGGATGTTACTCTTCTTCATGGAGAGGTTGGTAAAGGAAGTGTTTGTGATATTGGGACTTCCAAGAAGAGGCATATTAAGTTCAAGAGCCTTAATCCCAGTAAGAGAGTGAAGCAAACTACTTTTGTAGCAAAGAATCCTATCCCTAATCGCGGAGAATGCTACAATTGTGGCTCTAGGGACCACTATATAAATAGGTGTCAAGGCCTATTTCTTGCCGCTATTGCAAAAGTGCGGATCATTATATATCTTCGTGTCCCAAACTTTTGAACAAGGACATGAGAAAGCTAAATATTGTGCAAGCCCCTAACAACTCTTCTCTTGGTCAAGGTATTTTTCACTCAATCCTTGATGGCATTGTTTTATTTCGTGACCTTCTTATTTCGAGTTCTTTTTGATATGGGTTCCATCTCAGTATTCTATATCAAAAGAACTTGGTGATTCCTTTTCTTTGAAAATATTTTGGGCTTGATGACTTCTTTGAGAGTTGCGAATCCGGATGGTAGATCCGCAACACTCAATTTGCTTTCTATTGATGTCGAAATTATGTTATGTAATTTTTCTTCCCGAGCCAATTTTTACCTAGGCTTCGGAATTGATTTTTGTAAGGATCGGCTTAATCGTTGTGATGCCCATATCCTATTTTTTCGAGTGGACTATTCATCTTCGACATTTTCAACCTGTTAAGCAGGTTTCTATTTTTCCTTTATGATTTTGATTCCAACTTGATGGCATCATTTTCTTCCTTAAGCCCACTTATAAGGAAAGTGTTATTTCTCTCAATCATATCGTTTGAGAAACTTTTCCGGTATTTTTGAGTTTGTCTTAGGATCATCACCTAAGCAATATCTTTTGTGTGGTGCTAAGGTCCTTTCAGTTAGACCTTCCACCGATTTTCATTTGGCTACGAGTTGCGGGAGTTCGCATTCCAGTTACCACATTCCGCACTCGTTACGATTCTTGTGAATGACTTATTATGTCATTCAATTTGTCCAGCTTATTTCATCCATTTTATAAATCGAATATTCTATGAATATTTCGATGAGACCATTCTTGTATTTATTGATTTTGGATGAAAATAGTAATTTAAAATTTTGCAAATCTTTTTCATAAGATTTATTCATAAGTAAAACTGGATTTTGTTCTTGAAACGAACAAAGAATATTCTTAAAACTTTTTAAGAAATTTATTTATCCTATAAAAGATGATTTTGTGATTGTATTGCCCGTTGAGTGCTTTAAGAATTTTGGTCGATGCGCTTGATCAACGTTATCTATAAGAATTCCCTAAACGCTTTGATGAGACAGTCAGACACAGTATATTAACTTGAAAATAGTAAATTTTTCTAGAATGATTATTACATAATGATAAATGTAATTTTGAAAGTTTTAACTTTTCAGGAAAGAAGATTATTTAAAAGAAATTCTTTCTTTTCGATACTTGTATTCTTGTGATTCCTGGAGGGGAACCAAGACTTTGCTATTTGTACCGATACTAGTCGTATTAGTTTGGATGCCGTTCTCTTGCAAAGGAGAACGTGCTATCTCTTGTGCTTCTAAACCATTAAAGCCGATCGAGACTAGGTATGCCACTCATGATCTAGTGCTCGCGGCTATTGTTTTTACTTTTGAAATTTGGCATCATCATATTTGGATGAGAAATTTGTTCTCCATCTCGATCATAAATCCTTGGAATATTTATTTTCTCATAAGGAACTTCATGTTGACTCGAGTTTCTAGCATCTTATGATCTTGATATTCTTTTATTCCCGAGAAGGGAAATCGTGTTGCCAATGCGCTTTGTCGTAAGCAACAAGTGGTTGATTCTTTGATGTTGTCTGAATGGAATTATCATTTTATCAAGTTCATCGGACGTTTTGATATACTTCGTTTTATTAAGCTTTATCTCATTCCATTTATGGACTAGCGTCCGATGTTCTTTTATGGTGTTCGGTTCATCGGATGTACTGTTATTATACTACAACGATGTTCCGTCTTATTTGATTCATTGGATGTACCGTTTGTACTACATCAATGTCTTTTCTTTTTGGATTCATTGGATGTACCGTTTGTACTACATCAATGTTTTTGCTATTTGATTCATTGGATGTACCGTTTGTACTACATCAATGTCTTTGCTGTTGATTCATTGGATGTACCATTTGTACTACATCAATGTCTTTGCTTTTGATTCATTGGATGTACCGTTTGTACTACATCGATGTCTTTGCTTTTGATTCATTGGATGTACCATTTGTACTACATCGATGTCTTTGCTTTTGATTCATTGGATGTACCGTTTGTACTACATCGATGTCTTTGCTTTTGATTCATTGGATGTACCGTTTGTACTATATCAATGTATTTGCTTTAGTTCATTGGGTGTACTATTTTTGTACTACGCTGATGTCCCAAATTATTTGAGTTTCTTGTTCCTCGGGTGTACCGTTTTTGTACTACGCCGTTGCACCGGCTCAATTTTCTGCTATTCTTGACGTTCTCCACGTCTTTTATATACGGAAATGCCTTAGGAATTCCGGTTTTCATTCTTGAGCCCGGTGATATTGTGGAAATTGAAGTTTCACCAAATTTGACTTTTGAGCAACATTCTATTCGCATCATTGCTTTGGAGGTTGAGCGCCTTCGACATAAAGATATTCTTTTTGATAGAAGTTCAATGGTTCTCAAATCCTAAGGATTTCTCATGTGAAATCTTGAGAATTCATCGAACGAAAACTTTCGGATTTACTCCTTCGTGCTCTTTATGGTGGACTTCTTGATTCAAATTTTCTTTCGTGTTAATATGCTTCCATGGTTGTTACTATATATTTCCTTCTTAATTATTGCGAGGACGCAATTTCTTTAAGGAGGGGAGTCTGTAACAACTCGCATATTTATCGATTATATATTTAAATATTTTATTTAAATATTTTATCGTTAGTCGGATTTTAGTCCGAAAAGCTACTTTTTGCAAACAGTCGATTTGGGACTCGAGACCACCCCCATTGAGTTCAAAATGACGTTTGCGACCTTTTTGAGTATAAGCTTCGATATGTTTGGAGAAAGTTGATTTTTGCTACTTTTTCCCGCTTAGGGCTTTGGTTTGGACTGCACCCTTATTAGCTCAGCCCAACCCCTTCTCTTCATAACTTCTCCTCTTTACTCAAACACTTCAAGCTAAAGTAAAAATGGTGGGAGAGATGGGAAATGGAAATTCCTAAGCCCTAGCTTTCTTTGCTAATCCAACTTCTAGCTCCAAACTCAAAGAGAACCCATTGGTAAGCATCTCCTTCTTCTTCTCCAAACATTTCTCTTTCCTATTTCAGAAAATTCCTAAACCTAATTTAGGAGATGTTTCTCTTTTAAGCTTAGATTCAAGCTTCTTGTGTTGAGATTGAAGTGTGGTTGATCTCCCCTTTCTTTCAAGCTTCATCTTCATAAATTTTAGTGCAAAGGTGAGATTTTTAATCTCACATCTATGCTTATAATTCTCTTCTATTGTTAGGTATGAATTCCTAACACTTATTCATGTGCATTTGATTTTGATTTGGATTGCTTTTGTGAATATTCCAATTTTTAGTGTTTTGAGTTCAATTCGTTAAAAATCCTAACTTTGATGTTTGAACATGTTTTTGGTGATGCATCGAGGAGCATATAGGGTCGGGTAGTCGATTGGCATAAACCCTTAGCGCCATTGCTCGTGCGATTGCAATTTGGTAGGGATTTGCACCTCCTTTGAAATAGGGTAGGAAGTGCAAGTATACAGGTTCGGCCGACCGAGCCCCCTGGGCCGGTCGACCGATCTGTAGTCCAGGCACTTCCTGCCTCTGTTTGGATGTGCTGGTTACAGGCTTCGGCCGACCGAGCCCCCTGGGCCGGTCGACCGACCTGGTGCCCCGAGCACTTCCAACCTCTGGTTCGGTCGACCGACTAAGGGAGTCCGGTCGACCGACCTGCTACTATTTGCCAGATTAGCCTATATTGCTAATTCGTTTGAATATCCAACTTTAATCGATTCGTGTTGTCTCCCTTTTGTTGTTGTCATTTATTATCGACTTTGATGACCTTTTCTTTGGGAATTTTAGATATATCCACTTCGATGGATTTGATATCGATTTCTTTGGATTTTATTCACGTTTTCGAATGTGAATTTTTATGCCCGATTGTTTCTACAATCACTTCTATGATTTGTCACTTTAAAATATAAAGGTTTTCTATACTAGTAGTAAATATCAAAACTCTTTCTTCAAATGATTTCAACACTATTTTATTACAAAGCTCGTTTTCTTAAACCGATTTCCAATCTAGTAGTATATACAAACCTTTACCTCACTCGTATGAGAAATCTAATTAAACGACTTAGTAAAACAAGTGGTATGAAACGCTTGCGTTTACTTTGTCGGTTAATTCTTGGACTTGTTCGATTGAATCTCTTGTGAAAATTTTCTAGTGGAGATCTATAATTTGTTCGTAAATATTTAAGTTAAGCAAGTGGTTATGGGACATGAAGCTAAGCTCATATATTTACTAGCTTATTGTAATTGACACTTCTCGTTGATCATGACGATCATTTTTGTGGTTTAGACTAGCAATGTGCGATGTCTCTTTGTTTATGTGGAGGACTGTTCCTCATTTTATTGAGCTTCGTCTCATTTCTCACATGGGTCGTACCTTTTTAGGTGCGTCAATGTTTTATTATGCGTGGGGTGTACCTTTCTAGGTGCATCGATGTTTGTTTATACATGGGTCGTACCTTTCTAGGTGCGTCGATGTTCGACTTTGCATGGGGTGTATCTTTCTAGGTGCATCGATGTTAGACGTTACATGGGGTGTATCTTTCTAGGTGCATCGATGTTTATTTATGCATGGGATGTATCTTTCTAGGTGCATCGATGTTTATTTGTGCATGGGGCGTATCTTTCTAGGTGCGTCGATGCTAGAGCATGGGGCGTATCTTTCTAGGTGTGTCGATGTTCGACTGTACATGGGGCGTGTCTTTCTAGGTGGGTCGATGTCCAGTTTGTGGGATTGGCCATCCTTTTTATTGTGATTTGGTTCATCGGATGTCCCGCTGTACGACGTCGTTGTTCCCTTTGATTGTGATTTGGTTCATCGGATGTCCCGCTGTACGACGTCGTTGTTCCTTTTTATTGTGTTTTCTAGATTTCGTGTGTTGATTTCTGGAATTTATGTTTCACCAACTTTTACGATGGGCATTGATATATATGTCATTTATTGTGGCTTGGTGAATGAAATTAGGAGTATGACATTCCTTTTTATCTTGAGTAGATTATTGTGATATTGATTAATCTCTTGTTGATTTTCAATTACTTATTTATCACAGCTTGGCATTGTGATTATTATATGTTTATGTCATACCTCTTATTATATATCACTTCATCTGATATTTATAGCTAGACTGATCCGTTTATTATTTTCTTCTTAAATAATACTCGGGTCAGACTGAGATATTGCAGGTGCTTCTGCTTGACTCCTTATCGGACTTTCATCTGATCTTTTGGTTGACTACTCTAGATTAGTAGTTTATTGTTGTATGCATTTGAGAAATAGACTCCTTGATGTATGCATATTCTTTTGTCTTAGCACTTGTATCTATTCTTTTGTGATGTTGTGGATCTTATTTGACCATTACTCTGATGAACACTTTCATGTGTTATATTCATATCTATTTCCGCCTTTGTGATATGAATTGTCTGTGACTGATTTATGTTATGTTTACTTCTATATTTGTTTCCGAAGATATTATAGCCACTGTGTAGTAGCTTTGAGTTTGTGTCGGCATGTCGGATTTCCACTTGAAAAGAATTGCATGCTATACTATCTGACATACCGATGCTCGCACAAAGCAATTACACGGATGGTCGCTCCTCAACAGCCTTATTCTCCATGCTAGTTGACAGCATTCACCGTAATGTTCTTGGCTAGCGTGGGTATAGAGGTGGGGCGTCACATGTTGTATATAGTAGTATATAGTGTGTGTGTGTGTGTGTGTGTCTATATATATTGGGGTGAATGATTTTTTTCGCATATATAGCAGATGAGACCCTTGTGCCCCGCATAATAGCGGATGACCCTATATACCGCGATATCCCCTCGAAGTATCATTGGTAGTTTTATATTGTATTAACATTTGTGGATGTAGGGAAACTATTTGGAGGAATCCAACTGGATTCCTCAAAAAATGTTGAAATCATTTTCATATTCGGTGATATAATTTGTTTGAATAATCTATCACATATTACAATGGAATTTAATTTATTGGATGTTATGGTATTGTTGGTAAAATTTTGGCTTTTTTAAATACCATAAATATGAATATTGAAATTTCAAAAGAAAATAAAAAGGGAAATTGAAAGTAAAATATTTATAGTGGAAACTGGATTTATTAAAGGAAATGAATTTGAAAAAATAAATGTTTTGATTTTTAAAATCGAACTCAATAATTTCGAAACATGGAAAAATAGAGATTTTGAATAATGTAAATGAAAGGATTTTTAAATAGTAGAACTTAAGCATTATTGTTTAAGTATAAAAGGATATACTTTTAAATTCGAAATTTAAATAGTTGGAAGAATAAAAAAGGAATTTTGAAATTAAAATATGGGATTGTCTTGCTAGATTTTAAATTATAAAAAGGAAGTGGAATCTGAATGTAGTGGTTTTGGAATACAGTTGGGTTATTTTGGATAAATTGATTTAACAATGAAATTTAAATTAGAAATTAATTTAAAATCGATTAAGTATTGTCAAACTGTTTTAAATGGGAAATAAGATTAGAATTTATAAACGAAGTTTATAGATAAAGTGAAGAAATTATCGATGGATAAATTGAAATTATAAATTCACATTGAGGATTTATAAGGAGATGGATAAATCAGCTTAAAAATAAATGGTAGATTTTTTTTTTGAAATGTTGAAAGAGAATTTACGGAATTGGGATGTAAATCAAATTGAAAATAAATCGAGTAGAATTTATTAATATTTTAGAAAATATAAAAGTGTTTAAGAATGTTTCGAAAAATTAATTATCTAGCTGTTTTAAAAATTGTTTAAAGTATATTTAAATATTAATTAAGTTTGTTTAAAGTAAATTAATCCTTATTTAAAGAGAAATCAGCACTACTATTTTAAAGGAATAAATTATTAAATATTGAATAATTTATAATATCTTTTATTTTAAGGAGTATTTTCCTAAGGCTTAACTGGGATTGTTATAGGAATTTCATAAGTATTTTTTTGGAAAAAAATTTAATAAGTATTATTTTTGAAAAAAAATTAAATAAAGTTTTCAAACGTAATGGTATACCCGCATGGCGAAATAAGAGGCAGCGAGTGCCTGAACTTATGTTTTGGATTTCTCTGGGATAGGGACGTAACCATTGAGCTGTGAATCCATGATTTGATACCAAAGTGGTACTTTTCATATTATTTTTAAAAAGGGTTTCAAATAGTTTTGAAAGATAATTTGTGGATTTGCTAAATTCGATAAGATAAGTACATATATTATGGACAAAAGATTTAATTTATTTAGATTAAATTAAAAAGAGATTTGGAGTTTTTTTAGTGGAAAAGAAAATATTTGGTTGAATAATTGTTTATCGGATACTAAAATAACCGGCTATCAAATCTGGACCCAAAATATAACTTTGGAAACATCTGGGAGAAACACGGGAATTATATGGTACAGTAACTGTTCAAGGTGCTATACTGTATGTATAAACTTGTTTCGTTATTCGAGCACGTTTATAAGGACATCCGTCCACTAATGTTTAGGAGGTGTTCTCCGATCTTATTTTCGTCTGTTTATTTCCTAAACAACTTGGGTTGAGTTTACCGAAAAATATCTAACGTTGTTTCGAAGAGACCGAGATTGGATAAGTTGTCCGAAAACTAGTTCGATCCAACGAGTACGTTTTCGAAAGGAAAACAAGAGCATGGAGCAAAGATGGAACAGTGAAGTGCAAGGGCTAATCACTACAAATCTTGAGGATTTTTTCAAAATGGATGTAGTAGGAGTAGTGCCTTCGGTTCCGTTCGGACCCAGAACCGACTTGTATGGATGAATGCTATCAGTACATTATCGTTGGAGGACAATGAGTGATGTGCACGTAAATATGCATATATTTACATCCATATTTTATCTATTTTTATTTAAATAAATATCATATTTGGGCATTTTAATATGTTTAAAGCCAAAATTCAGTTATTTTCAAATCATCGTATATTCACCTTCATTCAGGGGAAAAATAGTCATTTTTGTGCATACGTCAATTTCAGAATTTTTGCTTGGACGCTTTTTATGATTTTTATAGAAAATTTTGATGCATATGGAAAAGGGATTCATGATGATATATACATGCACAAGATAATACAAAGTAATGAAGAGGAAATAATTCAAGTTCAAGATCATGGAAGACCCCACCAACTTACCTAATGTACAATTAGGAGCTAATGGCAACTAAGTGGAGGTTAAAGCTTCATGCACATTAAATGATTGATTAATTAGTGGCTAATGGTTACTTGATGGCCACATTTTCTAAAGGGCATTTTAGGAAGCACTCTAAAAATTGAGTTAAGGTTTTATGCATGTATAAATAGCTCTCTTATGTACATGTAAATATCTTCTACTCTTTCATATTAGTTAGGAAATTAAGAAAGAAAGTTGTAATGTCAATGTTTCATGAAATAAAAATGGCTTCCAAGCCTCTTCCTATTTTCTTTTCTACATGCTTTTCTTTGCTTTTACGTTAAAGTTTATTTTTATGCTCTCTTTCTTTTAATGTTCATAGCTTAGATTTACATTCATGCAAGTAGTGTAGCTTTAATTTTTTTGCAAATAGTTAGTAGGTAATCTCTCTTTCTTCTTTTTGCTTAGTTTTCATTTCTTTTCTTCGTAATGTTGAAATTTACAAGTGTTGATTCGATAACACAAATGAATAGCTAAACCCCTTCAATTTAGGGGTAATGTTGATCTCCAACTTTATGTAATTTCAACATTTTTATGATTTATGATCTCTTTTGGTATGTGCTTCATGAGAGTGAATTTTGATGCAAGTTTATACAAGTGGGTTTGATAGCTTATGTTGCTTTTTCAAACGGGCTATTCTTATTCATCATAAACACAATTTGCATCATCATTTGCTAATCAATTTTTGATTTTGAAAAAAAAGTAAAATCAAAATTTGATGATCTATCTTACTAATTACAATAGTAAATAGATCGTACTTAAAATAGCTTTTGCTTTAGCTTCATTTTCACGAGAATTTACAAGTGGTATGATTGTTGTATTATAGTTTGATGGTCTAAGTTATGTTAATTAATAACATAAATAAACCATACTTATGACAATTATTTCACTTAATTTCATAACTAGAGATCATAAATTATTTGTTTGTTGATTTATAAAAATATGAGAGTGGATTTGCCTCTAAGTTGTTCTCTAGTCTAATAGTTTTTAAAGCACATTTCAATTCTAGCTTTAGCTTCTTTTTTGTAGTTCACAATTTCCTCTCACTTTGGTCTAATTTGATTGAGTTGAAAATTTTAAAATCTTAGAAATTCCCTTCTAATCGACCCGTACTCACAACGTACTAAAATTGTACGCCGCATGCTTGCGATATCAATTTAATTTGAAATTTTTCGACGGCTTTCTATAGAAATTTTGTCGTTAAACAAGTTTTTGGCGCTGTTATAGTCTGATGGCATAAATTATGTTAATCAATAACATAAATAAACCATACTTATGATAAATGCAACGATTATTTTACTTAATTTCATAACTAGAGAACATAAATTATTTATTTGTTGATTTACAAAAATATGAGAGTGGATTTGCCTCTTAATTGTCTCTAGTCTAATAGTTTTTAAATCACATTTCAATTCTAGCTTTAATTTCTTTTCTGTAGTTAACAATTTGCTCTAACTTTGTTCTAATTTGATTGAGTTGAAAATTTTAAAATCTTTAAAAAAATTCTGCGGATCGACCCGTACTCGCCACATACTAAAATTGTACACTGTGCGCTTGCGGTATAAATTTAATTCAAATTTTTTCAACGGTCTTCTAATTCGATGGAATTTCCATTGTTAAATAAGTTTTTGGTGTCGTTGCCGGGGAGTTGATCCGATTTTGATTTTCTATTCTTTGAATTATTATTTTTTGATTTTATTGTGTGTTTGTTTTGTGTGTCGTCTTTTTTTAATAAAAGAAAAAAGAAAAAAAGTTGTGTATGTGTTTGTTGTTTTATTTTTATTCAATTTGTTGTTATTATGTTCTAGTTTTTCATCTGCTCTTGCATTTGCATTTCTTTAAAAAACATGCATTACACAATTCCATTTGAAAAAAAAGTTTAATTCCATTGTCATTGCTTTTCACATTCATTTTCACATTTTCCTTGCATTTTCTATACGTTTACAATTGTTACTATCACTGTGCATACTTTGTGCAGTTACACTGACTTACACAACAACACTACATCACTGCCTTAACAAAGCCATCCGAACCCATACAAATACCTGTGCAACTCTTCAACATTCCCATTTCCTACTGCTTGTTTACTGTTGTTCCACCTCATCACACCTTCCACCAAGAATAGCAGGTCCACTTCAACACATCCATCTAGCATCAACTCCTGAACCAACATCGGCCTCCGCCTTAATAAATCACATAGTCACCATTTAGACCACATACACATACCATACCTTAGTAACATCACTGCTCAAAACATCCTTTGTCTTACCATTACAAAACAATACTACCCCCTACAACAGTGCAACTAAACCTAGAGATTTCATCATAGTGCAAAACGTCCATCCACTCCCCTTCAACCATATTGTGCACAACCATTGTTGTCACCTGATATACCCACTGTAGTGTCAATACTACATATCCTCATCAAACAATCATTTCTATTAATCTGCTACAATTACATTCACCCAAACTCCAAACCACTACCAAAAATCATAACAATCACCTCTACACTAACATACCATTTCATCCTACAAGCCATCAACCCCCTGACTACATCCATATTTCAATACATATACAACACTTCATTTACTGCCTTCCTATCTGACTTCCATCATCCACTTGAAACTTTAATCTTCTATAACATTTCACAAACAATGACAACCCGCCAACCCTGAAAACTTGCCAACAGTCAGCACATCTCAATCTTTTCCTCCATCGAAATTATCCATCATCGCTTCTCTTCCTAGTCCTAATCGAACAAGACATCACTCACAGTTACCATACTTCTGGTATCACCTGGACGCCCATGCATACAACATTCCCCGATGTCCATCCTATGCTGTTCCAAGCCGACCACCATCACCAACCCCTCCACCAACAACTCCTCAGCCTTGACCGAGCTTGTTTTCCATCGAGCCTTGTATCTTTGTTGTGCCTCACTTCACTGGAATGTGAGGTATATTTTTATCTCTAATATATGTATAACTTGTATATTTAACAGAGAAAAAATGTGTGTAAGTTAAGATAGTTTACTTTATACTATATAAGCTATTGCAGTCTTCTTTATATATAAGGCAAGTTGTATTATTTTAGTCTATTTATATACATAGAAAAATAGTTGATTTACTGTTGCATGCATATTAGAGTTTCGGCCTGTTCATTTTGTCGATTTTATAGTTATATGTATAATATTATAATTTGAGTCTGTTGGTTCATCTTTAGCCTATAACCAGATTTGGTGTATATATTACCTGTAGCAGTTTATATAAGATATATATTCTAACTATATGTGTTAAGCTTACTAATGATTTGGGAAATATATATAGATTTTGAAAGTATAGTTTTACAGCGTATTATATTATAAAGGCAATATATATATATATATATCTACTTTATTGTGAAAAAACGGCTCTTGTATATTTTGGTATATTTGGCATATGTCGTCAGTGACATATATGGTAGTCATGTTATGTTTTTTTGCCTTATGTTTACGTACTGTAAGTTATATGTCAAAAAAATAATAATAATAATTCATATTGCTATTATAAAGTTATAATTTGTTTTATATATGTAAGGCGTTTACAAGATAAAAACTATTTTATCTGAACTAGCATTTTACTTTTGCTTTACACCCTTCAGCTGTTCATCTGTTTTGTGACATATATATACTATATTTATAAGCTTATATGATGTACTGGGTTCGTGTATATAATTTATGTAATACTGATTTTATAAGTTTTGTTTTAAACATGTGTAAGCATTCTGCATTTTATAAGTATGTATGCATGCAGTGTTCTGTTGTGTAGATGTATATAGATTTTGATACTTGCGTGTTTTATGAAAAAAATGGTGTTTAATTTGAGTATTTGTTTTAAAAAAATATTAACATAATATACGTCTGGATTCAATTTTATCAAATCTATCCTGATTTGTTTTGAACGTTGATCTCTATTATCAGTTTTGCTCGTCAAATTCGTGCCGATTTTTGCTTCGCTTGGATTCGTAGCTCATTCATTGTCTATCTTCTCTAGCCTCGGAAGGTGAGTAATCACTCACGATTAATATTCTTTTATTTATTAAATTTGATTTCAATTGAAACGACAATTGAAATATGCTGCTGTTAGTTATGTACACTCTATGGCATCTGACACCATTATCTGTTAATTTCTATGCGATGATAATACAGTTTGGTTGATAATTGATTGATTGATTGTTGTTTATATTGGATGAAAATTTTAATGTATAAAGTGATAAATATTATGCGATTGAATTTGGCATAGGATAGTTAAAATTTTGAATCGAAATATGTGTTGAATTTGGTTAGCTAAATTTGTTTAATATGACCCCTTAAACGCTAATTATTTGACACGTAGAAAAACAATTAATTACCCTTGAACCATTTGAATTTATGTTGTATAAATTGATTTTGTATGAAATTGAATAATTGACGTCAAGTGTAGAATTGCATAGAATAATTTCTGTAATAATCTTTAATCTACATGAAATGATAGTGTAGATTCTAGAAATAATTATATTAATTTGCACGAACAACAATGCAAATTAATACAATCATTTCGGGATTTTTGATTTAAGTATTGGATTGTTATTGATTGTTGTTATTGCATGTTTATTTACTTTGACACCATCCCAGTTATCACACTGCAAGTTCCCTATGTTATGTTTTGATTTTTGAACTGAAATTGGAATCGGGTTGAAATGATAAATACCCAAAATGAATTTGACCTAGGATAGAGAATTAAATAAATCCGATTGGTCAATAATTTGATTTAAAAATAAAATAATGATTTTATTCGAGCAAAGAATAAGTTTTGAAATGAAGTTGGAATTTGAATTTTTATGAAAGGAAAATGTAAAGATTGAAATCTGAAACAAATATTAACGTAATAATTGATGAAAGAACGTTGTTTGAAATTTAATTATTTAATAATTAAATTTGGAATTATTAACAAAAATTTGGAATTAGTAATAATTGAGTTTTGAAATAATTAAGTTTGAAATTATAATTAAGTGAAATTATTAAGTTGAATTTATAATTAAGTTGAATGATTTGATAATTAAGTTTGAATTTATAATTAAGTTGAAATGACTTGATAATTAAGTTTGAATTCATAATTAAGTGGAAATGATTTAATAATTAAGTTTGAATTTATAATCAAGTTTGTAATTATTAAGTTTTGAAATTATAATAATTAAGATTGAAATTATTTAATAATTGAATGAGATTTAATTATTTGATAATTGAATAAAAATTGAATTCTTTGATAAGAGAAATTGAACTTTTGAATAAGTGTACTTGAGCTTCGTTAATAAATGAAATTGTGTTTCTTTATTTATTAAGGTTGAAAAAAAAATTATTTAGGTAAGTTAATAAGTGAAATTGAAACTTCTCGATTATGTGAAATTTAGTTCCTTATTAATTTAGTTTGAAATTTTTTAACGAAGTAAATAAATAAGTGTAAATTGAATTTCTTTAACAAGAAATAAAATGTGATTTATTGAAATGAATGTGATTTATTGGAATTAACGTAAGACTTGTAATTTTAAAGAAGTTGATTTGACGAATTTAATTTAATTAAATTTTTAGGTTTGAGATAATGGAATTGAACTTAAGAAATGGATTTAATGAAGCGAAATTTAAATGAAAATTGTTTAAATGATAAATTAGCTTAGCGAATATTGAATGAGATCGATAAATAAATTTAAATTGATTTGAATGAAATTAAACAATTGAAATGATTTCGGAATAAAACCTATATACGAACTTGAATCAATATTTGAATTGTTTAAATAAAAATTGAAATTGAATTGTAAGACTTTGAAATGGTTATTTGGTAGTTTTGAAACGTAAATTTTGAAAATTGATAGTAAAAGACAAATGAAATGTTGATTATAAATTCTAATTGAAAATGAAATTGATTTGGTTTTGAAATTTACTAAACGACCAATCGGTGTGATAATTACGAAAGTTATTAAAGAGACCGGAATCGGTTATGGATATACTCTCTATCTAAACCGAAAACCACTTTAATAATTATACGTGGAGTGATGATCCAGAATGAAGTGGTTGGAATGATGTACGTGATGACTGAAGAAAGAGAACGATAATGGATAGCCTTGACACTTGTGTCAAATTGGAAATGACTAAAATCAGGAGCCGTGCCGGGCCAAATGGGGTTAGCCACCTCGAGCGAACACGTCTTCGTAACTACTACTCATTACTTGTTATCGATTGGTGCACCCTCGTACTTTTCAGGAGTGTTGTTTCGCGGTGTTGCGATCGCTGCGGCGATGCGTTCTCACCAGTCCGGATCAGGCGAACGGTAGTTTCACTACCTTGGGTATTGCCTCATGTGCCTTGTCATACTTGTATCCCTATATAAGCGACCACTACGAATTTGTTTTGTGTTATACCTATGGAGTACTCCCTGATATCCCACCAGTTTACGGTGGAGTTTACAGTGCTGTATAGACTATGACATCTATATAAAATGTGTTAAGGGGGATAATGGTAACGCCTTAACACTATTTTGATATTTTAGATTACTGATAGACATTATCTATTTAGCGTACACTACTACATAGTAGATAGTTTAACGGATCCTTAGAGGATGGTGATTCCAACATCCTTTGAGTTACTTGTATTTCGATTGCTATTTCACTTGAGTTGGATTTATTGATATGAGAATATTAATCCTGAATCGAGTGTTTTGTGTTTTGCTTTACGCTCGGGTCACACTGAGAGGTTCAGCTTTCAAGACTCACCTTTAGAGTTGGAGCTTTTCTTGAAGATCCAGCCATCTATTCAGCTTCAGTATTCGATGATTCCAATGATGTATTTTGATTTGTATTTGATGTATCGTGTTACTCTTCTGCTGTAAACTCTGATGTATCTTATATATTTATATAGTAGGTTCATGAACTACTATTTCTTTTACTTCCGCTGCATATTATTACTCTGTGTCTGTGATTCTGTGATTATTTACTTGCTGTATATCTGAGTTTTGCCAAATTTTAAATTAACAATTCGGTATTTTGAATTATTCAAGTCCGACGTGTGCGGATGCGAATAGACCAAAATAGCGGGTCGTTACAACGGGAGTCGAGTCCATGTATATACCTCAACGGAACGTCGCCACCATCCTACTTCTTTCTGGAATCTCCACCCTGTACACGGTTGTTAAAGTGGTTTTCGAAGTTGGCAGGGAGTATGACAACTTCCGACCCCAGTCTCTTTAACAACCAAACATTATTATTACACCGCAGTCATTTCAAAATAGTTTATATTTCAAAATAAAAATATCGTTGCCATTTCAAAACCCATATAAATATGATATCCTTTCCATTTCAAAACTAAGTAAGATATAATTTCTATTTCAAATATATCCATTTCCAAAATCATATCAATTTTCAAAGTTATAAGAATTTAGAAACCCAACACTTGAAATTATAACACTTTCCAAAAATATAACTTTGAAATTCATAATTTCGAAAACATAACTTCCCCATAAATAGTTTAGATATTCAAATAGTATATATAATAAAATAGTTTTAAATTTGAAATTACTTTATAAAATAAAATAATTTCCTCAACTTCACAAATTTGATTCAAATCATCTTGAATCCAAAATTCAATTTAAATCAAGTCTCCATTCATGAATTTAAACTCAATTCAGTTTCAATAATCCATTTATATCAAATTCCAAATATAGATTAGAACTACGAAATAACCATTTCAATTTCAGTATATTTCAAAGCTTAACTATTCAATATTTCAAAACTACATTTGATAATTTATATATATACCAAATTCACTTTACTATTATTTAGTTTTGAAATATTTACTTAATAAATCCAATGTCCCTTGAATAAAACTTCAAGTTTCAATACTGATATTCCTTTAATTTATTTAAACTTGATTTATTAACTTAAATCACCTTAAACCAGATTTAAGTTATAAAACCCTATTCTTTTAAATCTCAATTTCAATAAGTTCCAAATGGATTCTTATTAAATATAATTCTTAATTAAATAAGATTGCAAATCAATTTCAAAAATATCTTCTCCACCTTAATTTATAAAAATCATTATAAACTCTATATTAAAATATAATTTAAATAAATACTTATCCATATTATATTTTAATAAAATCAACTTTTATTATTAAACTCATTTTATATTAAAACTAGTTTATATATAGCTTAAAATCAAGAATTTAACTATATATATAAAATAATAATTATATAATATCTAAAATCAATATTTATATAAAACCATATATTTCTTTCCAAAACCATAGAAATCATTTTCAAAATACTTATATATAGACCAGCGGTATCTGTATATAATTTTCTATCCTATGGTCAACTGATACAGATATTTATCATTTCAATCTGTAATTTAAATTTATATAGGTATATATCATTTCAACCCGCAATTCCAAATTCAATTCAATGAAAATCGCTTGGGTCTATCATTTCAACCCATAACGATTTTCTTCTATTCTAGTCCGTTCGTGTATGTATTATTTCAACCCATAGTGAATTCTATACTAACAGGGAACTTGCATAGTGATAACAGATATGATAATAATATAACAGGCATATATCATCAATATAAATAAATGATGTCAGATGTCACAGGTGAACATATACAGATAATAACATATATATAGCAATGCAAATAACTAACAGCAGCATATATAATGAAATGGAGTTACGAAATGCAGGTACAACTTCCATAGCAAGCTAGATTGGCATGAATTTGACAGCAAAGCTGATAGATAGGGAATTAAGAATCAAAATCAATTTGATATAACTAAACAAAATGTATATTATATCATCATTAATATTTTATTAAAATCAATACGACAATTATAAAATAAAATAATATATATATATATATGAACAAAGGTATATACCACATCGTACAATATACGAAACATAATATATATTAATATAGAACAGGTTTATAAAAATTTAACTTATACATATATGAACTAACATATACTTAAACATACACCAACATATACACTTTGAAATCAACAACATATTTACACTAATATATATATATATATATATACTATAGCCAGTCAATACATATATATGTTAACAGTATGATTTTTATAAACTATAGTTTATATTTATACAAATGTAACTGTAGATAAACCAATAA
The DNA here is from genome assembly GCA_030765085.1 of Allium cepa. Classification (NCBI taxonomy): domain Eukaryota; kingdom Viridiplantae; phylum Streptophyta; class Magnoliopsida; order Asparagales; family Amaryllidaceae; genus Allium; species Allium cepa. The sequence goes on along the minus strand of CM060928.1, from coordinate 81,267,337 downwards.
CTTATATCTTATATACTAATAATGCTTTCATTATAGAGCATGCATCACTACTCCAATTAAAACATACATAACTAACGTATTTCGTTATAACTATATATAAAATACAACTTAACTATATATAGAACTCTTTATATATAGACTTACTCATAAAATATATAAATGTCCAAAATGTATAGAATATAAAACTTATATACATTCATATCTTATGTATATATATACTTTGAATATCAATTACTTATATCAGTAAACATATATTCGAAAGATATATTATAAAATCGGTTCTTTGTAAAAGTTCGTATATATATAATCTTTATATATAACATATATGTGCGCACAAACATATATACAATTCACTGTCATATATAAACAGTAAAAGTCTCCAACCCATTTCGATGTATATATAAACAGATATATAGCGTTACATATATTTGAAAACTAACCTTCCTTTACTTACATTATACATAACTAAAACATGTACCTATACAAGTGGTTTAAATTTACAGAAATAATATAAATAACATATAATACACAATAAAACTATCGTGTCATGTGTGTGTATCGATTTGTATCCCTACTGTAGTATATATACTGATCTTATAATCCCAATACATGATACACAAACAAATATGACTCATTATTTGAAACATCATATACATATATATATATGAAAATAAGTATATAAATATACGAATACAACTTAATATAGTATTATATAACTTATACACATTATATATGACAATAAAATAAAACATCAACAGATTATCAATATATGACTAATAGTATTGTATAGCTTAAAACCTTATGTACATAACAATAGGCAACTCACAATATATATATATATATATATAATGATACTAATAAACATAAAATATATAAAACCAATATGTAATGATATATAGTGCTATGAATGAAATAAAACAAGAAACAATTTGGAAGAAACAAAAATATAAATATAATACCCTGTAAAGTTGCAAGCTGAAATTGGAAGGTGAAAAAGTTGATCGGCACGGATCTCGAGACAGCGGCTTTGGCTTGAGCGCTTGCGCTGATTCAAGGAGAGGCGGTGGAAAATGTCGAGCAAACAGGGGTGCGCCTTCTGTTTTTTGAAGTCGGGTTCTTTGGTAGAGGCTTCGGGAAGTGGTGGCTGGGCTTCAGTGTGGGCGATGTGTAACAACCCACTATTTTGGACCTTTCAAATCGACAATAATCCACACACGTCGGACTTGAATAATTCAAAATAATGGATTGTAATAAAATTTGGAGCAAATAAAATCATTCACAGAATCACAGACACAGAAATATCAGAATAACTCGCAGTGGAAATTAAAATACCATACTAGTTCATGAAGGTACTATTACAAAGTCTCAAAACAAATACATAATATTAGTCAGAAAACAAACACAATAGAAATCCCAAATACATAGAAGTTCACTAATACGAGAGCTGAAATAAAACAACTGAAACTGAAATAGATAAATAAATAAGCAGAATCCCCAGCGATTCCTAGCTCTAGAAAGAGAAATCCAAAGCTGTGAATACTCAGGCTGACACAAACATAAATAAAACACAAACACTCGAGTCAGGACATACGTACTTATACAACGTAAACCAACTCATGTGAACTGTAGTAAACGTACAAATAACTTAAAGGATGCTTGGGACCGCCAATCCTCTAAGGATCTGTTAAACTGTTTACTATGTAGTAATATTGCGCTATTATAATAATGCCAACAGTAAAATAAACTTACTTTTAAGTACCATTAAAGGGTTACGGATATAGTTCTCAACACGTAATAGTCCCAATAGTCCATCCAGTATCAGCATACCTTCAGATCGGGAGGCTACCCTAAATACTCCATGGGCTACCGGAGAAAAAAAAACTCGTAGTAAGGCTCGCTATGGTAGGTGACACATCACAACTAGGTAATGCCTGGGTAGATATATCAATTACGCTTCTGGGCTGGTGGTAACGCATAGCAGCCACTACCACCCACCTCAGAGCACACTCCCAATCAAAATCGGAGGATGGCCATCAAATCAATCACAAGTAAGAGTATAGTATCGAAGAAATGTTTCCAATAGGAGGAATGACCTCACTTGGCCCGTCGATAGCTTCTGTTTTAACCACCTTAAGCCAACTCACGGGAGTCGGGTCCACATTCATACCATAATAGGATCGTCGCCACCATCCTACTTCATTCTAGAATCTCCACCACGTACACAGTTGTTAAAGTGGTTTTTGGTATCGACAAAGAGTGTCCATATCCGATACCGGTATCTTTAAATACCAATCGTTATTATAACCCGTGATTATAAATTTCAAAAAGAGTTTATACAATGAAAATCAAATATCATTTCATTTCCAAACTATATTCCTTTCAAAATAGTTTATACTTCGATACCAAAACCATTTTTATTTCAAAATTATATTCAAATCAAAATAGTTTATCATTTCCGTTTCAAACATATATTCATCTTTAAAAATCATAAAACTTTCAAAGTTATAACTTTTTCGAAATCAAATTACTTGAAATCATTGCACTTTGAAAATCATAACATTTTGAAATCATACATTTGAAATCATGGTCCCTTCCTTTAATTCTTTACATTTTACAAATTTATTCAATTAAACCCAAATTTTCAAATTTCCAATTTAGTTCAATTCAAACCATTAGTTTCAATTCAATTTAATTTCCCAACAAACCATTTCAAAATTCAAATATCATATCCTTTCAAAATCTCATTCTTTTTTATTTAATTTAAATCCCATTCCAAATAAAATTTCAAAATGGTCTGTATTACAAATCAAAATACTCCATTTAACTATTTACAAGTGAAGTTATTATACTTACTAATTAAAAATTCAATTCCCAAAAATTTAGCCTTTTCAGAGTTCATTTATTTAGTTAAAAACATTAAAACAGTGAAATTTCAGCTATCGCACTACTTAGAAAATGCTGTGGTAGGTTATATTTGAAAACAATTCATTTCAGCAAAGATAGCATTTAAAAACTGCTGTAGTAGTTAATTTTTAGGTGAAAGATAGTTCAATTAAGCAAAGACAGCATTTACAAAGCTGCTGTAATAGTTCAGGGTTCAAATTAAAAGATTTAAGTCAATTCAGCAAAGACAGCGTTTAAAAATTACTGCAGTAGTTCAATTATATTCAGAAATCTCATTTCAGCAACCTGTAGCACTTAACAAGTGCTACAATAGCTCTTTCATTAGTTTCAGGTTCAAGTTTTAGTTTCTGCAACTACAGCATTTACCAAGTTCTGCAATAGCCCTTAGTTAATTTTAGCCTTTTAGTTCACTTTCGCAAGTACAACACTTACAAAGTGCTGCAGATCCATTTATTCCAGATTTTAGTTCATTTTCAAAAATGATAACATTTCTGAAGTGCTACTAAAAGAACTTCCAAATTTACAATAAAATTTCAGCAACAATTAAACTTCAATTTAAACCATTTTAACTTATAAAATTTCATATTTTCCACTTTAAAATGGTTATTTAAATACCCTTTAACTTATGATTTTTATAAAGTAACTTTTATTACATAAAATCAAATTTTTAATAATAATTCACTTATTAAAGTCAATGTATAATTTTTGCATTTACTTTGCATTTTAATTTAATTTACCATTTCATAAATTAAACTTAATTTCCAATTTATTTTCTTAACTTAACTTTTATTTTTAAACCAAATTTCACATTTCCAAGTCAAGTTATATTTCAAATTACACTTTTAAGCATTCATTTATTTAACCGTTTTAATTCATACAAAAATCAATAACACTTTATCAAGTCATTTTCAAATTATTATATTTTATTTACTTAACTTAAACTCCATTTTTAAAAAAAAAACAGAAATTTCAAAATTAATTTATATTTCAAATTTCAACTTTACCATTCATTTATTTAATATATTTAAGTTATCGAAAATCACTAACTCTTTATAAAAATCATTTTTAATTCAATTTAAATCAAAGTATGATAAATTTACTTTTTTTAAATACTTAAAAATTTCCAGAACAACTTATATAATAACCATGGGTCTGTATAAAATTTTCTAGCCTAAGTCAAGTGATACGGACAATATATCATTTCAATCCATTACATACAAAGAAAAATACGGGATCTATCATTTCAAACCCGCAATCCCAACTCAAGTAAAATAAGTAAAAATCGCTTTGGCCTATCATTTCAGCCCATAACGATTTTTCCCTATTCTAAAGTCTGTTCAGATATGTATCATTTCAACCCATGGTGATTCTATTCTACAGGGAACTTGCAGTGAGAGAAACAGAAATAAATAAACAGTATGATAGAATATAACGTAGCAGATGATGTGACAAGTTTATAAAAAGGTTTAACATCATATAATTCACATCACAGGCAGGTATAACATGATATAACAATTCTACACATTCACTTTGTAACGACCCAGGATTTTTATTAATTAAAATTTGGATATTTAATTAATTTTAAATATTAATAAGTGAATTTATAAGTCGAATAAATTTTTATTTGAATAATTGGATTTAATTGAATAATTAAATCAATAATTTAATATGTTAAATTATGGAAATAATTGAAAATCGAGTTAAATATGATTGAAAATGATTTGTAAAATTTTATTTTATCATGTTGGAGTTAGAATGATATTTTAGAACTTTTAAAATTAAATTAAAAGTTAATTTGTGAAAATTGAATATTTTAATATTAAATCGACTAGTGAAAATAGTCAATTTTTGAACAGTCTCAGAATTGGACGAGACCGGTTTCATTGGATCTGTAATAGTTAGTTATTACCGAATTTCAATTTTCGTGTCAATCGGAGTTGTCGTTTGATCGTAGCAGCTCGAAACGCATCGAATTATTTTTAATATTAATTTGGCGAGTTAAAATAGCCATTTTTCAAAAAGTCTCGGATTTCGACGAAACTAGTTTCATCGGATCCGTAATGTGATATTATTGTAAGGTTTCAAATTTCGTGTCAATTGGATTTACCGTTTGTCCGGTACAAATTAAAACGCCTAGAAAATCGTTTAAATCGGTTTAATTTGAATTGAACGTTTATTGGCATAACTCGCACAGATGTTCGAATTAGCTTCCGAAACCTGTTCCATTGTGTCCGGAACGCGGGGTAAACCCTAGAAACGCTGGTTACGGCGCGTAAATCGGAGTTTGAAAATTTAAGATAAATAGTGTTTTCGTTTGAAAACTTATAAAAGGAACTCAAGCCTTCACTATCTTCAACAACATAAAACCCTAACCCTAAACAAATGCAGCCGCCACTTTCAGATTCAAAGGCCAGAAACTTCCCAAATTCATTCCTTAATCTCTACCAATCCATACGTTTTTAGAAAAACTTGTCAACATGAAAGTTGTAGATCTTGGCGAAAGCTTTCAATCCATACGGTTGAGATCGTGTTTGGAGCATCAGAGGGGGAGCAGGAGGGGGCCGACGCCTGCAGTTGCGCAGGCGTTTCTAAGTGCTATAGATGGCCGAGCTTGATGCTCTACAGGCCGAAGGTTGAGGGGTAGGGGGGCTTTGATTTGGCGCATCCTGATCGTCGTAGAGTTCGTCGTTGATGGCTCGAATTTGAACCCTAGTTTGAGCATTCATGGGTTCATGTTGCGGTTGGGTTACTGGAGATGTTGCGTATGAGGAAGGAGATGAAGTTGAGGGCCGTGATTTGCAGGGGTGTGATCGTGTGGCTAGGATTTGATGAAGGTTTTAAAAAATAAAATGTTGTAATTTTTATATAGAAAATTCGTGTAATCTTAGAAAATTCATAACTTTTTCATACGAGGTCGAAAACGCGCGAAACCAGTTGCATTGGAATCGTATGGACGAGCACTACGCGATGAAATTGGATTGGAGTCGTTTGGAGTTAGTGAGAATTTTGGGTAAAATTAAACGTCCGTTTAATTTTATTCGAAATAAATCGCTAAAACGAAATTGAAATCAAGGTGAGAACTTCTCACTCAATCGAATCAGTTTCGATTTTATTTTAAATAGTTAGATTTAAAATATTTGAATGCATGTTTGAATGATGATTGTTATCTATTGATTGTTAAAATAGACATTATGCGCCGTTAGTAAGCGGATGTTATTTATTAAAAACATATACCGCGAATATTTCATAAACAGTGAAATTGGTATTATATATAATAGCAATATATATATATATTAGCATATGTATATATTGGAGTTATTGATTTCCCGCATTTTTTAGCGGATGAGACCCTATTACGCCGTTATTAAGCGGATAATATTTTAAACCCCATATACCGCGATAATTCCGTACTGGAGCGGAATTGGTATTGTGCTAATGTTTGTGGATGCAGGAAACAGGTTGGAGGGATCCAACTGGATTCCTCAACAGTTTTATTTGATTTCAGATATTTTGATATTTGATGGATTATCATATCGATATATGATATCGTTGTTGTCATGATTGACTATTTGGTATGTAGCATCATTGGACCAAATTTTGGAATTTTAAAATGTTTTTAAAGAGATTTTTGAAAGTGTAAGTTATAAAATATTTTTGGAATTGATCCATTATAAATAAATAACGTTATAATTTTAATGTTATAACAAATTATGATTTTTGAGAAATATAGTTAAAGATTGATTTTTGAAAATAAGAGGCTAATGATTTTATAAAATAGTTTAATCGGGATTTTTGAATTTATTATAAAAAGTTGAAAATATAGGATTTATAAAATTTGATTATTTTATAAATCAAAATGATGAAGTTTTTAAAGGAGTTTAAAGACGTTTTAAAATATTAATATGAATGGATTTATATAAGAGATTTATAAATTGATATTTATAAATTTAAAACATTTGAATTATAAAACGAGTTTTTATAAGTGTTTGAATGAAGTGAAAATGGATTGCAGAAGTGAATGGAATTTATAAATTATAAATGGTGAAGTTATAAATGAAATTTATAAATAGTAAGATTTATAAATTTTGTGAAGTTATTAAAAGAATAAGTTTTGGATAAATAAATGAATCTTATAAGTTATAAGATTTATAAATTGGAAAGTCTTTAAAAGAACGATTTTGTAAAATAATCGTTTTATAAGTATTTAACTTATAATATGAACTTTTAGTTTATAATTGAGTTATAAACTGGAATAGGTTAATGATGGAAATTTGTAAAAGGAAGTTGTTATAAATAATTAGAAATGGAATTTATAAACGTTGTTTTATAAATTCGCAAACGACTTATTTTGATAAGAAAATTGTTGAAACCTATTAATGGAGTTATATTCACGTTTTTGACTGTGAATAATCCTTTGAAATAAAGTGTATAGAAAGGATGAAATTAGTTAACAAAGTATATTCACGTTTTTGAATAGTGAATAATATGTTAAAGAAATTGTTTTGAATTTGATGTTTTAAATAGAATTAAAACGATCTAACGATGCTTTAAAATGTGTTGAGATTCGAAACCATAGATTTCAACATCTATTGTTGAAATAGACGTTTCGAGAAATAGAAGGAAATGGTGGACTATAACACTATTGTTATGTGTAACAACCCTGGTTTTGGCGATTACCTGTAGATATTAAAGTATAATAGTAGTTATAATTTAATATTGTAAATTAAGAATAAATTGGAGATTTAAATTATTTATTTGGAATAAGCAATTGATTTTGGAGAATAAAATGTGAAAAATAAAGTTTTGAAACTTTACTTGGTTAATTAAGTTAAAAATGAGCTAATCATGATTTAAATATAAAGAAATGCAATAATTTTGATAATTATTGCCTAACGTTTCTTTTATATATTTTTAAAAGAAGCATTAGTGATATATTATAATTAAAAATGGAAATTGGGTTTAAAAATAAATTTTGGTTGTAAAATGTTGAAAAAATGGTTTGTCATATTTTATTGCATAAGAAAATAATTTTTATGTAATTTTTGGAGTTAAAAATAGAGTTTTATATGAATTATTGTATAAATTGTGTATTTAAGCAAAATAAGGCTTTTTAATAATGAAAAATATTTTTATAACTAAATTATCTTTTTAATTGTTGTAAAAGAATGTTTGTGAAAAATAAAAATATGTTTGTACAATTTGTAGAGATGAAATCATGTAAATACACATATGTTGTATTATGTAAATTTGAGAGTGTTAGGGTAAATTTAGTGTTAATTAGATTCTTAGGCTAATTAATTCTTTTGGGTCAAGCCCATTTGTTCACTAACCAGTAGAGTAATGAGAAAGCTTCTTCTTCCTCAAAACAGTATACGTACGTTTTTAGCAGAAAACAAAAAGAAGAAAAACTATTCCTCTTTCAAACCCTAGGCTTCAAATCTCCAATTAATCAAAGTCTTTGTTGAAATAAATCAAATAATAGCTCTTTTCTACAGGTAATCAACTCCAAAACATATATTATATCATCGAATTTTGATTTTGAGATTTGGGTTGTTTGTAATTGTTTCTTTTCTTGTTGCATGCCTCTATTTTATTCATTTGATAGGTTGTTGAAGGATCTTCTTGCCTAAAGACATCTACTTTCTTGAGTTAGCAAATTAATCTTCAATTATTGCAAGGTGAGTTAATCACTCACACTACTAGCTTTATTCTACCAGAATAATTGTTAGTTGCTATCTGAATTAATTGGATTGGTTGTTGATTGAATTGCTTTCAAGTTGGTTGTGGTTTGTTGAAAATTATCTGTGAAAAATTGCTGCAGTAAAACAGTAATATCTTAGTGCATATTCACCCTAATTAGCTCAGTCTTTTTGCAGCTGAAAGAAAATTTTGTTAGCTACAACTTTTCTTTTAATTACTTTCTGAAATTCTGTAGTTTACAAGGTCGAAATTAAGTTTGAAACTGATGTTATAGCACAACCATTTGTAATTTCCTGAGTTGATATCTGAGAGTAAAATGGCCATAACTTTTAAGCCATAAACCCAAATTATGTATACTTATTTTTGTTAGAAAGCTAAGACATAAAGGAACAAATTTCATGTTGTAAGTTTCTGCAAATTCAATGATCTATAGGGTCGAAATTTAGTTTGAAACTGATGTACACAGCTCTGCTCTGTGCAAATTTTGGTTGAAACCTGATCTTAAAATTACCATAACTTTTGAATGACAAATCAGAATTGAGCGAGACTTTTTTCAGTTGGAATAAATATTTATAAGGAACAACTTTCATGTGTTGTGTTTTCAGTAATTTAGAAGTTTTCTGTGTCAAAATCCAATTTTTCTACTGTTGTCCCGAGAGCAAAAGCAATATTTGCTCTGTGCTTAAGCCTGAAACTAAATTGGCCATAACTTTTTCGTTTTTGATCCGATTTTCATAATTTTAGATGTTTCGGAAAGCAAAAATCATATTATACAACTTTCATGCATTGTGGTTTCTGTAATTTAGAGGTTTGCTATGTCAAAATTCAATTTTTCTACTGTTATCCCGAGAGCAAAAGCAATATTTGCTCTGTGCTTAAGGCTGAAACAAAATTGGCCATAACTTCTTCGTTTCTTATCCGATTTTGATAATTTTAGATATTTCGGAAAGCTTAAATTATGTACTACAAGATTTGCTCATTGTGTTTTCTAGAACTTTGAAGTTTTCTTGGTTGAAATTATGGTTATAAGTTGCTGTCCTGAGAACAAGATGACAACAACAACTAACATTGACCTTAGAATTGTATTAGCTCATTTTTACTCTTATTCTTTTCCGGTTTTGATGATGTTTTTGATATTTTTGAGAGATATGATGCCTATCTATAGGCTAGCTATATTTGAAAATTTTTAAATTCAAATTTAAATAGAATTCGGATTTATTTTTAATTAAATTTGAATTGAATTCGTATTGAACTCAAGTTATCGGTCTTGAGTTATCTTTCTTGTTTTTCATTGTTTTCGAGTACAGTTTTCACTAAACAATTTTTGAAGTAATTTTTGAAATAAATTGACATTTCAAATTATTATGATATAGTATTTTAAAATTATTTTTCTAATATAAAAAAAAACCTATTTATTCCCTATAATAAAAGAATTTCAAATATGGGTTTTATTAATCTTTTCGGGAAAAAGTTTTAAAAGCTTGTTTTCTCTAGTAAACTATTTTAAATATAAAACACACATTTTTTTACGATTCTAACGTATAAGAAAGAGAATTAAACGATTTAGTAAAACACATGGTATGGGACATGTGCGTTTACTATTTCGGTTAATTCCGGACTTGTATGATCGAAGCTATTTGAGTTTAATAATTCTGAGATGTTTTGTCATTTTATGGCGTATTTTGAGTTTTATAATTCCTATTTATTGGAATTATTTAAGATGGCCAATATTTGGCAAGTATTATGGTTTGAGATCTCCTATGTAGGAGTTTGATCGATGAGAACCATCATGATGTTTTATTTACTTGCCAAAGACATAAAGCAAGTCTTGAGTTTATGATTTCATATTTTGAGATTTATGGTTTATGAGAAACCATCATAATGTTTTTCACTTGTCGATGAGATGAGACAAGTTATGATGTCATTTAATACTTGTCGATGAGATGAGACAAGTATGGTATCTCTTTATCACTTGCCAATGAGATTAGGCGAGATATAATTTTCTGAGTTTTATGATGTTTTTAGTGTGGCATCAACTAACGGCTAGTAAACCGCAAAGTGCGAATGTGTGGTATGGGACACACGTTAACACTTTTCGGGTTCCTATCCGTGAGTTTGTGACACATTCACGATGTTTACCTAACATAACTGCTTTGAGAGGTGTCAGCGACCTTGTCATGAGGACGAACTGCTTTGGAGGTGTTAGCGACCTTGTTAGGGATGACAAAATGGCTTGGAAAGGTGTCAGCGACCTTGTCATGAGGACGAACTGCTTTGGAAAGGTGTTAGCGACCTTGTCATGAGGACGAACTGCTTTGCAAGGTGTCAGCGACCTTGTCTAAGGCTTCGGCCGTCTGAGTTTAGCACGTGCAGCATTGCTTCGGCATTATATTCAGGGATATGGCCAATCCGGGTTTTCTGAGTTTTGAATTCGCTGTTTTGGCGCATTAATGTTAAGATTTTCTGAGTTTTGAACATGCATTGAATTCTTTACTGAATTTGAATTCGTATCGAGTTCCATGAGTTTTTATGATTGAGATGTATGTGTGAGATTTAGCCGTCTTGGCCTACTTATGAGTTTGAGATCTCACATTCTTATGGAGTTGTCTAGTGTTGCTTTCATGACTTCTATTTGTGATTGAGATGAGTTTTCTCCCTTTTGGAGTAATGGTTCATCGAACCATTTGAGTTTTTCTTGAGTTTTATATGAGTTGATTTGAGTTCATTATGGGTTATCGCTAATGATATGAGGCACTTGTGTTTTATTTGAGTATTGAGTTTTAGTTACCTCTTTCGAGGTATTTTGTCACTTAGGTAGCGTTTGTTACTTAAGTATTGAGCTATGAGTTATCTAATCCTTCTCCTCATTCGAGAAGAAGTATCACTATATCCATTCTGCTTCATATTATCGATATTGACTGATTTGTGTAGCTAGACTGACCCGTGTATTTATACTCGGGTCAGACCGAGTTGTTTCAGGTATCATCTATTGGACTTAGCTTGAAGTTGCTGTTGGATATCATCTCTTCTTTCGCTTAAATCGTTTATTGATGTTCTTACATTTGATTTGATGTATATGGTGTGGTCGAGTACCACATTTATTGTATTCATATTGTATTGTACTAAACATGTATCAATGTATATGTATATATATGATGTCGATTACTGTTCTGTGATGTGCTTTACATTCAGTTATTGTATTTTGTTCTAAAAGATCCGTCAACCACCTATAGTTTTGGATTAAGCATTTACTGTGTATGTCGATCCATTGAGATAGAAAGAAAAATTATATTGCATTTATCGACGTATTCAGTAGATGTTTAAGACAAAGTTATAGATGGTCGCCCTTAACCAGCCCTATTCTCCGCTTTAGTAGACGTAATTACTCGTTAATTCCCTTTACTGAGGTGGGTCTCAGGGTGGGGCGTTACAGCATGGTATCAGAGCTGTGGTCAGAACAAAGTAGAATAAACATAGAGCAATATGTATATCATGATACGTCGAAGTACAACACGAGTGAATCATTGTCCTTTGTTCGAGCTTGTTTTCGAATCGTGTTTTGATTCTTTTCCGTGTATTAGGATATGTTGAGATGGAATATGTCTAGGAATATGTATATTTTATTCCGTAGTATTCCATAATAGAGTTTGATGTCATATTATCGTAAATAATTTTATTTAGGATTATTTTATTCTTATTTTTGTCGATACGAGTGAGTTCGTATCGATGGAGCTGATTGATTTCCTTAAAGCATTCTTGTTGCATTCCCTTGAGAGTTGTGAATCCTATTAAGGGGTCCACAACGATTGGCTTGTTGTGAGCATTCCAAGTTTTCTATTTGTTGCTGCTTTAGTGAGTATTTGTTTATTACTCACTATATTGAGATGTATTTGATTTGAGATAGATTGACTTATTTGATGTTAAGTCCGATCCTTTTGGTTGTTATAGGATCCTTCATTTATTTAGGCATCCTAATTTGATTGGTTCATTATTTCTATCACTTTGGAATGTTAATGATGATTCCGAAGTTTCTGTATTCACTCTTGAGTATCGAGATGTTGATGATACATCTCGAATTCCAATCAAGGTGACTTTGTTGATTTTTGTGAGTCCATTTGGATTTGACATCCAATCAGGCAATCGAATGTTGAGGTAACCTTATTCCTGGCTCTTAGCTTTTCGATTATCCTTCCACGAGGATATCCACTAAGGAATGAGGTGAGTTTCTAGATTATTCGAGTTCGATTGAGTTTATCATTCAGTTTCTTTAAGTTATCCTTTTCAAATATTCAATCGGTGTTATCCTTTGCAGCATTACTTTGTTTGAAGTAATGATTTATGGTTTGTATGCTTCTTTTCCTTCAAGGAGAATATCTTACTTATATTTGGTCTTGATGATTTCCGAGAGTGGCTCGTCCTCATGTAGGAGTTGACGAACACTCCATCTCCTTCTGTTTATTTTGTGAATCGCGTACTCTAGGAATATCTCCATGCATTCTCTCAATGTTCTTTGGTTTGAGTTTTTGAAGCTATATACATGAGTTTTAAAAAGTGAAATTGGAGTTTTGAGATATTTTAAAAATCAAAGAATGTTTTGAGAATATATATTTATATGAGTAGTATTTTTTTATAGAAATAATTTTAGAGTGTTGGGTTATCCATCGAGTAGTTAAGAGTTCTGGTCGATACACCTGATCGACGTTATCGATAGGAATCTCTTACATGCTATGATGAGGTAATCAAACACGATTGTTTGTGTTTTGAAAATTGAGATTTTGAAAATAATATTTTGAGATTATATATTAAATTTATTTTTGAACGGTAATTGCAGCCATTGATTTTAGAGACGAGTAACAGAGTGGCGAGGCAGTTTTGATCGTTCGATCAACTCTGCAGCCAACGGATATATCTATTTATTAGAGGTTCAACGGAGAGGCAATGCCATTTATTTATTTATTTACTTTGAAATTATAAAGATGAGAATATGTGAGAATATTCTTGAGCTATACTTTATTGAAAGTATATTTTGAGATTTTAGAATCTATATTATATACATTGGATGTTTTAAGAGAAGAGTTATGGGAGGATATGAACATTGTTTTTAAACGATTTAAGTGGTTTAATAAAAAGAGTAAAGAGAATTTAAACTCTTAATTTATTTTGAGGAAAATTATTATGAATTTAAAAATTTCTTTGAAAACTAATTTTAAAGTAAGAGAAGAAATTTGGACTTTTAATTTGAGTTTTAAATTACTTACTAAGTAATATAGTAAAGAGTTGGAAAATTTTCACATGTAAAAAAAAATTGAGATTTAAAAATTTAAAAGTTGTTGAGATTTAAAATTATAAATATCTTGGATTAAAAGATAATTTGATCTTATATTCTTGTTCTTGAGTATATTCTATCTTTGAGCCATTATCAACGACGTGCATTTTCGCGGTCGTTCGAGTTTGGTGGCCTTGTGAGAAGCCATTTTGTGTGATTTATCTATCTTGTCTATTGAGTCTATCCTTGTTGTGAGGATGTTCTTTCCGTATATTTATGCAAAAAAATCTTATTGATGATCTTCTTTATTGCTTAGAGTTCGGGTTTGAGTGAGTTTGATCCCGACTCTATTCGTGGAGTTATTTGAAATCAATCATTTTCGATTGATTAATTGTTGAGCATCTTATTAAGTTTTGATTCGAAGACGGGATATCTTCTAAATTCTTTCGAGTTAGTTGGAAAATTCGATGGTTTGCTAATCACTATATTAGCATTTGATGGGCCGTTGGATTAACCAAGTAAGTTTTTCCTTGCTTCTGTCTACCATTCTATGTTGAGAGTATGAAAGGTTTGAGCTTCGAGCTTGTGTTTTATCCTTTGTCGATTGAATTTTTGTGTTGTTTACGGCTCTTTTCTAGAAAATTGCTGGGACGCAATTTTTGTAAGGTGGGAAGTCTGTAACAACCCTGGTTTTGACGATTACCTGTAGATATTAAAGTATAATAGTAGTTATAATTTAATATTGTAAATTAAGAATAAATTGGAGATTTAAATTATTTATTTGGAATAAGCAATTGATTTTGGAGAATAAAATGTGAAAAATAAAGTTTTGAAACTTTACTTGGTTAATTAAGTTAAAAATGAGCTAATCATGATTTAAATATAAAGAAATGCAATAATTTTGATAATTATTGCCTAACGTTTCTTTTATATATTTTTAAAAGAAGCATTTCATTTAATAAGTGATATATTATAATTAAAAATGGAAATTTGGTTTAAAAATAAATTTTGGATGTAAAATGTTGAAAAAATGGTTTGTCATATTTTATTGCATAAGAAAATAATTTTTATGTAATTTTTGGAGTTAAAATTAGAGTTTTATATGAATTATTGTGTAAATTGTGTATTTAAGCAAAATAAGGCTTTTTAATAATGAAAAATATTTTTATAACTAAATTATCTTTTTAATTGTTGTAAAAGAATGTTTGTGAAAAATAAAAATATGTTTGTACAATTTGTAGAGATGAAATCATGTAAATACACATATGTTGTATTATGTAAATTTGAGAGTGTTAGGGTAAATTTAGTGTTAATTAGATTTTTAGGCTAATTAATTCTTTTGGGTCAAGCCCATTTGTTCACTAACCAGTAGAGTAATGAGAAAGCTTCTTCTTCCTCAAAACAGTATACGTAAATTTTTAGCAGAAAACAAAAAGAAGAAAAACTATTCCTCTTTCAAACCCTAGCCTTCAAATCTCCAATTAATCAAAGTCTTTGTTGAAATAAATCAAATAATAGCACTTTTCTACAGGTAATCAACTCCAAAACATATATTATATCATCGAATTTTGATTTTGAGATTTGGGTTGTTTGTAATTGTTTCTTTTCTTGTTGCATGCCTCTATTTTATTCATTTGATAGGTTGTTGAAGGATCTTCTTGCCTAAAGGCATCTACTTTCTTGAGTTAGCAAATTAATCTTCAATTATTGCAAGGTGAGTTAATCACTCACACTACTAGCTTTATTCTACCAGAATAATTGTTAGTTGCTATTTGAATTAATTGGATTGGTTGTTGATTGAATTGCTTTCAAGTTGATTGAATTGCTTTCAAGTTGGTTGTGGTTTGCTGAAAATTATCTGTGAAAAATTGCTGCAGTAAAACAGCAATATCTTAGTGCATATTCACCCTAATTAGCTCAGTCTTTTTGCAGCTGAAAGAAAATTTTGTTAGCTACAACTTTTCTGTTAATTACTTTCTGAAATTCTGTTGTTTACAAGGTCGAAATTAAGTTTGAAACTGATGTTATAGCACAACCATTTGAAATTTCCTGAGTTGATATCTGACAGTAAAATGGCCATAACTTTTAAGCCATAAACCCAAATTATGTATACCTCTTTTTGTTAGAAAGCTAAGACATAAAGGAACAACTTTCATGTTGTAAGTTTCTGCAAATTCAATGATCTATAGGGTCGAACTTTAGTTTGAAACTGTTGTACACAGCTCTGCTCTGTGCAAATTTTTGTTGAAACCTGATCTTAAAATTACCATAACTTTTGAATGACAAATCAGAATTGAGCGAGACTTTTTTCAGTTGGAATAAATATTTATAAGGAACAACTTTCATGTGTTGTGTTTTCAGTAATTTAGAAGTTTTCTGTGTCAAAATCCAATTTTTCTACTGTTGTCCCGAGAGCAAAAGCAATATTTGCTCTGTGCTTAAGCCTGAAACTAAATTGGCCATAACTTTTTCGTTTTTGATCCGATTTTCATAATTTTAGATGTTTCGGAAAGCACAGATCATATTATACAACTTTCATGCATTGTATTTTCTGTAATTTAGAGGTTTGCTATGTCAAAATTCAATTTTTCTACTGTTATCCCGAGAGCAAAAGCAATATTTGCTCTGTGCTTAAGGCTGAAACAAAATTGGCCATAACTTCTTCGTTTCTTATCCGATTTTGATAATTTTAGATATTTCGGAAAGCTTAAATTATGTACTACAAGATTTGCTCATTGTGTTTTCTAGAACTTTGAAGTTTTCTTGGTTGAAATTATGGTTATAAGTTGCTGTCCTGAGAACAAGATGACAACAACAACTAACATTGACCTTAGAATTGTATTAGCTCATTTTTACTCTTATTCTTTTCCGGTTTTGATGATGTTTTTGAGATTTTTGAGAGATATGATGCCTATCTATAGGCTAGCTATATTTGAAAATTTTTAAATTCAAATTTAAATAGAATTCGGATTTATTTTTAATTAAATTTGAATTGAATTCGTATTGAACTCAAGTTATCGGTCTTGAGTTATCTTTCTTGTTTTTCATTGTTTTCGAGTACAGTTTTCACTAAACAATTTTTGAAGTAATTTTTGAAATAAATTGACATTTCAAATTATTATGATATAGTATTTTAAAATTATTTTTCTAATATAAAAAAAACCTATTTAATCCCTATAATAAAAGAATTTCAAATATGGGTTTTATTAATCTTTTCGGGAAAAAGTTTTAAAAGCTTGTTTTCTCTAGTAAACTATTTTAAATATAAAACACACATTTTTTTTACTATTCGAACGTATAAGAAGAAGAATTAAACGATTTAGTAAAACACATGGTATGGGACATGTGCGTTTACTATTTCGGTTAATTCCGGACTTGTACGATCGAAGCTATTTGAGTTTAATAATTCTGAGATGTTTTGTCATTTTATGGCGTATTTTGAGTTTTATAATTCCTATTTATTGGAATTATTTAAGATGGCCAATATTTGGCAAGTATTATGGTTTGAGATCTCCTATGTAGGAGTTTGATCGATGAGAACCATCACGATGTTTTATTTACTTGCCAAAGACATAAAGCAAGTCTTGAGTTTATGATTTCATATTTTGAGATTTATGGTTTATGAGAAACCATCATAATGTTTTTCACTTGTCGATGAGATGAGACAAGTTATGATGTCATTTAATACTTGTCGATGAGATGAGACAAGTATGGTATCTCTTTATCATTCGCCAATGAGATTAGGCGATATATAATTTTCTGAGTTTTATGATGTTTTTAGTGTGGCATCAACTAACGGCTAGTAAACCGCAAAGTGCGAATGTGTGGTATGGGACACACGTTAACACTTTTCGGGTTCCTATCCGTGAGTTTGTGACACATTCACGATGTTTACCTAACATAACTGCTTTGAGAGGTGTCAGCGACCTTGTCATGAGGACGAACTGCTTTGGAGGTGTTAGCGACCTTGTTAGGGATGACAAAATGGCTTGGAAAGGTGTCAGCGACCTTGTCATGAGGACGAACTGCTTTGGAAAGGTGTCAGCGACCTTGTCATGAGGACAAACTGCTTTGAAAAGGTGTCAGCGACCTTGTCATGAGGACGAACTGCTTTGGAAGGTGTCAGCGACCTTGTCTAAGGCTTCGGCCGTCTGAGTTTAGCACGTGCAGCATTGCTTCGGCATTATATTCAGGGATATGGCCAATCCGGGTTTTCTGAGTTTTGAATTCGCCGTTTTGGCGCATTAATGTTAAGATTTTCTGAGTTTTGAACATGCATTGAATTCTTTACTGAATTTGAATTCGTATCGAGTTCCATGAGTTTTTATGATTGAGATGTATGTGTGAGATTTAGCCGTCTTCGCCTACTTATGAGTTTGAGATCTCACATTCTTATGGAGTTGTCTTGTGTTGCTTTCATGACTTCTATTTGTGATTGAGATGAGTTTTCTCCCTTTTGGAGTAATGGTTCATCAAACCATTTGAGTTTTGCTTGAGTTTTATATGAGTTGATTTGAGTTCATTGTGGGTTATCGCTAATGATATGAGGCACTTTTGTTTTATTTGAGTATTGAGTTTGAGTTACCTCTTTCGAGGTATTTTGTCACTTAGGTAGCGTTTGTTACTTAAGTATTGAGCTATGAGTTATCTAATCCTTCTCCTCATTCGAGAAGAAGTATCACTATATCCATTCTGCTTCATATTATCGATATTGACTGATTTGTGTAGCTAGACTGACCCGTGTATTTATACTCGGGTCAGACCGAGTTGTTTCAGGTATCATCTATTGGACTTAGCTTGAAGTTGGTGTTGGATATCATCTCTTCTTTCGCTTAAATCGTTTATTGATGTTTTTACATTTGATTTGATGTATATGGTGTGGTCGAGTACCACATTTATTGTATTCATATTGTATTGTACTAAACATGTATCAATGTATATGTATATATATGATGTCGATTACTGTTCTGTGATGTGCTTTACATTCAGTTATTGTATTTTGTTCTAAAAGATCCGTCAACCACCTATAGTTTTGGATTAAGCATTTATTGTGTATGTCGATCCATTGAGATAGAAAGAAAAATTATAATGCACATTTATCGACGTATTCAGTAGATGTTTAAGACAAAGTTATAGATGGCCGCCCTTAACCAGCCCTATTCTCCGCTTTAGTAGACGGAATTACTCGTTAATTCCCTTTACTAAGGTGGGTCTCAGGGTGGGGCGTTACACGATGTTTTAAAATGTGTTGAGATTCGAAACCATAGATTTCAACATCTATTGTTGAAATAGACGTTTCGAGAAATAGAAGGAAATGGTGGACTATAACACTATTGTTATAGTAAATGATTTCCGAAAGGAAATGTTTTGTATAGTATTGGGATTTATATATATCTATTTTAATTTCGAATCCCTATACTAGTGATTTTGGGTTGTCGTAACGATGTTTTACGCAACATTCGTTTTGGCCCAAATAAATATGTTTAAGAGAATGATTTCCTTAAAGAATGAAATATATACTTAATTTCGATTTAAGTATATTGAATATTTTCCAAGTGTTGAAAATAAATAAAATTTGTGAATTACTTATGAATAAATAAGTATGGAAATGTTTTTCCAATGTGAAATGAAACGTTTTGAGAATTTATCTTTTTGAAGATAAATTGAAATGAATAATTGAAATCGTATATTCATAGATATTTTGGAATATAAATTCACTATGGAATTTATAAAGGAAAGTGGAATTTGTTTAAAAATAAATATTGATTTATTTTTGAAGTGTTGAAATTATATATCTTGTAAAGATATTTTGGAAAATAAATAATTTGGAAAATTATTTGGAATCTGGTGATGTGTGCATATCCATTGATAGTTCAATAACCTGGGTATTTGATGTGATTTGTTTGAATTTGAATGCCAGACTTATTTTTGAATAAGCGCTCACTATTCGGGTTAACCGGGAAAGGACCATGGGGTCGTATAACCCACTCCGAATATGTGATACGTCGTTATGAATTGCATTTGATGACCGGTGTTGAAGACCGGGTATTTGCGAAAGCGATAGGATGACCTATCGATTGTCTCTGCACTGGGTAGCTCCTGGTATAGAGATTTCCTAAGTGATGGGAAATTCGATCGGGATTGTGAATACCCGGATTGCAAGGGCTTCGTGAGAAGTGCCTTCGGTTCTGTTCAAACCCAGAACAGACTTGTATGGATTGTATGTCTGACATTACAAATTGAGATATAAAGCAGATTTCTTTCAAATATATTTCTGTTGGTGGCGGAGAATTTATTCTTTTAGCTTAACACCCTTCTCTGAGACGTACGAGCTCAGAGGTTATGTAGTTGAATGTTATCAGCGATATATTCCCAATTTGGTAATGTGACATGCTGAGTGTTGCTGTAAATGATCATTGTGTTGATTATTTGTGATAGGATCGTTTATTTGATCGTCTATCTTGGTGATCATTTCTATGATCATTTGTTGACCCAAAGCATGGCTTTTGTATAAAGTATGTTTTTGTGGACGTGACTTCGTCGAGCCTCACACCCCGTGAATGGTCAAAACAGGAAAGATGCAGCAAGGTTATGAGGGGTAGCGCCCTTTAGGATGTGTGCATTTCCTTCTGGAAAAGGGTGGTATCATGGTATGGAGCCCAGATACTTACTCATGTTGAAAACACTTTATGATTGTGTGAATTGATTGCGAGCGCTCGGTGAAAGGTCCCAAAGGACTGGGGGATGGCATATTCGGTCAGTTGTTACTCAGTTAGGGGTAACCCGGCCTTGTGTTGGTAGAGATCCGGTTTGGTTCTCGGGGATGTCCATCCAGAGGCATTCTCATGTGGCAATGGGAAGTTCCTTGGCCTGATCATTCGTTGGAAATCCAATTCCCAATACGAAACTTGTACGGTATTAGTTGTAGAACCTGCCATTTACTTATGGTGGTCACCACTGTTTAGATGGTAGCTATAGTAGGCATACGATAATGGTCGTATGTTGGCTAAGATTTATATTCTACCTTCGAAATATTTTCCTACACTATGCACTAGTAATAATATCAAATGTTCTTTTAAATGCGTATCAAGCATCTTTGACTATCATAAGGAGAAATCTCCTCCGATTCTGCGTTTGCA
Organism: Allium cepa; assembly: GCA_030765085.1. Classification (NCBI taxonomy): domain Eukaryota; kingdom Viridiplantae; phylum Streptophyta; class Magnoliopsida; order Asparagales; family Amaryllidaceae; genus Allium; species Allium cepa. The sequence continues at coordinate 81,246,328 of CM060928.1, read as the reverse complement.
TTGTGTGTGTGTGCGGGAGGCCTTATGGTAGTCTCATTTTTGAAAGCATTGCGAATTGACTTAAAAATATTCCTCTATTTTGATTTTAAAGTTAAATAAACTGTTTTGAGTTCTCACACCAGTCACATGACTGACTCGGAGTTTATTGTTTTCCTTCCTAAACTCTGGGTGCCCACCAATTTCCACACGGGCAGTTAAGAGTTAGGTTTATCAGGATATTCTGGATATTCTGGAATTGCTGGAGGCAAGCTGGATGGCATGACGTATTATTAGTATGTAGTATTTCTTTTTCCGCTGCACTGTTTGTTGTTGTTGTTGTTGTTATACACTCTGATGATGTAATGAAATGTGATGTAATGTAATAACTGATATAGTTCTTTGTTTAAAGATTATTCATTTATTTATTATATGTTGTTCCGCTGCGATTGTGAGATTCTGATGTTGTTCAGTTGTTTTCTTTCTGTCCCGTTCTATTTTCTATGTTCTGTTTTCTTTTCCCTCTATTTTCCATTTTCTTCTCTATTTTCTATCTTTACTCTTCTTCTCTCTTTTCCTTTTCTTAAACCATAACATTTCGGTTTTTCGGCAACGAAAAATTGCAAACGTTACATTTGGTATCGGAGCATATGGTTAAGCGACAACCTTGGTTCTGTTGGGTATTACTCATTAGAGATAGAGTTAGTAGTACTCTAGAATGAGTTTGAGTGTAATAATAGCTTTGAGAGCGTATTTGTTAGGGGATATAAAATTGTTTTATATTGTGATGATTGGTTTGTTGAGTGGCATATGAACCTTCGTCAGCGTGGTCTCGACAACTATGCCGAAGGGGTTTCTAAACACTTGAATAGAACAATTCGATACAGTATTGTTTTAAAATTGGGTAAATGAAATAATTTTGCCTTGATTATATTTTTATATATAAAGAAATAATTTTCAGAATTATTAAAGTATATATAAGTTGATTGTTTAGTTGTTTGAAGAATCTAAATAAAAGAATAATTGTATAAGCAAAAGAATTATAAGAATTGAATTATAATTAAAGTGATTTACAATTGTGAAATAAACCTATATATGTATAAGAAGTGAAACTATATGGATATATTTAGGAATTTAAGTTATGTAAAAACAAGTGATGTTATTAAATGGAATATAACTTAAGAAATGTTGAATGAAGTTGATACGAAATAATGAGTTGTAAATAAAAATGAATTTAAAGTTAAATGGAATATAACTTAAGAAATTGAATTGAATGAATGGATTGACTAATGATCAATTAAATGTGAATAATTGATATGAAATAATGAATATAAGTGTTAGTTCATTAAAATCTAATGTTATTGGAAAGTTGAAAAATTGAATGAAAATCAATTTAATTAAACAAAAAAAAGCAAAGGAATTTGGTTGTAATTAATATACATTGGTTGTTATATGGTTGTTAGTTGATTGTATATAATTCATTAAGTGTTAATGAAATTGAGTTAATGAAATTGGAAGCTAAATTAATTGAAATTCAATTGGAAGTTAAGTGAATCTTAAATAGAATTGAATTTGATTTGGAAGTGAACCAACTTGAATATGAATTAGTGAATATAAACTAATTGAAAATGAATGTTAGTAAAAACATCCACTGTGAATGAATCAAATGTGATTAAATTGAAAACCTATTTCATTGAATATTAATGAGAATATAAATGAATATTTATTGGTTATGAATGATAGTTGGTTGATGTTTGCAATTGTTGCCTTCACTACATTTGCTATGTTGGCATATATAGTTATTATGTTGCTATATGATGTATATCGATACTATTATCTATATGCATGATTCTCATGTTGTTTGCTGAGTGTTTAGTAGGTGCGGATCGCGTTTGCTTCGCATTTGGAGCTCGCTTTCGCACTATATTAGCCGTATATGCTTGCTAATAAAATATAAGGTACATATCTCGGATTACATACCGTACTTTTATACTTTTTTCCCTTCGGGATGCCTCATTACTTGATGAGATGTATATTTGTGATATATATACTGTCATTTTTTTTTTCGGATCGAGCCGCGCAAAGGAGACTATGGCGAATTTTTCCGAAAATTTAAGGCGTTAGAAAAATTTTAAGAAAATTGGGAAAATTTTGAAAATTTTAATTTTGATTTGGAGTTGAAAGTCAAACAATAGTAGTTGTTTTTGAAAAGATAACTAAGTATGATTTGAAAACTTAGTAAAGTATTGTAAGAAGTTTAAATTTGTTTTGGGAAAATTAATAGATTCTGTAACTTTTCTTACTTAATAATTTCGAGGACGAAATTCTTTTAAGGGGGGAAGATTGTAACGACCCAGGATTTTTATTAATTAAAATTTGGATATTTAATTAATTTTAAATATTAATAAGTGAATTTATAAGTCGAATAAATTTTTATTTGAATAATTGGATTTAATTGAATAATTAAATCAATAATTTAATATGTTAAATTATGGAAATAATTGAAAATCGAGTTAAATATGATTGAAAATGATTTGTAAAATTTTATTTTATCATGTTGGAGTTAGAACGATATTTTAGAACTTTTAAAATCAATTTAAGAGTTAATTTGTGAAAATTGAATATTTTAATATTAAAATCGACTAGTGAAAATAGTCAATTTTTGAATAGTCTCAGAATTGAACGAAACCAGTTCCATTGGATCCGTAATAGTTAGTTATTACCGGATTTCAATTTTCGTGTCAATCGGAGTTGTCGTTTGATCGTGGCAGCTCGAAACGCATAATTATTTTTTAATATTAATTTGGCGAGTTAAAATAGCCATTTTTCAAAAAGTCTCGGATTTCGACGAAACCAGTTTCATCGGATCCGTAATTTGATATTATTGTAAGATTTCAAATTTCGTGTCAATTGGATTTACCGTTTGTCCGGTACGAATTAAAACGCCTAGAAAATCGTTTGAATCGGTTTAATTTAAATTGAACGTTTATTGCCATAACACGCACAGATGTCCGAATTAGCTTCCGAAACATGTTCCATTGTGTCCAGAACGCGGGGTAAACCCTAGAAACGCTGGTTACGGCGCGTAAATCGGAGTTTGAAAATTTAAGATGAATAGTGTTTTCGTTTGAAAACTTATAAAAGGAACTCAAGCCTTCACTATCTTCAACAACATAAAACCCTAACCCTAAACAAATGTAGCCGCCACTTTCAGATTCAAAGGCCAGAAACTTCCCAAATTCATTCCTTAATCTCTCCCAATCCATACGTTTTTAGAAAAACTTGTCAACATGAAAGTTGTAGATCTAGGCGAAAGCTTTCAATCCATACGGTTGAGATCGTGTTTGGAGCATCAGAGGGAGAGCAGGAGGGGGCCGACGCCTGCAGTTGCGCACGCGTTTCTAAGTGCTATAGGTGGCCGAGCTTGATGCTCTACAGGCCGAAGGTTGAGGGGCAGGGGGGCTTTGATTTGGCGCATCCTGATCGTCATAGAGTTCGTCGTTGATGGCTCGAATTTGAACCCTAGTTTGAGCATTTGTGGGTTCATGTTGCGGTTGGGTTACTGGAGATGTTGCGTATGAGGAAGGTGATGAAGTTGAGGGCCGTGATTTGCAGGGGTGTGATCGTGTGGCTAGGATTTGATGAAGGTTTTAAAAAATAAAATGTTGTAATTTTTATATAGAAAATTCGTGTAATCTTAGAAAATTCATAACTTTTTCATACGAGGTCGAAAACGCGCGAAACCAGTTGCGTTGGAATCGTATGGACGAGCACTACGCGATGAAATTGGATTGGAGTCATTTGGAGTTAGTGAGAATTTTGGGTAAAATTAAACGTCCGTTTAATTTTATTCGAAATAAATCGCTAAAACGAAATTGAAATCAAGGTGAGAACTTCTCACTCTATCGAATCAGTTTCGATTTTATTTTAAATAGTTAGATTTAAAGTAGTTGAATGCATGTTTGAATGATGATTGTTATCTATTGATTGTTAAAATAGACATTATGCGCCGTTAGTAAGCGGATGTTATTTATTAAAAACATATACCGCGAATATTTCATAAACAGTGAAATTGGTATTATATATAATAGCAATATATATATATTGGCATATGTATATATTGGAGTTATTGATTTCCCGCATTTTTTTTAGCGGATGAGACCCTATTGCACCGTTATTAAGCGGATAATATTTTAAACCCCATATACCATGATAATTCCGTACTGGAGCGGAATTGGTATTGTGCTAATCTTTGTGGATGCAGGAAACATGTTGGAGGGATCCAACTGGATTCCTCAACAGTTTTATTTGATTTCAGATATTTTGATATTTGATGGATTATCATATCGATATATGATATCGTTGTTGTCGTGATTGACTATTTGGTATGTAGCATCATCGGACCAAATTTTGGAATTTTAAAATGTTTTTAAAGAGATTTTTGAAAGTGTAAGTTATAAAATATTTTTGGAATTGATCCTTTATAAATAAATAACGTTATAATTTTAATATTATAACAAATTATGATTTTTGAGAAATATAGTTAAAGATTGATTTTTGAAAATATGAGGCTAATGATTTTATAAAATAGTTTAATCGGGATTTTTGAATTTATTATAAAAAGTTGAAAATATAGGATTTATAAAATTTGATTATTTTATAAATCAAAATGACGAAGTTTTTAAAGGAGTTTAAAGACGTTTTAAAATATTAATATGAATGGATTTATATAAGAGATTTATAAATTGATATTTATAAATTTAAAACATTTGAATTATAAAACGAGTTTTTATAAGTGTTTGAATGAAGTGAAAATGGATTGCAGAAGTGAATGGAATTTATAAATTATAAATGGTGAAGTTATAAATGAAATTTATAAATAGTAAGATTTATAAATTTTGTGAAGTTATTAAAAGAATAAGTTTTGAATAAATAAATGAATCTTATAAGTTATAAGATTTATAAATTGGAAAGTCTTTAAAAGAACGATTTTGTAAAATAATCGTTTTATAAGTATTTAACTTATAATATGAACTTTTAGTTTATAATTGAGTTATAAACTGGAATAGGTTAATGACGGAAATTTGTAAAAGGAAGTTGTTATAAATAATTAGAAATGGAATTTATAAACGTTGTTTTATAAATTCGCAAACGACTTATTTTAATAAGAAAATTGTTGAAACCTATTAATGGAGTTATATTCACGTTTTTGACTGTGAATAATCCTTTGAAATAAAGTGTATAGAAAGGATGAAATTAGTTAACAAAGTATATTCACGTTTTTGAATAGTGAATAATATGTTAAAGAAATTGTTTTGAATTTGATGTTTTAAATAGAATTAAAACGATCTAACGATGTTTTAAAATGTGTTGAGATTCGAAACCATAGATTTCAACATCTATTGTTGAAATAGACGTTTCGAGAAATAGAAGGAAATGGTGGACTATAACACTATTGTTATAGTAAATGATTTCCAAAAGGAAATGTTTTGTATAGTATTGGGATTTATATGTATCTATTTTAATTTCGAATCCCTATACTAGTGATTTTGGGTTGTCGTAACGATGTTTTACGCAACATTCGTTTTGGCCCAAATAAATATGTTTAAGAGAATGATTTCCTTAAAGAATGAAATATATACTTAATTTCGATCTAAGTATATTGAATATTTTCCAAGTGTTGAAAATAAATAAAATTTGTGAATTACTTATGAATAAATAAGTATGGAAATGTTTTTCCAATGTGAAATGAAACGTTTTGAGAATTTATCTTTTTGAAGATAAATTGAAATGAATAATTGAAATCGTATATTCATAGATATTTTGGAATATAAATTCACTATGGAATTTATAAAGGAAAGTGGAATTTGTTTAAAAATAAATATTGATTTATTTTTGAAGTGTTGAAATTATATATCTTGTAAAGATATTTTGGAAAATAAATAATTTGGAAAATTATTTGGAATCTGGTGATGTGTGCATATCCATTGATAGTTCAATAACCGACTATCAATATTTCCCTTTGAATGGGTATTTGATGTGATTTGTTTGAATTTGAATGCCAGACTTATTTTTGAATAAGCGCTCACTATTCGGGTTAACCGGGAAAGGACCATGGGGTCGTATAACCCACTCCGAATATGTGATACGTCGTTATGAATTGCATTTGATGACCGGTGTTGAAGACCGGGTATTTGCGAAAGCGATAGGATGACCTATCGATTGTCTCTGCACTGGGTAGCTCCTGGTATAGAGATTTCCTAAGTGATGGGAAATTCGATCGGGATTGTGAATACCCGGATTGCAAGGGCTTCGTGAGAAGTGCCTTCGGTTTTGTTCAAACCCAGAACAGACTTGTATGGATTGTATGTCTGACATTACAAATTGAGATATAAAGCAGATTTCTTTCAAATATATTTCTGTTGGTGGCGGAGAATTTATTCTTTTAGATTAACACCCTTCTCTGAGACGTACGAGCTCAGAGGTTATGTAGTTGAATGTTATCAGCGATATATTCCCAATTTGGTAATATGACATGCTGAGTGTTGCTGTAAATGATCATTGTGATGATTATTTGTGATAGGATCGTTTATTTGATCGTCTATCTTGGTGATCATTTCTATGATCATTTGTTGACCCAAAGCATGGCTTTTGTATAAAGTATGTTTTTGTGGACGTGACTTCGTCGAGCCTCACACCCCGTGAATGGTCAAAACAGGAAAGATGCAGCAAGGTTATGAGGGGTAGCGCCCTTTAGGATGTGTGCATTTCCTTCTGGAAAAGGGTGGTATCATGGTATGGAGCCCAGATACTTACTCATGTTGAAAACACTTTATGATTGTGTGAATTGATTGCGAGCGCTCGGTGAAAGGTCCCAAAGGACCGGGGGATGGCATATTCGGTCAGTTGTTACTCAGTTAGGGGTAACCCGGCCTTCTGTTGGTAGAGATCCGGTTTGGTTCTCAGGGATGTCCATCCAGAGGCATTCTCATGTGGCAATGGGAAGTTCCTTGGCCTGATCATTCGTTGGAAATCCAATTCCCAATACGAAACTTGTACGGTATTAGTAGTAGAACCTGCCATTTACTTATGGTGGTCACCACTGTTTAGATGGTAGCTATAGTAGGCATACGATAATGGTCGTATGTTGGCTAAGATTTATATTCTACCTTCGAAATATTTTCCTACACTATGCACTAGTAATAATATCAAATGTTCTTTTAAATGCGTATCAAGCATCTTTGACTATCATAAGGAGAAATCTCCTCCGATTCTGCGTTTGCATTGTGTGTGTGTGCGGGAGGCCTTATGGTAGTCTCATTTTTAAAAGCATTGCGAATTGACTTTAAAATATTCCTCTATTTTGATTTTAAAGTTAAATAAACTGTTTTGAGTTCTCACACCAGTCACATGACTGACTCGGAGTTTATTGTTTTCCTTCCTAAACTCTGGGTGCCCACCAATTTCCACACGGGCAGTTAAGAGTTAGGTTTATCACGATATTCTGGATATTCTGGAATTGCTGGAGGCAAGCTGGATGGCATGGCGTATTATTAGTATATAGTATTTCTTTTTCCGCTGCACTGTTTGTTGTTGTTGTTGTTATACACTCTGATGATGTAATGAAATGTGATGTAATGTAATAACTGATATAGTTCTTTGTTTAAAGATTATTCATTTATTTATTATATGTTGTTCCGCTGCGATTGTGAGATTCTGATGTTGTTCAGTTGTTTTCTTTCTGTCCCGTTCTATTTTCTATGTTCTGTTTTCTTTTCCCTCTATTTTCCATTTTCTTCTCTATTTTCTATCTTTACTCTTCTTCTCTCTTTTCCTTTTCTTAAACCATAACATTTCGGTTTTTCGGCAACGAAAAATCGCAAACGTTACACACTTGTTGTCACTTCACAAACTATATAAGTATAAATGTCATGAGTGAGTACTCACATTTTCAATCAAACACACAGATAAATCAGGAAAGCACGATACAGCACGACACAATACGACTTTTGATTCAAGTGAGTGGAGAGCCAAGATGTTGATCTTGCAAACAACAATAAGCAAGACAATATAAACATAAATATTTTCAACACAAAAACAACATCGAAACAATTTGAAATAAAAAGCAACAAGGAACAAGATGACTTGACCTTGCCTTAACCACCCAAGTGCTTGGCCTAGGTCAAACATATGCTCGGCCATGATGATGTTTTGGTGGTAAATGGCTCGGGTTTGGCATGTTTGTGGAGAGTTTGCAAGGATTTGTGGCGCGAGCATCAATTGGATGGTCACGGCCTGTATTGGTCAAAGAAGGGGGAGGTCAGGCCGTGTGTGAGGAGGAAGTGAAGAGGTGGTCGGTGAAGGTGGTGAAGTGGTTAGGCCAAGCAAAGCACAAGAAGAACCAAGCGAAACAATGGAAAAATCAATAGAAAAATGAAGAGAAAAAGTTAAAAAAATGGAAGAAGCCATTTCCTTTTTTTTAGAAACGAAGATAGCCGAAAATTGTGAGGAATAAGAAGTTTTCTCACGTGAAATAAAAAAACAAAACTCATTGCTATTGCAAAGAGATGCACGGTCAAAGAAATGAAGAAACTAGGCATTGAAAAGTCACAAGTTGAAAAGGTTTTGTCTCTTAGAATTTCTAATTTCTTTTAATCAAAATAAACAAAATAAAAATCAGTAAATAAAAAAAAAGACAAACAAAAACAAAGTGAAAAAGAAAATAAACAATTATTCTTAGGAAAAATAAAAAGTAAATAAAGAAAATAGTTTATTATATTGAAAGTAGAATTTAAAATTTTAAACAAAATACAATAAACATTGGAAAATTACAACTACACTTTTAAAATGTTTTAAAAATAAAATTATATACAGAGCATGTCATGTTACACATATATACACAAATTAGAACATGTTATGACAAACAAAAATATTATTTATATCAACTAAAATAAACAATTTTGTTAAATAAATCAATTTACATACAATAGTTTAAAAAGCATAACTTTCATAATATTAATCAAATTTCAACGAGTAGTATACTTGAAATTTTATTTATTTTCATCATAAAAGATAAAATTCAAAAATTCAGAACTTTAAATTTTTAAATTTAAAAGTCAAAGTTTCACCACATTGACCAAAATCCACATTTCTGGAAAATATTCTATTTATTCATGTTTGGAATTATAATTCACATAAAATTCAAAATTTATATTTAAAATAACAAAATTTATTCATTTTAATAAATAAAATAAAGTTTTTAAATCAGTAATTTCAATTTAAATAATCAAAATATATAATTAAAATAAATACAAAATACAGGGTTGTTACACTCTCCTCCACTCAAAACTTTTCTTACCCGAAAAGGAATGAGGTATGGGAAAACACTGAAAAAGATAGAATGAAATAGGACTAAGACAAGATAATAAGAAGATTAAAATTATACCTAATAACCGTTGTTATAGGTAAGTTTAACAAGGTGGAGATGATCTTCACAAGATCTGTGACGACCGCCCATGACTCCCGCACCAAAACAAGAGAATAGAGCGCTGAAAGGTGTGCCAGGCAGCCATGGACGATAGTCAGGGTAAAACAAAACAGAAGAATCTCTATCGCATAACTCACAGCGCATGGATAAAATACAATAGAGAAATATAATATAGTGAAGTTCCATAGAACAGAACATCATCATATAAGCATCACAGTAGTTTCATACAATCATCTACTCAAATCCATACATGAAAGCCTCACTACAAATCACTCAACCAAATACAGCAGCGGATACCCAGTACATATAGTAAGAAAACTAATATGCAAAGCCTCCTGCTCGTCTTCGTCATCTTCAGCGTAGAACTCCTAGCACAGCACCTGTCACCTGCTACCTAGTCTGCCCATCCCAAACATGGATGAACAGCCCAAGGTAATAAGAGGAGACATAAAACCTTGAGTCAGACAAAGTCTTAGTGAGCAGTAAATCAACTATCAAGCATACCAAAAGAGCATAAAGGATAAAAGGAATAGGAACCAAACCATCCCACTCCACCTCTTTCTACAGTGATAGCCCCCAGACACACACTAAGGAGAAGTAGGCATAACATAGCAGATAAGTAAGGTAAAGCAATAATCACTCGAGTCAAGGACGATGTTTTCCAAATACAAACCCCCAAGGCCTAAACCAAGATCAGATAAGCACCCAGAAAACACCGCTCTTGAAGCCGAATGATGATACAACCAAACATCCAAACATCCATGACTCTGGCTATCACTGTTATCATTGCCTTGATTTCACCGTTAGTTGAATGACCGCCTGTCAAGGGCTAATGGTAACCCCGGTTTAGCCATAACTCCGCACGTCATCGTGACCCGTGCCTAAGCCGAACGCATCAGCCCAGAGTACTAGCACGTCATCATGACCCGTGCCTGGAACGTCATCGTGACCCGTTCCAACGTACCCTTGCTTTGAGTATGCTAGAACCTTCAACAACGATGAGATCTTAGCCTCCTAGTCATCCTCCTCGACGACTACTTCCATACTAGCTCAAGCGCCTCTCAAGCTAACCATTATCCACCCCAACCCGGACCGCATCACCGAGTTATAACTTTGCACGTCGTCATGACCCGTGCTTGGAACGTCTTCGTGACCCGTCCCATCACAACATATGTCTTGCCTCATCACATCATAGCAAAGTCTCTCAACTTGGAACGTCATCATGACCCGTCCCATCTCAACACAAGCCTTGCCTCATCATATCATCGCAAAGTCCCAACTCAACCATGCTTTGCCTTCTCGCATCATGGCAAGATCCCACATCCTCGAATCCATCCATATGAGCTTCCACATCCGCTTCATATGCCATTGGCAGCTTTCACCATTCAAGAGCCTTTCCACTTAGCTTTTGAATCATCTTCAACCATCTTGTTCCAAATCAACTACAAGCTAACTTGGAGCAATCAAATCTAACATACATTCAAACATTCAACCATTCAAACAAGATCTATTAAGCAATATCAATTATAATGGCAATTTCGTAATTAAGTGAGCAAAAGTCCAACATACGTGAAATCATGGTTTTTAGCATAGATCTATCAAATCTAAAACATGGGTTTTGTCTCTAATACTTGATAAATAACTTTCATAGATAAACATCTTCAAATATGATGGATCTACATGCAGACTTAAGGAAAATGCGAGAAAACGCTAACTTTAACACATAAACATATCACCAATCCACTACACTCCTTTGGGTCCGTGTGAGAGATAACTACCACTCACCAAATCACCAAAACAACCTAAAATGAATCAACTACAGATCTGGACAGCAAGGACTTGGACTTGATCCGGAGAAATTTCACTTGAAACGGTGAAATCTAGCCTCTTTGGATGAAAATCTTCAACTTTGGCTCTTGATCTTTGATCTTGATCTTCGATCTTGGATGGATGTTAGAATTAGATTGGAATGGAGAAAAGAAGATGAAGAAATGTTGTAGTCGAGTCTTCAAAATGGCAGCACTTCGTTGCTTCAAAAACCGGTGCCAAAAAGTGAGCCAAACCCCTCTATTTATAGGCTGGAAACCCCTTAGGTCGTCGCCCCTTAGGTCGTCCCCGACCTAACTATGAGTCGTTGCCGACTCATCAGCCCCTACGACCTACGACCTAACCAACACAACATACAACCAAGGCCGACTTACGACTTAACCCAGACGCGACCTAAAACACAGGCCGACCTAACGACTCAACGTACTGCCGACCCAACTGTCACACGACTCAACACACTGCCGCATTTCCTAAGTCCTAGGTCGCATGACGACTTAACTAGCATGCCAACCTACGACCTAAGACCCTGCCGACTCAACTCCTTGCCGACCTAACACAAGCCATTCACACGACTCAACAACTTCACGAGACAACACCCTGCCGACTTAAACCCCTGCCGACCTATGTCCCCAACGACCTAACAAACACACAATACAAAAGCCTCCGACCTAACTTAGGTCGTTGCCGACCTATCATGCTACGACCTAACAACATAGCCGACTCACGACTCAACCTATTTCCTTTAGGTCGCGCTAGCGACCTAACGACTCATCTACCAACGACTCAAGCATGCCTCTCTAAACCCTAAGTCGGCTACTTTCCTGGGTCGGTCCATCTCTAAGTCGCCTAACCTTTAGGTCGCTACCCCCTCTTAGGTCGCTCTCCACTAGGTCGGTCACTTTCTTAGGTCGTTCCTCTATCCTAGGTCGCTCAACCGACCTAACTCTCAACACATTAACATCCTAACCCGTTAGCTCCTTAGGTCGCTCACCCCTACCTACGACCTATCCTATGAGTCGGCCCTCTATGAGTCGGCCACGACTCATCACTTGACCCCTATTTCGCCCCTCTTCTTAAGTCGGCAACTACTATGCCGTTCTATCCCTTAACTCGGTCCATCCCCTTAAGTCGTCTACGACTTATCTATGAGTCGGTCACGACTCATCACTTGCACTCGGGTCAACTCCTAAACGACTCAAGCTAGAGGCCACACAAACAACACTATCGACCTGCAAATTCTATGTTTTATCGACACGTAAAATACGGGTCGTTACATTCTCTCCCCCTTAGGAATTTCGCCCCCGAAATTCCAAGCAAACAACAGCAATCAAAATTATTCCGCATGCCTACCATCCATAGCAATCAACAAACCATGCATCCAATTCTAGCCTAGCATGCAGAATTCTAAGACTCAGAACAAGCTACAAATTCATGAGATGTCACGACACTTTAGGGCCATACCTCGAAGAGTCCGGGATGAGCTGCCTTCATCCTCTCTTCCTCCTCCCATGTACAGTCGTTAACATCATCACTCCATTGTACCTTGAGCAACGTAATCGTCTTCCTCCTAAGCTGTTTCGTATCGGTTTCAACAATACGAAGCGGCTTACGAGGTCTCGAAACAACAGGATCAACCTCCAAGTCTTCACAGCTATCAGCAAAAACCACCGTAGTTGGGTCGTGCACATACTTCCGTAGATAGGATACATGAAAAACATTGTGCACACCCACCATCTTCTCCGGTAACTCCAATCTATAAGCGAGTTTTCCAATTCGCTTGATAATCGGGAATGGTCCAACAAATCTCGGAGTTAACTTTCCTTTGTTCCCGAATCTAATAACATTCTTCAATGGAGAAATCTTCACAAAAACCCTATCACCCACGTCGAATTCCAAATCCTTTCGACGATTATCTGCATAACTTTTCTGACGATCTTGGGCTGCCTTCATTCGTTGCCGAATGATCTCTATACAATCTGAAGTCTGTCGAATCATCTCTGGCCCAAGTATCAGCTTTTCTCCGGTTTCCAACCAACATGTCGGAGAGTTACACGGTCTTCCATATAATGCCTCATATGGTGCCATACCGATACTCGACTGATAACTGTTATTATAAGCAAACTCCACCAAATGAAGGTGATCTTCCCATGATCCTCCGAAGTCCAAAACACATGCTCTAAGAAGATCTTCCAAAACTCGGTTGACTCTCTCAGTCTGACCATCTGTTTGAGGGTGATAAGCTGTACTCAAACACAACTCGGTTCCCAAAACTTCCTGGAAGCTCTTCCAAAATCTACTAGTGAACAATGGGTCTCGATCGCTCACTATACTCTTCGGAACACCATGGAAACGAACTATCCACTTAACATACAACTCAGCCAACTTCGATGCAGTCCTAGTCGATCGAACAGGAATGAATCTTGCACTCTTGGTCAAACGATCTACGATGACCCAAATCCCTTCATTTCCCGCTCTTGTCCTAGGTAGACCATCGATAAAATCCATCGACACTTGCTCCCACTTCCATGTAGGAACCTTCAATGGCTGAAGCAATCCACTGGGCTTCTTCTGCTCAGCTTTCACCAACTGGCAATTCATACACTTGGAAATAAAATTTCCAACATCCTTCTTCATACCTTCCCAGTAGTAGGTTCTCTTCATATCCCGATACATCTTATTTCCACCTGGATGAATTGTCAACTTCGAGTGATGACTCTCCCTCAGAACTTCATCTCTCAATCCATCTACATCGGGAACAACTAATCGTCCTTGCTTTCGAAGCCAACCCTCTCGATCGACCTCGAATCCTTTATCCTTCTCCTGATCCAATCCGGATTCCAAATCACGGATAATCTTGACAAGCTTATCATCTCGCCTTTGGCTCTCACCAATTCTTTCCACAAGTGTAGGCCTTATCGATAAGTTTGCCAACATCTCAGGTTCCAATTCACTTCTGGGCCTGAAATCAAACTCAGCCAAATACTCAAGACTCTTCCATTCCGAAAACATGGCTCCCAAACCTGCATGTCTTCGACTTAACGCATCAGCCACTGCGTTACCTTTCCCTGGAGTATAGGCTATACCAAAATCATATGATGCTAGGAACTCTAGCCACCGTTGCTGTCGAAGATTCAAATCCTTTTGGGAGAACAGATACTTTAACGACTTATGATCTGTAAACAACTCGAATCTAACTCCCAATAGGTAATGTCTCCATATCTTCAAAGCAAACACAATCGCCGCTAACTCCAAATCATGAGTCGGATAATTCCTTTCATGCGGCTTCAGTTGTCGACTAGCATATGCAACAACTTTATCCTTCTGCATTAGCACCGCTCCTAGTCCAGTGCCACATGCATCGGTGTAGACCACCATCTCATCATTCCCACTAGGAATAGTCAAAACAGGAGCACTTGTCAGTCGCTCTTTCAGGATCACGAAAGCTTGCTCACATTTATCATCCCATCTGAACACTTGGTTCTTCTTCGTCAATCCTGTCAACGGTGCAGCTATCTTGGAAAAGTCTTTGATAAACCGACGATAATATCCTGCTAATCCAAGAAAACTCCTCACATCAGATGCATTCTTAGGCCTAACCCAATCCTGGATCGCTGCCACCTTAGCGGGATCAACCGCTATTCCATTTCCAGAAATAACATGACCTAAGAACCTCACTTCATTCTTCCAGAAGTGACACTTCGAAAACTTAGCCTTCAGCTGATGTTTCCGTAAGATTTCCAAAACAATCCTCAAGTGTGTCTTGTGCTCTCCCTCAGTTCTGGAATAAATCAGAATATCATCCACGAACACAAGCACGAACCTATTCAACTGATCTCTGAACACTCTATTCATAAGATCCACAAAATATGCTGGCGCGTTAGTCAATCCAAACGGCATTACCAGCCACTCATAAAACCCGGATGGTGTCCTGAAAGCAGTCTTCGGCACACTATCCTTCGCCACTCTCAACTGGTGAAATCCCGTTGCCAAATCCATCTGAGAAAACACCTTAGCCTCGTGAAGCTGATCAAACAAGTCATCTATTCTCGGCAATGGATACTTGTTCTTCTTAGTCACCTTATTCAGCTCACGATAATCCACACACAACCTCAACGATCCATCCGCTTTGGTTGCGAACACAACTGGCGCACCCCATTCGGACACACTTCTCCGAATGAATCCTTTCTGCAAAAGGTCATCAACTTGCACCTTCAGCTCTTGCTGCTCCCTCGGTGCCATCCGCCTAAGAGGCATCACAACAGGTCTGGCTCCCTCAACTAGATCGATACGAAACTCGATCTCCCTATGCGGCGGCAACCCTTTGACTTCCTCAAAGACATTCTCAAACTCATTCACAATAGGCACCGATGACAGTCCATCCCGTGGAACAACTAGCGAATACATGAAGCTCATGAAGACGCCTTCTTCATGCTTACATCGTATCACAACCTTTCGCCCTTCCACATTCCCGACTGTCACCTCAAGCCTCTCACAATCAATCCTAGCCGCATACTTCCTAAGCCAGTCCATACCCAAAATAATTCCGAACCCCGCAAAGTTCAGAACAAAGCAATCACAAACAAACGAGCAATCATGACTCGACACAACTAGACCACGGCATATCATACACAAACATGACGAACCCCCCACTGGATTAGTCACAACCAATGGCCTATCAACAATATCCGGTTTCATACCTAACCGGCTTACCAAATCATCACAAACAAAAGAATGCGACGCTCCAGTATCAAACAACACTCTAACTGGAACACCACAAATAGAAAGAGTACCTTGAACCACCACACTCTTCCCCTTTTCTTCAGCAGTCGGAGCTTTTGAAGACGATGGAACAGCCCCCAAAGCATAGGCTTGCACAACCTGCCTATCTTTCCTCGGTTCTGGACAGTCCTTCTTAATGTGTCCCAGCTTATCACAGTTGTAACACTTCAACTGCACCTTCGGATTCTTGCAATCCCGAGAAAGATGACCCTTCTGACGGCAGTTATAACAAGTCACCTCGCCCTTTGGCTTCTTCTGACCATCCTTTCCCTTCTGTTGCTGCTGCTTCCTCTTCTTATTCCCACTCTGCTGTGGTTTAGATCCTTCCCTGGTTACAGCAACAACAGAACTTTCCCTAGGAAACAAACTCTCATGCCTCAGAGCTTTCTCCACCAGCTTCTCAAATGGATCGTCCAGATGATCCACTAACTGCCTTCCTAGATAAGCATCCAGACCAGTCACAAACTTTTCATTCTTCTGGTAGGGAGAATCAATATATGATCTGGCATACTTAGACAAAGCTTCGAACTCAGAAATATACTCCAGAACAGGCCTTCCGCCTTGTTTGAGCTCCACAAATCTCTTGAACAAAACAGACCTCTGAGCAGTAGAGATGAACTTGGCTTCAAATCTAACTTGGAACTGCTCCCAAGTAATATCCTCTTCTGGTGTATCTATGGTGATAGAATTCCACCAATCAGCAGCTCTTCCCTGAAGCTGTCTCGATGCAAGCTTTCTCTTAGTTGCATCCTCAATCCCTAAGTCACCAAAGATCCTTTTGCAAGCATCAATCCATCTCTGCACCTCAATAGTCGACTCCGTCCCCAAGAAAGCTTTTCCTCCAAGAGAAGTATAATCCTTGCAAAGCTTAGCAAAATCCACCGGTCTTGGAGCTTGAACTTGAACTCCCACATCCACTGATGATCCTGAAGCTGGTATCCTTCTCATGATCGAAGTCATCATCGCTTCGAACATAGTTCCATAATCAACAGCTCCTTCATCAGCACGGCTTTCCCTTGCAGCTGGTCTCCCTCTTCGACTCATCCTTAATATCTGTAATAAGAATGATTAGAACACCTTAAGAAACAACTGCATAAGGAGTTCAAATCCTTCTAGGCTACTATATTATATATAGTAATCATCCATCAAAATACAATTACGTCTCTCATACGTAGTTACGTCAGCGAGCGTTGGCTGAAATCGATTCACCAAAGCTCTGATACCAAATGTGACGACCGCCCATGACTCCCGCACCAAAACAAGAGAATAGAGCGCTGAAAGGTGTGCCAGGCAGCCATGGACGATAGTCAGGGTAAAACAAAACAGAAGAATCTCTATCGCATAACTCACAGCGCATGGATAAAATACAATAGAGAAATATAATATAGTGAAGTTCCATAGAACAGAACATCATCATATAAGCATCACAGTAGTTTCATACAATCATCTACTCAAATCCATACATGAAAGCCTCACTACAAATCACTCAACCAAATACAGCAGCGGATACCCAGTACATATAGTAAGAAAACTAATATGCAAAGCCTCCTGCTCGTCTTCGTCATCTTCAGCGTAGAACTCCTAGCACAGCACCTGTCACCTGCTACCTAGTCTGCCCATCCCAAACATGGATGAACAGCCCAAGGTAATAAGAGGAGACATAAAACCTTGAGTCAGACAAAGTCTTAGTGAGCAGTAAATCAACTATCAAGCATACCAAAAGAGCATAAAGGATAAAAGGAATAGGAACCAAACCATCCCACTCCACCTCTTTCTACAGTGATAGCCCCCAGACACACACTAAGGAGAAGTAGGCATAACATAGCAGATAAGTAAGGTAAAGCAATAATCACTCGAGTCAAGGACGATGTTTTCCAAATACAAACCCCCAAGGCCTAAACCAAGATCAGATAAGCACCCAGAAAACACCGCTCTTGAAGCCGAATGATGATACAACCAAACATCCAAACATCCATGACTCTGGCTATCACTGTTATCATTGCCTTGATTTCACCGTTAGTTGAATGACCGCCTGTCAAGGGCTAATGGTAACCCCGGTTTAGCCATAACTCCGCACGTCATCGTGACCCGTGCCTAAGCCGAACGCATCAGCCCAGAGTACTAGCACGTCATCATGACCCGTGCCTGGAACGTCATCGTGACCCGTTCCAACGTACCCTTGCTTTGAGTATGCTAGAACCTTCAACAACGATGAGATCTTAGCCTCCTAGTCATCCTCCTCGACGACTACTTCCATACTAGCTCAAGCGCCTCTCAAGCTAACCATTATCCACCCCAACCCGGACCGCATCACCGAGTTATAACTTTGCACGTCGTCATGACCCGTGCTTGGAACGTCTTCGTGACCCGTCCCATCACAACATATGTCTTGCCTCATCACATCATAGCAAAGTCTCTCAACTTGGAACGTCATCATGACCCGTCCCATCTCAACACAAGCCTTGCCTCATCATATCATCGCAAAGTCCCAACTCAACCATGCTTTGCCTTCTCGCATCATGGCAAGATCCCACATCCTCGAATCCATCCATATGAGCTTCCACATCCGCTTCATATGCCATTGGCAGCTTTCACCATTCAAGAGCCTTTCCACTTAGCTTTTGAATCATCTTCAACCATCTTGTTCCAAATCAACTACAAGCTAACTTGGAGCAATCAAATCTAACATACATTCAAACATTCAACCATTCAAACAAGATCTATTAAGCAATATCAATTATAATGGCAATTTCGTAATTAAGTGAGCAAAAGTCCAACATACGTGAAATCATGGTTTTTAGCATAGATCTATCAAATCTAAAACATGGGTTTTGTCTCTAATACTTGATAAATAACTTTCATAGATAAACATCTTCAAATATGATGGATCTACATGCAGACTTAAGGAAAATGCGAGAAAACGCTAACTTTAACACATAAACATATCACCAATCCACTACACTCCTTTGGGTCCGTGTGAGAGATAACTACCACTCACCAAATCACCAAAACAACCTAAAATGAATCAACTACAGATCTGGACAGCAAGGACTTGGACTTGATCCGGAGAAATTTCACTTGAAACGGTGAAATCTAGCCTCTTTGGATGAAAATCTTCAACTTTGGCTCTTGATCTTTGATCTTGATCTTCGATCTTGGATGGATGTTAGAATTAGATTGGAATGGAGAAAAGAAGATGAAGAAATGTTGTAGTCGAGTCTTCAAAATGGCAGCACTTCGTTGCTTCAAAAACCGGTGCCAAAAAGTGAGCCAAACCCCTCTATTTATAGGCTGGAAACCCCTTAGGTCGTCGCCCCTTAGGTCGTCCCCGACCTAACTATGAGTCGTTGCCGACTCATCAGCCCCTACGACCTACGACCTAACCAACACAACATACAACCAAGGCCGACTTACGACTTAACCCAGACGCGACCTAAAACACAGGCCGACCTAACGACTCAACGTACTGCCGACCCAACTGTCACACGACTCAACACACTGCCGCATTTCCTAAGTCCTAGGTCGCATGACGACTTAACTAGCATGCCAACCTACGACCTAAGACCCTGCCGACTCAACTCCTTGCCGACCTAACACAAGCCATTCACACGACTCAACAACTTCACGAGACAACACCCTGCCGACTTAAACCCCTGCCGACCTATGTCCCCAACGACCTAACAAACACACAATACAAAAGCCTCCGACCTAACTTAGGTCGTTGCCGACCTATCATGCTACGACCTAACAACATAGCCGACTCACGACTCAACCTATTTCCTTTAGGTCGCGCTAGCGACCTAACGACTCATCTACCAACGACTCAAGCATGCCTCTCTAAACCCTAAGTCGGCTACTTTCCTGGGTCGGTCCATCTCTAAGTCGCCTAACCTTTAGGTCGCTACCCCCTCTTAGGTCGCTCTCCACTAGGTCGGTCACTTTCTTAGGTCGTTCCTCTATCCTAGGTCGCTCAACCGACCTAACTCTCAACACATTAACATCCTAACCCGTTAGCTCCTTAGGTCGCTCACCCCTACCTACGACCTATCCTATGAGTCGGCCCTCTATGAGTCGGCCACGACTCATCACTTGACCCCTATTTCGCCCCTCTTCTTAAGTCGGCAACTACTATGCCGTTCTATCCCTTAACTCGGTCCATCCCCTTAAGTCGTCTACGACTTATCTATGAGTCGGTCACGACTCATCACTTGCACTCGGGTCAACTCCTAAACGACTCAAGCTAGAGGCCACACAAACAACACTATCGACCTGCAAATTCTACGTTTTATCGACACGTAAAATACGGGTCGTTACAAGATCCTCCAACATCAAGAACACAGGCATGAAAAAGATCTTCGAGAATCTGATTCACTCTTTCTGTTTGACCGTCGTTCTGTGGATGGTAAGCAATGCTCAAATTCAGATGAGACCGAAAAGCTTTCCAAAACAGACTAGTAAAGATAGGTTCACGATCACAAACAATACTGAGAGGAACACCATGGAGACAAACAATCTCTCTCATGCAGATCTCAAAAAAACTAGAAGCAGAATGGGTAGACTTGACCGAAATGAAATGAGCGGACTTGGTCAGTCTATCCATAATAACCCACATAAACTCATTCTTACCAGTCAAAGCAGTGGGGGTGCGACAATCCGAGCAAAATTCAAAATGAATCTCCGGTAATAACCGGCAAGGCCTATAAAATTACGAATCTCAGAAGGAGTCTTAGGAGTTTCCCAATCTGCAACAGAATAGGGAGAAATAAGAACAATAGAAAAGATAGAATAATTATATGACAAAGGAAAAAGAGAAAGAAAGACTTACTTGATCACAGCGATCTTGACTGGATCCACAGAAACTCCATTACTAGAAACAATATGTCCAAGGAATCGGACTTCGTCCTTCTAGAAATGGCAATTAGAAAATTTAGCCTTCGATTGATGATTTCTAAGAATTTCCAGAACAAATTTCAAGTGCAACTCAATGTCTTTCTTGGTCTTAGAAAAGACAAGGATATCATCAACAAAGACTAGAACAAATTTATTAAGCACGGCACGAAAAACACGATTCATCAAATCAACAAAGAAAGCAGGGGCATTAGTCAAACCAAAAGGCACGACTAACCATTCATAGAACCCATTCTTATTATGAAAAGCGGTCTTGGGAATACTTTCCTAAGCAACACTGAGCGAGTGAAAACCTATGACAAGATCAAGCTGAGAGAAAACA
The DNA here is from genome assembly GCA_030765085.1 of Allium cepa. NCBI lineage: Eukaryota > Viridiplantae > Streptophyta > Magnoliopsida > Asparagales > Amaryllidaceae > Allium > Allium cepa. The sequence goes on along the minus strand of CM060928.1, from coordinate 81,225,029 downwards.
GTGGCACCATAAAGATGATCAAACATATCATTGATATGAGGCATTGGATATCTGTTTTTCATAGTGAGCTTGTTCAACTCCCTATAATCAACACACATCCTCAAGGAACCATCAGACTTGTGAAAATCACCGCTGCTCCCCATTCTGAATGGCTAGGTCCGACCAGACCTTTGGAGAACAAGTCCTCAATTTGCTTTCCTAACTCAACCTTCTCACGGGGTGCCATTCTTCCAGGAGGAAAAACAATAGGTTGAGCTCCTGGAATAAGATCAATACGGAAATCAATTTCCCACATAGGAGGTAAAGCAGCGACTTCACTAAATACATCGGGATAGAATCTGACCACACGGGTCGAATGAAGATTACCAGGAGAAGAATCCAGAGAATAAATAAAACTACCAGCAAAATCCTGAGGCATGCGGCACTAAATAATTAAGGGATTTCCTTGATCATCAACAAGATAAACAAACCAAGCTTTACAAGAGATATGGGCATCATGCCCACCTAGCCAATCACTTCCAAGCAATAAATCAAAAGAATCGAAGCCAAGAACATAGAAATCACCACTAAAGCGATGATCAGAATAGAGAAGTCTCAGTTGTTTGCAAATCCGATTAAGGTTTGCGGGGCCTCCAATGGGATTTGAAACACATAAAGGAACAGAGGCATACTCAAGAGAAAGGAGATGCTCGAACTTATCACACAAATCAACAGAAATAAAACTATAGGAAGCTCTGGTATCTAATAAAACATGAATATGATACTGAAATAATGAAAAGGTGCCCTGAAGAGTATCTTGGTCATCACTAGGAGCAGGAGCTGGAGAAGATGCAGAGGTGATAGAAAATATACCAAAAGGCTTAACCAACTGAGCAGGAGGAGGAAAAGCTGCAACAGCTAAAGTTGGGCAACTATTGGCATAGTGTCCCTTCTGATCACATTTGAAGCAGGTGATGGCAGAAAGGTCAACGGGCTACCTTAGAGAAGGAGAAGACAAAGAAAGATTTGCTTGGAAAGATATCCTAAAGCAAGAAAATACTAACAAGGTAGATACGAAAGGAAGGAAGTTTTGAAAAAATTTCCTTTAAAACAAAGAAAATTTTATATCAAAATAATCTTTGAAAAATCCTTTGAAAAATCATTTGAAAAATCATTTGAAAAATCAGTTGTTACTTTGAAAATATGTTCTCTCACAAATAATATGATTCTGAAGTTGATTTCACTCATTCTAGGGTATTTCTACCCTATCTCTAATGAGTTTTTGCTCCGCGGGCTAACGTTTGCCTAAAAACCAATGCTCTGATACCAACTGTATTAACCCACTATTTTGGACCATTCAAATCGACAATAATCCACATATGTCGGACTTGAATAATTCAAAATAACAAATTTTAATAAAATTTGGATCAAATAAAATCATTCACAGAATCACAGACACGGAAATATCATAATACTCGTAGCGAAAATTAAAATACCATAGTAGTTCATGAAGCTACTATTACAAAATCTTAAAACAAATACATAATATTAGTCTGAAAGCAAACACAATAGAAATCCCAAATACATAGAAGTTCACTAATACAAGAGCTGAAATAGAACAACTGAAATTGAAATAGATAAATAAACAAGCAGAATCTCTTGTGATTCCTATCTCCAGAAAGAGAAATCCAACGTTGTGAATACTCAGGCTAACCCGAGCGCAAATAAAACACAAACACTCGAGTCAGGACATACATACTTATATAATGTAAACCAGCTCAAGTGAACTGCAGTAAATGTACAAATAACTTAAAGGATGCTTGGGACCGCCCATCCTCTAAGGATCCGTTAAACTATTTACTATGTAGTAATATTGCGCTATTAAAATAATGTCTACAGTAAAATAAACTTACTTTTAAATAGTGTTAAAGGGTTACCCATATGGCCCTCAACACGTAATAGTCCCAGTAGTCCATCCAGTATCAACATACTTCTAGATTGGAAGGCTACCCTAAATACTCCATGGGCTACGGGAGAAAAACAAACTCGTAGTAAGGCTCTCTATGGTAGGTGACACGGCACAACTAGGCAATGCCAGGGTAGATATACCAATTACGCTTCCGGGCTGGTGGTAACGCAAGCAGCCACTACTGCCGAACTCGGAACACACTCCTAATAAAAATCGAAGGATGGCCATCAAATCAATCACAATTAAGAGTATAGTATCAAGGAAATGTGTCGGATAGGAGGAATGACCTCACTTTGCCCATCGATCGCTCTTATTTTAGCCACCTTAAGCCAACTCACGGGAGTCGGGTCGACGTTCATACCATAATAGGTTCGTCGCCACCATTCTACTTCATTCTGGAATCTCCACCGCGTACACAGTTGTTAAAGTGGTTTTCGGTATCGACAGAGAGTATCTGGTCTCGGTCTCTTTAATAACCAATCGTTATTATAACCCGTGATTATAAATTTCAAAAAACAGTTTATACTTCGAAAATCAAATATCATTTCATTTCCAAACTATATTTCTTTCAACATAGTTTATACTTCGATACCAAAACCATTTTTATTTCAAAACTATATTCAAATCAAAATAGTTTATCATTTCCATTTCAAACATATATTCATCTTTAAAAAATCATAATACTTTCAACGTTGTAACTTTTTCGAAATCAAAATACTTGAAATCATTACACTTTGAAAATCCTAACATTTCAAAATCATACATTTGAAATCATGGTAGCTTCCTTTAATTCTTTACATTTTACAAATTGTTAGCACCAGAATTGGTCACTAAAACCCTTCAGAGAGATTGTGTAGAGAGACTAATGAAGAAAGCAAAGTTAAAAAGAGTACAGTATGTAAATTTAAATACAGAAAAAACGAACACCAGATGTATAGTGGTTCGGCGTAACTGCCTACGTCCACTTTGACGTAGATCTTTATTGCTTTTCTCGATAATCGATTACAGATACAATTCGTATACCAATTGCTTAAATACAATTGCTAAGAAAAAAGATAAGTCTTGAATGCGGCAAAGTCTCCTCGGTGTTCTCGAAAAAAGGTCCCTTTCACTGAGCCCCTGCCTCTCTATTTATAGACGAAGATGGGTTGGACTTCCCTTGTCGGCCCGGTAGTTAAATACCTCGGCCCGAAAAGTGTGAGCTCTCTGTGCCGAACCATAGATGTCGAACGATCTTGTCTATCGGACGAGGCATGAATGCCGAACGAGATTGGATGAATACAGAACACCTCTGGATGCCGAACGATCTCGAATGTCGATCGAGGTATGCATGCTGAGCACCTCGCGATGCCGAACGATCTCGAATGCCGAACGCTCTTGAATTTCGAACGCTCTTGAATGCAGAACGTTCTAGTTGTGCCGTAAATTCTTGAATGCCGAACGTTCATGGATGTCGAACGTCCTTGGATGTCGAACGAACTTGAATGTCGATCGAACCAGTTGTGCCGAACATCCCCGGAAGCCGACCAAGTATGTTGTGCCGAATGCTCGGAATGTCGAACGATATGCAAATGCCAAGCGCCTAGTTGCCTGGTCAAATCTTCAGGTAACACTTGCCCCCCCAAAGCGCATCACGTGATTGAACGTGATGCGCTTTGAATCGCGAGTCCTCTGTGCTTCGCTTCGAGCCTTGGCTTAGTCTTCTTGCTAATGTTTTCTCTTGAATACCAGGTGAGGCGATGCATGCTGAACGACATGCAAATGCCGAACAACATAGCCGAAGCCGAGCGCCATGGATGTTGAACGGCATATCCGATGCCAAACGATTTCATCTTGACCGGTTCAACCAGTCATAGTCCCTTCAACTTCCTCTCTTCCCCTATAAAGGTCGGCATTTTCCTTCTTCTTCTCTTTTTACTTTGTACCTCCGTTATTTCCCAAGAACACGTAACTTATCTCGCTAAATCTCATTCACCTCTCCGATCTCCCTTCCAACCTTGAATCCAACAAGCCCTTCCTACAACTCCTTCCCAAATTAAGCTCAAACAACTTTCAATCTCAAGTTGACAAACCCCCAAGCTCCCGCTGTTCTCTCCGGTAAGAACCTTTCGATCGTTTTCTCAAATTAGGAAGCATAACACAAAACTTGAACCTGTGAATCCTTCATAGATTATAGGAAGTATGAGGCGTGCGGATAAGGGAGACGAATTGAGGTTCGGACGCGTCCTAGGGCTGGAACTTATTATGATTTTAGGCGATTTCGAGGTGGGTGGAATGGAGAGGATAAAAATGGATGGCAGAGGTGCTCGAGGGTGGGAAGTTAGTGGAAGATGAATTGTTGTGGCTCAGCATGATTTTAACGCCAAGCGATTATAAGAGTGCATGGGAATAGAATTGGAGATAAGGCCTGATGGTGCGGATCGGCATGATCGGCATGGCCAAGGTTCGACATCACTTGCCAAAGGACTCGGCCATGCCGGTCGGGAGAGATGGAGGAAAAGAAGAGAAGTGATGTTAAGGGTATTTTGGGCTCCGCACAAGCATGGTTCGGCATGATTTGCCTCATGCCGAACGGTGAACAGGAAGGGTTGGAAGAGTGATACTTATGCCGAATGACACTTGCATTTAGGCCGAACATAATAAAGGCCGAACAGAATGAAGGCCGAATAGAATGAAGGCCGAACAGAATGAAGGATGATCTATATTTAGGCCGAACGACATTTAGGCCGTGTGTTTCAAGTGTCGCTCGGCCTTGACCTTTAATGAATTGATAACAACAGTCGAAATCATTCCAACTTGAACATAACCCTCATCGAATTCACTTATTCCTCTTGCCTAATCATAGGACTAGAATGAGGACAAAGACTTAAGCGAACCAGCATATCGAACCAATCCAGACTGATAGCTCCCTAATTTTAATAATCACAAGCCTGAACCTAAATCGACAAAAACGGATAATTGCCTTTAACATATAGTGCCAATGTCTGAGTCCAAAAATGAAAACATCATAGGGCGGGCTTTCGGAGACGGTTAGCTATGACGGTCTTCAAAGGCGACAATTCAAAGCCCAACTTTATACCATCAACTCTGTGACTTTCCATTTCTCAACACTTATATTTGAATTATCACACTAGTTCACACACCACATGGGGGATATATTTATGTTGTTAAGTCTAACGTCGATTATTTTTCAGGTATAGTTCAAACAGGTGCTCTGCCAGATTCAATCTTTATTAAAGATGTCTAGGAAATCTAGCTCTGCTACAATCTTAGACAGATCTGGGTCGTCCTCTAGACAAGAAGTCGCAGATACTTCAAACCCTTCGACTTTCCTTGCTCAAAACTTCACTCCCGACGCTCTGGAGGCATCAATTTTCTTGGACAACCCAGTCGATTAATAGGCTTCGAAGATTAATGAAAGTGCACTCCGTCGGATATGCTCTGTCCACGGAATCCCCTTCGATGACATGTTAGTTCCATCGGGGCACGATCGTCCACACTTGCCCCCATCTGGATACACAGCTTGTAATAAATTTATGTGCTAAGTCGGCAGCGTGCCACCATTCGACTAATTTCTTCGAGACATGCTGCAATACATCGACATTGCCCCGTCGCAACTGCACCCAAAAGACCATGCACTCATCTACGGTACTTGCACCCTCTTCATGAATGTCCTCTCTAGGCTTCCTACTCCGGGCGATATCAGATACATAAATTGCATCAAGAAGCGGAGGGATAGCCCATCTTTCATGTTTCTCGAGCCGCATAAAAAGTGTCAAATCTTAACTGGGGCATGGACCAAGTTCGCCCTGTATAAACAGGAATGGTTTTATGTGCGATGTCCTCTCGGCTTTGCGAGGAGATGGGTGGAAGGAAGTAAGTCTTTTTCCTAGACCGACACTCATGTTTGGCCGAAGACATACCTTTTCTAACTCTTTTCCACTTTTTCAGGTATCAATCCATGTCCCAAGGGCCGCGGATATTCTGAAGTCGTCGAAGCTATTCGAGCCCTTCCTGCCGAAGAACGGAACATTAAAACTCTCATTTCGAATGAGTCACTTACAAGGCTTGGACTGTTGGCAGAAGGCCACCGGATAAGCCTCCCTTTGGACGTTACCATACCCTAGCCTGCCTCTGGCAAAGGGAAAAAACAAGCTAAGTCTTCAGCACGTAACGCTCCTGACGCACTAGAAGAGGGGGAAATTAAGGAAACCGAAACACCCGAAGTATAAGTGAGAACTTTGGTACTCAAGACCCGATAGTCGAAGTTCAAGACATCGAAACATCATCTTCCCCTTCAAAGAGGAAAAGGAAACTGACTTACACGATAAGGAAGGAAAAGGTTGGCGGAACTTCTAAAGTTACCCTTATTCCAACGGAGAAAGAGGCTTCCTCACAGCGGTTAGAAAGTTCTTTAAAAGGCCTATAGAACCTCTCCATACCTGATGATCTACTCAATTATGATTTTGACGATCTGGAGGCACTTAAACTTCACTCGCCCATCAAAGGCGACGTAGGCGTTCAAGCCCAAAATCAGGGAGAAAAAACTCCCATTAGCAAAGAAACTGGTCCGTCGGGGGGAAACACTAGGACACACACAAAAACATGCACTTCACCTTGCACTTAAATTTCTATCGTCACACTATTCTTTGCTAATTCGTCGTTATTTAAATTCGGTGTAGGTGACATGAGGCGTACGTATGGAATTGATCGTCTTCGCGGGTCGTCTATCTTCCATCGCTTTGGATGGGAATCAGGTTTCGGAAGACGTCGGGACAGAGATGGTGATGGCGATAGGGATTATCATTTCCGGGACTCATCATCTCGGAAGAAAACTTATTATCAGCCCAAATACCACCAAAATCCCCCTTCTCACTCGAAGCAAAGCAAAGATAAGCACGGCCACAAGGGGTCGCAATCCAATGTCCTCCGTGATCAACACTCTGATTCCTCTACCACACGACAGTCCTGGGATCCTTACAAGAGAGGTGAACTTTCAAAGTCGTCTCCTCCTATTCCCGCAACAAATTCAACAGTATCGGAGAGAATGACCAAGCGTAAGGCTAAATTTCCAAAAATCTACTTCGATGGCCTGAAGTTTCTCCCGGCGATCCATCATATTCCTGGAGATGTTAAACAGAGCGCATCGCTTGCACCGAAGACGTCTATGTTCAACATGACACGTTTGTTCATCATGCTGAGAAAGTGTCAAAAGTCTCGATAGAGCGTCAGCATGAGATAGATCGTCTAAAGCTTGAGGTCATTCACAACAAAGATATCATTAAAGCTCAGGACGAAGAGCTTGCTTCTTATAAGTCTCAGCTTGAAGCCACCCAACAGAGCGCCGAAGATACTGCCGAAGCCGTAACTCGTCTGGAATCAACCCATAAAAAAGAAATCGACGAGGCAGTCCAACGTTGTGGGGCCCTAGCTTTGGATAAAGACTCGGTACAAAAACTGAGGGATGCATTCAGCCTCCGAGTCAAAGAACTTGAGGAGGAACTCCGTAAAGAGAAGGAGGAGAAGACTGCTGGCCAAGAAGAGTCGCAACGGTATTGCGATGAGATCGTTGCTACACGACTCCTAAAGGCGAAACTTAAGGATGAGCTTTCTAAAGTTGAGGCACTAAAGAATGAAGCCCGTGAAGTGGGCAAAAAGATAGCATCTACGGAGATCGACTCCCGTCTTGAGGCGGCTAAGGAAGAAGGTAGGGAAGAGGTTAAAAGCACGATCGACCGGCTTATTGCAGAATTCAATACCTATGTTCTCATGCATCGGTATTTAACTTTTCTGGTCGAGGGGTATCTCGAATCTTTAGCCGAGGCGTGGGAGACCATAATAGAAATCAGGAAGGCCGAACATGGTACCGAGGAGGTTGATGAGGGAGTTTTGATAAAATAATTTCTTAAGGGAAACGAGCCTTCGGACCAGTCAGCAGCAAAAGCTATTTACAGCAAGGGCTCCCGCTCAACGAAAGGGAAAGAGAAAATTTCTGGTCCCTTCGGGATCGAGTCTCAAGCTCACATGCCCACTCAGCCGGTCGATTGGCCGATACTTGATCCCTTCGAGCAGCATGTTGGTTATGATCCGAGGATCCCGGTGTCGGCTTTCACATTTTGTCTCCTATTCCAGAGGGTGGGACCCCTCTGACGGTTGAAAGCCAGCCGAAACTTGTTAGATAACTCTTCACTTTAACATTCCAAAAGTCGTCGTTTATCACCAGGAGTTGCCGTATTCTAATGCTTGTTTTACATGATTTTGTGTAGGCCGTTCTGCTCTTGAGCCCACTCCGAGGAGCGATGTCGCCAAGGAGGTGAAGGATAAAACAAGTGAAGCCACTCACGCAGGAGAGGCTCCTGGTCCAAATGCTTAGGTGATCGAAGCGCTTGACGAGGGTAAATCTCAGACTTCCTCTCCCATTGATAGGAGTTATGAAATTGAAATTATAGGTGCATATGAACACACATCTAAACTGAGCATAAAGGAGCTGTTTGAGAACGAGAAGGAAAAGACGGTCAAGATCAAGGTCGAACCTCAAGCTGTGGACCTGGATGATCCTTTGAATAAGCCGTTGAAGGTCATCCTCGCAGGCGGGTGCAAACCCATGGAAGTTCCTTGTACTTCTGCAGTTGTCAATTCCCCATAAAAGAAAGCTATTAAGGGTAAACGCACTAGTGAGGAGTCATCTAGTAAAAAGTCGAAGAAGTAGTCTTCGCTCTCGTTCAACGAGAGTTAGTTCAGATTATGTTATTATTTTTATTTATTTTCGTAGTTCACGTAAATATACTTTTGACTCCGAATTTTGGAGGAGTTGTAGTAGAATCTTATTTTTGATGAATAAAACCTAGTTCTTTTGCCTCTCAGAGGACTATTGTTGTTTGGTTTTTTGTATAACCGCGGTCAAAACCCTAGCTACTGTGAGTTACATGAACTTCTCGATTCATCTTCAAACGAGTTGACAACCTTTTGGCATTGCACATTATTTATTCCCCGCTCCGGATACTTAGAGTATTTTCCATTCCGTACGCCAAGGGTTCGAAGACTTCAAGTCATTTATATCTAGTCTGCCCTTAGGGGACTTGGACATTTAAATCGTTTATACTCTGGTCTGCACTCCGGGGACTCAGAGTACTCCAGTCCGCACTCCGAAGACTTGGAGATTTTGAGTCGTTTATACTCTGGTCCGCACTCCGAGGACTCAGAGTACTCCAATACGCACTCCGGGGACTTGGATCATTTTGAGTCGTCTACACTAAGGTCCGCACTCCGAGGACTCAGAGTACTCCAGTCCGCACTCCGGGGACTTGGAGATTTTAAGTCGTCTACACTTTGGTCCGCACCCCGAGGATTCAGAGTACTCCAGTCTGCATTCCGGGGACTTGGAGATTTTGAGTCGTTTATACTCTGGTCCGCACTCTGGAAACTCAGAGTACTCCAGTCCACACTCTGGGGACTTGGATATTTTAAGTCGTTTATCCTCGAGTCCACACTCTGGGGATTTAGAGCACTCCAGTCCGCACTCTAGGGACTTGGAGGTTTTGACTTGTTTATACTTTGGTCCGCACTCTGGGGACTTAGAGTACTCCAGTCCACACTCCGGGACTTGGAGATTTTAAGTCGTTTATACTCGAGTCCGCACTCTGGGGACTTAGAGCACTCCAGTCCGCACTCTAGGGACTTGTAGGTTTTGAGTCGTTTATACTCTGATCCGCACTCTGGGGACTCAGAGTACTCCAGTAGTCCGCACTCCGAGGACTTGGAAATTTTAAGTCGTTTATACTCGAGTCTGCACTCTGGGGACTTAGAGTAATCCAGTCCGCACTTTGGGGACTTAGAGGTTTTAGGTCGTTTATACTCTGGCCTGCACTCTAGGGACTCAGAGTTCTCTAGTCCGCACTTCGGGGACGTGGAGATTTTAAGTCGTTTATACTCGAGTCCGCACTCTGGGGACTTAGAGTACTCTAGTCCACACTCTAGGGACCTGGAGGTTTTGGTCGTTTTTACGCGTTCGTACATCAGACAGAGTCATGCATCTCTTAGTCATTTGTTACAGCGTTATCATACACAGAAACATCGACAATTCATGGAAAAAGAAATGGCTTCAAACCTTTATTAATGCAGATAAGCTAAATTGTCTTTTTACATGCCATAAACTAGGAATAAAAACTTGCTAGAAATAAATGCAACTAAAATATGAAAGAAATGAACTAAGTGTAATAATGCTGCAAATGTTCACTATTCCATGCTCGGGGGAGCGTCGCACCATCAACGGTCGCTAACTTGAAAGTTCCTTCTCCAAGCTTCCGTTCAACGACGTATGGACCTTCCCATGTGGGGCTCATATGTGATGGAACTGGAAAACTCATTTCAAAACGAGATCACCCATGCCAAAGATTCTCGATCGGACTTTTTTATTATAGTATCAAGTGACTCGCTGCCTGTACACGCCGCTCTTAAATTAGCTTCTTCGCTCTTTTCATCAATGAAGTCCAATGATTCCAACAAGAGATCTTGATTTGACTAAGGGTCATAATAAGTTACCCGATGTGATGGAACTTCAAGTTGCATGGGTATGACCACTTCTGTGCCATATGCCAATGCGAATGGAGTGTGGCCAGTCGTGGACTTGTGGGTGGTTCTGTAAGCCCAAAGAGCTGTTGGAAGTTCATCCACCCACTTGCCTTTAACCTTTTCCAAACATTTTTTCAATATGGATTTGATTATCTTGTTTACGGCTTCCACTTGTCCATTAGCTTTCGGGTGAGCAACTGCTGCAAACATTTTCTCAATACCATATTTTTGGCAAAATTCCTTGAACTCTTTGCTTTCACTGAGTTACGTTGTTTGTAACGATGGTTCGTGGAAGGCCAAAACGGCATATAATATTTCGTACAACGAAATTAATGACCTTTTTGGTGGTGATAGTGGCCCAAGGCTCTGCTTCTGCCCACGTGGTAAAGTAATCGACCGCAACTATCACGTATTTTGCACCACCTTTGGATAAGGGTAAGGAACCGACTATGTCGATCCCCCACATTGCAAATGGCCAGGGACTAACCATTTGTGTGAGTTCCATCAACGGAGATCTTGAGATTTTTTCATATTTATGACATTTGTCACATCTTCTCACATAGTCTGCGGCAACCCAATTTACGGTTGGCCAATAGTATCCATAACGGAGGATTTTCTTTGCCAACGTCTGCCCTCCGATATGGTCGCCACATTCACCTTCATGGACTTCCTTCAGGACTCGTTTTATCTCATCATGGGCAATGCACATGAGTAAGGGGGTCTAGAATCCCCTCTGATACATTACCCTATCTTGCATCACATAACGCAAAGCCTTATGAATGACCTGTCGTCTTTCGCTCCTTCTTTCGGGCACGACCCCGTGTAGCAAGTACTGCTTGAATGGGGTCATCCATGACTCCATTTCGATTTCTATTTCCAACATGGAATCTACTTCCATCATATTTAGGCTCGGAATATGTAAGGTTTCAACGGGAAACAATCCCATCTACTACGCATCACTAGTGCTTGCGAATTTTGCCTATGAATCGGCTGCTCTGTTCTGCTCATGCGGGACATGTGAAATATCATAATACACGAGATTCGCTAGCGGCTCCTGAAATCGGACCAAATATGGGGCAAGTCTCTACCCCCTTGCTTGGTAGTCTCCCCACACTTGGTGCACCACCAGTTGCGAGTCACAAAAGATTTCAGCCGATCCTACTTCCAGTTCTTTGATGAGCCTTAAGCCGGCAATCAATGCTTCATACTCGGCTTCGTTATTCGTTGTTGTGAATTCGTGCTTCAAAGCGTAGCAAACTGCTCGGTTCTCAGGAGTTACAAGAACTATGCCAACCCTCGAACAACGGTAGTGAGATGACCCATCGGTGTACATCTTTCATCCAACGGGAGGTATGACATTGCGGCCGTTTGATTCGTCTGTTATGGTGAATTCAGCGATGAAATCTGCTAGCGCTTGTCCCTGTGTGGCCTTCAGCGGTAGGTAGGTAATATCGAACTGACTCAACTCAATATTCCATTTTAACATCCTTCCAGAAGTTTCGGTCGTTGTAGTACCTGTCGCAAGGGTTGATTAGTGTAAACACTGATTGAGTGTGCCTGAAAATATGGGCGAAGCTTGCGTGATGCAATCACCAAGCAATAGGCTACTGCCAAGTACACATACAACGTTTCATGGTCTATTGGTTTCGATAGCACCAGGGGGCTTTCCATATGCCTTACCAGAGCTCGGAATGCTTCCTCACAGTCGGATGTCCACTCGAAATTCCTTTTTCCCTTCTTTATCACATCAAAGAAAGGAATGCACTTATCTGTGGCTCTGGATATGAATCGACTCAGCGCGGCCACCTTCCCATTCAAGCTTTGTACTTTCTTTATAGTTCTGGGCACTTGTATGTCCCGAATAGCCTGAATCTTTTTCGAGTTAGCTTCAATTCCCCGTGAATTCACAATGAAACCCAAAAACTTCCCGATGCTACGCCAAATGAACACTTCAAAGGATTGATCTTCATTCCGTAATGCCTGAGTATATCAAACATCTACGCTAAGTCTCGGATGTGGTCGTTTGACTGTCGTGACCTAACGAGCATGTTATCCACATAGACTTCCATCGTTCTACAAATCTGATCTTTGAACATTCAATTCACCAGACGCTGATAAGTTGCTCCCGCGTTTTTCAATCCAAAGGGCATCACTACATAGCAATACAACCCAACGTTCGTGACAAAACTATTGTGTTCTTGGTCTGGGATGTGCATCGGGATTTGATTATATCCAGAGTACGCCATCCATAAACGACCGTAACACATGACTAGCCGTTGAATCGACCAGCTGGTCTATTTTAGGTAATGGGAAACTATCCTTCGGGCATGCTTTGTTTAAATCAGAATAACCAATAAAAGTTCTCCATTTTCCATTCGCTTTCTTCACTATCACTGGGTTAGATACCCATTTAGGGTAGAGGGCGTCGTGGACGAACCCATTGGCTTTGAGTTTGTCCGCCTCCTCTTTGAGAGCCGCGGACCACTCCAGGTCCATCCCTCTCCTTTTCTGTTTCATAGGAACATGGTTCGGGTCTATGTTCAACATATGACTCGCAATTGCAGGAGAATCCCGCACATATCAGAATGTGTCCAAGCGAAAACGCCAAGATTCGCTCGGAGGAAATCGATAGGTTCTCGGTCGCTGAGGGGTCGAGTTGCATCCAATCTTAAGAAATCGTGATGGGTCATCCCGGCTGACTGGAATGTCAATCGTCAGTTCAGCCGGTGCTGCATTCGTTTCCCTGAGATCTCCATCATCATCTCTTGGATCTATGTCTTTATGGACCTGAGAATGTCGCTCGAGCCAGGGCACGGGCATAACTTGTCAATCATCAACATTTTGGATGTGAACGGAGCTGTTCGCAACCTTTCCTTTCTCTCTAAGCTAAGCATCTCTCAGCTCAGCCACATAACATACACGACCGGTTGCCTGATCGCCGTGTACCACTCCAACTCATTTGTCTGTAGGAAATTTTAACTTCAAATACCATGGGGCAAAAGCCGTCCTAAACTCCGCCAGGGCCGGACGACACAGAAATACGTTATATTGAGAATCAACATCCAATACTATGAGCGGTTGGATTCACACACTCTTATGTTTGCATTGTCCCAGTTCAACTAGTAACTCCACATATCCGACTACATCAGTTGCGGCACCATTAAAGCCGTTGATTCTGGCTTTAGATGGTTTCAAATCCTTGGTCTCCACCTTCATTTGATCGTATGCCTTCTTGAAGATGATGTTAACGGAACTTCCGCAATCAATTAGAATTCCCTTCACGAACGCCGGCAATCTCTGCTCCTAAATACAATATCATCATTCATCGTGCGTTGCTGCTTTGCAAGGGTCCCATCCTCCGCATTCGAACAACACTCATACTCCGCATGTCTTATAGTGTTATCATATCGCTCCATCTCCTGCAAATTCTTGTCTGCAGGATGAGGTCCGCCTGCAATTGCGTTAATAACCAATCTACCCATAGTTCGAGCAAGTTGTTCTGGTTGGCATGGAGCCGGCCCGCGTCCGGGGTCTGATGTTCCTTACCTTCCATCTTGCGGGTCTTTGACAAATTCCTGTAGCATTTTCTGTCTGATCAACTTTTCTACAGCGTCATGGAGGTGTCTACACTCCTTCGTGTTGTGCCCATAAGACTCATGAAAGCGGCAATACTTCCCTGTCCGCCTCTGTTCTTCTATTGACTCCTTTGGGCGTGGTTTTCTATATTGAAAAGTGTTGCAAATTGACAAATAGATGTTCTCAAGAGATGCGTTCAGCGGTGTGTATTCATTGTAGGTCAGAATCCTTGGCTTCCATTTCCTCGCTTCTCTTTTCTTTCCGGGATTTCCACCTCCAGATCCTTTAGACTGCCTAGGCTTGTTCTGGACGTTGACTTGAACTTTTCCCGAATGATCGCTGGTTTGCTTCACGGCGATGTTACATTTCAAATTCTCCTGAATAGGCCCTGGTGCCTTGTCTCGTCTTGTCCATCGAGATTCCTCCCTCCTTATGAACTAATGTGCTTTCGAATAATAATGCTCCAGCGTAGTAGGGGCTTTCCTGGCAACCAATCTCCAAATTCAGAATTTGGATCCACTCCACGCGTTACCGCCATCAAAATCGCATGGTCGTTAGGGTTGCTCACTTCAGTAGCAACGACATGAAATCTCTGCAAGTATGCTTTCAATGACTCTCCCGGAGCCTGGATTACGCTCGATATGGACATCATATCCTTTGCACGAGTGGTATGTATCCTGAATTGTTCTATGAATTTCATTGCCAATTCGTCAAAGCTGGATATAGACCATGGGGGGAGCCGAGTAAACCACATGATGGCAAGTCCGGACAAAGTGATTTGGAAGCACCGACACTTGATCGCATCATTAGCTCTTGCAGAATCCATCATCCATCCGTACCTCATTACATGTTGTCTGGGATCGGTCTTCACTTCATAGGCCGGGATGGTTGGCATGGTAAACTTCCTTGGGTAGTCAGCTTGTAGTATGGTATCTGTAAAGGGAGTATGACTACTAGACACTCCCCAATCTTCATTAGTCCAACCTTGGTTCTCTCTCATTAACTGTCTGACCATTGTTGACAAGTCCGGGGTAGGTATGGAAGATGGGAGGTTGGTTTCGTTCTGCGGGACTGATCAGGTTGGCGTCCCTTCTACTGGCGATCGGCAAAACATGCATTTTGAAGGCCAGCTTCATTGAGATCTTGGTGAGCTGGGCGTCCGGTCTCCTCACGAGCTTGATCCCTAGTTGATCGGTCAGTGGCACCTGCCTGTGCAACTTCACCCTTACGGAGTCTACGCCTAAAAGGTTCATCAGTTGAGTACAGCTATCAGATTCAGAATAGGGAGCAGGACTACATCCGGCATTCTGATGCTGCTGTTGGGCAAGCTGAGTCATGAGATTAGTGTTGGCTTGAATCTGCACAGCAAGTTGCCTTCTACTTTCCCTGAGTTCTCTTATCAAGTCGTTGAACTCTGTTCGAGAAAAGACCTCCGCTTGGTTCTAGGTGGAGGTTCCTACGCCTTGAATTGCTTGTTGGTTGCTAGGTCCTATTTGTTGTACACTAGTGGTTTCATTGACATCTGCGCTGTGAGAAGCCGATCTAGTTCGTGGTCGCCCCATAATAGAGTTGTCGGTTGTAACTATGAGTAGAATCAACAGATGTCTTGTGAATGATTTGGAACTCCTTGGGGGATTTTTCAATCCAGTAGCTACAAAGTAGATCCTATCGCCTTGAGAATTCGACTCTCAGTGAAAGCACCAAAATGTTAGCACCAGAATTGGTCACTAACACCCTTAAGAGAGATTGTGTAGAGAGATTATTGAAGAAAGTAAAGTTAAACGGAGTACAGTATGTAAATTTAAATTCAGAAAAAACGAACACCAGATTTATAGTGGTTCGGCGTAATTACCTACGTCCACTTTGAGTTAGATCTTTAGTGCTTTTCTCGATAATCGATTGTACATACAATGCATATACCAATTACTTAAATGCAATTGCTAAGCAAAAAAGATAAGTCTTGAATTAGTCATGAATGCGGTAGAGTCTCCTCGGTGTTCTCGAAAAAAGTCCCTTTCACTGTGCCCTTGCCTCTCTATTTATAGACGAAGTGGGTTGGACTTCCCTGGCGGGTCCGGTAACTAAATACCTTGGCCCAAAAAGAGTGAGCTCTGTGTGCCAAACCATAGATGCTGAACGATCTTGTTTGCCGGACGAGGCATGAATGCCGAACAAGATTGGATAAATGCCGAACACCTCTGGATGCCGAACGATCTTGAATGCCGATCGAGGCATGAATGCCGAACACCTCTAGATGCCGAACGATCTCGAATGTCGAACGCTCTTGAATGCCGAACGCTCTTGAATGCCGAACGTTCTAGTTGTTCCGAACGTTCTTGAATGCCAAACGTTCTTGGATGCTGAACGTCCTTGGATGCCGAACGAACTTGAATGCCGATCGAACCAGTTGTGCCGAACGTCCCGGGAAGCCGACCAAGTATGTTGTACCGAATGCTCGAGATGCCGAACAGTATGCAAATGCTGAGTGCCTAGTCGCCTGGTCAAATCTCCAGGTAACACAAATTTATTCAATTAAACCCAAATTTTCAAATTTCCAATTTAATTAAATTCAAACCATCAGTTTCAATTCAATTCAATTTCCCAACAAACCATTTCAAAATTCAAATATCATATCCTTTCAAAACCTCATTCATTTTTTTTATAAATACCATTCCAAATCACATTTCAAAATGGTTTATATTACAAAACAAAATACTCCATTTAACTATTTAAAAGTGAAGTTATTATACTTACTAATTAAATATTAAATTCCCAAAAAATTTTCCTTTTCAAAGTTCACTTATTTAGTTAAAAACATTAAAACAGTGAAATTTCAGCATTCGCAGCACTTAGAAAATGCCGTGGTAGGTTATATTTGAAAACAATTCATTTCAGCAAAAACAACATTTAAAAATTGCTGTAATAGTTCAATTTTAGGTGAAAGATAGTTCAATTCAGCAAAAACAACATTTATAAAACTGCTGTAATAGTTCAGGGTTCAAATTAAAAGATTTAGTTCAATTCAGCAAAGACAGCGTTTAAAAACTGCTGCAGTAGTTCAATTATATTCAAAAATCTCATTTTAGCTAACTGCAGCGCTTAACAAGTGCTACAATAGCTCTTTCATTAGTTTCAGGTTCAAGTTTTAGTTTCTGCAACTACAGCACTTACCAAGTGCTGCAATAGCCCTTAGTTAATTTTAGCCTTTTAGTTCACTTCCGCAACTACAACATTTACAAAGTGCTGTAGATTCATTTATTTCAGATTTTAGTTCATTTTCAGAAACGATAACATTTCTGAAGTGTTACTAAAAGAATTTTCAGATTTACAATAAAGTTTCAACAACAATTAAACTTCAATTTCAAACATTTTAACTTATAAAATTTTGTATTTTCCACTTAAAATGGTCATTTAAATACACTTTAACTTATGATTTTTATAAAGTATATATATTACGTAAAATCAAATTTTTAATAATAATTCACTTATTTAAGTCAATGTACAATTTTTGCATTTACTTTACACTTTAATTTAATTTATCATTTCGTAAATTAAACTTAATTTCAAATTTATTTCTTAACTTAACTTTTATTTTTAAACCAAATTTCACATTTCCAAGTCAAGTTATATTTAAAATTACACTTGTAAGCATTCATTTATTTAACCATTTTAATTCATAGAAAAATCAACAACATTTTATTAAGTCATTTTAAATTCAACCTTAAATCAAATTATCATATTTTATCTACTTAACTTAAACTCCGTTTTTAAACAAAATCACAAATTTCAAAATTAATTTATATTTCAAATTTCAACTTTACCATTCATTTATTTAACATATTTAACTTATCGAAAATCACTAACTCTTTATAAAAATAATTTTTAATTCAATTTAAATCAAAATATCATAAATTTACAATTTTAAAATATTTAAAAATTTCCAGAAAAACTTATATAATAACCACGGGTCTGTATAAAATTTTCTAACCTAAGTCAAGTGATACGGATAATATATCATTTTGATCCGCAATTTACAAAGAAAAACCCGGGTTCTATCATTTCAAATCCGCAATCCCAAGTCAATTAAAATAAATAAAAATCGCTCAGGCCTGTCATTTCAGCCCATAACGATTTTTCCCTATTCTAAAGTCTGTTCGAGTATGTATCATTTCAACCCATAGTGATTCTATTCTATAGGGAACTTGCAGTGAGAGAAATAGAAATAAATAAACAGTATGATAGAATATAACATAGCAGATGATGTGACAAGTTTATAATAGGGTTTAACATCATATAATTCACATCGCAGGCAGGTATAACATGATATAACAGTTCTACACATTCACTTGTTGTCACTTCATAAATTGTATAAGTATAAATGTCATGAGCGAATACTCACATTTTCAAGCTGGAGATAGCAAATCAAACACACAGATAAATATAGAAAGCACAATATAGCACGACACATCACGAATTTTGATTCAAGTGAGTGGAGAGCCAGGATGTTGATCTTGTAAACAATAAATAAGCAAGACAATATAAACATAAATATTTTCAACACAAAAACAACATTGAAACGGTTTGAAATAAAAAGCAGCAAGGAACAAGATGACTTGACCTTTCCTTAACCACTCAAGTGCTTGGCCTAGGTGAAACATACGCTCGGCCATGATGACATTTTGGTGGTAAATGGCTTGGGGTTGGCATGTTTGTGGAGTGTTTGCAAGAATTTGTGGTGCTAGCATTAATTGGATGGTCACAGCCTGTATTGTTCAGAGGAGGGGAAGGCCAGGTCATTTATGGTGATAAGGAGGAAGTGAAGTGGTGGTCGGTGAAGGTGATGAAGGGGTTAGGCCGAGTAAAGCACAAGAAGAATCAAGCAAAACAATGGAAAAATCAATAGAAAAATTAAGAGAAAAAGTTAAAAAAAAATGGAAGAAGCCATTAAAAATATTTTTCAGAAATGAAGATAGCCGAAAATTGTGATGGAATGAGAAGTTTTCTCATGTGAAATACAAAACAAAACTCATGGCTATTGCAAAGAGATGCACGGTCAAAGAAATGAATAGACTAGGCATTGAAAAGTCACAAGTTGAAAAGGTTTTGTCTCTTAGAATTTCTAATTTCTTTTAATCAAAATAAAAAAATAAAAATCAGTAAATAAAAATAAAAGACAAACAAAAATAAAGTGAAAAAGAAAATAACCAATTATTCTTAGGAAAAATAAAAGGTAAATAAAGAAAATAGTTTATTATATTGAAACTAGAATTTAAAATTGTAAACAAAATACAATAAACATTGGAAAATTACCAGTACACTTTTAAAATATTTTAAAGATAGAATTATATACATAGAATGTCATTTTACACATATAAACACAAATTAGAAGATGATGTGACAAACAAAAATATTATTTATATCAATTAAAATAAACAATTTTGTCAAATAAATCAATTTACATACAATAGTTTAAAAAGCATAACTTCACAATATTAATCAGATTTCAACGAAACGAAAAGCAGTATACTTGAAATTTAATTTAATTTCATAATAAAATATAAAATTCAAAAATTCAAATTTTAAATTTTTAAATTTAAAAGTCAAAGTTTGACCACATTGACCAGAATCTACATTTGTGGAAAATATTCTATTTATTCATGTTTGGAATTATAATTCAAATAAAAATCAAAATTTATATTTAAAATAACCAAATTTATTCATTTTAATAAATAAAATAAAGTTTTTGAATTAGGAATTTCAATTTAAATAATCGAAATATATAATTAAAATTAACACAAAATACAGGGTTGTTACACGATGGGCGTGGAATGGCTATGATTCTTGGCGGAGGGTGGCGGCGGAGGTGGATGAGAGAGAGCGGGGCGGTTTGAGTGCGTGCTTGCATGGGCAACAAGGTGGCTGAGCTTGGTTGAAATAAAAATATGAGATGCGCAGGTTTAGTGGAGAAAAGAAATAAAATATATACAGGTTGTTTATAATGCAAAAGCAACTTTATATTAACTTTGTTTCTTTTATGTTCACATGAAGGTACTGACAAAACAGTGAAAAAGGATGAGATTGAGAAGGTTAAGGGACAAACAGTAACAAGCCTAGTTATATTATTTCCAAAAGCAATAGTCAGAACGAAGTGAAGAAAATGAATGGACCAAAATAAATAATTTGCAGTGGGAATTGAAAATGGTAAATGACTATTCAGTAAATGAACGTTGGAAATTGAATGGTCACTAGAAGTTTAAAAGCTAAAAGTTTGAAACCGACACGGTTGACCATTTCATGGTTTCCATAGTGTACTGGACTTCAAAACACAGAATTGAATACATCACAGAGATCAGCACGATGAGACGATCAAAACGTTATACAGATATTGTGGTACGATTATCCGATCAAAAGTCCATACGGACCCTGATATATGTTACTATTCCGTCCGACAAAAACCAAAAAAAGCTAGAAATGTCCGAATTTTGCGAAACAAATTTCGTAGTCTAATTCAGAGTGTTCTAAATAAATTTTTTTATGCTGACATATTTAGGTTTCAGGACAATTTTAAATTCAACTTTATTAACTGATTTAAATTGAAATAAAATTACACAAGAAAATAAACTTCCATATTATTTGATGAAAATTTACCTATTGCTATGTTTAAATGGACGTATTTCAAATATAAAACTTTTATTTTCAAATTTAATTATTTGAAATTTAAAAAAAAATCAATTAATTTAATAAATAAAACCACTAAAATTTACGGTTCGTTACTCTCCAAAACTAAAGTCTTACTCACACAATCTCTAAAACTATCAACCATTCATCCTCTTCCTGTAACCTTGCCATTTCTCTAAACAACTACTGCAAAACAACTGCCACATTCCACATCCAACTTTATATTCACAACCAACAACAACCATTGCAACAAACTACATCTTTATAACTGCCTTGCCAACCATCAACTTCCATAACTCTAGTCATTGCTGTTGGATCGAAGCCTCACAACACCACCAATTCAACTAAACAACAACCACGAACCATTCCTACCTCACCACAACTTTCTCATCACCTGATACGAAACCAAGCCTTCGAATACTACTTCAAAATCACAACCAATCACAATTGCCTCATCCTCAAATTGCATCAGCAAACATAATTCAGACCACACGACCATCTGAGACTAATCGACTTCCAATTCGAACACCTACCATCGACCTACCTATTCGAGCATGGAGCCGTGAACTTCGAATCACCGCAATCCACTACTTGCAATCAACAAACAATCACCTTAAATCCATCACCCAAATTCGCATTTACGATAATCGAAAACCACCTGCTTCACCTCTATCGGGCCACAATCCAATTCGCAACCTTCACATAAATCATCATCAACCAGTTCCTCGTCGAACCCCAAACAAGCAACGGGAATTTTCCTCGAGTGTAACATCTTGATATTTTCTGTGATATCCCAGAAATTTTGACAATAACAATTTAATAAGTTATGTCAAAATTTAATTGATTTGATCATATTGTTAACAATAAATTTGAATTAAATTTAATAATCTTCTTCAAAATAAATATTTAAACTGATAATCTATATTTTAAAGGCTAATAAATTATTTTATATTTGTAATGTATACATATCTGTATATATTATAACTAGATAAATCTTTGTTTAAAATTTAATATACATAGGTATGTTTTCTTATTCTAACATTTTTGGTAATTTAAAATTGGATTCAATTTGATATTAAGCTACTAAATAAATAACCATGTGATTTTAATACCCAAACTAAAAACTTAATTATTTAAATTGATTTTAGTTTAAGTTTAAATTTAAATAAATAAAAAAAATTGTTTTTATATATATATATATATATAAGTAATGTATTGAATAAGAAGACAAATTCATTTGTGAATTATTTTAATTTAATCATGAGTTATATTTAACAATATTAATATTGTAATATTCTTCCAAATGGATTTTAATATAGATAGAAACTACTATTTCAAAATTTATTTGAATACATAAACATGAGAAGCTATGATTGTAAATTTGAAATAAAATCATTCAAACATATTTTGAATAAAACAAATCTTAAAATATATTAAACACAAGCATAAATTAAATGTATGGTATTAAAATGAGTATAAATACATAAACATCTATGATATTAACATAAGTATGAAAATAAATTAATAATCAGCAAATTAAGTATTTGATAGTTAAAGTTTAAAAATAAAAGAGAAAATAAAAATAAGCAATAGAACTAAATACTTAAGTTAAAATTTATAACAATGATTAAAACAATTTTATGATATACATACAACCTGTAGTATAAGCAAGCAAAAGAAATCTATCAACATCCAAATAACATATCTACATACCAGATAAAAATAGATAATAAGTATAAATACCTTCATGAACAAGACAACAATATAAGTGTTCATGTACAGAAATTAAAGATAAGTATGCAGGAAAGAACAAAGTCAGATAAAGTTTGAAAACATAACCAGGCAAAGTGATGATTATGTTGCCTGTAAGTAATAAATGCAAGATTAGGTAAAAATAATAATAATATATAATGTATGTAGCCTCCAAATAGATATGCAGGCAAGCAAAGGAAACATTTACTTACACAAAAAGGATAAGTTGTAAACATAAGTACTTATAAGCATTTAATACCATCATCTCAGCATACAAACTTAAGTCAATTCGAATTGTGCAGCCTCCAAAATAAATATCTTGCCTGATAAAACAAAAGAAAAATCTGACCAAATAGAAAAGCTTAAACCCAGAAAACACCTACCCCTTGTACAAATCTTTTCTTTCTATTTATACATCTTCTTATTGCAGTTTGTTCAACATAGCAAACCTGAACATAAGTAAGGTTTTTTTTTTTTTTTTTACAACTTAAACATCATTTTTCTTCAACCTGGAAATTGTTACTGCATACAACTACAACTAAACAAAAGCAAGAAGATTAGAGGAAGATCAAAGCAAACATTTCACAGTTTTAAAAGTTCAAGCAGAAGTGCTCTATTATTTTCTCAGGAACAAAGTGAGTAATATTTTTTTTAACTTAAATAAATCTAATTTCATGCTATTCTCTGAAACAAATAAGTTGATATGAATTTTCTGGCATTTTCTATGAATGACTATAAGTGTGTGTATACTGTTGAATATCGGTGTTATTGTTACCAGGCTCATGCTTAATTCAAAAATCTATATCTCTTGATCCAATCTATGTTAGGATTTAATTATCAAATAAAACTTGTTTGTTTTATCATGGAGAAGTTTTGTTTTTTTCTTCTTAAATTTTGTTAAGTTAATTGAATTTGAATTTCACTGGATATTTGAAAATAACAGAGCAAACCATTTATAAGTACAACTTCAAACTTAGTAATTTATTAGTTCAGGTCTATAGATCAAATCTACAAACAATATCATGATTTTTAATAATAAAATCATAAATTTTAGTTTGGGAATAACGGTGTAGTTCTGGGTTGAACAAATTATGGAAATTCGTGGCTTTCTGGTGATCTATGAATCGTGGAGGCTCGGGGTTCTTCCAGGTGATGGAGGAGAGTTAGTAGAAGCTAGGAAAAATCATGGTGGTGATAGAAAGCATTGTGGAAATTCCGGCAATGGATTTTCTTTTAGAACCCTAGTTTTTGCTACGTATAAAGAATCGAACACCATGGCTGTTTGGATGGATCGAGTGCAGCTAGGTTTCGGTGGGTGAAAGCTTGGTCGTGGACAAGGTCATGACCGGAGTTTCAGCGTCTACGGTGGTCGGAGCTACGTGGTCGAGGAGCGTTGACAGGTCTTAGGCGTTCCTGTTTTTTTCTTGTTTCCAGGTTTCGGTTTTGACTCGAATTCGTTTCGAGTCGACTTGGAGGAGATCTGATGGTCATGAGATGATGTGTAGATGATTGTTGACGTGATGAAGCCATCGTCAATGGCTGGAGATAATCAAAGTCACGGTGCATGTGCACCATGCACTTTTGATTCCTGGCGAATATGGGTAGTAGCAGTGGGAAGAACTCGAGTTTTTCTCGAGTAAGTATCGGGTAAGGCTCGAAGCAAGGATGGGTTTGTCTCGAAGTACTTTGGTATGGCCTCGCGTCATTTGAATGGTGACAGGTTTTAGTAACTGTTTGTTTAAAATTTAAAGCAGAATTTTAAACTTGAAACATGATTTTAAAATAAAGTTAAAATCAGAATTTGAGATACGGATCCAAATTAGTTTTTGTATCCTAATTTGAAAATAAAGAAAGTTTTATAAAATTTAATATTTAAACAAATTTAAAGGGTATAAAGAATAATTTGGATTGTTTTGACTTTAAATAAATTGGTTTAAACTCTTATATAAATTTCTTTATAGAGGTAAATGTTTTACAACATTCCATTTAAAAGAGTTTTACTTGGTTTAAACTTGTTAAAGTTAATTTGTTTCATTTTAAATCTTAAATTTAACATGAAATTTAAAAGTAAATTGTTTTTAATTATCTTGCTATAATTTGTTCATTAATAAGAAAAATGTTTCTATCTTCAAATAAATGAAGATTTTATAATTTGTAATTATTAAAATAATTAAAATGGATAATTAATGATTTGGATTAATCAATTTAGTAATTAAGAGTTTAAATTAGTTAATTAAGTTTAAGTTAATTAATTTAGGATAAACAAATTGATAACTAAGAATCATTAATTAAATAAGATTTTAATATTCAAATTAATGATTAGTAATGAATTAATCTAGTAATTGAGAAATAATTAAGTTATAGCTAACACTTAGTTAATAAAAAAAATATTGGATTAATTAATGAGTTATTAAAGATTAATCAAATTTGTAATTAATAATGATAAATCTTAGTTAATTACTTTGGAAAAGTAATTAAAGAATTTTTAATAGTTAATGAAGGTCATTAACTAAGGATTATTTAATAATTGATTAATGTGATTGATTTTTAATAATTAATTGGGTTAATTAATTTAAAGATAACCAAATTGTAAATTGTTTAAGTATAATTACTTAATAAAAAGTAATTAAGGAATTAATTACTCATTGTAATTAATTCGATTTAATATGAATTGTTTAAGTTAATTAATTAAGCTTAATTAATTTAAATAATCATTTGATGATGTGATAAGTATAATTACTTAGGAAAGTAATTAATGATATTTACTGGATATAATTACCCAGGAATGATTTAATAGTGAAAGTAATTGGAATATAATTACTTGGTATAATTAATCAAGGAATTAATTAGAGATAATAAATTATGGAGTAATTTATTTATTTGATGAAGTAATTAAGGGTAGTTAATTACTGAATGGGGTTAATCAAGGATGATTAACAGTTTGGTTTAATTGAAGATTAATTCCTTAATGTAATTAATTTAAATAGAAAATGTAATTAGAGATCATATAATTAATGATGTAAATTAGAATAGATTATTTGGAAATAATTAATAAATGAATTGATTTATTAATGTAATTAATGTTAGTAAATTAAAGGATATTATATTGTGAAAATAATTAAAGGATAATTATTTAAATGTAATTAAAAGTTATCTAATCAAGGATGATTAATGAAATAGAATAATTGAGTGATGATTTATTAATTGATTGGAAATTGATTAATAATTATATAAGCAATATTTAAATGGTGAAGTAATTAATTTAATTTACTTTAAATTAATTAGAGATGATATAATTAATTTAATTCATTTTAAATTAATTATAGCTTATATTATTGCTTATATATGGATGGATGAAATTGTTTACCTTGAATGATTTAAGATCTCAGATATGAGAATTGATGCTATGTGATATGGATGCTTTGATTTAAATATGATGATGATATGAATTATTTGTTGTAATGATAATATGCATTATCTGTTTGTAGTGATAATATTGATGTTGACCATCTATTATGATATTGTGAATTATCTATCGTATGTGTATTGAATTATTTGAATTAAACTGTTAAGACTAAATAGACAACTTGGCCCTAAAAGACATGTTTTGGATTTCGATGAGACCGGGATCGGGTTTTCCACATTTGGAAGTCCGAAAACCACATCGATTCCAAATTTACGTTAGGTCGTGAATCTGAAGTGAAGATGAAGATTCAGAATGCAAGTGTTGTCATCGTTAACTCTGAGGGTGATTCCAAAACGAGTGTAACGAGATAATGCCTTCGGTTTCGTTCGTACCCGGAACGAACTTGTATGGATTGAATGCTTTCAAAACATCGTCAGGTTGACGATGAGCATTCTAAGAAATATGTTCTCTAAAGGTAATCGCAACCTCAAGCCTCATCAACCGGGAATGGCTAAAACAGGGGAGGTGCAGCAAGGTTAGGTGGGTCATGCCCAAGCAGGACAAGATTTTCCCCTGTCTAGATGTCCCTTTTTATTCGGCTGTGTGGACATTTGTGAGCTCCAACTGTCGGGGTTGTCTTGTTCGGGATTGTTCAGTAAGGAATGGTTCCGGCCTTGTGTTGGAGGGAGTCGGGAGTGATCCTCGGTACATTGATCTAGGCCACGTACTGTGACGGGCGGTACCCCAGTAGCCCTGCCATTATATGGAATCCAAAATCCAATAAGTGCCAACGGTTTTGATTGTATTACCCACTTTTGTGGCTAGTAGCTGGAATTTAATGAATGTAACAATTTCGGCTATTTTCTATTTACTTGAAAACCCTAGACCTATTATAATATCACTGAATTTCCTATCAAACATTTTGGTTAGCGTAAGGTAAAAACTTACCCATATTTATTCGTGGGAAGTATTACGTGATACCTTTTGTTTTCAAATGTTTTTCAAAGTTAAGCAGCTTTAACCTGTTACTCATACCAGACCCATGTCTGACCCGGAGTTTATTTTTGTTTTTCATAAACTCTCGGGTACCCAAATTTTTACGGGTAGCCAAGGGATTCAGGATTAGCTTTGACAAATTCTGAAGGAGCAATGGAGCAGGAGGCTTCAGCGTTGTAGATAGATATTTATATAGTTCCGCTGTGTTGGCATCTTTTTGTTATTTGTTTGAGTTGTGTTGTATTAACTAGATAGGTGTTATAACTGTCTAGTATGTGATGTATTGTCTGTATAACTCTGATTTATGTAAAATTATGTAATAGTTATGTGATCTATTATATTTTGTTCCATTCCGCTGTGAGATTCTGATGTTGTTGTTCTTTCTTCTCTATCTTTCTATTTTCTCATCCCTTTCTTTCTTCAAGACGATACGTCTTTCTGGGCGTAAAAGGGCGGGTCGTCACAGTTGGCATCAGAGCGCTAGGTTGAGTGAATACCTAGGCTCTTGAGTGATTTCTATCTTGAGAGAGCGTATTTGTAATTTTAATATATAAATATATATATATTTATTTCTACCTATTTGTTGGGTTACATGTCCGGGTTATCCAATATAAGTTATAAAGGTAGATAGAGTAGTGGTGTGGGTAACACGACTACCAATGGTTGGAGTATGAATATTTGAGGTTGGAAGTGTATCTGTCGAGAATGTAGACTTATTACCGTCTCGAGTGAGCTTTGAGTGGTGTAAGGATTTCATTGATCTCTGAAGGAAACCTGTTAAGGTTCGGAGTTCATTTTTGAAGCATAAGTTTGGATGAGCTAGAGTTTGGATCTGTTGGTTGGACAGAAGTGAGTCATGATATCTTACCTCAGAATGTAGTAGCTATGTGATGAGACATAATGACTATGGAAGTCTCTGAAGATGTTTCTTTGGAATCAGTTAAGGAAGTATATCTGTTTCGGTGTTGGGGCTAAGTACAGTAGAATGTTTCTGTTGGTGTGAGGTCCGAGTTTCTCGAAGAGCTCTGGATTAAGAATTTCTTATCATTGGTGTGTTGGCAAGGAAGTTTTTGACTTATGCATCAGCAGTGGAGTTCAGAAATTGCAGTGTGGTTCCATTTCTTTAATGAATTGGCCAATTAAGCATAGGCTGTTATGTTTGGTAAAGAGAGAACAGTTTTTCTTTGGTAGTGGGCTAGATTGATCGCAAAAGTGACTTGCGATTGTTTGAGTTTCTCTTGAGCTATCTGATTTTTCTGGATGTGAATTTTGTCCGTATCTGGAGATTGAGTTTGGTATCGACTGGATTCCAGGAGTGGGACCGATGGTTCGGTAAGATGATTTTCTAAGAATGAGTTTGGTGAAGCAGCTCGAGTTTGGAGGAACTTCTGAGTTTCTTTAAAGGGTATGTTGAACCATAGTTCTAAGATATGTTGTCCAGTTTGTCCTCGAGATCATCATCAGCATTTTCACCTATTCTGGTCAGAGTTGCGCAGTGGAAGCATCGTGGCAGCTGTTTGGTGTGGGAACAACTAGAATTTGCAGTATTTTGGAATTAGAGAGTTTCTACTGGGAATTTTTTTCAGGATTTTAAGACCGGATTGAAATGCATCTGTACTATCTTTCCATATGAAGGAGTAAGATCAGTCTCTTGATTTTGGAATTGAGCTTGTGTTCTGAGTTGTGCTGGATCTTGGGAAGATCATTTTATTGAATTGTCTTTGGTGCAGTAGTTTCTAAGGAATCAGCAAATGTTAAGCTGATTAGGAAGGACGTAAGCAGCCCAGGATCGTCCGAAGAGTTTTGTGGACAAGAGACGAAGAAATTTGGAGTCCGTAATCGGAGAATGGATTTTGGATATGTGTTTGGTTTCAGGAGTGGATTACCAGTTTGGATAACTGGAATTCGGTGTGTTTTACGTATCTCTGAGGGAGTACGTGTAAGATCTATCTTTGATTGTAGAGTCAGCAGTTCAGAGAATTTTGGTTGTTGAGTCAGACTTATCTGTAGTCTGATATCCTGTTTTATTTTGTAGATCCAGGTGAGTGAGAACTCAGTAGCTTAGTAATATTGATTGATTGAATTTTATAGAGAGAGTATCCCAGTATTTATACTTGGGGAAACTCGAGAAAGTTCTATTTAGAATTTTTATCTGGACAATTAGATTTGTAGATTGGATGAATTGGTTGCTATGATTGCTAGCATATGATTGATATCTATTTGTGTTTAAAAATTAAATCTTTAATTAAATTATTAAATAATCTTTGTTTTAAATTTCGGGGATGAAATTCTTTTAAGGGGGAAAGAATGTGATATCCCGGAAATTTTGACAATAACAATTTAATAAGTTATGTCAAAATTTAATTGATTTGATCATATTGTTAACAATAAATTTGAATTAAATTTAATAATCTTCTTTAAAATAAATATTCAAACTGATAATATATATTTTAAAGGCTAATAAATTATTTAATATTTGTAATGTATACATATCTGTATATATTATAACTAGATAAATCTTTGTTTAAAATTTAATATACATAGGTATGTTTTCTTATTCTAACATTTTTGATAATTTAAAATTGGATTCAATTTGATATTAAGCTACTAAATAAATAACCATGTGATTTTAATACCCAAACTAAAAACTTAATTTTTTAAATTGATTTTAGTTTAAGTTTAAATTTAAATAATAAAAAAATTGTTTTGTTTTTATATATATATATATATATATATATATATATATATATATATATATAAGTAATGTATTGAATAAGAAGACAAATTCATTTGTGAATTATTTTAATTTAATCATGAGTTATATTTAACAATATTAATAATGTAATATTCTTCCAAATGGATTTTAATATAGATAGAAACTACTATTTCAAAATTTATTTGAATACATAAACATGAGAAGCTATGATTGTAAATTTGAAATAAAATCTTTCAAACATATTTTGAATAAAACAAATCTTAAAATATATTAAACACAAGCATAAATTAAATGTATGGTATTAAAATGAGTATAAATACATAAACATCTATGATATTAGCATAATTATGAAAATAAATTAATAATCAGCAAATTAAGTATTTGATAGTTAAAGTTTAAAAATAAAAGAGAAAATAAAAATAAGCAATAGAACTAAATACTTAAGTTAAAATTTATAACAATGATTAAAACAATTTTATGATATATATACAACCTGTAGTATAAGGAAGCAAAAGAAATCTATCAGCATCCAAATAACATATCTACATACCAGATAAAAATAGATAATAAGTATAAATACCTTCATGAACAAGACAACAATATAAGTATTCATGTACAGAAATTAAAGATAAGTATGCAGGCAAGAACAAAGTAAGATAAAGTTTGAAAACATAACCAGGCAAAGTGATGATTATGTTGCCTGTGAGTAATAAATGCAAGATTAGGTAAAAAAGAAAAAAATAATATAATGTATGTAGCCTGCAAATAGATATGCAAGCAAGCAAAGGAAACATTTACTTACACAAAAAGGATAAGTTGTAAACATAAGTACTTATAAGCATTTAATACCATCATCTCAGCATACAAACTTAAGTCAATTCGAATTGTGCAGCCTCCAAAATAAATATCTTGCCTGATAAAACAAAAGAAAAATCTGACCAAATAGAAAAGCTTAAACCCAGAAAACACCTACCCCTTGTACAAATCTTTTCTTTCTATTTGTACATCTTCTTATTGCAGTTTGTTCAACGTAGCAAAACTGAACATAAGTAAGTTTTTTTTTTCTTTTTTTTACAACTTAAACATCATTTTTCTTCAACCTGGAAATTGTTACTGCATACAACTACAACTAAACAAAAGCAAGAAGATTAGAGGAAGATCAAAGCAAACATTTCACAGTTTTAAAAGTTCAAGCAGAAGTGCTCTGTTATTTTCTCAGGAACAAAGTGAGTAATATTTGTTTTAACTTAAATAAATCTAGTTTCATGCTATTCTCTGAAACAAATAAGTTGATATGAATTTTCTGGCATCTTCTATGAATGATTATAAGTGTGTATATACTGTTGAATATTAGTGTTATTGTTACCAGGCTCATGCTTAATTCAAAAATCTATATCTCTTGATCCAATCTATGTTAGGATTTAATTATCAAATAAAACTTGTTTGTTTTATCATGGAGAAGTTTTGTTTTTTTTCTTCTTAAATTTTGTTAAGTTAATTGAATTTGAATTTTCACTGGACATTTGAAAATAACAGAGCAAACCATTTATAAGTACAACTTCAAACTTAGTAATTTATTAGTTCAGGTCTATAGATCAAATCTACAAACAATATCATGATTTTTAAAAATAAAATCATAAATTTTAGTTTGGGAATAACGGTGTAGTTCTGGGTTGAACAAATTATGGAAATTCATGACTTTCTGGTGATCTATGAATTGTGGAGGCTCGGGGTTCTTCCAGGTGATGGAGGAGAGTTAGTAGAAGCTAGGAAAAATCATGGTTGGTGATAGAAAGCATTGTGGAAATTCCGGCAATGGATTTTCTTTTAGAACCCTAGTTTTTGCTGTGTATAAAGAATCGAACACCACGGCTGTTTGGATGGATCGAGTGCAGCGAGGTTTCGGTGGGTGAAAGCTTGGCCGTGGACAAGGTCATGACCGGAGTTTCAGCGTCTACGGTGGTCGGAGCTACGTGGTCGAGGCGCGTTGACAGGTCTTAGGCGTTCCTGTTTTTTTCTTGTTTCCAGGTTTCGGTTTTGACTCGAATTCGTTTCGAGTCGACTTGGAGGAGATCTGATGGTCATGAGATGATGTGTAGATGATTGTTGACGTGATGAAGCCATCGTCAATGACTGGAGATAATCAAAGTCACGGTGCATGTGCACCGTGCACTTTTGATTCCTGGCGAATCTGGGTAGTAGCAGTGGGAAGAACTCGAGTTTTTCTCGAGTAAGTATCGGGTAAGGCTCGAAGCAAGGATGGGTTTGTCTCGGAGTACTTTGGTATGGCCTCGCGTCATTTGAATGGTGACAGGTTTTAGTAACTTTTTGTTTAAAATTTAAAGCAGAATTTTAAACTTGAAACATGTTTTTAAAATAAAGTTAAAATCAAAATTTGAGATACGGATCCAAATTAGTTTTTGTATCCTAATTTGAAAATAAAGAAAGTTTTATAAAATTTAATATTTAAACAAATTTAAAGGGTATAAAGAATAATTTGGATTGTTTTGACTTTAAATAAATTGGTTTGAACTCTTATATAAATTTCTTTATAAAGGTAAATGTTTTACAACATTCCATTTACAAGAGTTTTACTTGGTTTAAACTTGTTAAAGTTAATTTGTTTCATTTTAAATCTTAAATTTAACATGAAATTTAAAAGTAAATTGTTTTTAATTGTCTTGCTAATGATAATTTGTTCATTAATAAGAAAAATGTTTCTATCTTCAAATAAATGAAGATTTAATAATTTGTAATTATTAAAATAATTAAAATGGATAATTAATGATTTGGATTAATCAATTTAGTAATTTAGAGTTTAAATTAGTTAATTAAGTTTAAGATAATTAATTTAGGATAAACAAATTGATAATTAAGAATCATTAATTAAATAAGATTTTAATATTCAAATTAATGATTAGTAATGAATTAATCTAGTAATTGAGAAATAATTAAGTTACAGCTAACACTTAGTTAATAAAAAAATATTGGATTAATTAATGAGTTATTAAAGATTAATCAAATTTGTAATTAATAATGATAAATCTTAGTTAATTACTTTAGAAAAGTAATTAAAGAATTTTTAATAGTTATAAGGTCATTAACTAAGGATTATTTAATAATTGATTAATGCGATTGATTTTTAATAATTAATTGGGTTAACTAATTTAAAGATAACCAAATTGTAAATTGTTTAAGTATAATTACTTAATAAAAAGTAATTAAGGAATTAATTACTCATTGTAATTAATTCGATTTAATATGAATTGTTTAAGTTAATTAATTAAGTTTAATTAATTTAAATAATCATTTGATGATGTGATAAGTATAATTACTTAGGAAAGTAATTAATGATATTTACTGGATATAATTACCCAGGAATGATTTAATAGTGAAAGTAATTGGAATATAATTACTTGGTATAATTAATCAAGGAATTAATTAGAGATAATAAATTATGGAGTAATTTATTTATTTGATGAAGTAATTAAGGGTAGTTAATTATTGAATGGGGTTAATCAAGGATGATTAACAGTTTGGTTTAATTGAAGATTAATTCCTTAATGTAATTAATTTAAATAGAAAATGTAATTAGAGATCATTAATTATTATAATTAATGATGTAAATTAGAATAGATTATTTGGAAATAATTAATAAATGAATTGATTTATTAATGTAATTAATTAAGAAGCAATGTAATTAATGTTAGTAAATTAAAGGAAATTATATTGTGAAAATAATTAAAGGATAATTATTTAAATGTAATTAAAAGTTATCTAATCAAGGATGATTAATTATATAGAATAATTGAGTGATGATTTATTAATTGATTGGAAATTGATTAATAATTATATAAGCAAGATTTAAATGGTGAAGTAATTAATTTAATTTACTTTTAATTCATTAGAGATGATATAATTAATTTAATTCATTTTAAATTAATTATAGCTTATATGATTGCTTATATATGGATGGATGAAATTGTTTACCTTGAATGATTTAAGATCTCAGATATGAGAATTGATGCTATGTGATATGGATGCTTTGATTTAAATATGATGATGATATGAATTATCTGTTGAAATGATAATATGCATTATCTGGTAGTGATAATATCGATGTTGACCATCTATTATGATATTGTGAATTATCTATCTGTATGTGTATTGAATTATTTGAATTAAACTGTTAAGACTAAATAGACAACTTGGCCCTAAAAGACACGTTTTGGATTTCGATGAGACCGGGATCGGGTTTTCCACATTTGGAAGTCCGAAAACCACATCGATTCCAAATTTACGTTAGGTCGTGAATCTGAAGTGAAGATGAAGATTCAGAATGCAAGGGTTGTCGTCGTTAACTCTGAGGGTGATTCCAAAATGAGTGTAACGAGATAATGCCTTCGGTTTCGTTCGAACCCGGAACGAACTTGTATGGATTGAATGCTTTCAACACATCGTCAGGTGGATGATGAGCATTCTAAGAAATATGTTATCTAAAGGTAATCGCAGCCTCAAGCCTCATCAACCGGGAATGGCTAAAACAGGGGAGGTGCAGCAAGGTTAGGTTGGTCATGCCCAAGCAGGACAAGATTTTCCCCTGTCTAGATGTCCCTTTTTATTCGGCTGTGTGGACAGTTGTGAGCTCCAACTGTCGGGGTTGTCTTATTCGGGACTGTTCAGTAAGGAATGGTTCCGACCTTGTGTTGCAGGGGGTCGGGAGTGATCCTCGGTACGTTGAACCAGGCCACGTACTGTGACGGGCGGTACCCCAGTAGCCCTGCCATTATATGGAATCCAAAATCCAATAAGTGCCAACGGTTTTGATTGTATTACCCACTTTTGTGGCTAGTAGCTGGAATTTAATGAATGTAACAATTTCGGCTATTTTCTATTTACTTGAAAACCCTAGACCTATTATAATATCACTGAATTTCCTATCAAATGTTTTGGTTAGCGTAAGGTAAAAACTTACCCATATTTATTCGTGGGATGTCTTACGTGATACCTTTTGTTTTCAAATGTTTTTCAAAGTTAAGCAGCTTTAACCTGTTACCCATACCAGACCCATGTCTGACCGGGAGTTTATTTTTGTTTTTCATAAACTCTCGGGTACCTAAAATTTTACGGGTAGCCAAGGGATTCAGGATTAGCTTTGACAAATTCTGGAGGAGCAATGGAGCAGGAGGCTTCAGCGTTGTAGATAGATATTTATATAGTTCCGCTGTGTTGGCATCATTTTGTTATTTGTTTGAGTTGTGTTGTATTAACTAGATAGGTGTTATAACTGTCTAGTATGTGATGTATTGTCTGTATAACTCTGATTTATGTAAAATTATGTAATAGTTATGTGATCTATTATATTTTGTTCCATTCCGCTGTGAGATTCTGATGTTGTTGTTCTTTCTTCTCTATCTTTCTATTTTCTCATCCCTTTCTTTCTTTAAGACGATACATCTTTCTGGGCGTAGAAGGGAGGGTCGTCACATTTTCAAACCATCCACATCCTCACATGCTGTATTTGAGTTGCTCAAAAAACCAGATTGTTAATTTATATTTGGCATGACTCAGCATATACGTAAATGAATAAATCATAGAATCACAGACACAGTGTAATATACAATATGCAACGGAAACAAAATGAATAGTAGTTCATGAAGCTACTATATATATTAGAGTTAAATAAGATACAATAGAATTTTAAAATACAACAGTCAAATATAAGATCAGAATACATCATTGGAATCAACTGAATAACTCCAAGCTGAAAGGATGTAGATGGATCTCCAAATGAAGCTCTAACTCCAAAGGCGAGTCTCAAAGGCTGTATCACTCAGTCTGACCCAACAATAAAGAAGAACATAAACACTCTAATCATGATTAACATTCTTATATCAATAAATCCAACTCAAGTGAAATAACAACTGAGGTACAAGTAACTCTAAGAATGTTTGGGAATAACCATCCTCTAAGGATCCTTTAAACTATCTACTATGCGGTAGTATACGTATTATAATAATGTCTAAGGTAAAGTATAATATATTTAAAAATAGCGTTAACGCATTACCCATATCCTCCTTAACACATTTTATAGGGCCAATAGTCTATACAGTATCATAGTCCCTCCTGATCAGGAAACCACCAGAGGATACTCCATAGGTACAAAACAAAGCAAACTTGTAGTAAAGCACGCTAGGGTAGGTGTCACGGCAAAACAAGACAATGCCAGGGTAGATATACCAATTACGCATCCGGACCGGTAGTAACGCCTAGCCGAAGCTACCGCCCATCTCGAGCCACACTCTCAAAATCAAAAATCAAAAGTGGCCACCAAATCAATCACAAAGTCAGAATATAGTATCGAAGGAGTGTGTCTGATCAGAGGATCTACCTCATTGGCCTGGAATTGCTCCTGTTTTAGCCACCTTATGCCAACTCACGGGAGAGGGTTCCACGTACATACCTCAATAGGACGTCGCCACCATCGTACTTTATTCTGGAATCTCAACCGCGTACACGGTTGTTAAAGTGGTTTTCGGAGTTGGCAGAGAGTATGACAACTTCCGATCTCGATCTCTTTAACAACCAAATGTTATTATAATACCGTGGTCATTTCAAACATTTAATACTTTAAAAACCATAATATCATATCCACTTCAAAAACCATACCAATACGATATCATTTCCATTTCAAAACCAAATCAATACGATATCATTTTCATTTAAAAACCAAATCAATATGTATCATTTTTATTTAAAAACCAAATCAATATGATATAATTTTCATTTAAAAACCAAATCAATATGATATCATTTTCATTTCAAATATACTCACTTACAAAATCATAGTACCTTCAAAGTTACAACACTTACGAAACCAAAACACTTTGAAATTATAAATCATTGGAAATCATAACACTTTGAAATCATAGCACTTCAAAATCATAATACTTTGGAAATGTTATCATTTGGAAATAATAATACTCTGGAATCATCGCCCTTGATAATATAATACTTTGAAATCCACGACTTTGAAATCATAATCTCCACCACTTAAACAGTTTATATAAATAATAATATATATAATAAACTAGATTATAAATAAAATGGTTTACATATATATAAATAGTTATAAGTTAAGTTAGTTTAAAATAAAATGGTTTATAAAAAATAGCTTATATTATATATATTATAGTTTAAAATAAATTTAAAATACTTTATATAATAAACTAGTTTCCTCAAATCTAACAAATTGATTCTAAATCAACTCGAAATCCAAATTCACATTTAATCAAATCTCAATTCCTCAAATTTCAATTCAAATCAGTTTCTAAATAAACCATTTCAAATTATATTGATTTCAAACGCCGATTTGGACCATAAAATAAACTATTTCACTTCCAATATATTTCAAAACTCTAAATATTCAACATTTTAAACTAAATTCTGAAATCTCATATATATATATACATACATACATACATATATATATATACACACCAAATTCACTTTACTATTATTTAGCTTTGAAATATTCACTTAATAAAATACAATATCATTTAAATAAACCCCAAATTTCAAATCACTAAATATTTCCTTCAATTTTGTAAACTTGAAATATTCCTTTAATCACCTTAAACCAAAATCAACTTATAAAGTCATATCTTTAAATCTTCAAATTCAGTAAGTTTCAAATCAATTTAATTAAAGACAATTCTTAATTAAATACAATTCCAAATAAATTTTAAATCCTCTTTAATTTAAAACTTATTTGTAAAATAATTTCAATATCAATTGAACTTTATATATATATATATATATATATATATATATATATATATATATATCTTTAAAAAACCATAGAAATCATTTTCAAAATATTTATATATATAGACCAATGGGTTTGTATATAATTTTTTATCCTATGGTCAAGTGATACGGATATTTATCATTTCAATCCACAATTTAAAATATATATGGGTATATATCATATCAACCCGCAATCCCAAATTCAATTCAAATAAAGATCGCTTGGGTTTATCATTTCAACCCATAATGATTTTCATCTATTCTAAAGTCCGTTCGAGTATGTATCATTTCAACCCATAGTGAATTCTATACTAACAGGGAACTTGCAGAGTGATAACAAATATGATAAAAGTATAATAGGCACATATCATCAATACGAATGACAGATAATGCTATCAGATATCATAGGTGAACAGATACAGATAATAGCATATATAGAAATGTAAATAACTAACATCGACGTATTTACATTGATGTTTCAATTGAAATCAAATTTAATAAATATAAGAACATTAATCGTGAGTGATTGCTCACCTTTCGAGGTTAGAGACGAATAGAAATGAGATGAGTTACGAATCCAAAAAAAGCTAGATTGGCAAGAAATTCGTAAAAGCTTATAACTAAGAATCAATGAGAAAAACCAATTAGTTTGATAGAATCGAATATATATATATATATATTTCCTTGAAATAAATATTTCAATTTAAGACAATATAAAAATAAAATAAACATATATATGTAAATAAAATCATTGGATATTACTTATAAAACTTTATATGTGAACATACTTATCGACTTTATGTATATAAAATCAGGTCATGTATAAACTTTATAACTTACATATATTTCTTAATATTATTATGTTAAGGATACAAAAACGTATATCATTATTTGAGTAACAATCAATATTTAGGGTTATATACACTTAAATAAACTCACATACATATACTTAAAACGCATCATATATATATACACACACACACACACACACCTTTTATATATATTAACCAATACTTAAACTGTTGCAATTATATATAATACTATTATAAATAAAATATATACCATCACTTATACTACAATATATAAACATCAACATATATATATAACCGAAACCATGCTTACTATTGCCAGGGACATCATATATGTACTTACATAATAAAATCATATATTCAACACTATATATATAAGCTTTCATGTATATACTATATCATATACAATAGGCATAAAAAATTCTTCTGGTCTATTATAAACAAACATATATGCAAAGCTCTGAATTATATATTGTTATACATATGTTATGAACAGCTTTGTATATAAACAACACATTTTATTTAACTTTTACAAACTTTATATATATATTATATATATATATCAAAGACCATATACGTATATAAATCTTTATATATATAAACAGTATATGTATATGTATAAAATTCAACATAAAAAAATGTATAAACTAATATATA
Source organism: Allium cepa (assembly GCA_030765085.1). Lineage (NCBI taxonomy): Eukaryota > Viridiplantae > Streptophyta > Magnoliopsida > Asparagales > Amaryllidaceae > Allium > Allium cepa. The sequence continues at coordinate 81,186,111 of CM060928.1, read as the reverse complement.
TATATATATATATATATATATATATATATATAAGATTTAAAACCGAAAATTGAGATCAAATATTTTTAAACACATTATAACTGACACATATTAAATTTGGTATACACATATACAAATCTTATAAACAGACAATAAAAACTAATATATATATATATATGTATGTATGTATGTATAATTCCTAAACATACCTTAAACTCAATATAATTATAAATATATACATGTCAGTCACAATTATACCAGAGCATGCATAAAAGAAGAAAGGCATGGCTGCTATGCTATAGCGGATAGCTTGCTAAGGGAAGATGACAGAAAAAGATGTGGTCACGCAGCTTGGAGATTAGTGGGAAGAGGAGGGGTAGCTGATCTAGTAGGAGGATGGCTGCATGGTCAATTCTCATAAAAATGAAAGTGGAGCAGAAACTTCGACCTGACTTGGTGGAAAGAGAGGTGGCGATGAGGTGTTGAAAGGCCGTGCACGACTGGGAGGGGCAAAAGAAGAGGATAGGCGAGGTAGGCCGACATGGATGTGAGTCTACAAGGTTGTGCGACCACGCAAGGGTAGACTTGCATTTTCCAGGTTAAAAAAAAATGGTAGAAGGTCTTGTTGTTGAGTGGAAGAAAAGGACGAAGAGATGAGCATATAACTTTTATCATCCTATTTGTAAATGAATAAAAAAATAAACCGGAAAAATTATATTGGAAGCAGGGAAAGCAAAGGTCAAAAATTAAATTTCTGGGAATTATAAAAGTTATGACCATTCATTATCTCACGTCTGAACAATTGAAAGGATGTAGAACAATAAAAGGCTCAAAACAGATACTGGTAGAAGTAACCGTATCCCAGTTTCTTCTCGTACCGGACTTCGAAATACAGAAACGAATATGCTATGGAGATCAGCATGACAAGATGATCAAAATGGTATAAAATATTAGTGACACGACTATCCGGTCAAAAAATCGATATTCGGTATCGATATTTTCTACAAATCTATCAGAAATAAGATGGACGGAGCAATAGAAGTCTGAATTTGGAGAATGAAATATGACTTCTTACTCAGAAGATGATTTACATATTTATTATGCACAAATATTCTGGTTTTGAAAACATTTTATTGTCATTAATTTTGACTGATTTGAATTGAAATGAAATCACACAATAAAATTAACTTCAATATTATTTGCTAAAAATTTACCATTTACTATGTTTAAATAGACGTAATCCAAAAACAAATTTATATTTCAAAATTTAAACATTTAAAATTTCACAAAAATTCAGTTAAATACGTTATAAAATAAATAAAAATTTATAAGTCGTTACATCGAGCTTCATAAAATCAAAAATAATTTTTTTCTTTTCTTTGAGTACTGAAAAAGGAAGATCTTTTTTTGCGGACATTGTTGTTGATTCCGAATAGTTTTTTGGTGAATTGCGGTTTTCATTTAACTTGGGTTTGGTTTTGGTTTTGATAGTGGGCCGCAAATTATTGCTTGATGGGCCGAATTTGATTAAGTTGTTTTATTTTAATTTTTTTTCTTTTGTTAAAATTTCTTCTTCTCTCTTAAAAAAGGGTTGTTGTTATGTAAGCTCTTATTTTCCAAAAATTTCTAAAAAACAAGTTGTTTTTGTTTTCATTTCACAATAGTTTACCAAAAAAATTGTTTTAAATCTGTTTTGTTTTAAATTGTTTTATTTTAATTTTTTTTGAGTCTCATCCTTATATTAAAAAAAATATTGTGTTTATTTTATTTTTATTTTTCAAGTTGTAAAAGTAGAAATTCAAAAGGGAGATTAGCTTGTCAAAAATAACTGCTTTACTTTGCTTTACTAAAAACTCGCCGCTAAAAAAATTGCTAATAATTCTACACTTTGTGGTATCGTGCGCTTTTCCCTTGTTATTATCCGAATTGCATTGTTGGTTGCTTGCATTTGCATTTATATAAAAACAAACTCCATTTTAGTTGCATTGTGAATTCGTGTTTAATTTCTGTTTTTCATTCATCTGATCTTATTTTCTTTTCTAAGGGTAATACCACAATTCACATAAGGTGATTGATTTCTTCACCCTTTCCTTAGCCCACAAACGCATTTCATAGTAGAATTTGACTAATAATAAAGATTAGACATTCGACTTAAGAGTTTCATGAGATCATCTAGGGATAAATTGTATCTTCACAATTGGTTTCTTTGAACAATTTTATTTCTTGGTGTTTAGGCTACGGGGAAGTAATAACCAGTTATAAATTACGGTGATTCATAAATATTATACTAGTTTTTCCTCTAAAGGTTTTAAACCTCCGGTTGCATGGCTACGGTGATTCCTGGTGTACCGATAACCCTTGTCCGTTACGTGGCTGAGAAATATTTTTGTTGATTTAAGACAAAGTGTGATTATACAATTTTGGGTTAGGAGCTACTAAGGATAAAAAATTGTAATTAAGTCCTTTGCATTCATTTAGTTGCATTAGTTAATGCATATTTAAAAACAACAAAAAATCCAAAAAATTCAAAATCCAAAATAAATTGTATATTTTACTTAACTTAATTTTTAATCAAAAAAAAAATCCTTTCCTTTGAAAATTTTCAATCCAAAAAAATTTATGAAATCTTTTCAAAACAAAATATAAAACTCAAAAACAAAAAAAAACTGTGACAATTAAAAAACAAAAACAAAAATCAAATTTCCATTTTCTAAAAAAACTAAAAGCCCTTTTGGTAAATATTTGAAAATTCAAAAATAAAAAATTACAATAACATATAAAAATTTGGAAAGCCAAAATATAAAACTTTTCTTTTGAAAATAAATTTCACTTGGTAAATAGATTTTTTCCTTGTAAAAAGAAAACAAACAAACAAATTTTTCACTTCATTTTCCAAATCTTGTATCATTTTATAAACTCATTTTTAAATTCTTTCTCTTCTCTACTTTCACTTGTACATGAGTACTTGGACTTGTGGTACAACAACAAATCGTTGGACTCGCGACTCAACAACTAATCGTTTAACTCGAACGGACGATATTCCCGAAATATCGAACGAGAATGCCCCTCGAACTCTTATAGATAGAATGTTTCGCGATAGAGTTTCTATTCCATCTTGCATCACGTTACCCGCCCCTATGGGTAACCATTTCAAATTCACTTGAACCATATTGCCACACTTCTGAAATTTGACAATTTCGAGCACGATGATCCATACATCTTTTGGACTAAATTCGAACAAGTTTGTGCAACCATTAAACTCCAACAAATTTCCAATGACGGGGTCAAACTTCAACTAATCCCATTCGCTCTTACGGATTACGCTGAAAAATGGTTGTACAGCTTACCACGAACTTGATTAAAACATAGGAAGAAATCATAAAAGCTTTCTTGAAAAAGTTCTACCCCTTGGAAAAAACAAGTAGAATTCAAAACGAAATTGTAAATTTTTCGTCAGTTCAACGGAGAACCATTTAGAAAATATTTTGAAATATTCAATGAGCTTTTGATAAAATGTCCATACCATAACTTTTAAAAATGGACGATTTGCCAAATCTTATACGATGGACTCGAAAACAGCTCACGAACCATGCTCGAATCGATGTGCCAAGACATATTTTTTGCCCAACATCACGATGATGCTTGGAAATTTCTTGAAAACCTCGCTGAAAAATCATCCCAACATGAACGTTCAAATGAAAAATCAATTTACTCACAATCGAATGCATACTCGATAGGATCATCTTTTCTTTGGAAGCTAAGATCGACGCAATGATTAAAAAATTCATTAGCATTTTCTCATCGAATCAAATGAACTAAGCTTCCCAACCGATGCGTTATAAATGCAACGATCCTGATCATATAGCCAATCAATGTTTGAATTCTATCGAGCAAATCAATTCTTTCAATAAAGCCAAAAATATCCCATTTTCTCCAACGTATAACCCTGGTTGGAGAAGTCATCCAAATTTTGCCTGGAACCAAAACAATCCCAACATATGGTTCGTCCAAATTTTAAAGCGTTTACGAATAATGCTTTGTATCCTTCCTTTCAGCCCAACAAATTTCAATCAAACTTTGCGGGTCCATCTCATAATCAACTGCAACAATCAAATTTTCGACCTAATTCTGCTCTTCCTCCCCAAGACGATAAACGTTTAAGTTCACTTGAGAAACCCTTGAAACATTGGCTAAAGCAACTACTCAAAGCCTTCAATTAAATAACAATTTGCAAAATTTATTGACTTCATATATGCAAAACATAATCCAATCAATTGAAAAACTCGAAATGCAAATGAGTCAATTACCCATGTCTGTAAGTTAACGCGAATGCGGAACATTCCCAAGCCAGCCAATTCCAAATCCCCGAAATCAAAATGCAAATTCAAATCAAGCCCATGTTGTTCAAGATAGCAACTCACCTAATTGGATGCTATCACAACACTATGTTTCGGTAAACAAATTGATAATCAAGTTGTTAATCCAAAAGATTTACCGAAAAATTCTCTTGACACCTCTAAAACAAAGAATGAATCTGAACAGAATTGGATCCAAAAGTTGAATCGAATGCCAATCAAAATTCTTCTTCTTCTTCTTCTCGAGTAGACCCACCTACCGAGTATCTTATTCCATTTGCATATCATCTTCGATCCAAGAAACAATCGGTCCAAATGGAAAAGATGTTGGAAATTTTTAAACAAGTGAAAGTTAACATCCCGCTTCTTGACATCGCTTAGCAAGTCTCCATGTACGCGAAATTTCTTAAGGACTTGTGCACCCAAAAGCAACACACTCAAGTTCCCAAAAAAATCTTCTTAGCCGCTAGTTTGAGTAAAGTCTTGTCCCAATCCTTTCCTGTTAAATACAAAGATCCTAGCTACCTTGCGATTTCGTGTACAACTAGAGACAAGACGATTAACAAATGTTTGATAGACTTAGGCACGAGTGTCAAATTTATTCCATATTCCATGTACGAACAATTAGGCTTAGGTGAGCTCAAACCCACAAAAGTTACGCTTCAATTCGTCGACCGTTAAATTAAGAAGACTATGGAAGAAATCGAAGACGTGCTCATTCCAGTAGGGCAATTCATATTCCCCACTGATTTTATCGTTCTCGGAACACATGTGACAAATCCCGCGAGTCAAATTTCATTGATTTTAGGCCTAAAATGCCTTGATCAATTTTCGTAACGGCTCGATGAAAATCTCTTTTGGAAACATAACTTTAGACCTCAACATTTTCAGTTTTGAAAGCCAATCGAATGAACATCGTGACGAAACATTGAAAGTTAGTGCCATTCACGAAAACTTTGAAAATGAGACATTTGACCTAAACAACGAACGCAAAGCTGAGTATGAAAAATAATTTCGCAAAATTCCTAATGAAATTGAATACACTTTTACCTCTGATTCGCTTCCAGTTGAGTCTGAATCTCAACCCAATTCTTTAATCGAGCAACTCCCGAAGTTGGACCTCAAACCACTTTTCGGTCACCTTAAGTATGCATACTTAGGTGAAAACGAAACTTGTCCGATCATAATTTCTAACGAACTTTCTCTTGATCAAGAAACTCCTCTGCCTCTATTCTTTCAAAAAACAAGGAAGCGATTGGATGGTTAGTTACCGATATAAAAGGAATTAGTCCCGCTCTTGTTCAACATCGCATCCGTTTAATCGACGATGCCAAACTTGTTCGTGATGCGCAACGAAGGCTTAATCAAAAAATGAAAGATGCGGTGCGTGATGAAATTATTAAACTTCTCGACAATGGAATCATTAACCCAATCTCTGATAGTTCATGGATTAGCCCAATTCATGTTGTACTGAAAAACTCTGGGCTAACTATTGTCAAGAACGATTCAAACGAACTTATTCCAACTCATACTCAAACGAGTTAGTGTGTTTGCATTGACTATCGAAAACTAAATGACGCAACATGTAAAGATCACTTCCCTCTTCCTTTCATTAACCAAATGCTCGAACTTTTAACCGGCCGTGAATTCTACTACTTCCTTGAAGGTAATTCCGGCTATAACCAAATTCCAGTCTCTTCCGAAAATCAAGAGAAAACGACTTTCATGTGTCCATTCGGCACCTTTTCTTATCGACGTATTCCATTTTAACTATACAACGCTCCTGCTACTCTCCAGCAATGCATGGTTCACATTTTTTCCAACATGATTGAACGCTTTCTAGAAGTTTTTAAGGATGATTTCTCTATCTTTGGCGATTCGTTTTCCCAATTTTTACATCATCTCAAGTTCGTTCTAAATTGATGTAAAGAAAAATATTTGATTTTGAATTGGGAAAAATGCCACTTTATGGTCAAACAAGGCATAGTCCTTGGACATGTCATCTTAAATAAAGGCATTAAGGTAAATAAAGCAAAAGGCGATGTAATTTCAAACCTACACATTCCTAAATCGGTTAAGTAAATTCCATCATTTCTAAGACACGCTGGCTTTTACTGACGTTTTGTGAAAGACTTTACAAAATCGCTCATCCTTTGACAACTCTTCTTTCGAACATCTCAAAAACGAACTCATTTCTACTCCAATCATTTGCGTACCCAATTGCGATCTCCCATTTCAAATAATGTGTGACACTTCTAACTTTGCGGTTGGTGCTGTCTTAAGACAGCGCATCAACAAAATCCTTCATGTCATTTACTATGCGAGTATGACTTTGAACGACGCTCAACTCAACTACACAACAACCAAAAAAGAGCTTCTAGCTATCATTTTTGCACTCGAAAAGTTTCGACCTTACTTGATAGGTTCACACATTACTGTGTACACGAACCACTCTGCTCTTTGACATCTATTCACTAAAAAGGATTCTAAATCCTATCTCATTCGTTAGATCCTTTTACTTCAAAAGTTTGACCTTACAATCAAAGACAAAAAAAATCAGATAATGTCATAGCCAATCACTTATCTCGTCTTTTGAATGCACCATCTTCTTTGGCAATCAATGCAAACTTCCCCGATGAACAACTCCTTTCAATTTCTATCGATCCATTGGTATGCTGATAGAGTGAAATACTTAGTCACTAAAGCAACTCCCTCATCTTGGTCCAAACAGGACAAATACAAATTCATGTACAAAGTAAAATATTTCTATTGGGACGATCCATACTTGTTCAAATATTGTCCCCACAAAATCATTCGACGTTGCATTTCGGATAATGAGATCAGGAGTGTTCTTTTGTTTTGCCATGACCAAGCACGTGACGACCGCCCATGGCTCTTGCATTAAACAAGGAAATAGTGCCCTGAAAAGTGTGCCAAGCCGCCATGGATGATCGTCAGGGTTAAAGTAAAACAATAAACTCTATCGTATTACTCACAGCGCAGGGATAAAATACAATAGAGAAATATACATAGTGAAGCCTCACCAAATAGAACCTCATCAGTACACTACAAAACAATTAGATACAAACATCTGAATGGTCAATACATCAAGCCTCACTACATAACACTCAGAGAATCATACAAGCAGCGGAACATCCAGTACATATAGTAAGAAAATAATATGCAAAAGCCTCCAGCTCGTCTTCGTCATCAACAGCGTTGGTCACTGAGAACAACACCTGTCACCTGCTACCTAGTCTGCCCATCCCAAAACGGATGAACAGCCCAAGGTAATAAGAGTTGAACATAGAACCTTGAGACAGAAAACAGTCTTAGTGAGCGGTAAATTAACTAACAACATACCAAAAGAGCATAAAGGAATAAGGAATAGGAATCCAACCCTCCCACTCCACCTCTTTCTACAGTGATAGCCCCTAGACACACTAAGCAGACGTAAACATAGCAAAGCAGACGTTTAAAGTAAAACAATTATCACTCGAGTCAAGGTCGATGTTTCCTAAGTATAAACCCCCAAGGCCTAAACCAAGATCAGATAAACACCCAGAAAACATCGCTCTTGAGACCGAATGACAATATAACCAAAGCATCCAAACATCCATGACTCTGGCTATCACTGTTATCATTGCTTCGATACCACCGTAATTGAATGACCGGCACATTCTTTCAGCCGTCCGTCAAGGGCTAATGGTAACCCCAGTTCAAGACAGAACTCCGCACGTCGTCGCAGCCTGTGCCTAGGACTATCGAATCTGCCCAGAGTACTCGACCATCAACTGTTAGTCTTATGGGACTATCGAATCTGCCCAGTGTACTCTTGCTTTGAGCCTGCTAGAACCTTCAACAACGATGAAATCTCAGCCTTATAGTCATCCTCCTTGACGACTATTTCCATACTAGCTCAAGCGCCTCTCAAGCCAACCATTATCAACATGCTTGGAATGATCCCGTCTGGATTATACCAAGGCTACATCATATCATGCTTCGCCTCATCTCATGCTTCGCCTCATCTCATCATAGCAAAGCCCATCTCAACATCATCATCAAGTCTATCCATGTGAGCTTCATCATCCGCCACATATGCCACGAGCAGCTTTCCTTATTCAAGAGCCTTTCCCTTAGCTTTTGAATCATCTCCGACCATACTTGTCCAAATTCAACCATAAATCAACTAATTCATAACAATCAATCAAGACAATCATTAATCCAAGTAATTAGGCGTTCAAACATAATCCAAAAGCAATTATAACAAAATGGCAATCATGTAAATAAAGAGTTTAAAACTAACAAGCATAAATCATGAATGATATCTCTACAACTTAATGGATGCACTTGCATAGGTTAACATATACTAAAATGGATGTCAAATCGTCATGAACAATGGATCTATACTAAGGTTTTACAAAATTCTATGGAATCACTATCTTTAACACAAAATCAAACTACAAATCCGATACACTCCTTTGGGTCCGTGTGAGAGATAACCACCACTCACCGAATCACCTAATCACCTTAAAAACAACACACTTCAGATCTGGACAGCGAAGGATCTAGCTTGATCCGTCAAAATTCCGCTTCAAACGATGATGTCTCTCTTTGAAGAATGTAGATCTTCAATCTTGGCTCTTGGATCTTTGATTTGATCTTCAATCTTGCATGGAAGGAAGCACTAGATTAAAGAAGAGAAAAGAAGTGAAGAAGTGTAGTACTCGAGCTCTCAAAATGGCAGCACTTCGTCGCTTCAAAGTCTGGATCCCAAAAAGTGAGATAAGGCCGTGTATTTATAGGCTGAATCCTTTAGTCGTCCGCCCCCTTAAGTTGCTCGCGACTTATCAAAACCCAACGACATACGACTTAGCAACCCCACGGCTTACCGACCTAAAACTCCAACGACCTACTACTTCAAGTCCTCTCGCGACCTAACTTAGACATGACCTAACGACTCAAGCCATCATGCGAATTACGACCTAATTACACACACGGCTTAGCGACCCAGTGACCTAAGCCATATTCCTTAAGCCGTCCAACCATCCTATCTCCCTCTTAGGTCGTTAACCCGTTCAAGCTCCTAGGTCGTTGCCGCTAGTTCTCTAATGTCGCTTAACCCCTTAAGCCGCTAACCACTAGGTCGTTAACTCGCTCCGATCTCTTAAGTCGTCTAATCTCTTAAGTCGCTCACCTCCTTAAGCCGTTCACTTTCCTTAGGTCGCTCCATCCCCTATGTCGCTCCACCGACTTATGCTACGACACTACCTACCCCTGGACGACTCATCTCTAGACGACTTAAGCCCCAAACGACTTAACAACACTAACAACCTAATGACAACAGTTCTACGATTTCGATACGTAAAATACGGGTCGTTACATTCTCTCCCCCTTAGGAATTTCGCCCCTGAAATTCCAAACAAACAAGAGCAATCAAAGACTATTCTGCATGCCTACCATCCATAGCAATCAACAAACCGTGCGTCCAATTCCTAGCCTACCATGCAGAAATCTAAGACTAGAACAAGTTACAATGTCATGCGATGTCACGACACCTCACGGTCATACCTCGAAGAGTTCAGGATGAGCTGCCTTCATCCTCTCTTCCTCCTCCCATATACAGTCGTTAACATCATCACTCCATTGTACCTTGAGCAACTTGACTACCTTCCTTCTAAGCTGTTTCTTGTCAGTTTCCACAACACGAAGCGGTTTACGAGGTCTCTCAACGATTGGATCAATCTCAAATTCCTCACAACTATCAGCAGAAACCACCGTATTTGAGTCGTGCACATACTTCCGTAGATACGATACATGAAAAACATTGTGCACACCCGACATCTTTCTGGTAATTCCAATTTATAGGCGAGCTTTCCAATTCGCTCGATGATCTGGAATGGTCCAACAAATCTCGAAGTCAATTTCCCTTTCTTCCCGAATCGAATAACATTCTTTAGTGGAGAAATCTTCACAAAAACCATATCACCTACGTCGAATTCCAAATCCTTACGACGCTTATCGGCATAACTTTTCTGACGGTCCAGGGCTGCCTTCATTCGTCGCCGAATGATCTCTATGCAATCTGAAGTCTGTCGAATCATTTCTGGCCCAAGTATTAACTATTCTCATGTTTCCAACCAACATGTCGGAGAGTTACACGGTCTTCCATACAATGCTTCATACGGTGCCATACCAATGCTTGACTGGTAACTGTTATTATATGAAAATTCCACCAAATGAAGATGATCTTCCCACGATCCTCCAAATTCTAAAACACATGCTCTGAGGAGATCTTCCAAAACTCGGTTGACTCTCTCAGTCTGACCATCTGTTTGAGGGTGATAAGCCGTACTCAAACACAGCTCGGTTCCCAAAACATCCTCGAAGCTCTTCCAAAATCCACTAGCGAACAATGGATCTCGATCGCTCATTATACTTTTCGGAATACCATGGAATCAAACTATCCACTTAACATACAGCTTAGCCAATTTCGATGCAGTCCTAGTTGATCGAATAGGAATGAATCTTGCACTCTTGGTCAAACGATCTACGATGACCCAAATCCCTTCATTTCCTGCTCTGGTTCTAGGTAGTCCATCGATAAAATCCACCGATATTTGCTCCCACTTCCATGTAGGAACTTCTAATGGCTGAAGCAATCCACTGGGCTTCTTCTACTCGGCTTTTACCAACTGGCAGTTCATGCATTTGGAAATAAAATTTCCAACATTCTTCTTCATACCTTCCCAGTAATAGGTTCTCTTCATATCCCGGTACATCTTATTTCCACCTGGATGAATTGTCAGCTTCGAGTGATGACTTTCCTTCAGAACTTCATTTCTCAATTCATCTATATCAAATACAACCAGTCGTCCTTGTTTCCGAAGCCAACCCTCTCGATCGACCTCGAATCCTTTATCCTTTTCTGGGTCTAATCCAGATCCCAAATCACGGATAATCTTGACAAGCTTATTTTCTCGCTTTTGGCCCTCACCAATTCTTTCCACAAGAGTAGGTCTTACCGATAAGTTTGCCAACAACTCAAGCTCCAATTCACATCTAGGCCTGAAGTCAAATCCAGCCAAACACTCAAGACCCTTCCATTCTGAAAACATGGCTCCCAATTCTGCATGTCTTCGACTTAACGCATCTGCCACTGCGTTACCCTTTCCCGGAGTATAGGCTATACCAAAATCATATGGTGCTAAAAACTCTAGCCATCGTTGCTATCAAAGATTCAAATCTTTTTGGGAGAAAAGATACTTCAACGACTTATGATCGGCAAGCAACTCGAATCGAACTCCCAGTAGGTAATGTCTCCACATCTTCAGAGCAAATACAATCGCCGCCAACTCCAAATCATGAGTCAGATAATTCCTTTCATGCGGCTTTAGTTGTCGACTTGCATACGCAACAACTTTATCCTTCTGCATTAGCACTGCTCCAAGTCCAGTACCACATGCATCGGTGTAAACCACCATCTCATCATTTCCACTAGGAATAGTCAAAACAAGAGCGCTTGTTAGTCGCTCTTTCAGGATTCCGAAAGCTTGCTCACACTTAGCATCCCATCTGAATACTTGGTTCTTTTTCGTCAATCCTGTTCATGGTGCATCTACCTTGGAAAAGTCTTTGATAAACCGACGATAGTATCCTGATAATCCAAGAAAACTTCTCACATCAGATGCATTCTTAGGTCTAACCCAATCCTGGATTGCTACCACTTTGGCGGGATCAACTGCTATTCCACTTCCAGAGATAATATGGCCTAAGAACCTCACATCTCTCTTCCAGAAGTGACACTTCGAAAACTTAGCCTTCAGCTGATGTTTCCGCAGGGTCTCCAAAACAACACACAAATGCGTCTTGTGCTCTTCTTCAGTTCTGGAATAAATCAGAATATCATCTATGAACACTAGTACGAACTTGTTCAACTGATCCCTGAACACTCTATTCATAAGATCCACAAAATATGCTGGTGCATTGGTCAATCCAAACGGCATTACTAACCACTCAAAGAAACCTGATGGTGTTCTAGAAGCAGTCTTCGGCACACTATCCTTTGCCACTCTTAATTAGTGAAATCCAGTTGCCAAATCCATCTGAGAAAACACCTTGGCTTCTTGAAGCTGTCATCTATTCTCGGCAATGGATACTTGTTCTTCTTAGTCACTTTATTCAGCTCACGATAATCTACACACAATCTTAACGATCCATCTGCCTTGGTTGCAAACACAACTGGTGCACCCCATTCGGACACACTACGCCGAATGAATCCTTTCTGTAGGAGATCATCAACTTGCACCTTCAACTCTTGCTGTTCCCTAGGCGCCATCCGCCTAAGAGGCATCACAATAGGTCTGGCTCGTTCAACTAGATCGATGCGAAACTCGATCTCTCTATGCGGCGTTAACCCTTTGACCTCATGAAAGACATCCTCAAATCCATTCACAATTGGCACCGACGACAGTCCATCCCGTGGAACAACTAGCGAATACATGAAGCTCATGAAGACGCCTTCCTCATGCTTACATCGTATCACAACCTTTCACCCTTCCACATTCTCGACTGTCACCTCCAGTCTTTCACAATCAACCTTTGCCGCATACTTCCTAAGCCAGTTCATATCCAAAATAATTCCAAACCCCGCAAATTTCAGAACAAAACAATCACAAACAAAAGAGCAATCATGACTCGATACAACCAGACCATGGCATATCATACACAAACAGGACGAACCCCCAACTGGATTAGTCACAACCAATGGTCTATCAACAATATCTGGCTTTAAACCCAACCGGCATACAAGTTCATTACAAACAAAGGAATGCGACGCCCCAGTATCGAACAACACTCTAACTGGAACACCACAAATGAAAAGGGTACCTTGTACCACCACACTCTTTCCTTTCTCTTCTGAAGTAGGAGCTTTTGAAGATGATGGAACAGCCCCCAAAGCATAAGCTTGCACAATCTGCTTGTCCTTTCGTGGTTCTGGACAATTCCTCTTAATATGCCCCGGCTTGTCACAGTTGTGGCACTTCACCGACACCTTTGGATTCTTACATTCTCTGGAGAAATGGCCTTTCTGCTGACAGTTGTAGAAGGTCACCTCACCCTTCGGCTTCTTCTGGCCATCCTTACCCTTCTGTTGTTGTTGCTTCCTCTTCTTGTTCTCACCTTGCTGTGGTTTAGATTCCTCCTTGGTCACAGCAACAACAGATCCTCCTTTAGGAAACAGATTCTCATGCCTGAGAGCCTTCTCCACAAGCTTCTCAAACGGATCGTCCAAATGATCCACCAACTGCCTCCCAAGATAAGTGTCCAAGCCTGTCACAAACTTCTCATTCTTCTGATAAGGAGATTCAATATATGACCGAGCATACTTGGACAAGGCTTCAAACTCTGAAACATACTCAAGAACTGGTTTTCCACCTTGCTTGAGTTCCATAAATTTCTTGAACAGAACAGATTTCTGAGCTATAGAAATGAACTTAGCTTCAAATATGACTTGAAATTGCTCCCAAGTAATTTCTTCCTCTAGAGTATCAATGGTGATAGAGTTTCACCAATCAGAAGCTCTTCCCTGAAGCTGTCTTGATGCAAGCTTCCTTTTGGTTGCATCCTCGATTCTCAAATCACCAAAGATCCTTCTACAAGCATCTATCCATCTCTAGACTTCTATTGTTGATTCTGTTCCCAAGAAAACCTTTCCTCCATGAGCAGTATAGTCTTTACACAGCTTAGCAAAATCCACCTGTTTTGGAGTTTGAACTTGAACTCCAACATCTACCGTTGGCCCTGGAGCTGGCATCCTTCTCATGATCGTAGTCATCATAGCCTCGAACATAGCAGCATAATCAGCAACCCCCTCAACAGCACAACCTTCCCTAGAAGCTGGTCTCCCTCTTCGACTCATTCTTAATATCTATAAAAGAATGATTAGTACACCATGAGAAACAACTGCATAAGAGGTTCTAATCCGTCTAAACTACTATATTATATATAGTAATCATCCATCAAAATACAATTACGTCTCTCGTACGTAGTTACGTCAGTGAGCGTTGGCTAAAATCGATTAACCAAGGCTCTGATACCAAATGTGGCAACCGCCCATGGCTCCTGCACTAAACAAGGAAATAGTGCGCTGAAAAGTGTGCTAGGCCGCCATGGATGATCGTCAGGGTTAAAGTAAAACAATAAACTCTATCGTATTACTCACAGCGCAGGGATAAAATACAATAGAGAAATATACATAGTGAAGCCTCACCAAATAGAACCTCATCAGTACACTACAAAACAATTTGATACAACCATCTGAATGGTCAATACATCAAGCCTCACTACATAACACTCAGAGAATCATACAAGCAGCGGAACATCCAGTACATATAGTAAGAAAATAATATGCAAAAGCCTCCAGCTCGTCTTCGTCATCAACAGCATTGGTCACTGAGAACAGCACCTGTCACCTGCTACCTAGTCTGTCCATCCCAAAACGGATGAACAGCCCAAGGTAATAAGAGTTGAACATAAAACCTTGAGTCAGACAACAGTCTTAGTGAGCGGTAAATTAACTAACAACATACCAAAAGAGCATAAAGGAAAAAAGAATAGGAATCCAACCCTCCCACTCCACCTCTTTCTACAGTGATAGCCCCAAGACACACTAAGCAGACGTAAACATAGCAAAGCAGACATTTAAAGTAAAACAATTATCACTCGAGTCAAGGTCGTTGTTTCCCAAGTACAAACCCCCAAGGCCTAAACCAAGATCAGACAAACACCCAGAAAACATCGCTCTTGAGACCGAATGACGATACAACCAAAGCATCCAAACATCCATAACTCTGGCTATCACTGTTATCATTGCTTCGATACCACCGTTAATTGAATGTTCGGCACATTCTTTCAGCCGTCCGTCAAGGGCGAATGGTAACCCCGGTTCTAGACAGAACTTCGCACGTCGTCGCAACCCGTGCCTAGGACTATCGAATCTGCCCAGAGTACTCGACCATCAACTATTTGTCTTTTGGGACTATCGAATCTGCCCAGCGTACTCTTGCTTTGAGCCTGCTAGAACCTTCAACAACGATGAAATCTCAGCCTTCTAGTCATCCTCCTTGACGACTATTTCCATACTTGCTCAAGCGCCTCTCAAGCCAACCATTATCAACATGCTTGGAATGATCCCGTCTGGATTATACCAAGGCTACATCATATCATGCTTCGCCTCATCTCATCATAGCAAAGCCCATCTCAACATCATCATCAAGTCTATCCATGTGAGCTTCATCATCCGCCACATATGCCACGAGCAGCTTTCCTTATTCAAGAGCCTTTCCCTTAGCTTTTGAATCATCTCCGACCATACTTGTCCAAATTCAACCATAAATCAACTAATTCATAACAATCAATCAAGACAATCATTAATCCAAGTAATTAACCGTTCAAACATAATCCAAAAGCAATTATAACAAAATGGCAATCATGTAAATAAAGAGTTTAAAACTAACAAGCATAAATCATGAATGATATCTCTACAACTTAATGGATGCACTTGCATAGGTTAACATATACTAAAATGGAAGTCAAATCTTCATGAACAATGGATCTATACTAAGGTTTTACAAAAATGTATGGAATCACTATCTTTAACACAAAATCAAACCACAAATCCGATATACTCCTTTGGGTCCGTGTGAGAGATAACCACCACTCACCGAATCACCTAAACACCTCAAAAACAACACACTTCAGATCTGGACAGCGAAGGATCTAGCTTGATCCGTCAAAATTCCGCTACAAACGATGAAGTCTCTCTTTGAAGAATGTAGATCTTCAATCTTGGCTCTTGGATCTTTGATTTGATCTTCAGTCTTGGATGGAAGGAAGCACTAGATTAAAGAAGAGAAAAGAAGTGAAGAAGTGTAGTACTCGAGCTCTCAAAATGGCAGCACTTCGTCGCTTCAAAATCCGGATCCCAAAAAGTGAGATAAGGCCGTGTATTTATAGGCCGAATCCTTAAGTCGTCCGCCCCCTTAAGTCGGTTGCGACTTATCAAAACCCAACGACATACGACTTAGCAACCCCATGTCTTACCGACCTAAAACTCCAATGACCTACCACTTCAAGTCCTCTCGCGACCTAACTTAGACACGACCTAACGACTCAAGCCATCATGCGACTTACGACCTAACTACACACACGGCTTAGCGACCCAGCAACCTAAGCCATCTTCCTTAAGCCGTCCAACCAACCTATCTCCCTCTTAGGTCGTTAACTCGTTCAATCTCCTAGATCGTTGCCACTAGTTCTCTTAGGTCGCTTAACCCCTTAAGCCGCTAACCACTAGGTCGTTAACTCGCTCCGATCTCTTAAGTCGTCTAATCTCTTAAGTCGCTCACCTCCTTAAGCCGTTCACTTTCCTTAGGTCGCTCCATCCCCTAAGTCGCTCCACCGACTTATGCTACGACACGACCTAACCCTGGACGACTCATCTCTGGACGACTTAAGCTCCAAACGACTTAACAACACTAACAACCGAATGACAACAGTTCTACGATTTCGATACGTAAAATACGGGTCGTTACAAAGCATGCGGTGGACATTTCGGTCCCCAAAAAACCACATGAAAGGTTCTTCAATGTGGTTTTTATTGGCCTTCTCTTTTTAAAGACCCGTTCGAATTTTGTAAAACTTACGATCGATGTCAAATGCTTGGATGAATTTCTGGACGATATATGATCGCTCTAAAGCCCATTCTTACAATCGAAATCTTTGATGTTTGGGGTATCGACTTTATGGGACCTTTTCCTAATTCTTTTGGAAACTTGTATATCCTTCTCGCTGTCAATTATGTCTCAAAATGGGTCAAAGTCGTTCCTTATAAAACCAACGACCATAAAATTATTGTGAAATTTCTAAAGAAAATATCTTTTCGAGGTTCGGCACACCGTGCACAATAATCAGTGATAATGGAACCCAATTTTGTAACAAGTCTTTTGAAACTATAACGAAAAAATATTTGATAACCCATAAGTTATCCACTCCGTATCATCCTTAGACTTATGGGCAAGTTGAAGTTTCAAATCATCACATAAAACAAATCTTGGAGAAAACTATCACAAAAATCGAAAAGATAGGTCTTAGAATTTGACCGACGCGCTTTGGGCATACCATACTGCTTTTAAAACTAACATGGGATGCCCCCATTTCGTTATGTTTACGGTAGAGTTTTCCATTTACCCATTGAAATCGAACACAAAGCGTTGTGAGCAATAAAGAACTTAAATGTTGATCTCGATAATGCTGGAGAAAACCAAAAACTACAACTCAACGAACTAGAAGAACTTAGGAGTGACGTGCATGAAAACGAGAAAATTTACAAAGAAAGAATAAAAGTGTTTCATGATAAGTCAATCCTGAGGAAAACGTTTTTTCCTAACCATAAAGTTCTTTGATATGACTTGAGAATTCATTTATTCCCTAGAAAACTTAAATCAAGATGGACTAGACCATTTGTGGTACAAACTGTTTTTCCACATGGTGCCGTAGAAATAGAAAACCCTAGAGATGGATCGATTTTCAAAGTCAACGATCATCGTTTGAAACCTTTTTTGGAATTGCCAAATAACCAAGAGGAGGAGCTCATGATCCTTCATAAGCCAAGCTATGTCTAGTAAGAATGTTAACCCTCTTTTGTAAATATACGTAAATAGTTTTCCCCGTTACACTCATTATATCATGCATTGACCGTGGGGACATAGTCGAAATTAAGTGTACGGTGGGGGAGGGGGTCTCATTTTCATTTTTTAAGTTTCATGGCATTTTTTAATTTTCATTTTCCTTTAACTTAAAAAAAATCTCAAAATCTATAGATCTCAACAACATTTTCCTTTTAGCATTTTGATTTATTTTTGAAGAAACATTATGGGATAAGTATAAGTTTTGGTTAATAAATTAAAATCTTTGAAACTTTATTTGTCTGAACAAAAATAAAAATGAAGTTTGATTACAAATAACAATGGTTTAACTAGTGTATGGAAATGTTCATATGTGTTAATTATGAAGTATGTTCTAATTGAAAATTTTTGTTTAAAAAAGTGGTAAATTTAAAGTAAAGGATATAGCATTTTTATCTTCTAAGTTAAATGGTGCTAAGATGATTTTTAAAAACACTCTTTTCTAAAAACACAAAAAAAATATAAGTAAAAAAACATTTGTATATATGTGTATATTTTTAACACCTAAACTCATGTGTTCACACTCATGTGTTCACTCGCCATTCTCTGTGCCCTTCTCACGTAAGCCCATAAGGTAGTGCACGATCATTATATCTGGCCTCAATTTGTCTGAGTTAGGTGTATGCATATAAAAATTACTTTTAATAACGCCTACAGTCGATAAGTGTTCGCACTTCTGTGTTCACTCGCCATGCTCTTTATTCCCCTCACATCACTGCGCAAGGCAGTGCACGTGTAATATATCTGGCCTCACTTTACCTGAGTTAGGCATATGTAAATATTGTTAATATCAATAGTGTTCTCAAATAAGAGAGAGTAAGCAATTGAAATCTAAGCATTATTTTTACTTGTTTGATTTAAATTGTTATTGAAAAGAAATGAAATACCACTTTGATAAACTTTGATGATCAACTAAGGATCCATTTCATAATTGCACTGTGTTATTAACCGAAACAACGAGTTAAACTATTGTCTACTTGTTATGATAACTTAATTTTTGTTGGAAATTTTGACTTAGAAATTACTTAAATTTTGAAGCTAATGACCAAAACTTATATTTAACTTATTTGTGTCTATTTGAAAGTAAATCTTTCATTTGTAAATATTCTCAAAAACTTGCATTCATCCCGTTGTAAATAAATCTTGCACTTTGTAAATATTTTCGCTTTCAATTTGGATTTTATGGATCTTACCCACTGAAAACCCTCACTAGACAACACTCGTCCTATTGGGGGCACCCATAGGTTTAACGGATTGTTGCATACGCTCAATGCAATCATGCTCCCTATGAAAATAGATTTATCTTAGTTTTCCTTTATTCATGGATGAATAAAAAGATAAGTTTGGGGGTATTTGATGTGCGCGTAAATATGCATATATTTACATCCATATTTTTTCTATTTTGACTTAAATAAATATCATATTTGGGCATTTTAACATGTTTCAAAACCAAAATTCAATTATTTTTCAAACCATCATATATTCGTCTTCTTTAAGGGGCAAAATCGTCATTTTTGTGAATATGTCAATTTGAGGATTTTTACTTGGACATTTTTTATGATTTTTATAGGAAATTTTGATGCGTATGGAGGTGGGATTCATGATGATATATGCATGCACAAGGTAATACAAATGAATGAAGAGGAAATAATTCAAGTTCAAGATCATGGATAACCCTACCCACTTACCTAAATGTACAAATAGGAGCTAACGGACAACTAAGTGGAGGTTAAAGCTTCATGCATATTAAATGATGGATTAATTAGTGGCTAATGGTTACTTAGTAGCCACACTTCCTAAAGGGCATTTTAGAAAGCATCCTTAAAATTGAATTAGGGTTTTGTGCATGTATAAATAGCCCTCTTATGTACATGTAAATATCTTCTACTCTTTCACATTGGTTAGAAAATTAAGAAAGAAAGATGTAATGTCAATGTTTCATGAAATAAAAATGACTTCGAAGCCTCTTCCTCTTTTCTTTTCTACAAGCATTTCTTTGCTTTTATGTTAATGTTTATTTTTATGCTCTCTTTCTTTTAATGTTTATCGCTTCGATTTACATTCATGCAAGTAGTGTAGTTTTAATTTTATGCAAATAGTTAGTAGGTAATCTCTCTTTCTTCCTTCGCTTAGTTTTTATTTCTTTGCTTTTTAATGTTGAAATTTACAAGTGCTGATTTGATAATACAATTAAGTAGCTAAACCCCTTTCAATTTAGAGGTAATGAAGCTCTCTACTTTATGTAATTTCAACATTTTTATGATTTATGATCTCTTTTGGTTTGTGCTCATGAGAGTGAATTTTGATACCAGTTTATACAAACGGGTTTGATAGATTATGTTGCTTTTGCAAATGAGCTGTTCTTAATCGTCATAAACACAATTTGCGTCATTATTTGCTAATCAATTTTTTATTTGAAAAGAAAGTAAAAACAAAATTTGATGATCTATCTTACTAACTACAATAGTAAATAGATTATACTTCAAATAGCTTTTTCTTTGGCTTCATTTTCATGAGAATTCACAAATGGTATAATTGTTGTATTATAGTTTGATGTTTTAAGTTATGCTAATAAATAACATAAATAAACCATACTTATGATAAATGCTATAATTATTTCACTTAATTTCATAACTATAGATCATAAATTATTTGTGTGTTGATTTACAAAAATATAAAAGAGGATTTGCCTCCAAATTATTCTCTAGTCTAATAGTTTTTAAATCACATTTCAATTGTAGCTTTAGCTTCTTTTTTGTAGTTAACAAGTTCCTCTTACATTGGTCTAATTTGATTGGGTTGAAAATGTTGAAATCTTAAAAATTCCTTACAGATCGGCCCGTACTCGCCACGCACTAAAATTGTAAGCCGTACGCTTGCGGTATAAATTTAATTCGAAATTTTTTGACGGTTTTCTAATTCGATAGAAATTCCGTCGTTAAACAATGAGCATTCTAAGTGAAAATTTCTTAAAAAGGGAATCATAGCCGCTAGCCCCATCAACCGAGAATGACTGAAAAGCAGGGGAGATGCAGCAAGGCAAAGTGGCTCGCACCCAATTAGGGCATGTTTGTCACCTTTCTCGATACCCTCGGATATTATTACTACGATTCATGGAAGGAGCTTGAAAACGTTGGGAATACTCGGGGTGATAACATATTCGGTCTATCCAGGCTAGGGATAGTTTGGTCTTGTGTTGTATGGGATCCCAGCATGGTCCTCGGTACACTGTTTCTAAACGTGTACCATGACAGGTGATACCTCGGTACCTAGTCATTCATATGGAATCCATCCTCCAATAAGCGTCGTATGGTTTTGATTATGCCCAACTGTGCTGAAACATGAGATGCAAGCATTTCAGCTAATTGAATAAGTATTTCTACTTAGACACTATTATAATATTAGATGATTTTGGTATCAAACGTTTTGGTTATCGTAAGTTAAAAACCCATCGCGTTCATTTTTGGCGTGGTGTTACAAGATAAGTTTGATTTTCAAAGGATTTTGATAATTTTAATAATTCAAATTGAGTGTGTTTTCTCACGCTGGTTTTCCATACTAACTTGGGTGTTATTTTAATTATAATGCTCAGTTCATACAAAGTATCGTAGATTTAGGATAGGATTCTATGGAGCTAAGAAGACGAGCTAGATGACGAAGACGTATTACATGTATTTGATTTTATTCCATGTGTATTGTAGGCTGTATATTCATCATTTGTGAGGACAAGTTATTAGAACTGTCCAATATTGAGTTATTGATTGTGTTGTACTCTGCTGATATAATGTATAAATAACAGTTATGGTTCTTTTTGTATAAAGACCTATTGTTATCTATTATATATTGTTCCACTGCGATTGTGAGATTCGTGCTGTTATTTCTATTTTATTCTTCTACCTCTTTTCTTCTTTCCCCAAATGATATGGTATTTTCACCATTCGTTTGCTCGGCATTTAATACAGTGGACGTATTGATGTCAATTTTCGATGGTCGAGAATCCAAGCCGTCACAAAAGTTAAAATAAAGTTTGATTATAAGTAACGATTGTTTAACTAGTATATAGGAAATTTCATGGGTGATAATTAAGAAGTATATCCTAATTGGAAATCTTTTTTTAAAAGAGTGGTTGATTTAAATTAAAGGGGATAATATTTTAAATCTTTTAAGTTAAGTGGTACTAAGATGATATTGTAAAACTCTCTCTTTCTAAAAAAATATTGAAAAAAACATTGTTGTATATATGTATATATTTTAGTAACCTCTAGAGTCATGTGTTCACACGCAAGTGTGAACACTCGCCATGTTCTGTACCCTTCTCACATAAGCCCGAAATTTAGTGCATGGTCGGTATATGTGGCCTCATTTTATCCGAGTTAGGTGTATGTATACAAAAATTCTTTCATTAATAACGCCTACAGTCGATAATTGTACACACTTGTGTGTGCACTTGCCATGCTTTGTATTCCCCTCATGTAGCCTGAATGGCGGTGCATAAGTCATATATCTGTCCTCGGTTTTCTGAGTTAGGCATATGTAAATATTATTAATATCAACAAACTTTTCAAATAAAGAAAGAGATTAAGCAACTGAAATCCAAGCACTAATTTTTCCTTATTTTATTTGATTTTTTATTCAAAAGAAATGAAAATACCACTTTGATAAACTTTGAAAATCAATTAAGAATCCATTTCATAGTTGCACTATTTATCAACCGAAACAACTAGCCAAACTAAGGTCTATTTGTTATGTTAACTTAGTTTTTGTTGGAAATTTTGACGAGTAAAAGAACTAAAATATCTTGATAAAGACCAGAACTTATATTTAACTTATTCTTGTCGATTTAAAAGTGAATTATACATTTGTAAATATTTTCAAAAACTTTCATAATCTCTTTGTAAATAAATCATGCATTTATAAATTTATCATGTTGCATTTGGATTTTGTGGGTAGTATCCACTAAAAATCCTGATGAGACGATACTCGTCCTACTAGGGATACCAAAAGGTTTAACGGCTTGTTGCATATGCTCAATGCAATCTTGTTTCCTACGAAAACAGAATCATCTTACCTTTTCTTTATTCGAGGATAATAAAAAGGTAAGTATGGGGGTATTTGAAGTGCACGTAAATGTTCATATTTTTACATCCATATTTGATCTATTTTTATTTAAATAAATGTCCTAAATGGGTATTTTACATATTTAAAACCAAATTTCAAATATGCTTTCAAGTCATCATCCATACAAGAATATGAGGGTAGAATAGTTATTTTGTGCATGAATTAATTTTAAGAATATTTATTTGCACATTTTATTTTATATTTTTAGGAATTTTTTGATGGAAATAAGAAGGTGTCTCATGGAAATATACATGTACAAGGAAGGAAACAAAGGAATGGAGATGGAAATTATTAAAACTTATGCATCATGGAGGACTCCACCTATCCACTTATATTAATCAACAATTATTAGCTAATGCATAAGTTAGTGGAGGTTAAAGTTTCATGTATACTTGATGATGGATTAATTAGCGATTAATGGTAATTTGATGGCCACACTTCTGAAGGGGTATTTTGGAAAGCCCCCTAAAATTTGGATTACAGTTTTATGCACGTATAAATACTCTATTATGTCCATGTAATGGATTTTTTATTATTACTTAGGAAATTAGCATGAAAGTTGTAGCCTCAAACTATGTGAAATAAAAATGGTTTCCTAAGCCTCTTGTTCTTTTACGTCTACCTTGTTCTTATTTTATTTTCTTGCTCACTTTTATTTACATGCTCTTTCAGTTTATGTTAGTAGCTTAGTTTTATTTTATGAAAATAGTTTAGTTCTATTTTTATTCTAATTAGCTCGTAGCTTCTTTGCTTTTGTTAAATGTTCACATTTACTTTTGTTGATTTGATAACACAAATGAGTAGTAGTTAAGTCCCTTCAATTTAAATGTAATGAAGCTCTCTAAAATTATGTAAAATAAACATAATTCGTGATTTATGTCTCTTTCATGCTTTATTAAAAGTGAATGTTGATGTAAGTTTATAAAAATGAATTTGATGGCCTATATTGTATTCGAAAGTATGCTATTCTTACTCAAATATAAACAAAATTTGGATCACCATTTTACTAAATTGATTTTTGATTTTGAAATTAAAGTAGAATCTAAATTTGATAATCTATGTTACTAAATACAATAGTAAATAGATCATACATAAAATAGCTTTTGCTTTGACTTCATTTTCATGGGAATTGATAAGTGGCTTTTGTTGTTGTATTATAGTTTGATGGTTTAAGTTGTCTTACTTAATAACATAATAAACCATACTTGTGATAAATACATCACTAATTCCATTTAAGATCAAATTAGTGCTCATAGATTATTTTTGTGTTGATTTACGAAAATATTAGAGTGGATTTGCCTCTAAATTGTTTTCTAATCTCATGTTTTCAATCACTTTTGTTCTAACTTTTTGTTTAACATTTTTTAGCTAATAACAACATCAAATATTGGTTTAATTAGATTGAATAAAAAAAATTAAAATCTAAAAAATTCTTGTGATCGTCCTGTATTAGCCATGTACTAGAATTGTAGGCCGTGCGCTTGCGGTTATTTTTAATTTAAATTTTTGACTATTTTCTAAACCGAAAGAAAATTAGTCATTAAACACTCAATATTCATATATTAATTGCTTAACATTGTACACCTAAGTAGAACATAGTAAATAACTTTATTTTTACAGTAACAGTGGTGCTCTGTTCAATCAGAGCACTCATTTTTATGTCTTGGAGGTACGAACCCATGACATGTGAAACCTACGTCTGGAGCATTGTACCATCAATTAGTTAGCTAGTCATCCTTAATGCTATTGGTTTATGTTGTATAGAACACGGTTCAATCAGTTCATAGTTCGATTATAAGACATAGTTCTATCGGACTCTGAAAATCAAGTTCATAACTAAGCAGTTCAAACAAACTTCAGAAAGTGTAGAAATCAAATCCAATCTAAAGGTTCGAATCGAATTGTCTCTTGGGATTCAGTGTAGAACATGCCTACGAGATCCGTCTATGGATCTCATACATGTTTAGGCATACCAAGTACACTGCGAACTTTATTTTTAAAGGAAATGAACAAGGAAAAGTGTAAAATTTATTTCTTGGTGCCTTCAAGGAAAGACCATGTACCTAGGCATGCCGCCCATATTACCATAAGTAATCACTGCCTAGTTTATTCACTAATAAGATTATCACATGTTTTATGTTTTACCACTATTCGATATGCTTATAACGTACTATAACAACTTTTCTTTGAGATGGGCGTCTTAATGGTATCTCTGAGATATCGGTATTATAAATATCATTGAAGATGCAATATTTTCGGTTCTCACCTTTATTGTACTCGACTCTCTCATCAATTCACTGTACTCGATGACTTTCTTCGTTGCGAGATTATTTCTTGTGTTTTTATAAGCTTTCAACGTGGAAACTTGTACCATCATTTTGTGAAGCATTTCCTTTCTCTAGTCCTATCATCCATCTTTCGCTTGCCTTTATCCTAAGGATTTTAATCTCTAACTTGATTGATATTGTCCAATAATACCTCAATGTCAGAGCCCTCCAAGTGCATGAACTTTTTGGTTTGATATTATAAGTCCTCCAAGTTGGCAGTTGGGTACATCTTATGTTCCTTGTAAAATTATATCTTCCTATTAATTCCTAAAACAATTGCCAGATGGATGACACGTTAATCCGATTGACATATAGCGGCTACAGTGGCACTGAACCATACAAGATAGCTTTGTAGGTTTTATCCATCCTTTTTTAATTTTCCAAACACATCTCATTTCTAGGCCGACCGACGAAACTCTAATTATGAACTTTTCCTTTAAAATAGCGTATGTGTTAATGGATCTTTAATGACCCAGAATTTCTAGTCGTTAATTTTGAACATTTAGTTCATTTAAATGTTAAAAATGTGAATTTCAATTTGATTTTTAAGTAAAAAGATTTTGGTTAAATTATAGAAGTAGTTAAATTTCAAATACGGGAATTTAATTGAAATTTGAATAATAATAATTTAATATTAGAATTGGGATAATTGGTAATTCTAGGTGTAAATAGATATAAAAATAGATTCTAAAATTTATTTTAAGTCTGTTTGGATTTGAATTATAATATTGGACTGTTGGATAGAATTAAAAGTCGATAGGTTAAATTTGGAATTTTATATTAATTTAATAATGGAATTTAATAATATAAAAATACAAATAATCATATTTTGGTTCAAAATGAATCAGAATTTCTGATGTGATTATAAATTCTATATGATTTATCATTAAGTCAGTAAAGTTTTAAAAGTGAAATTTTAGATGATTTTGACGATTTTGAAAATCGCTCGAATTTATCGACGAGTTAAAATAGCCTTCTGGGGGCACACTCTCGGAATTCGACAAAACCAGTTCCATCGGATCCGTAATAGTTAGTTATCATCGAATTTTAATTTTCGTAACGTTTGGAGTTACCGTTTGTCCGTACGAGTGAGAAACACGTTGAGATTTAAATAGATAATTTAATATTTAAACTCGATTTAAAAAGAAATCTTCCACATACGACCAAATTAGCCTCCGAAACAGGTTCCATTGTGTTCGGAATGCAGGTAAAACATTATAAATGCCTGTCGGCATGCGTTGTTTGGAGTTCGTTTGCAAAAATCTTGTTAAAGTGGAAATAATATTAAAACAATGTTTATAATTGTTTATATAAGAATGTTTTCCAGTGAAACCCTAGCTTTCTTTGACCGACAGCCTCGTTTCTACTTAATTGCCGAGACTTCACCTCATTCTCCTCCAATTATCACGTGATCTGCTCAGTGTTAGGCTTCACTTTCAATAGCAAAAATCAAGAGCTCGTCGAAAGCTTTAAATTCAACGGCCGAGACGATATACGGCGAGGTTGTTGGAAGGGAAATCGAACCCGTCCATGGTCGGTTCCTGCACGATTTCCGATGCCATAAGGAGACCGAGCTTCGTGTGCTTTCGGTCGAAGGTGGAGTTCGTCTTGGCGTTTCATATGGACGTAGTTGATCGATTGATTGTTGAGCTAAGTGGCCGCGATATCTAACCCTTAGAGGCGGCCATGGGTTCGGTTTCAACTGGTAACGCGCGTGTTTGAAGAAGAAGCAGTGTGCGGCTCGGATTTTTGAGTGATAATCTAATGGCTATGGTAATCTACTTGAAAATAAATTAGAGTTTAGTTTAAAATTCAATTCAAAATCTTTAAAACTGAATATCAGAAGCACGCGTGATAAGATTTGGACGAATTTGGTGACGCGGCAATCGCAGCGACGAGCAGCACGCTGTGATGTAAGCCTGGAATCGTTGTGAGAAAGTGGAAATTTCAGATTAAATTGAACGAACTCGATTTAATTTAAAATTTGAAACGCCGATGCAAGGTGAGTTAATCCAACTCACATCTGGATACCACTTAATTTAAATAGCTAATATTTAAATGGTTGATTGGTTGTTTAGCTGAATATGTTAATTATTATCAGATTGAATCGATATTTATTAGTTGTGCTAATATCTGTGGATGTAGGGTGACGGGTTGGAGGGATCCAACTGGATTCCTCACAAAATAGAAATTTTATTTATATTCTGTGATATGTCTCATTTATATCCTCTGATAAATTGTTTTAGATCTTGTCATGCGGTGTTCTATTTATATACTGTGATAGATTAATTTTGAAAATTTATTGTGCCGTGTCATAATTGGGTGAATACAATCCGGGAATTTACATTTAAATAAGTAAATTTGGTTTGAAGAAAATAAAAGAAATTCTTAAGTAAATAATTTAAAAGGAATTAAATTCAAGAAATGTGTTGAAAATTTGAAGTGTTTGAAATTGTGATTTATAAAGGAAACGTGAATTGTTTAAACTTAATAGCGAAATTTATTTTTAAAGGATGGGATGTGTATGCTTTTCTAGAAACTAAGCATGTTTTAAAGAAAAATTTTCGAAGTATAAACTGGAAAGTTTTGCAAAGTTGTTTTTAAAGTATTTGAGAAAAATTATTATTATTTTTAATTGTTTTTAAGTGAAAGAAAATATTTGATTAATTAATTATGGTATTTAATTGTTTTTAAAAGTAAAGTAGTATTAAGTTTCAAAGGAAATTATAATATAAATAATTGATTTAATAACTTTATTTTAAAAATTAAATCTGGTTAAATTCCTTAGAAAACCTCTGTATATTTCCTTAAGTATTATTTTCAATGAAGAAATTTCTAGAAGCTTTATTTTAAATATTTTAAACTTATGTTTGAAAGTGATTTCCAGGAAATAGTAATCGGTTTAAAAATAAAAGGATTTTATTTTCAAAATATGGAAAGGAATTTACGGGATGAACGTAAAATTGAATTGGGATAAATCCTGTAGGATCAATAAAAGAATTCTTTGGGTTATCCTAAAATGGAAGTGTATTTCCTTGAAAAGCCAAGTACGTATTTAAAGTAGATTTTTTTTTGAAAAAAGTTAGAAGTTTTGAAGCTGTATTAAAGAATGGTTTCTACAAATTATTTAAGTTGTTAGAATTTTAAAGGTAAACATTTATCAAATTAGTTATAGAAGTAATTATTTTAAAAGGGGTAATTAGCATTATGTTTTAAAGAATATTATTAATATTTATATTTTATAAAATGGTTTTATTTTAAAGATAATTAGTTAAAGTTTTATTTGAAACTTGTATAGGATTTTATAGCTTTATTTTAAAATTTAGTATGACTTAACTTTATTTTGAAGAAAATAGTTTATATTTTATAAACGACTTTTATTCAAAATATTTTTAAAAGGTATAAATATTTTAAATTAAGTATGTAAGTAGATTTAATATAAATGTTTAAATGTATTTTCAAGAATAAAGAATTTAAATTATTTTAAATCTTAAGGATTGGTGCTTGGATGTTTTCAAGGGAAGTAATAATTTGGGGGATTTATTCCATGAGAAGAGTTGGGTTTGAAAAGTGCTTTCAATGGGAGTTGAAAATGGAAACATATCTGGCAAAGATATTTTTGAGGAAAATATATAATGTGGGAAATTATTTATTGTGTGATGGATGTTTGTGAATGTTAATTGATAGTTGAATCACCGACTATCAATATTGGCCAATGCGTTGATCGTTTCGAAGAGACCGGGATCAGGTTTAATTTCTCGGAAACCACTTCGATGCGGTTTGTACGTTTTCTTGAGAAAAACGAGTTAGGAGTCGAAGATGGAGCAGTGAAGTGCAAGGGCTAGTCGCTACTAATCTTGAGGATATTTCCAAAATGGATGTAGTAGGAGTAGTGCCTTCGGTTCCGTTCGAACCCGGGACGGACTTGTATGGGTTAATGCTTTCGAAACATCGTCAGGTGGGCGATGGGCATTCTAAGTGAAACGTTCTAAAGGTAACACTTAGCCTCAAGCCTCAAGCCTCAAGCCTCAAGCCTCAAGCCTCATCAACCGGGAATGACTGAAAATCAGGGGTTATGCAGCAAGGCTGGTGGGTAGTACCCATTTCGGGTGAGGTCATCCCTGTCTAGATGTCCCTTTATTTCGGCTTAGTGGTGCGGTTGCTGATCACAACCGTGGGGTGATCTTACTCAGGATTATCCAGTAAGGGCTAGTCCCGGCCTTATGTTGCAGGGGATCGGGAGTGGTCCTTGGTACGGTGATCTAGGCTATATACTGTGATAGGTGGTACCCCAGTGCCTAGTTATTAGTTGGAAGTCCATCCTCTCTACGCGCCTTTTACGGTTTTTGTTTGTATTACCCACGATTGTGGCTAGTAGCTGGAATTTAATGAATGTAACAATTTCAGCTATTTTATAAGTATTTGTATATAGACCCTATTATAATATCAGAGGATTTTTATAAAAAGTGTTTTAGCAATCGTAAGGTAAAAACCTGACATGTTTATTTGCGGCGTGGTCTTACGAGATGCTTTTGTTTTCAAAAGGATTTTTGAAACTTTAATAATCAATTTGGGTGTATTATTATCAGTTGGTATTCCAAAATGACTCGGGTGTTATTTTATTTTAATGCTCGGGTCAGACCGAGTATTATATGTTCAGGATAGGATGCTATGGAGCAGGAGAGGAGCTGGAGTCCGAGACGTATTATCCGTACTTGTTTATATCCGCTGCTGTGATTGTACGGAATTGTCAGGCTGGTAATTGTTGTTTGTGTGGGATACTCTGATGATATATTGTATAAAAGATATAGTTTTCATTTTGTGTAAAGATATGATATTATATATTATATTTAGTTCCGCTGCGATTGTGAGATTCTGTTATTGTTTAGTTCCTTCTTTCTTCTACTTTCTTTGTTTTTCCTCAACAATCTGTCTCTTCCGGCACTGGATCTTCGGCATATCATACCGTGGAGTATTTTGTGTCGATTTTCGAGGGCCGAGAAGTGCGGGTCGTCACAGGGTCTACGCTACATACGACTTAACAATATAGTTGCTAAGTCTGATAGGAATAGAGGAAAGCAATAATATATTTCTCCCTATGAAGCTCCACTTGCCTCAATATGTTGAATGTAGCGCCTTAAATGTATTGTAGGATAGTTTTTTTTCCTAATGTATGGTTCTATAATCAACATCTTAAAATCTGGGGTAATGGTTGCATATTGGATGTTCATAGTGAAGGGACTCTGGCTTATTTTGTCAACGCCTAGCCTCTTGTTTTTCTTGCCCAATACTTGACATATTAGCTTAGTGGGTTTTGTTGAGTTGTTTTATAACATCCTGCCTTTTTGTATGTTATAAATCAAGGACAAACCTCACACGTCAGACTCAAACCATACAGAAGGGCGGATTGTTATTGGGGTAAATAAGAAAAAGCAGAGAAAGAACAAAAAAACAAAACAGAATCTTGCAGGGAAGCGACAAAATATAATAATCAAATAAACAGTTCATGAAGCTGTTTTACAAAACATACATATCAGAGTTACACATACCAGAGAATAAATAAATAATGCGATGGAACAGTATGAATGCAGTGGAATAATATAATAGATAATAGTAACACAATCTTCGTCTTCGCCTCCAGAAATAAAGTCTACGAATCCTGAAATGCTCAGACTGACCCAAGCGAATTGGAAAGACAAAACACTTGAGTCAGAACTAAAGGATCTTATGCAAGTTAAATCAATTGCGAATAATATGAGTGGAACGGCGTCAGAGATGTTTACGGGATTTGACATCTCATATCCAGTGTCAAACGTGAGTGCAGTAACTTAAGAGATGCTCGGGATTCACATCTCCTAAGGATCCGTTAAACTATTTACTATGTAGTAATATTGCGCTATTATAATAATGTCTATAGTAAAATAAACTTAATTTTAAATAGTGTTTAGGCTTTACGTTTTCCACCTTAACACGCTTTTATATTCTCATAGTCTATAAAGTACCGTAATCTCCCCCATACTGGGCATCATCGGAGGGCACTCCATAGGTATGGTACAAAACCAAAATCGTATAAGGAGCGCTAGGGTAGGTGACACGGCACAACTAGGCAATGCCAGGGTAGATATACCAATTATGCTTCCGGGCCTGTGGTAATGCATAGCCGCAGCTACCGCCCACCTTGAGCTACACCCTCAAATAAAAAAAAAATCAAAAGTGGCCACCGTATGAATCCAAAAGTCAAAGTATAATATCGAAGGGATCTGTCTGATCAAAGGTGCTACTTCATTAGCCCGTCAATCACTCCTGTTTTAGCCGCCTTATGCCAACTCATGGGAGTTAGGTTCACGTATATACCGCAAAGGAACGCCGTCACCAGGCCACTTCATTCAGGAATCTCCACCGCGTAAACGGTGGTTAAAGTGGTTTTCGGGGTTGGCAGAGAGTATGACAACATCCGATCCCGGTCTCTTTAACAACCAAACGTTATTATAACACTGCGGTCATTTTAAAAATAGTTTATACTTTAAAAACAAATATCGTTGCCATTTCAAAACCAAATCAATACGATATCATTTTCATTTCAAATATATCCTTTTCTAAAATCATGACACTTTCAAAGTTATAACATTTCAAAATCAAAACACTTGAATATATGCAATACCTTGAAAACTCCGAAGTTTGAAACCTAACTTCCACCACTTAAATGGTTTAAATATTTAAAATACTTTGTATAATAAAATAGCTTATTCAATTTCACAAATCAAATCCAACATAACTCGAATTTCTACATTTTATATTTAACCAAATCCCAAATCATAAATTTCAATTCAATTCAGTTTCCAAATAAACTATTCCAAATTTAACGATTTTAAAACAGATTTGACCTATAGAATAAACCATTTAAAATTCAATATGTTTCAAACTTTAAGTATTGAACAATTTCAAAACTAATTTTGGTAATTCCGATCCAACAATTCAATTTTTTATTATTTAGTTTTGAAATGTTTACTTTAATAATCAAATATCATTTGAGTATAACTTTTGAACTTCAAATAACTGGATATTCTTTCAATTTATTTAACTTGATATATTTGTTTAAATCAACTTGATATTTATTTAAATTACTCTAAACCAAAATCAAGTTATAAAAATCATACCCTTTAAAATCTCAATTTTATATAATTTCAAATCAAATTTATTCGAGCATAATTCTTAAATACTTTAATTCAAATCAATTTCATATTTGTCTTCCAACCTCAATTTTATTTAAGTCATCACAAACTCTATATGCAATATAATTTAAACAAATACTTAACCATATTATATAAAAGCAATCAAACTTTATTATTTAACTTATTTTATATTTCAAAACAAATTTACACATAGCTAAAAAAATCAATAATAAAATAACATTTATATAACATCTAAAATCAATATTTATATAACCCATATATTTCTTTACAAAACCATAGAAATCATTTAAAAAAAATTCTATATATAGACCACGGTGTCTCTATATAATTTTCCACTCTATGGTCAAGTGATACGGATATTTATCATTTCAATCCGTAATTCAAAATTTAAATACGGTTATATATCATTTCAAACCGCAATCCCAAATGAAACAAAATCCATAACAACTTGCAGTTTATAACAATATAAAATACACCATCCATTCATCCAATGTCAATCATCAAACATTCGTTACAATCATCATCCAATTCAATCAATAACATCAGTATAGAACAGATAATAAATAACAGGCATTTACTGGTAGTTTATATGCATAAATTAAATAACAATTTAATTTAATAAATTCAATTTAACTGGGATGATGATTAAAAATATGCCAAATAGTCAAAAATAAATTTCGAATCACATCAAAAATTAATTTATCACACATAATAAATTTAAGAAGTTGTGAGTAGGTTAAAACACTCACCTTTTAAATTTAAATTGAATTTAAATCCAATTTAAACCTAAAATTTGAATAGTCTCAGAATTCTTCCAAACCAGTGTCAAAATATACGGAATTCCAATACGAACCTAGCGAATTAAACCGCGCGTGAGACGGACCTCGTATGCAAAAGTTATGGATATAAGAAGATTGGAATTTAAATTAAGTTTTAAATTAAATAAAACAGAGGTCACCACAACCTTACTGCCACGTACCCAATCCCCTTCATCTTGCTACAAAACCCAAGCCAAGCATGCGCTTGAACAAACGCAGCCACCACCACATGTAGCACGAACGCCGCCGTCTACAGGCTTCTCCACTCCGATATGATCCCCTAACCATCGCCCTCGCCTACGGCCGCACCCCCACCAGAACTCCCGCGCACTCCAGCCGCCCACCGTGGCTCCGTCATCACGAGCATACACGACCAATCGTGCTGATTCCCTTGACCTGCAGCACAAACGAACCATGTCGATGACCACAATACGACGCCCTCTACATGTTGCCACTACCGAATCGTCGTATAATCAACCATACACCTAAAATCCAGCGACCACAAACGAACGGTCGAAACTTGATCATCAATTTCTAGCCACATCGATACCCAGATTGGAAAACATATCATATATTTGAATTGTGCTCGTCGAGAACTTCAAATCCATATATAATTTGATATAATTAGTGGAGTTTGATTTCTGAAGTTGTATTTTGAATTGAAATTGGATTGGGAAGATTAGGGTTTTCATCCCTTGAGGAAGAGGTGCAACAAAAGATTCTATACGTACAGAAATGAGAAATAGAAAGGCTGCTAGGTTTTATGACTGGATATATGTGGGTAGGGTTGAAAATAAAAGAACGGATCAGATTTAATTGAACGATATCGGTCCAAAAGTCCGTTCTGACTCCGGAATGAAATTAGATCAACCCATATATCAAAATAGATGTTTTTGAGTATTTTAAAATCAATGGACATGTTTCAAGTCCAAATTCCATCGTATGAAGAAGTTATGCTAAAATCAAATTATTTCAAATTTATTTCAATTGATTTCAATTTAATTGATTTCTCGGCATTTCAAGTCCATACTATCAAACGACAAGTCTGATCGTTACGAAGCTTGAAATCCTACAATAGTTTGCTGTTACGGATCCGATGAAACTGGTTTCGTCAAAATCCGAGTCAGTGGCCAAAATGGCTATTTTCCAGTTAACTAAATAAATTAATAATTAATTAATTAAATCACTTTTTCAATTTCAATTCTATAATTGACAATTTTTATCGTTTTTAAATTTCTTAATCATTTACACTAATTTAATCAAATCTATATGTCAATTTAGAGTTGATATATTTATCAATTTTAGTGTTAACATCGATTTCATTAAATCCAGAAATTTATAAATTTCAAATTTCAAAATCCATTTATTAACTTTTAAACCTTGTTATTCAAGTCTTTTATTACAATAAGGATATAATTAACATTGGTTTATAACATGGTACATTAATATTTCCCAATTTCATCATAATCCCTATGTACGTAATATTTAAATATTAACTTTCATTTAATTCCAACTAATCCAATTATTAAATTTAAATTAAATTTTGATTTCCATTCTTTTTATTCAATCAATCATTACCCTATTCATACTTTATTATCAACCAACAATTATTACAATTTATTATCTAATATTGATTTTTCCAAATTACAGCTAATTACGTATTATTTTGTCAATTAATATAACTTTTAATTTTATTTCCCAATTTACTATTTACAATCAATTATGACCTTGCAATTGTTTCAATTAATTGGGTTTGCACTAAATTAATTATTTATTAATTTGCATTAACATTGTTACCTTTATTTTAGTGATTCCATTTTTAAATTACAGATTTTTATTTTCTTTCCGAAATAAATTACCAAATCTTATTAAATTAACAAAATTTAATTATAGAAAATTACGGGTCGTTACACTCTCCCCCACTCAAAACTTTTCGTCCCCAAAAAGGAAAAAGAAGGGAAAAGAAGAATTAAGAAATCAGTATATCTTATTCAAAACATTAAATTTATAAACAATTAATTTACATTATAAAATAATTTAAATAAAATATGTAAATTTATAAACAATTAAATCTTTTATTTTCAAGTTAACAAAATTTGGAAAACATTTCAGAAAATTTTCTAAGTCCAAAATTTACGAAATTTTTTGGCGGGTCTTCTTTGTACGGAGAGGCTCAAGAGAAAATATAATATCAAATATAACAATATATAACATATAATTTCCAAAATAATATGTCCCAATACGGGAACAACAATTTAATAACGCTATAAAACCGTAATCCGAAAATGTATCTATTTGTCGGGCAGTTAACGTTTAATTATGAAACCAAAAGCAGTAGCAATTGTTCGATAACCTGCATTTCACTTATATAATCCCAAAAAGGTTAACAATTATATAAAATGTAACATTTAAAGTTGTTTCAACCACCAACAAATAAATCAATATAAACAACAATCACTTGCATCCAATATACAATCATCAAATAAAATCAACACAAATCAATCATCCATTCATATCAAACAAAATAAATAGTTGTTCGGTTTCAAAAACTTTAAATTGCACAAAATGGACAATAAACTATTAACTACACCATTTATTTAACAGTCTCAGATGAAGCTAAATAGAATATTTATACATCCAAACAATTTTAAAGTACCCTTGCCCAACAACCATAAACCAAACAAACAATAATTTCAACCAATAGATCAAGTTCATTCTTATTAATTTCATTTCATAGCATTTATTATTCAGACTCCTTTTCATTCATATAATGATTCATCTTTTTAATTTACCTTTATTTCTTACAAAATTTTATTTCCATTCACTCATTCAGTGTTTATTTAAATTACTTTCATTTATTACTTACAATTATTCATTTTCATTTATTTAGGTCCTGTCATGTAACAACCCATTTTTAGGGATACTAAAGTGGGAATCAACTTAATAAATTGATAATTAATTTGTTAATAATAATAAACAATTAAATATTTATGGAGAAAATAAAATAATAAATAAATGAAAAAAAATTAATTAATTAAAATTTAATATTAATTTGGTTGAGAGCAAAATAAATTGTAACCAATCCATTTGCTTTTATTTGGAGTTATAAATTGTTCCTTTTTGTGGTAGTGTAATTTATTTTAAATGAACCATTTTATTAACCTAAACTATTTGTAAAGTTAAACATTAAGAATGTTATGTTATTTATATTTTTATGTAATAATGGTAACTAATTTCATGAGATAAAATGCGTTTTATGTATGAAAAGTTTAGATAAGAATTTTTTATGTTGATTTATAATTTGGTATAGAAGAAAAGAAAACGAAAGAAAGAAAGGTAAAAGTATAAAAAAAAAAAATAATAACAAATAATAATATCTTTTTATAATGTCATGTAGGAAAGATCTAGAAAGTGAATAAAATATTGTTAAGTAAAAGAAGAATCTAGAA
Organism: Allium cepa; assembly: GCA_030765085.1. Classification (NCBI taxonomy): domain Eukaryota; kingdom Viridiplantae; phylum Streptophyta; class Magnoliopsida; order Asparagales; family Amaryllidaceae; genus Allium; species Allium cepa. The sequence goes on along the minus strand of CM060928.1, from coordinate 81,149,124 downwards.
TGAGGACAAAAGATAATGAATAAATTGTTTTAAAAAGAAAAAGAAGAAGGAAGAAATAATAAACTAAGGTTTAATTGAGAGAAGATTCTAGAGTAGGGGCTTTATAATAAAAATACCCCTCTCCTCAACCCTCCCTTTACTGTACGTACACAGAACAGAAAGCAGAAAGAAAAAAAAAACAGAAAAAGAAGAAAACCTAATTTCTAATCCCCTCAATCAAACACAAATCTCAAGTTGCAATTAAAGGTTAAAAAGAAAAGATTCCCAATTACAAGAGTAAGTATCCCTAAATAAGTTCTATTCCATCTCTTTCTTCTTATTTCCACAAATAGGTATTTAGCGTTGTCTTTCATTTGTCAGCAATTGAAAGGAGAAAGTCAAGCAATCAAGGGCTAGCTGTATTAGAGCTTGAAGATTGCTATTTGAAGCTTTAGGTGAGTGAAGTTTTAATCATGTTTTTTTTCTTATTATTTATCATATATGCATGCAAATATTGGATGAAATTATTGGATTATCATTGTCTACTCATTCCATAATGCATGTGTTGATTGGAAAAAAATTGCATGCATGGTGTTTGGTCAATTGTCACAATAAGTTTCAGGTTTCTCAATTCTGAAAAAAAAATGCTTTCGGAACTGCACCGTGCAGTCTAGACGAGGCTGCAGGTGCAGCCCAGGCGGGGCTGCCTGCACAACACCAGTCCAGATTGGACTGCACAGGTGCAGCCTGGGGCTGCACAGAGGTGCAGCCCAGACGGGCTGCAAATGTGCAGCCAGGGGCTGCACAGGTGTGCATCCCAGGGCTGCACAGTGGCAGCCCGGGTGCAGCCCAGGCGGGCTGCCCGGGTGCTGCCCGGGCGCCGCCTGGGTGCGCCAGGGTACAGCCCGGGTGCGGCCCGGGGCCGGCCCGGGCGGTGCAGCCCAAGGCAGCACCCCGTGCGGCCCATGCGGGCTGCACCCAGGGCTGCCCGGGGCGGTGCCGCCCATATGGGCCGCACCCATGCAGCCCAGGGCTGCACAGGGGTTGCCCGGACGGGCTGCACTATGCAGCCCATTTGGGCTGCACAGGGGCAGCCCGGGCGGGCTGCCGTGTGCAGCCTGGGGCTGTACAGCCCAGGGCTGCATAGGTGCAGCCCAGGCTGCACTGGTGCGGCAGCCCAGGGCTGCACTGGTGCAGCCCAGGCAGACTGCACAGTTACAGCCCAAATCGGGGATGCACCAAAGGTGTAAATTTTTTTTATTAAAATTAACTTAAATTGTTGAATTTAATTTATTTTGGTTACAGAAGAAAAGTATTATATTATCGATAAATAGGTGTTTGGAAAAAATAATAATAATAACAATATGTAAATAGAACATTTTATTTAGGATTTCGATTAGTTTTTGAGTACTAAAGCTTCCCTTTTTATTAAATTAATTGTTATCAAATTTTTTTTCTAACTTAACGAATTATTAATAATTTTAATCCAATCAATGAGGTTTCTGTGTTTCGTCCTAATACATAAGTATTATGGGGTACTTGTGTATTAATACGAAACGGAGATGTAATTATTTTCTTTTATGCGCATAATTGTTTGCTAAATTTTATTTTCTTTTGAATATTATACTGAGTTTATTAATGGAATTTTTGGAAGACGATTGTCATCGTTGACTTTTATTTTTAAGAAGTGTTTTAAAATTACAAACACTTTGATTTTTGGGTCGGGATAGATTGGACTCTGTTGTACCAATGGGCCAAAACTCCACCTTGGCCGACCTGATTCAGGATCGCCACCTGAATCGGTGGTATATCACAGGCCCTTTTACCACCAAAGGTCAACGGTCTGCTACATAGGGCTAATCTTGTTTTTGATTGGGATCTCTGATTGGCGGGTCACAGACTTTGATGGATGGAGGCGTGGGGTCCCATGTGTAGATCCGTGAACGGGTAGCATACGGCCTTTGCCTTACACCGTCTTGATTATCCTGGGTTGATCGCCAAGTATATTATGGTGTTATGAGTAAGTTACGGGGTTGACGTCTCCGCGCGCGCTCGAGCTCTACCACTATGATTTTACAATACTAGCGTCTGTTTATTTGGTATATTTTATGAGTCATGTTATATTTATCCCATAATTCCCATAATGCAATTTTCTTTACTTTTTGATTTTTGGAAAGTATTAAAGTTGATTTTGAAACCCAGTATCTTTGGAGAATGTGTGTATGAACTTATTCTTTGTGTTACAAATGATAATTGGGTTGGTATCGTATTGGATTACATATGATATGTTTGGCCTAAAATCATTATTTGATTAAGGGAATTGTTTATGAAACCAAATTTGCATGCTAGTACTCACACACATATATGCCTCATGTTGGTTTATGCATGCGGTGCTTTCTTTTCCTTTTGTTGATTGAGACAATTATTGTTCATAGACCTTACTTCACTCACACTAGAAATAGTCTGACCCGTGTGATTTGTTTTATAATCCTCGGGTCAGTCTGAGGATTATGGTTGCAGGTTAGGTTGCGTGGACTGTAGCAGCACTCATATTATTTTCCACGGTTTGGGTTTTTGGACTTTTCAGCTTGGACTTAGGAGTAGTTAATATGTATTATGGTATGTATGTTATTATGTATTTTAGAAGTGATATGTACTATGGACTATGCATCGTGGACATTATTATTATTATGATATGTATTATGCATTATGCGGTTGTTGTGCTGAATTGTACATTCTATTATATTCTATACTATGTAACCTGGAAACTTTTTATCTTGTACCATTGCTTTGAACCAACACTGTGCACAAATGGTAAGTAGAAGGAAATAAAAATCAAAAAAATTTCTCGTTCCAGTGTTATTTCAATGGAATGAGTACAACATTTATCCCTATCGAGTCTCATTCTCCATGCTTTCCGACAGTGATACTTAGTATTGCTCTTGGTTGGCATGGGTATAGGGGCCGGGCATTACATTTTTGGTATCAAAGCCCAGGTTAATAATAGTATCGAATATATTTAGAATATAAGTTAGCACAAAGCAGTAGAAGCATTGTACATATCTATATACCATAAGTATCACTTCCATAATATAATAATAGTCATACATGCCTAAACCAAAACCCCAAATCTTTGATCTTTCTAGTATGAGAATTATTTTGGTTCCGGCTTAACAGCATTTCTCACTATGCAGAGTAGTGAGAAAGATGGCTGGAAGAACTCCCCGTTTGACCATGGAGCAGTGGTTAGAGTTGATGCGGAACATGCCACAGGCTGCACCCGCTCCTAATGCTGCTCCTAGAGTTGATTTCGCTCGTACGTGTAAGGATTTTGTGAGCCTTGGAGGGAAGCCCTTTCATGGTAATGAAGGTGTGGTTGGAGTTCAGGCTTGGTTGAAGACTTGTGAACGAGTCTTTGGGCACATGGGTGTGACCGACCGCCAAAAGGTCCAGATTGCTTCCAGCTTCCTCCAAGATGGAGCCTCTGACTGGTTCGATGTGGTCAGTGCTGAGATAGGCGAGGAGAAGCTTACATGGGAGAGATTTAGGGAACGATTCGAGTTAAGGTTCATTCCTGAGGCGGAGAAGGCCATCCTTGCTCGTAGATTTATTGAGCTGTAGCAGAGAGATATGACAGTTCAGGAGTATGTCAATACCTTCAACTCCCTCTCTAAGTATGGCCCCGATTTGGTCAACACTCCTTTCAAAAAGAACCAGAAATTTGTGGATGGTCTACGTAGGAAGCTAAAGGAACAACTTTTGACTCAGCTTCGCTCCACTTTTGATGAGATAGTTGATTTAGCCATGAGGTATGAAGACTTGTATAGGGAAAGAGATGATCATGCACCACCGAACCGACAGAGCTTTGTGCCTAAGAGGAAAGCTCCATTCTTCCCTAAGAAGAAGCAGAATCCTCAGAAGAAGCAAAAGAAAGGCCAAGCTTCAGGCTCCCAGAAGCAAGATAAAAGTGGAGTGAAGTGCTATAAGTGTGGGGTAATGTGGCATTTTCCTAATAATTGCCCCCAGAGGCAGTGCTATGAGTGTCACCAGACTGGTCATTTGAAGAACAACTGCCCACAACTTATGAAGAAGAAGCAAGCAGCTAAGCTGAATGTGATGGAAGGAGATCCAGGCCCGAGTCAGAGGAAGGGAAAGCAGGTGGAGGTCATGGAAGGTACGATTCCTTTTAGAGATACTTTCATTCGTATACTCTTTGACACCGGTGCCTCTCATTCTTTCATATCTAAGGAATTAGTTGATAGATATGATTTGGAAGTTGTTTATCTCGTGGCATCTCTAAGGGTTGCGAATCCATTGGTGGGTCCGCAACACTTGAAATGTTGTGTAAAGGCTTTGAGCTTTTCTTATGTGGGCTCTCTTTTCTCTATGATTTGCATGTATTTGAGTGCCTTGGCTTTGATATTATCTTGGGGATGGACTGGTTGGATCGTTATGATGCACAGCTTTCCTGCTCAGACAGAGCCGTTACTTTGAAGCATCCATCCTATAAAGGGCTTGTTAATATGACTCTGGATGTACCGAGCTCTAGTGCTTATATTTCTTTGTCTTCCATGGAGTCACGAGAGGAAGATGAGATAGCCAGAGTACCAATTGTCAGAGATTTTGGTGATATATTTGAGCCTGTTACAGGCTTATCACCAAAGAGAGCCGTGGAGTTCTGCATAGATCTAATCCCTGGAGCCCAACCAGTCAGTCGACCACCTACTCGTATGCCGCGAGTTGAGATGGAGGAACTTCGTAAGCAGTTGACTGAATTGGAAAGGAAGCAGTTTATCCGATCCAGTAGCTCTCCTTAGGGAGCTGCTGCTGTTTTTGTAAAGAAGGCCAATGACTCTCTTCGTTTATGCATTGACTACAGGAAGCTTAATGAGCTGATTATAAAGAATAAGTATCCATTATCTCGCATTGATGATCTTTTTGATCAGTTGAGCAGAGCAAAGGTCTTTTCCCAGCAGGACTTAGCCACCGGATTCCATCAGTTGAGAGTAGCGGAAGATAGCATTCCCCCTACTGCTTTTCGCACTCGTTATGATTCATACGAATGGCTGGTAATGCCGTTTGGGCTTACCAATGCTCCTGCCTACTTTGTAGACCTAATGAATAGAATATTTAGAAGCTATCTTGACCAATTTGTCCTTGTCTTTATTGATGACATCTTAGTGTATTCCAAGTCTGAGCAAGAGCATGAAGGGCATTTGAGGGTGGTTTTGGAAACCTTAAGGGAACATAAGCTAAAAGCTAAGTTCTCCAAGTGCCACTTTTGGCAGAAGGAGGTTAAGTTTTTGGGCCATATAGTCTCCGAAGCCGGTCTAGCAGTGGATCCTTCTAAGATTGAGGCCATACAGAATTGGAAGAGACCAGAATCTGTTACCGAGATACGGAGCTTCTTGGGACTAGTTGGTTACTACCGGCGTTTTATTAAATATTTCTCCAAGATTGTGACTCCTTTGACGAGGAAAGGAGTTAAGTATGAATGGTCAGATAAGTATGAAGAAGCTTTCACAAAGTTGAAGGAGATGCTCACTAACGCTCCAGTTTTGGTGATTCCTGAGGGTAATCAGGATCTTGTGGTCTATACTGATGCCAGTGGTCTGGCCTTGGAGCAGTATTGATGCAGAAAGGGCGAGTTGTGGCTTATGCATCTAGGCAATTGAGGCCCAATGTGGTTCGGTATGCTGTGCATGATTTGGAGCTAGCAGCCGTGGTTTTTGCTTTGAAGTTGTGGCGACACTATCTTATGGGAGAGCGGTTTGTTCTCTATACAGACCATAAGTCCTTGAAATACCTATTTTCCCAGAAGGAACTGAACATGCGCCAACAAAGGTGGTTGGAGTTTTTGGCAGCCTATGATTTGATATTCAGTAAACTCCTGGGAAAGGAAACCATGTTGCGGATGCCCTCAGCCGTAAACACCAGGCAGTTGTATCGATGATGGTGGCTGAATGGCGTGACTTGGAGGTGTTAGCTTCTAGTGGGATATGTTACAGTATGCCTACTCATAGCTCAGGAAGGATGTTAGCTAGCTTGGTTGTGAGACCAAGTCTTATGGACAGAATTTCTCTTGCTCAGAAGGAAGATTCTGTTACTTTAGATCGTATTCATCGGTTGAAGAATGGAGAGGAAGCTGATGACCTGAAAGTTTTTGATATGGATGCTCATGGTTGTTTGAGGAAGAAGGGTAGAATCTTTGTACCTAAGTTGCAGGGCTTAGACAAGAGGTGATGAAGGACTGTCATTGTTCGCGATACACTATTCACCCAGGTGGCAGCAAAATTTACATGGACATGAAGCGCCTATATTACTGGGAAGGAATGAAGCGTGATATAGGTGAATATGTTAAGAATTGCATTACTTGCCAACTGGTGAAATGCGAGCATCAAAAGCCTAGCGGTCTTCTTCAGCCCTTGGAGATTCCATTATGGAAATGGGACCAGGTATAAGTGAATTTGATTTTATAACGGTTCACTTATATAAACCCTTATTTGTGATCCAATTAAGTGTTCCATTAATACTTTGTTTAGGTATCAATGGATTTCATTGATGGCTTGCCTCGATCGAAGCAAGGGCATGATAGCATATGGGTAGTAGTGGATCGTTTGACGAAATCTGCCCATTTTATCCCTATCAAGGCAAAGAGGACTGCATCTTATTTGGCGAAGCTGTATGTGAAGGAATTTATTCGTCTCCATGGTGTACCTAGTGCTATAGTTTGTGGCAGAGATCCATTATTTACTAGTGGATTTTGGAGGAGCTTACAAGCAGCTTTAGGGACGAAGTTGAATATTAGCTCAGCCTATCATCCTCAGTCCGATGGACAAACTGAGCGAGTCAACCAGATATTGGAGGATTTGTTGCGATCATGTATTCTGGACTTTGGAGGGTCTTAGGAGGACCACCTGTACTTGGTAGAGTTTTCATATAATAACAGCTTTCAGTCCAGTATAGGCGTGGCTCCTTTCGAAGCACTGTACGGAAGACCATGTAGATCTCCTGCATACTGGCTTGAGACTGGAGATAAGTTAGTTCTTGGTCCCGACACTGTACGTGAAGCTTCAGAAAAGGTAGAGATAATTAGAAGGAGGATGAAGGAAGCACAAGATAGACAAAAGTCCTATGCAAATAAAAGAAGAAAGGACTTGGAGTTTGGCGTCGGCGATCATGTGTTCGTGAAGGTTACTCCTTTAAAGGGGGTAATGAGGTTCAGCAAGACAGGTAAGCTTGCTCCTAGATTTATTGGGCCTTATCCTATTATGGAGAGGATTGGGAAGCTTGCCTATAGAGTTGCTTTACCTGAACACTTATCAAGTGTGCACAATGTCTTTCATGTGTCACACTTGAGAAAGTGTTTGAGGAATTCTGAGGAGGTGATAGAGCCAAAGCAGTTGCAGCAGCTTGAAATCGCTCCTAATATGACATATACTCGAGAGCCTATTCGTATCATTGCCTCTGAGACGAAGAAGTTGCGTAGTAAGGTGGTTCCTCTAGTCAAGGTGCAATGGTCGAGCAATCCGAAGGACTGCACTTGGGAAACACAAGAGTCGATGCAGAGGCATTATCCTGAATTGTTTGGCGCTCGAGTAAGGTATGTCTTATTCTTTTTGAAATTTAAATCAACTAATAAAGTTACAGATATCCCCCTTACGTAGAAATTGCGAGGACGCAATTTTTGTAAGGGGGGAAGTCTGTAACAACCCATTTTTTAGGGATACTAAAGTGGGAATCAACTTAATAAATTGATAATTAATTTGTTAATAATAATAAATAATTAAATATTTATGGAGAAAATAAAATAATAAATAAATGCAAAAAAATTAATTAATTAAAATTTAATATTAATTTGGTTGAGAGCAAAATAAATTGTAACCAATCCATTTGCTTTTATTTGGAGTTATAAATTATTCCTTTTTGTGGTAGTGTAATTTATTTTAAATGAACCATTTTATTAACCTAAACTATTTGGAAAGTTAAACATTGGGAATGTTATGTTATTTATATTTTGATGTAATAATGGTAACTAATTTCATGAGATAAAATGCGTTTTATGTATGAAAAGTTTAGATAAGAATTTTTTATGTTGATTTATAATTTGGTATAAAAGAAAAGAAAAAGAAAGAAAGAAAGGTAAAAGTAAAAAAAAAATAACAAATAATAGTATCTTTTTATAATGTCATGTAGGAAAGATCTAGAAAGTGAATAAAATATTGTTAAGTAAAAGAAAAATCTAGAATGAGGACAAAAGATAATGAATAAATTGTTTTAAAAAGAAAAAAAAGAAGGAAGAAATAATAAATTAAGGTTTAATTGAGAGAAGATTCTAGAGTAGGGGCTTTATAATAAAAATACCCTTCTCCTCAACCCTCCCTTTACTGTACGTACACAAAACAAAAAGCAGAAAGAAAAAAAACAGAAAAAGAAGAAAACATAATTTCTAATCCCCTTAATCAAACACAAATCTCAGGTTGCAATTAAAGGTTAAAAAGAAAAGATTCACAATTACAAGAGTAAGTATCCCTAAATCAGTTCTATTCCATCTCTTTCTTCTTATTTTCACAAATAGGTATTTAGGGTTTTCTTTCATTTGTCAGCAATTGAAAGGAGAAAGTCAAGCAATCAAGGGTTAGCTGTGTTAGAGCTTGAAGATTGCTATTTGAAGCTTTAGGTGAGTGAAGTTTTAATCATGTTTTTTTTCTTATTATTTATCATATATGCATGCAAATATTGGATGAAATTATTGGATTACCATTGTCTACTCATTCCCTAATGCATGTGTTGATTGGAAAAAAAATTGCATGCATGGTGTTTGGTTAATTGTCACAATAAGTTTTAGTTTTCTCAATTCTGAAAAAAAAATGCTTTCGGAACTGCACTGTGCAGTCCAGACAAGGCTGCAGGTGCAGCCCAGGCGGGGCTTCCTGCACAACAGCAGTCCAGATTGGACTACACAGGTGCAGTCTGGGCTGCACACAGGTGCAGCCCAGACGGGCTGCAAATGTGCAGCCAGGGGCTGCACAGTGGCATTCTGGGTGCAGCCCGGGCGGGCTGCCCGGGTGCCGCCCGGGCGCCGCCAGGGTACAGCCCGAGCGCAGCCCGGGTGCGGCCCGGGGCCGGACCGGGGGGTGCAGCCCATGCGGGCTGCACTGTGCAGCCCAGGGCTGCATAGGGGCAGCCCGGGCGCATCCCGGGCGGGCTGCCCTGTGCAGCCTGGGGCTGTACAGCCCAGGGCTGCATAGCTGTAGCCCAGGGCTACACTGGTGCAGCAGCCCAGGGCTGCACCGGTGCAGCCCAGGCAGGCTGCACAGTTACAGCCCAAATCGGGGTTGCACCAAAGGTGTAAAAAAAAAATTATCATTAAAATTAACTTAAATGGTTGAATTTAATTTATTTTGGTTAAAGAAGAAAAGTATTATATTATCGATAAATAGGTGTTTGGAAATAATAATAATAATAATATGTAAGTAGAACATTTTATTTAGGATTTCGATTACGTTTTTGAGTACTAAAGCTTGCCTTTTATTAAATTAATTGTTATCAAAAAAAAATTCTAACTTAACGAATTATTAATGATTTTAATCCAATAAATGAGGTTTCTGTGTTTCGTCTTAGTACATAAGTATTATGGGGTACTTGTGTATTAATACGAAACGGAGATGTAATTATTTTCTTTTATGCGCATAATTGTTTGCTAAATTTTATTTGATTTTGAATATTATACTGAGTTTATTAATGGAATTTTTGAAAGACGATTTTCATCGTTGACTTTTATTTTTAAGAAGTGTTTTAAAATTATAAACACTTTGATTTTTGGATCGGGATAGACTGGACTCTGTTGTACCAATGGGCCAAAACTCCACCTTGGCCGACCTGATTCAGGATCGCTACCTGAATCGGTGGTATATCACACGCCCTTTTACCACAAAAGGTCAACGGTCTGCTACATAGGGCTAATCTTATTTTTGATGGGGATCTCCGATTGGCGGGTCACGGACTATGATGGATGGAGGCGTGGGGGTCCCACGTGTAGATCCGTGAACGGGTAGCATACGGCCTTTGCCTTAGACCGTCTTGATTATCCTGGGTTGATCGCTAGGTGTATTATGGCGTTATGAGTAGGTTACGGGGTTGATGTCTCCGCGTGCGCTCGAGCTCTACCAATGTGATTTTATAATACTAGCGTCTGTTTATTTGGTATATTTTATGAGTCATGTTATATTTATCCCATAATTCCCATAATGCAATTTTCTTTACTTTATGATTTTTGGAAAGTATTAAAGTTGATTTTGAAACCCAGTATCTTTGGAGAATGTGTGTATGAACTTATTCTTTGTGTTACAAATGATAATTGGGTTGGTATCGTATTGGATTACATACGATATGTTTGGCCTAAAATCATTATTTGATTAAGGGAATTGTTTATGAAACCAAATTTGCATGCTAGTTCTCACACACATATATGCCTTATGTTGGTTTATACATGCGGCGCTTTCTTTCCCTTTTGTTGATTGAGACAATTATTGTTCATAGACCTTACTTCACTCACACTAGAAATAGTCTGACCCGTGTGATTTGTTTTATAATCCTCGGGTCAGTCTGAGGATTATGGTTGCAGGTTAGGTTGCGTGGACTGTAGCAGCACTCATATTATTTTCCACGTTTTTGGGTTTTGGACTTTTCAGCTTGGACTTAGGAGTAGTTAATATGTATTATGGTATGTATGTTATTATGTATTTTGGAAGTGATATGTACTATGGACTATGTATCATGGACATTATTATTATTATGATATGTATTATGCATTATGATGTTGTTGTGCTGAATTGTACATTCTATTATATTCTATACTATGTAACCTGGAAATTTTTTATCTTGTACCATTGCTTTGAACCAACACTGCGCACAAATGGTAAGTAGAAGGAAAAAAAATCGAAAAAATTTCTCGTGCCAGTGTTAGTTCAAGGGAATGAGTACAACATTTAGCCCTATCGAGTCTCATTCTCCATGCTTTCCGACAGTAATACTTAGTATTGCTCTTGGTTGGCATGGGTATAGGGGCCGGGCGTTACATGTCAATTTCTTTTTATTGCATTACATTTATTCATTTCTCAATTTCATTTATTTATTTATAGTGCTTACCGTTCTATTATATTTAATTATAGTAACATTTCAGTTACAACTTAAATTTATACTCTATAACATTAATTCCTGTTAATAAAAGTAATTTGTTGAACACTTTCATTACATACTTTTACTTCTACAATTTCCATTACATTTTCTTATTAAACATTATAACTTTTAATATTTTGTAAGTCGTATACATGTTAAAGAATGCAAATTGAAAATACACAAGTTTAATTTATTTCATTTAGAGGTTGCAATTATTAATTAGTTAGATTCCATTTCACTAAAATAATTGAAACTATTAATTAACGGAAACTTAAGAACTAAATACCGGGTTAAATTTCAAATCATTTTAAAATAACAGATAGATGTATACACTTACAATTTATATATCCAATTATATTTAAAACAATTTGAAATTTATATTTGTTTATCAAAATAAATCTGTAGTAAAACTACTACAATGGCCTTTCCACTTCAAAACTCGAAAATGAATGTCGATGATGCACGCACTCATCATCGAAATTATTTTCCAACGATAGAGAGGGGAGTACATAACTTATCTCCTTCCAATTTTCTTTAAAACAATTCTTTCAATTTATATTGAAATATGTATATCAGAAAATACTTATAACCAATACTATCCTATTCCAAATCCTTTGAAAGAAAATTTCAAAATCCCGGAACTTAAGTTCTAAAATTTCCAACTTCAGTAACTTTTATTTTAAATCTTATTTCCAACCAATATTTATAAATTTCACTACCTATCAACCAATATATCACAACCAAATGTATATCATTTGTAAAAAAATTATTTTATATATATAGAAAATATAATGAGCAAAATTATTTCATTCTCCTATAATCAAAACGAATATTGTGTCAGTCTATCCTATTAAGTGTTTAGAAACCCCTATTGATGTCATAGCGTCCTATGCACCAACCAGAATTTATAAATACAAAACGGAACAAATTAACACAATATTAAAACCTTTTTATAACACTAACAAATACGCTCTCTCATATAGAAACACACACACACATTTATATATATATATATACATGCATATATATATATATACATATGTATGCATGCATATATATATATGCATGCATATATATATATATGCATATATATGTATACATATATGTGTATATATATGTGTACATATATGTGTGTGTATATATATATATGTATGCATATATATACCCAGCAACTCATCACAGGGTATTACTACCCTATTGATAAAGAGTCAGACCCCACAAAGCTAAGGTTTATCGCTAAACCAAAGCTCTGATACCAGATGTAACATCCAGCCTTTTTGTACGTTTTAAAGCGACGATAAACAACACACGTTAGACTCAAACCATACATAAGGGCTGATTGTTATTGGGGTAAACAAGAAAAACAGAGATAGAACAAAAAACAAAACAAATTCTTGCAGCGGAACGACAAAATATAATAATTAAATAAACAGTTCATGGAGCTGTTTTACAAAACATTTGATTATACTTATACAACAAATATCAGAGTAACACATACCATAGAATAAATAAATAATGCAGCAGAACATTATGAATGCAGTGGAATAATATAATAGATCACAGTAACACAATCATCGTCTTCGCCCTCCAGAAATAAAGTCTTCGAATCCTGAAATGCTCAGACTGACCGAGCGAATTAGAAAGACAAAACACTCGAGTCAGAACTAAAAGATCTTATGTAAGTTAAATCAACTGCAAATAATATGAGTGTAATAGTGTCAGAGATGTTTACAGAATTTGACATCTCCTATCCAGTGTCAAACGTGAGTGCGGCAACTTCAGAAATGCTCGGGATTCACATCTCCTAAGGATCCGTTAAACTATTTACTATGTAGTAATATTTTGCTATTATAATAATGTTTATAGTAAAATAAACTTACTTTTAAATAGCGTTAAGGTTTGACATTTTCCACCTTAACACGCTTTTATATTCCCATAGTTTATACAGTACTGTAATCTATCCCGTACTGGGCATCGTCAAAGGGCACTCCATAGGTATCCTACAAAACCAAAATCGTATAAGGCTCGCTAGGGTAGGTGACACAGCAAAACTAGGCAATGCCTGGGTAGATATACCAATTACGCTTCTAGGCTGGTGGTAACGCATGGCCGCAGCTACCGCCCACCTCGAGCCACAACCCCAAATAAAAAAAATCAAAAGTGGCCACCAAATCAATCCAAAAGTCAAAGTATAATATCAAAGGGATGTGTCTGATCAAAGGTTCTACCTCATCAGCCCGTCAATCGCTCCGGTTTTAGCCAACTTATGCCAACTCATGGGAGCTGGGTCCACGTATATACCTCAAAGGAACGCCGCCACCATTCTACTTCATTCTTGAATCTCTACCGCGTACACGGTTGCTAAAGTGGTTTTCGGGGTTGGCAGAGAGTATGACAACTTTCGATCCCGGTCTCTTTAACAACCAAACGTTATTATAACACCGCAGTCATTTTCAAAATAGTTTATACTTTAAAACAAAATATCATTGCCCTTTCAAAACCAAATCAATAGGATATCATTTTCATTTCAAATATATCCTTTTCTAAAATCATAACACTTTCAAAGTTATAGCATTTTAAAATCAAAACACTTGAATATATATAATACCTTGAAAACTCATAACTTTGAAACATACCTTCCACCACTTAAATGGTTTAAATATTTAAAATACTTTATATAATGAAATAGCTTATTCAATTTCACAAATCAAATCCAACAAAACTCGAATTTCTACATTTTATATTCGACCAAATCCTAAATAATAAATTTCAATTCAATTCAGTTTCCAAATAAACTATTCCAAATTTATCGATTTTAAAACAGGTTTGACCCACAGAATAAACCATTTCAAATTCAATATATTTCAAACTTTAAGTATTCAATAATTTCAAAAATAAGTTTGGTAATTCCGATTCAATAATTCAATTTTCTATTATTTAGTTTTGAAATCTTTACTTAAATAATCAAATATAACTTTTAAACTTCAAATAACTGGATACTCTATCAATTAACTTAACTTGATATATTCATTTAAATCAACTTGATATTAATTTAACCCACTCTACACCATAATCAATTTATAAAAATAACACCCTTTAAAATCTTAATTTTATTTAATTTCAAATCAAATTTATTCGAGCATAATTCTTAATTACTTTAATTCAAATCAATTTCATATTTATCTTCCAACCTTAATTTTGTTTAAGTCATCATAAACTCTATAAAGAGAACATTTATATAATTTATTTTATTATATTACCTATTTACATTTGATCAAAAAATGATCAAAAATGGTCATTTTTTGATCAAATGTAAATAGGTAATATAATAAAATAAATTATATAAATGTTCTCTACAATATAATTTAAACAGATACTTAACCATATTATATAAAAGCAATCGAACTTTTTTATTAAGCTTATTTTATATTTCAAAACAAATTTATACATAGCTAAAAAAAGTCAATAATAAAATAACATTTATATAACATCTAAAATCAATATTTATATAACCTATATATTTCTTTACAAAACCATAGAAATCATTTCAAAATAATTTTATATATAGACCATGGTGTCTGTATATAATTTTCTATCCTATGGTCAAGTGATACAGATATTTATCATTTCAATCCGTAATTTAAAATATAAATATGATTATATCATTTCAAACCGCAATCTCAAACGAAACAAAATCCATAACAACTTGCAGTTTATAACAATATAAAATACAACATCCATTCATCCAATATCAATCATCAAACATTTATCACAATCATCATCCAATTCAATCAAAATATCAATATAGAACAGATAATAAATAACAGGCATTTACAGGCAGTTTATATGCAATAAGAAATTAAATAACATTTAATTCAATAAATTCAATTTTATTGAGAAGATGATTAAAAATATGCCAAACAGTCATAAATAAATTTCTAATCACATCAAAAATTAATTTAACATACATAAAAAATTTTAGAAGTTGTAAGTGGGTTAAAACACTCACCTTTAGAATTTAAACTGAATTTAAATCCAATTTAAAACCAAAATTTGAACAGTCTCAAAATTCATCCAAACCCACGTCAAATGTCCGAAATTCCAATACGAACCTAGCGGAGAAAACCACGCATGAAACGGACCTCCTATGCAAAAGTTATGGATATAAGAAGATTGGAATTTAAATTAAGTTTTAAATTAAAAAAACAGAGGTCACCACAACCTTACTGCCACGTACCCGATCCCCTTCATCTTGCTACAGAACCCTAGCCGAGCACACGCTCGAACAAACGCAGCCGCTACCACATCTAGCACATACGCCGCCGTCTAGAGGTTTCTCCACTCCGATCTAACCCCCTAACCATCGCCCTCGCCTACGGTCACACCCCCAGCAAGACTCCGGTGCACTCCGGTCGCCCACCGCGGCTCCGTCGTCACGAGCATACACGGCCAATCATAGCGATTCCCTCGACATGCAGTGCAAATGAACCATGTTGATGACCACAATATGACGCCCTCTACATGTTGCCACTGCCCGATCGTCGTATAATCGACGATCCACCGCACAATCCAGCGACCACAAACGAACGGCCGAAACTTGATCATCAATTTCTGGCCACATCGAAAACCAGATTGGAAAACGAATCATATATTTGACTTGCGTTTTTTGAGAACTTCAAATCCATACATAATTCGATATAATTAGTGGAGTTTGATTTCTGAAGTTGTACTTTGAATTGAAATTGGATTGTGAAGATTAGGGTTTTCAGCCACTGTGGAAGAGGTGCAACAGAATTTCTTGTACGTACAGAAATGAGAAATAGAAAGGCTGCTAGGGTTTATGACTATATATATATATATATGTATGTATGTATGTATATAGGTAGGGTTGAAAATAAAAGAACGGATCAGATTTGATTGAACGTTATCGGTCCAAAAGCCCGTTCTGACTCCGGAACGAAACCCATATATCAAAATAGATGTTTTTGAGTATTTTAAAATCAATGGAACAAGTTTCAAATCCAAATTCCATCGTATAAAGAAGTTATGTTAAAATAAAATTATTTCAAATTGATTTCAATTTAATTGATTTCTGGGCGTTTCGAGTCCGTACGATCAAACGACAAGTCTGATCGTTACGAAGCTTGAAATCCTACAATAATTCACTATTACGGATCTGATGAAACTGGTTTCGTCGAAATCCGAGTCAGTGGCCAAAATGGCTATTTTCCAGTTAACTAAATAAATTAATAATAAATTAATTAAATCACCTTTTCAATTTCAATTCTATAATTGACAATTTTTATCGTTTTTAAATTACTTAATCATTTACACTAATATAAACAAATCTAGATGTCAATTTAGAGTTGATAAATTTATCAATGTTAATGTTAACCTCAATTTCATTAAATCCAGAAATTTATACACTTAAAATTCCAAAACCATTTATTAACTTTTAAACTTGTTATACTACTCTTTTTTTATAATAAGGATATAATTAACATTGGTTTATAACATGGTACAATAATATTTCCAAATTTCATCTTAATCCCTATGTACATAATAATTAAATATTAATTTTCATTTAATTCCAACTAATCCAATTATCAAATTTAAATTAATAAGTCTTGATTCCCATTCTTTTTATTCAATCAACCATTATCCTATTCATACTTTATTATCAACCAACAATTATTACAATTAATTATCTAATATTGATTTTTCCAAATTATAGTTTATTACATATTATTTCGTCAATTAATATAACTTTGACTTTTATTTCCCAATTTATTACTTACAACCAATTATGACCTTGCAAATGTTTCAATTAATTAGGTTTGCACTAAATTAGTTATTTATTAACTTGCATTAATATTATTACCTTTATTTTAGTGATTTCATTATTAAATTACAGATTTTTTTCTTTCCGAATTAAATTACCAAAACTTATTAAATTAACAAAATTTAATTATCGAAAATTATGGGTCGTTACATGTTTGGTGGGTCACGCCATGCCTTTACACAATGGATCAACCACTTGTGGGCCAAATGGTCTGGTATCGATCGGTTCAATGTTGAGCATAATTGGTTAGAACCCAAGCATTTTTGGTTATGTAGAAGTCCATATCTCCATGGCTTCGACAACCATTCGATGGTAGGAAGCAATTAATTAAATTTAATTATAGTGATTTAAATAATTAAATGGATTTGCAATAGTGAAATATGGATAATTTGCGAGTAGATTCTAAATGTTTGGAATTTGAGATGATTTAGAAATATAAAAATAAATTTCAATTCTAAATGATAAAATATGTTGTGAAGCGGTGAATTTTGATAATATTTGATATTTCAGAAAATATATGATTTAATTGGCGTGTTTATGTATGTTAGAAGAAATTATTTGTTCAAATGATTATAGAGTAAATTATTTTCATGTTAGATATTTCGACTTTATAAACTATTAACAAATGGTAATTTTGATTTTGATTATTTTGAAGTTAAATAGTCTTTTTATAGAGTTGAAATGGTTTTTAAAGTAGATTAAAAGTGATTTAATAATTTTATAAAGCTAAATAATGATCAATAAACAAATTTTGAAATTTATTACAATGAAGAATGAATGTTTGTTTAATTACTGAAAATTTATTTATAAATGATCCTTAAAATATAATTTAGAAATAATCCAATTTTAAAATGAGAAATTATGGAAATATAATTTTATAAAAGCTATATAATGACGGGTAAACATTGTTATTGTGTAAATATGGTTTTTAAGTGAGATTTTGAATCACTTTGATTTGGTAAAATGAACGTTTAAATAAGAGAATGGAGAAAATAGAGGAAAAAATGAATTAATATTGGTCCAAAAGCCCAAACTTACCTAAAGGAAAAAATATCTTACTCCTTTTCTTTATCTCCATTTCTCTTGAGATGTTTAGAGACTTCCTCGTCACTTTCAAAAATCAAGTCCCTATGGCAGTTTGGTTACAAAGGCAACAAATTAGGGGTAGTTAGGTCACGGGTTACTATAGGCACGATAAGTTTTTTAGTTAAATCCTAAAAATTATAATTAACAAATTATACCCTTATTGTTCCTTTCGATTAATGGTATTTTGAATGATTTGGTGCTTATTTGTTGAGTTTTGAAGATACTAGCCAAATGTATTCGTATGGTTTATTTGTTTTAATTGGTTAAAGTTTTAAAAAATCAAATGCATATATATTGATGTAAATTAATATTTATTGATATGTGATGATGATTTTTTGGTTAGTATGATGTTTGGATGTGTTGTGTCCTGATTCAGATGTTTATTGTTGATGTTGTATTATTAAATGATTAATTATAATTAATTATGAATTTGAATGTATATTGATTCCAATACAATAGATGTAATTGTGTAATAACAAAAAATAGATGAATAAATGAAATATAGGGTTATTTACGGATTTTTAGATGATATTCATAAATAATAAGAATTCAACAAATTAAACTAGAATTAATGTTAGAAAATTTGTATGAATTTTTGGGGTTTCATGAATAATAATAAAAAGTCTAGGAAGTTTTTTTTTATTTATAAAATAAATAAAGGTTTCATAAATAATAATAGAATTTTTGGAAAGGTTACATTGCTTTATAGTAGGAACTATTATTATTATTATTTGAGTAATAGGATAAAAGGTACCTTGGGGTAATAATTAGTTGAATTTATGTTTCTAAGTGTTTTGGGTTAAACTATTACTATTTTGAGATGAATGGAGATAAAAAGCAGTTTTCTAAATTAAAAAATATATTATTAATTTTGAGATAAACAATAACAAATTGGGCATTAAAACTATTAAGGTGTTTTAGTATATACTATTATTTTTATATTATTTTGAAAAGTAATTTGACGTAATTTACTATTTGATTTAAAATACGATGTTTTGAGGTATTTGAAGGAATAGTAATATAATAAAGGAATTTTAAAGTATATTACCATTTTGGAAGAATTATTATTGCCTTGGGATGAACAAATAAAGGTGATTTTATAGTAAATAATAGTGAAACGATTTTATACTTAGAGAATAATGGTTGCAAATATATTAGTTCAATGGTTGTAGAATGTGTGATTAATTATTGTGTAATTGTCAGACATGTTTGATGTTTGATGACAATATAGAATTTTAATGAGTGTGTGATATTCTATAATTATTCACACCAGACGATGGGTAGTTGATTATGGTTAATTGATGATTGATGTTTATGTTACTAATATTGACTAGTTAAAACACATTCATAATTAAGATTCAATAAAAATTGATTAATAAAATCGTTCCATATATGTGTGTTTACTATAACTCAAAATTAATTAAATTCAAATTCAAATATATTTGATTAAACAATGAAAATATAAAATTATTTTGTTGAAATCAGAATTTACTTAACCGAAATGATATGCATGATCGACCCAATGGGTTGGATTGCCCTAATCAGTTAAATTTCAAGTAGAGAAATGAAAAAAGTTGAGCAATAATATTAACAATTCAAATACTAACGGGAATTGAGCTAGTATCATCCTACTACAATAACAACCATATAACCACTCAGCCTAACCTTTCTATTAATTATATGTTTAGCAGTATTCTATTTAAAGCTTAAAAGAACAATTAATATTCTTCTTCTTCCTTTTGTTGCCTCCATCTATGGAGATTTCCCAATTCAAATACTTCATGGGCCTTGCCCTAAGGCCGGGCCTGATAATATGATGCAAGATGTTTCACTATTTCAACAACGTATTGATGCATATGTGAAATTCAAATATTTGAATATAAAATTCATTTTTTAAATAAATAAATTTTATAAAATATACATATGTATATGCATATTTTATTACAACCAAAACAAACATATGTCAATAATCTATTTCTCTTAAATATGTAAAGATCTGGTTTCATGTTTTGTAAATGACAATATATAAAAAAAAGTAATCAAATCTAATAAGCGGCAATTGATATATACATATACATTAATTTTTTATCAAGTTTGAACATCATGAATGAATAATATAAAATAAAATTTGAACCTAAAATGATCTTTCTCTTTGTAACACTTTTTTTACAAATCGTCTTCTAGAAAGCTTAATTCACCACCGATGTAACGACCCGAAATTTTCACACCCGAAAATTCCAGATAATTATGAAAAAGAAGAAAGAGATAGAAGAAGACGAAGAGAAACACCAAACATCTCACATTCGCAGTGAATAAAACATAATAATAAATAATAATAGCTTACAAAAGAATACTATATTTGTCGATTACATTTTAATACATTAGAGTTTCACATATATTCAAATGCTGGTCATATACAATCAATTTATCACAGAATTACAATAATATAATTACAGCGGAAATATTTTACGCGTTCTTGCCATCCAGCTCACCTCCTGAGCTCCAGAACATCCTACCTGAAAATATGTAATACTCGGTCTGACCCGAGCATTACACCAAAGTAACACCCGGGTCAGGCTGGAAACCAACGTGAGTAAACCCAACTAACATGCAATACCAAAGCAATCAACTTATATAAACCCGGTGTAACTTATATCAATTTAACCAATTCACAATTTGCTATAGACAATACTTATTTCACATATAAATTTCTAAGTACCAAACTTAGATAAAATAATCAATTCACTTAAATCATTTCATTTCTGCCTATTAATTTCTCAAATCAATTTATAAAAATTCGAAGTGGTTTCGGGTATCTCCCAATACCCGATCCCGGCCTATCCAAGTCTCATACCATCCTATCCCAAGTTATCCAAATGATAAACATGACATTTCATATCAGAGATAACAACTCATTCAAAGCATCCAATATCAATCAATCATTCATAAGCAAATTTTATCACTTCCAAATTAATTCAATTTGATTTTAATTGAATTTATAACCTCAATCACTTAGATTCTTAATCACTCTGGATTAATTATTTTCCAATTACATTCAAGTAATTATCTTAAATTAACTTCGCAATATTAATTAGTCTCAACAAAGATCATTAAGTAATCTTAATTACTTCATAAATCAATTAATTATTTAATTACATTAATCCTTAATTACTTATACTACTTAACTTCTCATAAGTCACTTATTACTGATTATTTCATCTTAATTAATCAATCTTCAATTACATCATTAATTATATTAATTAATTATTTCCAATTATATTTTTAATTTATCCTAATGAACTATAATTATATTAATGAAACACTGTATCAATCATTTTTGATTAATCCCAAACTGGAATTATCTATCCTTTATTTTACTTCATTCATAAATTAATTACTCCTTACTTAACCATCATAATCAATCTCTTGATCAATTTCTCAAAGTAATTATTTTTTTCTTAATTACATGGGTAATTATTTATCACACCGCCAATGATTATTCTGAATTACTTATATTTAGTTAATTAACTTACAACTTAGTTTATTTTTATTTATTCATGCCTATAATTACTAATTTAATTCCCAAATCATTAATTAATCGAATTAATTAATTATCCATTTTAATTACCCCACTAAGTTAATGTAGCACAATCATTAAGCCTTTAGAACTTTTTAAAACAGAAACATTTTCTTATTTTTGTTTTAAGTTTAAAACAACTTAAAATCCCCCAATGCTTCTTATTAAGAAACAATTAACCCAAAATTACTAGATCATCAATTCACGGTGCATATCAAATCAATCCAATCATCCAACCAAACAATAAAATTTAACCATTTAAATTTAAATAGAAATCCAACAGAGTGAGATTTACTCACCCTTGCTGTTTGCAATCCCAATCAAGATCTCGACTTGTTTACTTCATAGTTTTGATCCTTACTGCTCAACACGATACCGAGCCCTAGGTGCATTCAGACCATGCGACTCCAAATGGACCTCCACAACCATGAGCTTCCCCAATCGAGTCACGAACTCGACTTCCACTTCCTATCGAGCCACCCAAATCGATCACAGCCTGAAGACTCCACCAGGCAAAACCATAAATCAAGATGTACATCTCTTCCTCGTCGTCTCGCGTGCGAGCGCCTACTCCGCTTCCCAAATCTACGAAGCTTGCCGCCCCTCCTTCATCTGACCTCATCCACATCACAAGCCGATCCAAACTCGATAGCCGTGCCGCCCCTCCCCTCGGCACAACACCCTCCAAATCCACTCACCAGCGCGAGCGACCTCGCAAGCTCGAAAATCCCAAATCCACATGGCCTCTGCTTCGCGCGCATATGCGATTCCACCCAAATATTGTCGCACGCTTTAGGGTTGTGAGCGGTGGTAGTATCGTGATTCCCCCTCTTTATTACAATCTACTGATTTTAAGCATTAAGGCTTCGGCCATGAAAGATAATTTATTTTTTTAAGATCGATCTGCTGTGTGTTTCTTTTTTCTTTTCTTTTTCGATTAGTGAGTGAGTGAGACAGAATTATTATATAGGTTAGAGAAAGCTTCCTAAGAACGATTGTGAAAAAAATATCTTAGCTAATTTATTTTAATGATTATTATTATATTTTTTTCATTAACTTATATAAAACTTCAAAATGCTTCATCGATTGCTACTCAAATTTTCGAACTCCTCTTAAGCAATGCCGCGAGGCAATTATAAAGTTTTACCCGTATTCCGAACACGATGGAACACGTTTCGGAAGCTAATTTAATCGTATGCACGAGTTACAGAAGAAAACGATCAGTTTTAAATTAAATCGATTACAATAGTTCTAAGCGTTTTGAGCTGCCACGGTCAAACGACAACTTTGATTGCTGCGAAAATTGAAATCCGATAATAACTAACTATTACGGATCCAATGGAACTTGTTTCGTCAAATTCCGAGACTGTGCCTCGGAAGGCTATTTTTAAATTCCAATTTAAATGATATATTATTAAAACTGAACAAAACACTTCCAAACTAAATTTCAACACTTTCACTACCTTCAGTGCTAACAATATAAATTTTATAAGCCTTCAAAATATTTAAACAGGCTTAGAAATTTCAGATTCAACAATTTACCCAATTTTCAATTATTAAATTCAATATTTAAACTATATAATTCAATGATTTATTTATCAAGTAAATATTGATATGTTGAATTCAAGTTAAGATTAGCCTTTAAATATTTTAAAAATCAATTAAGTATTCAAATTTTAAATTGCTAGAAATTCCGGGACATCACATTCCTTCCCCCTTAAAAGAATTTCGTCCCCAAAATTACTAGTTAGGAAGAATGGACCAATACCCGTTTACCTCTTTCCAAAACTCACTATTCAACATCCTACCAACTATCTTTTATTAAAAACACCTTATTATTCTTACCAACTTACCAAACTCTCCCATAGTTTTCAAACAGTACCCTTTTTGTTCAACCATTCAGATTTCAATTTAAAGTCAAATTTCGAATTATCAAAAATTTCTCAATTTTTTTTAACTCTCTAAATTTCCGAAATTTTTTGTCAGCGTCTCCTTTGCGCGCTAGCTCGGTACTACTACAAAAAGCCTCTACGGGCTCCCAAATTCCAAAAGAAAACAGAAAGCCAAGTGGCTACATCAAAAACCCAATCCAATCTTATACAGATATGAAATACATACCTTTTGTCGGGCAATTCACATTTATCTTTTGGAATCAAATCCAATTTTCTTTTCCCTTTTTAATACCTGCATATCTTATTTAGCAACAATATATAATTGTAACCTTTCAAATCATTTACGCTTTTTCTTACAGAAGTTTTCACATATACTTCTACGCAAATTAGTTTCCCCGTTTTATGCGAATTCAAGTCGTCCTCAATTATGAATATTAAATTTTATTTTTCATTTACAACCGATTCACTTTAGTTTCATCTACTAATTTACATTAGTTTTCCAATTTGAAATCGATTTGTCGTTAACCAATTTTTCTCAAAATTTTCCAAAAATTTTCTAGCTCCCAAAATTTTCGAAAATTTTTGTTAGAGTCTCCTTTGTACGGAGGAGCTTTTGCAATTTGACAAGAGATATAAATATATATACATCGACCCACACGGTCGAAAAAAGAAAAAAACAGTTCATATTTCCTATTTTTATCGCGTAGGCGTACCTTATTTAGCATTTTAAGCAAGCAGCTTATTTATTTAAGCAATTAGTGCAATCCAAATCCAGCCAAACGGCCTTCAGGTACCTGTACTTACTCAATTTAAATATGTAAGTGCCATATATAGAAAATTTAATAATATTTCACTTACTTTCAATAGCTAAACATATGCATTACATAAACAACAAGCACCAAATGCTTTCCATAAGCGATTTATATAATTTTTAAAGCCAACACAATTGCTTTCAACTAATTTATATACCATTTCATTCAATTTCAATGGTTTGGAACTCAATTTCTTACATTCCATTGATTTTTAACCCAAACAAGCTCATATTCACTTCAAATGATTCACAACCAAGTTCATTTAAGCTCTATTGACTCATAACATTTTAATTACTTTCATTTACGCCGAATGACAACCATTTTTATGCAATTTCGACGATATTCGTTTAATAGAGTATTCTATTTTAGTGTATAGCTACTTTAAATAAATTTTAACTCATTCTGTATTAAATTCCATTTCATTTAACTCGACACATTCTATTCTTGTATACTTCTAGCCATTTCCAAATTAATTCAATCCAAGCTTTTATTTAATGGGCATTCACTCTTATTCGAAGCCAAGCTTTTATAAATTTTAAACTTAAATGGATTTACTTTAGTTTATCCCAACATCAAACTTAAGTTTGCTTCTATTTGATTCTTATTTAAGCAACTTCCATCAAATACAATTAGCTCATCCATTTTAAATTTTAATTTCAAATTCATTTATCAAAATAATATCCAAGCACATACTTAGCTCATTTATACTTTTAATTAATATATCACCTAATTTTAAGTTCAGTCTGATAAACCAATTCCAATCACAACTTGATTTAGTTTTTATTCAATCAGACTTCATTCAATTATTATTTAATTCAATTAACCCATTTAAAATTTTTCATTTACTTACTTAATTCGTTATCAAATTTATTTTATTAACATAAGGTCATTCTCAATTTATTTCTATTCATTTGGGTTTTGTTTTGCAACTCAAACTATTTCTATTATAATCACTTCTCTTATATCCAATTTACTTGCAAATTTCATTAAATAATATTCAAATCACCTTTGAATTTTATTTGTAATTCAAACCATCACATTTTTCAATCCAACTCTATTTTATTCTTATTTACAACATCTCCCCTTATTCAATTCATTATCAAATCTAAGTCGAATTCCATTAAAAATTCAAATTCATTCCCAAACCCATTATCAACTTACAATCCATTTATTTTTTTCCAAGTTAAATTTTATTAATATACTCAATCAAATAATAACTTAGCCAATTAGCTTATTTCAACTTCTAAATCAATATTCGATTTTAGTTATAAATTCACTTCATTAGAATTCCAGTTTGGATTTTCTTCATATTCCAAAATTCCAACACCTTTATTTAAAAATTTTAGAAATGATTTTATATTCACATCATGCTATTAAAATAGCACTTTATAAAAATACTTTTATAACTCGATGTCTCAACAAGTCCATCCTTGTTCTCATTGAAATTCAGTCATGCCAGGCGTAGGACTGAAAATCTATAAGTACTTAGCATACGCATTTTCAACATCCAGTGAAAATAATTTTGAAAATAATTTTATTGAAAATATTGAAAACAGTTTTTGAAAATAGAGGAAATAACTTTGGTGAGAATGCTCTGGAAATCATCACCCCATCCATGGTCGCATTTAACCCGATGGTTACGTTGCCGTCCCGACAAAATCCACAGATAATTGCAGGCCTCCGCGCCCCTCGATTACACCATGGAACCCACGACAGATCGCAGCTACAACTGGGGTTACGTAGCTATCATAGCAAAAACCCATATAACTGTAGGCATCAGCGCCGTCGAATTTCGCTGCCAAAAATGAAACTTCTCCACTCCACTTGACCATAGATCGCAGTCTACCGATGTTGCGTTGCCTTCCCGGCAAAATCAAGTGTAGACCGTTAGCACTCATCCTCCACACGAATTTCGCTATGGTCCCCACAGTAGATCGCAGCGACATCGAGTTACACTGTCGTCACAGCATAACCCAAATGCCTCTGTAGGCATCAACGCCATCGACTTACGCTACCCAATAATCCTCAGGAACTACTTTTGTCCGGACTCCTCACAGGATCAACTTTAGAACCCCCCCTTGGGGCTCAAGGCAGCACCACCCGGTGGCACTCCTGAGAAGTTCATTTCTAGGGAGCGCCTTTTTCCCCAGAGCCATCATCAAAACATTTTATACTATACACATATAGTATCTTCAAATCATACACCTAGTATGATCTCATACAAGGCTCCTTTACACTAAATCGATTATCCCAAAATCGATAAGTCTCAAACTAGGCTTTTCAAATTCAATATTGATTTTACCCAAAAGTCAAAAGCCTTTCTAAATCCAAAGGTTCTCAAAACCTTTTCCAAAATCCTCATAAGATCCTTTATATATACAGATATATATAATTTTTAAAACTTTGGATCACTTCAAACTTGTATAAAACCCTTTTATACTTCAAACACTTCAAAAAATATTTTCTTCTAGCTATAGATTTATCAAGGGAAGTTTTATCTCATATAACAAAGATATATAACTTTGTTTATTTAAAACAAATATTCAAATTTGATTTCTCTTTTCAATATCAATTTCATTCAAATCCGTACGATGTACAATTATCATCAATATGCTATACCAATCTGACCGCTTACTCGATCACACAATTTCACTTCCGAACTAGTATCGTCCACCCGACTTCCTAGTGCGGACACAGATCTAGTTTCTTGATTAGAAATCGTCATTCTCCTTGCATAGCCATAACTATGATAGAGAATATCCAGAATCAATCAACAATCCATATCCAGGTTCGCCGCTGAAAATCGAGTGAAAAATCCCAACTCGGATCGATAAACTATCTCGAAAATCTGTGCTCGAATCTGGATCAAATCACTATGCGAACAGAATAATATACGTACATTCCACGTATTTATTTCATTGATTATCAGCCACTTCAATTTCCTTTCTATTCTCATTTCCTTAAATTCCCCTTCACTTATTTACAATTGCCTTAATCCCCATTTGGATTATCACTTCAATTCTTATCTCGGTTGGATATTTAAATCAACAACAGTTTGAACTCCGACCTGTTTATATTTGGAAAATAGCTTGAAAATTTCAAAAATAGATAAGTAGTTGAAAAATAATTATTAGTTTGCAAAATAGCTATAAAATAGTTAAGTAATTATAAAATAGTTGGAAAATAGTTAAATGATTTTAGAACTTTTAGATAATTGCAAAATTGTTGTAAAGTAGTAATTAATTTGTAATATAGTTGAAAAATAGTAATTAGTTTAGAAAACAGTTGAAAAATGGTTAAATAGCTCCAAAATAATTGTAAACAATTATAAAATAAGTTAGCTTTAAAAAGAAAGGTTGTATATATTTAATAGCTTAGAAAATAAGTTTATATGAAAACAATTTATATTAAAAATAGTCAAGAGTCAAACTGTTCACTTCCCCAACTAATTTCCATTTAATTGACTCAATTCTAACTTGAATAACTACAATTTCTGTTGAAATTTATTTAAACCCAATTCAAGTCGAATCAATCTTGATTCCCTTCCAAATTTAAACCAAATTCCATTTAATTTTAATCATGTTCAACTTATATTATAATTTCAAATTATTCCAATCAATTTGAATTATTATCAATTTAATTTCAGAATCCAATTCCCAAAATTCCATTGTAAATCATTTTTATTTATGTATTTAAAGGTTCAATGCAATTTTATTTGTTTTTAAAAAAAAAATTAATTTATTATTCAATTTTATATTCTAGTTTGAAGCTAGTTCTTAAACAAGTTTACTTTACAATTCAATTATTCAAGTTTATTTCATTTATACAATACCATTCCAAATTAAAGACTTTCATTCACAACAAGATGCTATCATCCAATTTATTTTAAAACGGCCATCCATTTTCAAATTTTAAATCTCAAACCCGTTTGAGATCACACAAATCCTAATTCAGATCAACCATTTAACTTTCCAAGTTAAATTCCCATTTTCATCTTGAAGTTTCCAATTCTGGTTGCTCTTTCTATACCTATTTAACTTTCCCAAAGTTAAATTCCAATTTACTTAATCCAATCAACCTTGCTCAAATTGAATTCCCGCTTCAAACTTCAAAATTCTTTCCCTCTTATAAGTTCAAAACTTATATCACTTTGAGTTTTTATATCACATTTCAGGGAAAAATCAAAACTCAACCTCTTAGAGTTTATTTCAAATCATCTTTGATATCATGTATATGCATACATATATACATATTTATTTCTTGTCTCTCCCACCCATGTTTTAAAATTTTAAACCACCCTTGGTTTTAAATTCAAATCAAATTTCCAACAACCCATTGTTTGCAACAAGTCCCAGTTATTTAAACAATACTTATTATTTTTCATTACTTTTGAAACAAAATTTTCCGAATTCTGGGACCAGATTTAGAATTCCATTTCCAGTCCATTACATTTAATTTGGTTGTATTTTTATTTCTACCTAGTTTAATTCCAATTCAAGACTTCAATTTCAGTTTGAATCCATTTCAAACTTATCTTTATTTAATTTTAGTTTGGTTGTATTATATTACTTTTTAATTTAATTCTAATAATTTAACAACCAATCACCTTAATATTTATTAGAATGAAATATTCCTTCATATATCAAAATATATTTTATAAAAAATCATTTAAAACCTTTATACAAGGAAAATAACAAGTACGCGCTCAAATATATAAACTCAACTCATTCTAGAGTACTTTGTTCTATTTAATGAGTAATCCCCACCAGAGCCGAGGTTCTCACTTAACCTTTCCGCTCTGATACCAAATGTAACGACCCAAAATTTTCACACCCGAAAATTCCAGATAATTATGAAAAAGAAGAAAGAGATCGAAGAAGAAGAACAGAAACACCAAACATCTCACATTCGCAGCGGATAAAATATAATAATAAATAATAATAGCTTACAAAAGGATACTATATTTGTCGATTACATTTTAATACATCAGAGTTTCACATATATTCAAATGCTGGTCATATACAATCAATTTATCACAGAATTACAATAATATAATTACAACGGAAATATTTTACGCGTTCTTGCCATCCAGCTCGCCTCCTGAGCTCCAGAACGTCCTACCTGAAAATCTGTAATACTCGGTCTGACCCAAGCATTACAGCAAAGTAACACCCGGGTCAGGCTGGAAACCAACGTGAGTAAACCCAACTAACATGGAATACCAAAGCAATCAACTTATATAAACCCGGGGTAATTTATATCAATTTAACCAATTCACAATTTGCTATAGACAACACTTATTTCACATATAAATTTCTAAGTACCAAACTTAGATAAAATAATCAATTCACTTAAATCATTTCATTTCTGCCTATTAATTTATCAAATCAATTTATAAAAATTCGAAGTGGTTTCGGGTACCTCCCAATACCCGATCCCGGCCTCTCCGAGTCTCATACCATCCTATCCCAAGTTATCCAAATGATAAACATAACATTTCATATCAGAGATAACAACTCATTCAAAGCATCCAATATCAATCAATCATTCATAAGAAAATTTTATCACTTCGAAATTAATTCAATTTGATTTTAATTGAATTTCTAACCTCAATCACTTAGATTCTTAATCACCTTGGATTAATTATTTTCCAATTACATTCAAGTAATTATCTTAAATTAACTTCGCAATATTAATTAGTCTCAACCAAGATCATTAAGTAATCTTAATTACTTCATGAATCAATTAATTATTAATTACATTAATCCTTAATTACTTATACTACTTAACTTCTCATAAGTCACTTATTACTGATTATTTCATCTTAATTAATCAATCTTCAATTAGATCATTAATTATATTAATTAATTATTTCCAATTATATTTTTAATTTATCCTAATCAAATTTAATTATATTAATGAAACAGCGTATCAATCATTTTTGATTAATCCCAAACTGGAATTAACTATCCTTTATTTTACTTCATTCATAAATTAAATACTCCTTACTTAACTATCATAATCAATCTCTTGATCAATTTCTCAAAGTAATTATTTTTTTCTTAATTACATGGGTAATTATTTATCACGCCGCCAATGATTATTCTGAATTACTTATATTTAGTTAATTTACTTACAACTTAGTTTATTTTTATCTATTCAAGCCTTTAATTACTAAATTAAATTCCCAAATCATTAGTTAGTCGAATTAATTAATTATCCTTTTTAATTACCCCACTAAGTTAATGTAGCACAATCATTAAGCCTTTAGAACTTTTTAAAACAGAAACATTTTCTTATTTATGTTTTAAGCTTAAAACAAATTAAAATCCCCCAATGCTTCGTATTAAGAAACAATTAACCCAAAATCACTAGATCATCAATGCACGGTGCTTATCAAGTCAATTCAATCATCCAACCAAATAATAAAATTTAACCATTTAAATTTAAATAGAAATCCAATAGAGTGAGATTTACTAACCTTTGATGTTTGCAATCCCAATCCAGATCTCGACTTGTTTACTTCATAGTTTTGATCCTTATTGCTTAACACGATGCCAAGCCCTAGGTGTATTCAGACCATGCGACTCCAAATGGACCTCCACAACCACAAGCTTCCCCAATCGATTCACGAATTCGACTTCCACTTCCCACCGAGCCACCCAAATCGATCACAGCCTGAAGTCTCCACCAGGCAAAACCCTAAATCATGATGTACGTCTCTTCCTCGTCGTCTCGCGTGCGAGCGCCTACTTCGCTTCCCAATTCTACGAAGCTCGCTGCCCCTCCTTCATCTGACCTCATCCACCTCACAAGCCGATCCAAACTCAAGAGTCGTGCCATCCCTCCCCTCGGCGCAACACCCTCCAAATCCACTCACCAGCGCGAGCCACCTCGCACGCTCAAAAATGCCGAATCCACATGGCCTCTACTGCCCGTGCGTACGCGATTCCACCCTAATATCGTCGCACGCTTTAGGGTTGTGAGCAGTGGTAGTATCATGATTCCCCCTCTTTATTACAATCTACTGATTTTAAGCGTGAAGGCTTTGGCCATGAAAGATAATTTTTTTTTAAAGATCGATCTACCATGTGTTTTTTTTCTTTTTTTTCGATTAGAGAGTGAGTGAGACGGAATTATGATATAGGTTAGACAAAGCTTCCTAAGAACGATTGTGAAAAAATATCTTAGCTAATTTATTTTAATGATTATTATTATATTAATTTTTTTTCATTAACTTATATAAAACTTCAAAATGCTTCATCGATTGCTACTCAAATTTTCGAACTCCTCTTAAGCAATGCCGTGAGGCAATTATAAAGTTTTACCCGTATTCCGAACACGATGGAACACGTTTCAGAAGCTAATTTAATCGTATGCACGAGTTACAGAAGAAAACGATCAGTTTTAAATTAAATCGATTACAATAGTTCTAAGCGTTTTGAGCTGCCACAGTCAAACGACAACTCCGATCGCTACGAAAATTGAAATCCGATAATAACTAACTATTATGGATCCAATGGAACTGGTTTCGTCAAATTCTGAGACTGTGCCTCGGAAGGCTATTTTTAAATTCCAATTTAAACGATATATTATTAAAACTGAACAAAACACTTCCGAACTCAATTTCAACACTTTCACAACCTTCAGTGCTAACAATATAAATTTTATAAGCCTTTAAATATTTAAACAGGCTTAGAAATTTCAGACTCAACAATTTACCCAATTTTCAATTATTAAATTCAATATTTAAACTATATAATTCAATGATTTAATTATCAAGTAAATATTGATATGTTTAATTCAAGTTAAGATTAACCTTTAAATATTTTAAAAATCAATTAACTATTCAAACTTTAAATTGCTAGAAATTCCGGGACATCACAACCGATCTCACTAGAATTGAATGAACCACTTTTATTTTGTTTCGTTTCTTGTTCTTTAGGGTGAAAATATTTCAACCATGAGAGAAAAAGAGGAAAAATTAGCAGCCATGAAAGAGGGCGAAAAATGTGGAAAGATTAGATGAATTAATTAACAAGGACGATTTATTCTATAGGGAGAACGACAAGCTTTCCCATATTCTCTTTTAAAACCTTTCTATTTAATTTCTAAATTAATTCTAAATCAATATTTAGATCACTTCTTTTGTTTAGCCAAGATCTTGTCCTAAATTTAAGTTAATAAATACGTTTAAAGCTAGTTTAAATATATATATCGATATCGCATATCAATACGCTTATGTATAAATTTTATATACACATTAAGTACCCAAAACATCATTTAAATTAATAATTAATATTTCTTAAATACTAATTGATTTATTTAATTTATAACATTTTATAAATTAATTAAATCATACAAATTAATTGTAACGACCCGCAATTTTCGATGCCGAAAATTCCAAATAGTTAGGAAAAGAAGAAAAGAGATAGAAGAAGAAACAAAAAACAAGTCATAGAATCTCACATTCGTAGCGGATCAAAATATAATATCAAATAATAGCAGTTATACAAAGGAAAACTGTATCAGTTAATTTACATCAATATATCAGAGTTACAGCCATTACACAAATACTGGACAGTTAAAATCACATATCCCAGCTACACAACAATATATCACAGCGGAAACACTCCATACGTTCTTTCCATCCAGCTCGCCTTCTGAGCTTCAGAACGTCCTTATTTGAAAATCTGTAATACTCGGTCTGACCCGAGCATTACAAAAAAGTAACACCCGGGATAGGCTGGAAAATAGCGTGAGTAAACCCATATAACATGAAATGCTAAGCTATAACATAAGTGAATACCAGGGTAACTCGTACCCTTACGAGTTCTCAAAGTTCATCACTTATTACAACAATATCCAAGAATTGTTACTCAGTTTAAATATCCATGATACTTAACCTATTTGATTCCAGCCTATTTGATTCCACACATCAATTTATTAAAGAATTTAGATTACTAATCGAAGTAGTTTCGGGTTTTGCTGATAACCGACCCCGGTCTCCTCAATTTCAATGGCATTCCTAATCCAAATTGTCATGTTTTTAAACAATACAATTTATATTCAGGATAACAATCCACACAATAATTAATCTCACATAGATAACCCACATTATCACTGTCCAACCCAAACCTATCATATCACAGTACATCACAAATTACCAATCTAAATATTAATCCAACTCTTAATGCAATTCAATCATCCATAAGCCAAGTTTAATTAATTCTTTATCCATTTAATTAATCTCCAATTTAATTAATTACTAACCTTAATCACTCGGATTACCTTAATCCTGCCTACTTAACATTAATTAATTTCAACCCAATTAATTAATCATTTGTTTAATTATCTATCTTAATTAATCATCCTTGATTAATTTTCCTTTAATTACATTGAATAATTAACCTTTAATTAATTACATAAATTAATTAGCATTAACCATTCACAATAATTAACCGTTAATGGTTCTCATTAATCACCATTAATTAATGTCATTCGGTAATTAATTATCCTCTAATTACTTTCATTAATTAATTACTCTTTTAATTAATTACTTTAATTAATCGTTTAATTAATTTCATTAAGTGATTATTTCTTAGTTACTTCAACAAAGTAATTATCCTCTTTAATTTAATTACATTTAGTAACTATCCATAATTGATGAAAGATAAATCCTTTGATTTTAATTAGCAACTTAATTAATTAAGTACTTGAAATTAGTCTATTACAAAAATCATTTGGAAACCCTAGACATATTAAAATCGATATACTTATCTTAATCATCATATTATTTTTAAATCGCTTATTAATCAATGTAGTTAACTGATATATAATTTCTCCAATCGAAACAATTTTAAACATCAAATTTATACTTATATTTTTAGAACTCGAGAAAAAACTCGTTAAGTTCCTTTGCTTGAAAACTAGCAAACAACTTGTTTCTTCTACAAAATCTGGTCAATGTTATTGTAACAACCCGCATATTTATCGATTTTATATTTAAATATTTTATTTAAATATTTCGTCGTTAATCGGATATTGGTCCGAAAAGCTGCTTTTTGCAAACGGTCAAATTAGGACTCGAGACCACTTCCATTGAGTTCGAAATGCCGTTTACAACTTTTTTAAGTATAATTATTGATAGGTTTGGAGTTAGTGAAATTTCACTAACTTTTCCCGCCTTGGACTTTGGGTTAGTTTAGCCTATTAAGCCCAAGTTCCAACCCCCTTTACCTCACTCTTCATAAATTTCCTAACTAACTCAAGGTTTGGCATTAATGGTGAAGAGAATGGGAAATTAAAACTCCAAGCACAAATTCAATTGCAAATCCAACATTCAACTCCAAATTCAAGTAGAAGATATTGGATTCAAGCTTTGGATTGCTTCTCCTTGCTTTCAAGCTTCATCTTCATAAATTTTAGTGCAAAGGTGAGATTTTTATCTCACAATTCTAGCCTATAACTATATTGGACCGTTGGGAATGATTCCCTATCACTTTTGCATGCACATTTGCATTTGGTTTGGATTGGATTGGCGAAAAACTCCAATTTTTAGCGTTTTGGTTAATTTTCTACATTTAGGTCGTTCTGGCCATTTTCGTGTGTTGGGAGTTAGGTCGTTCGCAACATAACCCTTAGGTCGCTCGCGTGTTAACGCGCTAGGTCGCACTGCACGTATTGTCATCTCGGAATTAGGTCGTTGGGCTTTAAGTCGTAGGTCGTTTGGCCCATAGGTCGTTAGGTCGCTAACACTTAGGTCGTTTCTGGCCTTAAACCCCCTCTGCAGTGTTAGGTTGCTCGCGTGTTAAAACGTTAGGTCGCGTGATCTATATCCCGTAGGTCGTTGACCCCTTGAGTCGTAGAACTGATAGGTCGCTCGCGAGTTAAAATCGATAGGTCGCTCGACCACTAGATCGTATGACCTGTTAGGTCGTTAGGTCGCGTGGGTTTTAAGCCGCGTATCAGTTAGGTCGTCCCACCTTATAACCCTTAAGTCGCTCACCTCTGTTAGGTCGCAAGTCCCTTAAGTCGCTCACCTCTGTTAGGTCGCGAGTCCCTTAAGTCGCTCGCCTCCGTTAGGTCGTGCATCCCCCTAACTCGTTCGGCCTTGCCTTCGTTAAGTTGCGTGACACATTAGGTCGCGCATCACCTTAACTCGCTCGACCTTGTTTAGGTCGTTAGGTCGCGAAGACCCTTAGGTCGCAACCATTAGGTCGCTCGACCCAATTCCCCTTAGGTCGTTAGACCTCATTTTGTCTTCACTAGGTCGTACCGTTTTGGACGGGGCGCTGCCCCGCACCCCGCCGGGGGCGTTGCCCGCTGGACCCCCGCAACCTGACCGGGCAGGTCGAACCCCGTAAGCGGTGGCGTTGCCCCCGCACCCCCACCTTGGGGGGTGGCCACCCCCCCGGACCCCCCCTCTGTAGGGGCTCTTTGATGAAAGATGCATTTTGAGTTGATTTCCTTGTATTTCATTCACGTCTTTGAACGCGAAGTTTTTGTGATTTGTCACTTTAATAAAATAAAGCTTTCAATACTAGTAGTAAATATCAAACTCTTTCAGCAAAACGATTTCAACTCTATTTTTAATAACAAAGCTTTTTCCTTAAACCGTTTTCCAATCTATTAGTATATACAAACCTTTACCTCACTCGTATGAGAAATCTAATTAAATGACTTAGTAAAACAAGTGGTATGAAACGCTTGCGTTTACTTCGTCGGTTAATTCTTGGACTTGTTCGATTGAATCTCTTGTGACAATTTTCTAGTGGAGATCTACAGTTTGTTAGTAAATATTTGAGTTAAGCAAGTGGTTATGGGACATGAAGTTAAACTTTTATATTTACTAACTTAGTGTAATTGACACTTCTTGATGATCATGACGATCATTTTTGTGTTTTAGACTAGCAACTGTGCGATGTCTCTTTGTCTGCGAGGGAGACTAGACCCCGCCCTTGTGATGTTTCGCCATCTCATTTGTGATGTTTCGCCATCACATATGTGGGGTAGCGCCCCACGGTCTTCGGGCCATTCGTGTGTCAAAATTAATGGATTGCAACCATGAGATAGCTTCTCGCTTTGTGTTACACGTGTAGGTGAGTTTTCATGCTCCCATTTTGTGAGTTTTCATGCACCCATTTTGTGAGTTTTCATGCTCCTATATTGTAATTTCTGGATTTCTTGTGTAGTCTTCTGGAATTTGTGCTTCACCTATTTTCATGACTTTCATTGTTATGATTTTCCAACTTTTATGTTTAGGTGAATTTGGATCTTTTAGAAGATTCTTTTGATATTGTTTGATCTCTTGATGATCTTCATTTACATGCTTATCATAGTATGTCTTTATGGTTACTATATGTTCTTGCCATATCTATTGTTTATATCATGTTATCTGATATTTATAGCTAGACTGATCCGTTTATTATTTTCTTATAAATAATACTCGGGTCAGGCCGAGATGTTACATGTGCTTCTGCTTGACTTCTCCCCCAGGGATTTACTACACTGACTTTTGGCTGACCTTTTAGATTAGCAGTTTTTGTCGTTTACACTTGAGATATAGACTCATAGATGTATTCTTTTGCATAGCACGTGTTGCTATTCTTTTGTATTATTGTGGATCTTTTTGACCACTACTCTGATGTACACTTTCATGTGTTAGTTATATATTCATATCTTCTTCCGCCTTTGTGATATGGATGTCTGTGACTGATTTGTGTTATGCATATTTCTATGTTTGTTTCCGAAGATTATTATAGCCACCGCGTGATAAGAAATCATGAGGATGGTCGCTCCTCAACAGCCTTATTCTCCATGCTAGTTGACAACTCTACACCGTAGTGTTCTTGGCTAGTGTGGGTATAGAGGTGGGGCGTCACAGTTATTCACTTGAATTTTAAATTTAAGAGAAAAACCAAATGTGCGATATGTTTATTTGCTTGTTAACTTAATTACAATTAAATATATGATTACTAAGCTTACAAATGTCTTCATGTATTTATATTTATATTTATTTATTTCTTATGTTTTCTTTCTTTTATACTTTTTTTTATTCTATGTTTTGAGAAATTGTTCTGTGTTATATATATACACACACAACTAGGATAATTTCATGGTTAATTTTTTTAAAATAAAGTACATTAAATCCTATTATTTAATTCTTATTTCAAATTTAAGTCATAATAAAAAAATATACATTGATATTATTCTTTGATGTTTGAAAATAGAGTTTACTTAAATAGCCTTTGAAAATCATCATGTTGAACTCAAATCAATAGTTTCACAATCATAATATAAATATATATACACACACACTTGAATATATAAGCACACTTACAAAATTCAACACTATAAAGTTTGCATATGTCTATTTATATATTTTTACTTCACCATAAGGTTTACTACTTACAGAAAATTATTTATTATAGTTTTAAATCCATTTATATATATATATATGTATATGTATGTATATTCAAATATTTTAAATTTATCATAATTTTATCTGTTCAACTAAATAAAACCAGTTAATTATCCAATTGTCAGATGCCAAAAATCCGGGTTATCACATTCCTCCCCCTTTGAATCTTTTCGTCCTCGAAAAGGAATGAAGCCGGAATTTATTAAAATACTTATATCAGATAAATTACTCTTCGAACATTTTTAAACTATAAACTCCCTTTTTATTAAGAATTTTTAAAACACTTTTAAAATCTACATAGTATTACAAAAATAGTTTTATAAAAATATTTTTATAACTCGATGTCTCAACCAGTCCATTCTTATTCTCATAGAAATTCGGTCATACTTGATAAGGCACAGGACTAAAATCTACAAGTACTTGGTAAATCCGTTTTCAACACCCAGTGAAAATACTTGGAAAATAATGTATTGAAAATATAGAAAACTTTTTTGAAAATAGAGGAAACATCTTTGGTGAGAATGCTCTGGAAATCATCACCCCCTCCAAGGTCGCAGTTATCCCGATGATTACGTTGCCATCCCGGCAAAATCCATAGATAACTGTAGGCCTCCACGCCCCTCGATTACACCATGGAACCCACTACAGATCGCAGCTACACCTGGGGTTACGTTGCCATCATGACAAAAACCCATGTAACTGTAGGCATCAGCGCTCCCGAATTTTGCTGCCAAAAAAATGAAACTTCTCCACTCGACCATAGATCGCAGTCTACCAATGTTACGTTGCCATTCCAGCAAAATCAAATGTAGAACATTGATACTCACCTCCATACGATTTCCGCTATGGTCCACAGTAGATCGCAGTGACCTCGAGTTACACTTTCGTCATAGCATAACCCAAATGCCTCAATATGCATTAGCGCCCTCGACTTTCGCTACCCAATAATCCTTAAGAACTTTAGTTTATCCGGACTTCCTCACAGGACCCACTTTAGAGCCTCCCCTTAGGGCTCAAGGCAGTATCAACCTATGGTACTCCTAAGAAGTTCATTACATGGGAGCGTCTTTTTCCCTAGAGCCATTTTCGAAACACTTTATACTATACACATATAGTATTTTTCCAAATCGTCCACCTAGTATGAATCCCATATATATCTCCTTTTCTCAAAATAGATTATCCCAAAATCGATAATTCTCAAACTAGGCTTTCCAAATTCCCAAAGTTGATTTTTTCCCTAAAAATCAAAAGCCTTTCCAAAATCCATAGGTTCCAAAAACCTTTTCTCAAAATCATTCTCATAAGGTCCTTCATATATATATATGTATATATATATATATAGATATTATATACACATATATATATATAACTTTGAAAATCTTTTGATCACTTCATACTTGTATATATTCCCTTTTTATACTTCAAATACTTTCAAAAACCATTTTTATTCTGTCTATAGATTCAACAAGGGGAGTTTATCAAATATATATACATAACTTTATTTATGCCAAATTAATATTCAAGTTTGATTGCTCAATAAAGTCACTTGCCATATTACTTACTTTCATAAAGTAAATTTTAACCATAGAAATATCCAATTTCCACTTTATTTCATCATATATTTCACAAATATACTTTTCATTTCGAAAACCATTTTATAGTTCTTATCCATAAATTTTCGATATCAATTTTCGACCACACAATTTCTCTTCCAAACTAGTATCGTCACCCGACTTCCTACTGTGGATTCAAATCTGGTTTCTTGATCAGAAACCGTCATTCTCCTTGCATAGTCTTAACTATGATAGAGAATTTCCAAAACAAATAAAAAATCCATATCCAGGTTCGCCATCGAAGATCGATTGAAAAATCCCAACTCGGATCAACATACTATATCGAAATTCTGTGCTCGAATCTGGATCAAATGTTTATGCGTATAGAATAATATACGTACAATCCTACTTATCTTCATTAGTTATTAGCCAAATCAATTCCCTTGCTATTCATATTCACTTTTGATTTCTATTCACTTGTTCACATTTGCCTCAATCACCTTTTGGATTATTACTTTAATTCTTATCTCAATTGGTATTTTAGTCATAAACAATTTAAACTCTATCCAGCTTAAATTTAGAAAATAGCTTGAAAAATTAAAAATAGCTAAGTAGTTGAAAAATAATTATTAGTTCTAATATAGCTGCAAAATAGTTGAGTATTTATAAAATAGATGGAAATAGTCAAATAGTTGTATAATATTTAGATAATTGTAAAATAGTTGTAAAATAGTAATTTGTTATAAAGTAGTTGAAAAATAATAATTAGTTTATGAAACAGTTGTAAAATAGTTAACTAGTTCTAAAAATAGTTGTAAAATAATTATAAGATAGTTTAGGTTTTAAAAAGAAAAGATGGTATCGTAAATAAATAGGAAAAATAGATTTAAGAAAGTTTAGACTAAAACAATTAATTTTAAAAATAGTTCAGAGCCAAACTGTTCAACTTCTCTATCTCCATTTCCATCAATTCCATTTAAATTTCCACTCCCTTTTAAATTAATTCAATCCCAGTTCAAGTTGAATTTTACCCTCAATTTCTTTCCAATTTCAATTCAAATTCCATTTGAATTTAAAATTATTCAACCTTACTCACAATTCCAAATCATTCAAATCAAATTTCATTTTGAACTAATTTCAAATTCAATCTCACTTTAAACCATCTCTGTCATGCCCCACTTATATACTCACGCTAACCAAGGACACTACGGAGTAATGCCTTCAACTAGCACGAAGAATAAGGTTGTTGAGGAGCGACCATTCGTGTAATTATTTTGTGCGAGCACCGATATTTCAAATAGTATAACATGCATATCATTTCAAGAGGAAATTCGATATATCGATACAGACTCAAAGCTACTACACAGTGGCTATGTGGTATTCGGAAACAAATATAGAAATAAGCATAACATAAATCAGTAACATACGTTCATATCTCAAGGGCGGAAACATATATGAATATAACACATAAAAGTGTATAACAGAGTAGTGGTCAAACAAGATCCACAATATCACAAAATAATAGATACAAGTGCTAGATAAAAGAATATGTATACATCAAGGAGTCTCTATCTCAAATGTATAACAACAAAAGCTACCAATCTAATGTAGTTAGACAAAAGTCAGATATGGCTACAGACAAGGAGTCAAGCAGAAGCACCTGTAACATCTCGGTCTGACCCAATTATTATTTAGTAAGAAAATAATAAATGGATTAGTCTAGCTATAAATATCAGATGAATGAGACGGAATAAGATATTTGACAAAAACGTATGATAACAATAATGCCATACTATAACAAGTATACATTTAACAACAACAAAAATAATACAATATCTCAAAAATCTCATAACATAAAAAAGAATGGCATATTCTTTATTTTATTCACCAAGCCACAAATATTGGCAAACATCTAAATGCTAATCGTAAAAGTTGGAGAAACACAAATTCACCAATGCACAAATATTGATAAAACTTATCAATGTAAAACACTAAATTTGGTGAAAACACAAATTCTAAAAATCATCAATTTAGAACTCCAGAAATCACAAAACGGGAAGGCCTATCACAAAATGGGAGCATGAAAACTCACCAACACGTGTATCATAGACGGAACGCTATTTCGTGGTCGTTAACCATTGAGCCGGTGCAACGACAAAGTACAATATCGGTACGCCCGAGGAACCTGAAACTCAAATAACTCAGAACAACGAAGTAGTAGAACGGTATGCCCGATGAACCTGATAAGTCAGACAATGACGTAGTACAACGGTACGCCTGATGAACCGAACTCCATAAAAGAACATGGGTCGCTAGCCCACAAAAGTGATTCGAAACTCCAAAGAACCAATAGGTCTTTAGCGTATAAAAGAAATGAGACAAAACTTAATAAAATGAGGTACAGTCCCCTACGTGGACAAAGAGACATAGCATATCGCTAGTCTAAATCACAAAAATGATCATCATCGATCATC
The DNA here is from genome assembly GCA_030765085.1 of Allium cepa. Classification (NCBI taxonomy): domain Eukaryota; kingdom Viridiplantae; phylum Streptophyta; class Magnoliopsida; order Asparagales; family Amaryllidaceae; genus Allium; species Allium cepa. Next base: position 81,107,305 of record CM060928.1, on the reverse strand, counting down.
AAGACGTGTCAATTACACTAAGCTAGTAAATAAATGAGTTTAGCTTCATGTCCCATAACCACTGGCTTAGCTTAAATATTTATGAACAAATTGTAGGTCTCCACTTGAAAATTCTCACGAGAGTATCAATCTAACAAGTCCAAAAATTAACCGACGAAGTAAACGCAAACGTTTCATACCACTTGTTTTACTAAGCCGTTTAATTAGATTTCTCAAACGAATGAGTAAAAGGTTTGTATATACTAATAGGTTAGAAAATGGTTTTATAAACGAGCTTTGTATTAATAGTAGAGTTGATATCATTTTGAGGAAAGAGTTTTGATATTTACTACTAGTATGGAAACCTTTGTATTTCAAATTGACAAGTCACAAAAATGATTGTAGAAACAATCTATCACAAAAAGATTCACATACGAAGACGTGAATCAAATCCAAAGGAATCGATACCAAATCCGTCAAAATGGATATTCCCCAAATCCCGAAGTAGTAGTCATCAAGTTCGATAATAAATGATAACAACAAATCGGATAATCACGAATCGATAAAAATTGGAATCTCAATAAAAATAGACGAATTGGACCGAAGCAAGCAAGTCAGGCGACCGGACCAGATGGTTAGTCGACTGGCACAAAACCTGGAAACTCTTGGGTTTCCAATTCAGTCGAATGAACCATCGGGTCAGTCGACTAATACGGGGACAAAAAATTTTCTGCCCCTGGTTCAGTCGACTAACCCCCTGGTTTAGTCGACTGAACCTGCTTCATTAGCAGTTCTAGCCTATCCCCCTTGTGGGGCAAAATCCATAACACGAAACAGAATGATGCGAGCGAGCAACGACGACTAGGAATTTATGCCTAGCGACAACCCAGTCTTGTCTGGCTCTCCAAAGCACCTCACTAACGTGTTCAAACATCAAAGATTGGATTTTTCTAAAGATTTAACCCCAAAACACTAAAAATTAGAATATTCACCAATTCAATCCAAATCAAATGCAAATGATCATAAATAAGTGTTAGGAATGCATAGCTAACAACAATGATGGCTATAGGAGTAGATGTGAGTTTAAAAACTCACCTTTTACACAAAAACAAGGAAGGAGAAGCTTGAAAACAAAGGAAGATCAACTACTCTTCAAATTCAACTCTAGAAACTCCAATCTAAGTCTAGAAGCAAGTATTTCCCAAATTAGGTTACAGAAATTTTTTTAAATTGGAGAGATATTGAGATGGAGAAGAAGAAGGAGATGCTTGCCTAAGCTTCTCTTTGATTTTGGAGCTAAAACTTGGATTTGCAAATGAAGTTAGGGCTTAGGAATTCCTAATATCTTTTCTCTCCCCCACTTTTGCTTGAAGCTTGAAGTGTTAAGAAATGATAATGAATGAAGAGGAGAGGGGGTGAAGCTAGGGTCTTATATTAAGTTATTGGGCTGAAACCCAAACCCAAACCCAAACCCAAACCCAAAGCCCTAAGTGAAAATGTCAAAATTCAAGCTAACTCCAAACACATCAATGTTTATAATCAAAAAAGGTCGCAAACGCCATTTTGAACTCAATGGAAGTGGTCTCGAATCCTAATTCGACTGTTTGCAAAAAGTAGCATTTTGAACTTAAATTCGACTTACGATGTTATATTTAAATAAAATATTTAAATATACAATCGTAAAGTATGCGGGTTGTTATAGACTCCCCCTTTAAAGAAATTGCATCCTCGTAATATTTAATAAGAAAATAAAAAGAAACTACCATAAAAGCATATCAACACAGAAGAAAGTTGAAATAAGAAGCCACCTCAAGAAGCACAAAAGAGTAAGTCCGGATGTGTTCGCTCGATGAATTCTCTAGATTCCCAAGAACAATCCTTAGGATTTGAGGACCATTGAACTTTCACAAGAGGGACATCTTTATTTCGAAGGCGTTTTACCTCCGAAGCAATAATAAGAATAAGATGTTGCTCATAAGTCAAATTAGGCGAAACTTCAATTCCTTCCACAACACCGAGCTCAAGAATAGAATCGAAATCTCGAAGGCATTTCCATAATTGAGAAACGTGAAACACGTCATGAATAGCAGAAATTTGAGCCGGTAATAAAATGCGATAAGACACTGAACCAATGCGTTCGGTGATGGGAAATGGACCTATATATCGAAGCGCTAATTTTCCCGATCGACAGAAATGCACAACAACCTTCATAGGTGAAACACGATAAACACAAAATCTCCCAAAGAAAATTCTAATTTCCTTCTTCGGTTATGGGAATAGGATTTTTGTCTACTTTGAGCTTCTTTCATCCTATGGCGAATAGGGTCAATCTTTTCTGTGGAATCACGAATAAAGTCGGGACCTAAAACCAGCTTCTCACCGGCCTCAAGCCAACAAGAAGGAGATCGGCATGGCCTACCATAGAGTGCCTCGAAAGGTGCCATGCCAATACTAAAGCTATTATTATAGGGAAATTCAAAAAGAGAAATATGATCTTCCCAACTTCCACCAAAATCAAGAACCCATACACGAAGAAGATCTTCAAGAGTTTGATTCACCCGCTCAGTTTGTCCATCGGACTGAGGATGATAAGCGGTGCTAAAATTAAGCTTTGTTCCCAAGGCTTTTTGAAGACTCTTCCAAAATTCACTAGTAAACATTGGAACACAATGTTAACAATAGAAGTAGGAACTCCATGCAATTTAAAAATTTCTTTAATAAAGAGCTTGGCTAAAAGAGGTACGGTTCGATTAGACCAAATGGGAACAAAATGGGTGGATTTTGTAAGTTTATCAACAATCACCCGTAGGCTATCATGGACCGAACGAGAACGGGGGAAGACCGTCAATAAAATCCATGGAAATTTGATCCCACTTCCAAATTGGAATGTCCAAAGGTTACAATAACCCATCGGGCCTTTGATGCTCGGCCTTAACAAGTTGGCAAGTCATGCAACGCTTAATGAAGTTAGCAATATTAGATTTTATTCCATCCCAATAATAAAGTCGCTTCACATCTGCGTACATTTTACTACTACCGGGATGAATGGTAAATTTAGAACGATGAGAATCTTCTAAAATGTCTTTATGAAGATCACTAATATTTGGCATGATAAGTCTACCAAATTTTCGAATACCGCCACGAGCATCAATATCAAAGTCTTTCAAACCCTCAATATCAATTTTATCCCTACAACTTTGGCTAAGAAGAGCCAATTAGGGATCTAGCTTTTGGACTTCGAGGATGCGGTCTAAAAGAGAAGGATGAGCCTCAAGGCTACATAGAACAAGAGACGAACAAAAATTGGATTCTCGATCTCGAATCTCGCAATTGGACAAAATTCCGAGATCATTCCATTTGGATATCATCATAGAAACAACCTCTTGTTGCTTATGACTAAGGGCATCAGCAACATGATTCCCCTTTCCGAGAGTATAAAGAATATCAAGATCATAAGATGCAAGAAACTCAAGCCCACGTTGTTAACGCAAATTAAGTTCCTTTTGAGAAAATAAATATTTTAAAGATTTATGATAAGTGTAGAGAGCAAATTCCTCTCCCAAAAGATAATGACGCCAAATTTTAAGGGCGAAAATAGTAGCCGCGAGCTCTAAATCATGAGTGGCATACCTTTTCTCGGCTGGCTTTAATTGCCTAGAAGCATAAGCAATAACAAGTTCCCTTTGCATGAGAATGGCTCCTAAACCAGTACGACTAGCATCAGTATGAACAATAACATCTTGGTTCCCTTCGGGGATCATAAGAATAGGAGCATCGGAAAGGAGCTCTTTTAATTTCTGAAAAGAAGCTTCACATTTGTCCGACCAAATGTATTTAACTCCCTTCTTTGTCAAACTAGTAAGAGGAACGGAAATTTTTGAAAAGTCTTTTATAAAACGACGGTAATAATCCGCCTATCCACGAAAACTACGGACTTCCGTCACACTCTCCGGTCTCTTCCAATTTTGAATAGCTTCAAATTTTGAAGGATCTATGGAAATTCCGGATTCGGAAATAATATGACCGAGAAATTTCACACGAGATTGCCAAAAGTGGCGCTTAATTTTTTTTGCTTTTAATTGATTGCTCCTAAGAGTTTCCAACACAATCCGAAGATGCTTTTCACGCTCTTCCTCGGTTTTAGAATAAACAAGAATATCATCTATAAAGATGAGAACAAATCGATTGAGGAAGTCTTTGAAAGCTCGATTCATAAGGTCAACGAAATAAGCTGGAGCATTCGTTAAACCAAATGGCATAACAAGCCATTCATAAGATCCATACCGAGTATGGAACGATGTCAAAGGAATGCAATCCTATGAAATACGAAGCTGATGAAAATTGGTTGCTAAGTCTAACTGTGGAAAGACTCTAGCACTGCAAAGTTGGTCAAATAAATCATCAATCCGAGGTAAAGGATATTTGGTAAGAACATTAAGCTTACGGTAGTCAACACAAAGCCTAAGTGTACCATCGGATTTCTTCACAAAAATAGCCGAAGCTCCCCATGGAGAGGAACTAGAATGAATAAACTGCTTCGTCACCAATTCGGATAATTGCTTACGCATCTCCTCATTTTCTTTATTGGACATACGATAAGGAGGATGAGTGATAGGTAGAGCTCCAGGGATTAGATTAATTCTAAACTCAATTGCTCACTTAGGTGGTAATACTAAAATGGGCTCAAATATGTCAGAAAATTCACGAACGATGTGAATGAGAGAAATGACATCTTCCTCATCATCATTATCATCATCATGAAGGTTTAGAGAATACAAGGATACTGCCAATTTAGAATCTGAATCTTTAAGAACAATAGAAATCCGCTTAACGGATTGAGGATGTCGAAGGTGAATAGTCCCCTCGGGACAAAGGATATGGGCTTCATAACGGTTAAGCCAATCCATTCCCAAAATCATTCCAAAACCTAAGTAACGCATAACATGCAAATTGGCCTGGAAAGCATAACCACTAAAATAATCTCGACATCTTTACAAAGTAAATTGAGCGTTGCGGATCCACCAACTGGATTCACAATTCTCAAAGAAGTCATCAAAGCCATAATAATCAAAGCAAAGTATCAATAGGTTCTTTTGGTATAAAAGAATGGGATGCACCTGCATCAAAAAGAACTCGAATAGGATAATCACGAAACATAATAAGCTCATCAAGGATAGATTGAGAAATAACTTGACCACGAGAAGTGCTACTAGGGGCATGCACAACATTTAGCTTTCCCTCGCCCTTGCTTTGAAGTTTGGGGCAAGAAGACAAAAGATGACCCGAGCTTTTGCAATAATGACAAAAGAGAGGTTTCGGACATCTATTAGCAAAATGGTCCTTATAACCACAATTGTAGCATTGCCCATGACTATGCGTAGAAGTCTTTGCTACCGGAGTTGCCTGCTTCCCCTTCTTATTGGGATACGGGACTTTGAACTTAATAGGCCTCTTCGTGTTGTTGTTAAAGTTCGGTTTGACACCCATAACTTCAACATCATCTTCTTTATCGGCCTCTTCGAGTCGAAGAGCGATATCAACAAGCTGATCGAAAGAAACTTGTAATTTTCGAAGTAATGGATTTTTGAGATTCTTATTCAAGCCATAGACAAACCTTTGATTTTTATTTAATGGGGTATTAATGTACTCGACCCCATATTTAGAGAGGGATTCAAAAGATGTGACGTAATCCGTCACAGAGGATTCACCTTGAACAAGGTCTATAAAATACCGAGCTAAAGTTACTTTCTCAGCTTCCGGCACAAACTTTAATTCGAATCGTTCCCGGAATTGCTCCCAAGTAAGATCCAATTTAATAATTTCAGGAATCAGAAGCTCATACCAATCTAATGCTCTTTCTTGGAGCATGCTAGAAGATACTTGGACTCGATAAAGATCAATGAGGTTCATGCGAGGAAAGATGCGATCGCATGTTCTAAGCCAAGCTTGGACACTGATAATGCCCTTGGAACCCTTGAACAGCTTTCCACCCAAATTTTTATAATCGCTACACAGGCATGCAAACCCGGATTTTGGGTGAGTAGGCTCTGGAATGGGTCCGACAGCTGGAGCATTCTTTATAAGATCTAGAAGCTGTTGGGCAGACATAAATACTCCATCCTGAGGAGTAGCACTGTATTGACTGGCGTTGGGACGGCCTGGTTTAACCATTTCTCTTCTTTAAGAAAGAAAGAAAGAAGAAGAAAAGTGTATTCACAAAATGAATGTCAAACAATCATGATTGATAAAACAAGGCATTATAAAAGAAAATAGGATAGAACGGGTCCTATGACTCGTTTAAATCCTAAAGCACGATTCCTAAGAAGGACTTAGGACAAAGATCCTTCCTAGGTTATTCTACATTCTTTCGAAGTTTGGCTCCGATACCAAGCTATCACACCCAACCTCTATACTCACGCTAGCCAAGGACACTACGGAGTAATTCCATCAACTAGCACGAAGAATATGGCTATTGTGGAGCGGCCATCCGTGTAAATACTTTGTGTGAGCACTGGTATGTCAGATAGTATAACATGCATATCTTTTCAAGAGGAAATCCGACATATCAATAGAAACTCAAAGCTACTACACAGTGGCTATGTGGTCTTCGGAAACAAATATACAAATAAGCATGACATAAATCAGTTACAGACGTTCATATCTCAAAGGTGGAAACAGATATGAATATAACACATAAAAGTGTACATCAGAGTAGTGCTCAAACAAGATCCACACTATCACAAAAGAATAGATATAAGTGCTAGACAAAAGAATATGTATACATCAAGGAGTCTCTATCTCAAATGTATAACAATAAAAACTACCAATCTAATGTAGTTCGACAAAAGTCAGATGATGGCCGCAGATAAGGAGTCAAGCAGAAGCATCTGTAACATCTCGGTCTGACCCGAGTATTATTTAATAAGAAAATAATAAACGGATCAGTCTAGCTATAAATATAGGGTGAATGAGACAGAATAATAGATATGACAGAAACATATGCTAACAATAATGCCATACTGTAACAAGTATACATTTAACAACAATAAAAATCATACAATATCTCAAAAATCTCATAACATAAAAAAGAATATCATACTCTTTATTTTATTCACCAAGCCACAAATATTGGCAAACACCTAAATGCCAATCGTAAAAGTTGGAGAAACACAAATTCACCAATGCACAAATATTGATAAAACTTATCAATGTAAATCACTAAAATATGTGAAAACACAAATTCTAAAAATCATCAATTTAGAAATCCAGAAATCACAAAAGGGGAAGGCCTATCACAAAAAGGGAGCATGAAAACTCATCAACATGTGTATCACAAACGGAACTTTATTCCATGGTCGCTAACCATTAAGCCGGTGCAACGACATAGTACAATATCGGTACGCCCGAGGAACCGGAAACTCAAATAATTCGAAACAACGACGTAGTACAACGGTACGCCCGATGAACCTGATAAGCCGGACAACGACGTAATATAACGGTACGCCCGATGAACCGAACTCCATAAAAGAACATGGGTCGCTAGCCTACAAAAATGTGTTCAAACACCAAAGAACCAATAGGTCATTAGCCTATAAAATAAATGAGACAAAACTCCATAGAACGAGGTACAGTCCCCTATGTGGACAAAGAGACATAGCATATCGCTAGTCTAAATCACAAAAATGATCAACATCGATCATCAAGAAGTGTCAATTACACTAAGCTGGCAAACCACTGGCTTAGCTTAAATATTTACGAACAAATTGTAGGTCCCCACTCGAAAATTACCACTACAGTTTCAATCGAACAGGTCCAAAAATTAACCGACGAAGTAAACGCAAACGTTTCATACCACTTGTTTTATAAGCCGTTTAATTAGATTTCTCAAACGAATGAGGAAAAGGTTTGTATATACTAATTGGTTGGAAAATGGTTTTATAAATGAGCTTTGTATTAAAAATAGAGTTGAAATCATTTTGAGGAAAGAGTTTTGATATTTACTACTAGTATAGAAACCTTTGTATTTCAAAGTGACAAGTCACAAAAATGATTGTAGAAACAATCAATCACAAAAAGTTCACATATGAAGACGTGAATCAAATCCAAAGAAATCGATACCAAATCCATCAAAATGGATATTCCCCAAAATCCCGAAGTAGAAGTCATCAAGGTCGATAATAAATGATAACAACAAATCGGATAAACATGAATCAATAAAAATTGGAATCTCAAACAAAATAGGCGAATTAGACTGAAGCAAGCAGGTCATCGACTGGAATAGATGGTACGTCGGCTGGCACTAAACGTGGAAACTCTCGGGTCTCCGGGTCAGTCAATTGAACCATCAGATCAGTCGACTGATACGGGGCCAAAAAATTTTCTGCCCCCTGGTTCAGTCGACTGAACCTGCTTCATTAGTAATTCCAGCCTAGCCCCTTTGTCGGGCAAAATCCATAACATGAAACGGAACGATGCTAGTGAGCAATGACGATTAGGGATTTACACCTAGCGACAACCCAGCCTTGTATGGCTCTCCGAAGTAGCTTACAAACGTGTTCAAACATCAAAGATTGGATTTTCTAAAGATTTAACATCAAAACACCAAAAATTGGAATTCCCCAATTCAATTGGAATCAAAAGCAAATGATGATAAATGAGTGTTAGGAATTCATACCTAACAACAATGATAGCTATAGGAGTAGATGTGAGTTAAAAAACTCATCTTTTACACAAAAATAAGGAGGATGAGCTTTAAAGCAAAGGAAGATCAACTATTCTTCAACTTCAACTCTAGAAAATCCAATTTAAGTCTAGAAGCAATAATTTAACACATTAGGTTATAGAAAATTTCTGAAATTGGAAAGACATTGAGATGGAGGAAAAATGAGATGCTTTCCTAAGCTTCTCTTTAATTTTGGAGCTAAAACTTGGATTTGCAAATGAAGATATGGCTTAGGAATTCCTAATCTCATTTCTCTCCCCTCATTTTTGCTTAAAGCTTGAAGTGTTAGGAAATGAGAATGAATGAAGAGGAGAGAGGGTGGAGCTAGGGTCTTATGTTAAGTTATTGGGCTGAAACCCAAACCCAAAGCACAAAGTGAAATTGTCAAAATTCAAGCTAACTCCAAACATATCAATGTTTATACTCAAAAAGGTCGCAAAAGCCATTTTGAACTCAATGGAAGTGGTCTCGAGTCCTAATTCGGCTATTTGCAAAAAGTAGCTTTTCGGACTTAAATCCGACCAACGATGCTATATTTAAATATAGAATCGTCAAATATGCGGGTTGTTACGATCTCGAATTATACAAATTCGAGTTATTATTTCAGATGTTGATTTAATCCCATAAATCAAATTAACCTTTACATTTTAATTTAATAGCCTAACAATTAAATTCTGAGTCCAAATTTCAAAATTCCATTTAAAATTGCCTTTACTTCTTCATAAACTTATTTCTAGGTTCAAATAATAGTTCAAATCTAATTTATTACCTAATTTTAACTTTGAAACCAATTTTCAACAATTTTAGTTTGCAAGTTCATTTAAATATTCAAATCTTAAGCTCAAAGTGATTTTATTTTCACAAGTTCAATTTTTATCCTTAAAAATCAAAATCACTTAAATAATTTCAAATTAAAGTTTTATTTCCATTTAATTTCAGCAATGGATATTTATTTCCTCAATCCATTTCTAAATTCATTCAAATAATCCAATTCATAGTTCCACAGATTATTAGTAGCAACAGGATGATAGCGGGGTATAAATAAATATTCAATTTATATAAAACATCCATCAACAGCATTTATTACCCATTTCCAGATCTCAAACCCGTTTGAGTCTTATACAACTCCCTTCTAAATCAACCAATTTAACTTTCCTAAGTTAAATCTCAATTTCATCTTGAAGTTTCCAAATCAGGTTGTTCATTCAAACTTATTTAACTTCTTCTAAGTTAAATTCAATTTAATCCCATTAACCCCACTCTATTTGAATTCTCCATTTCAAATTTCAAATTTCTATCACTTAAAAATTCAAAAAATTATTTTACTTTGGATTTTTAAATCACACTTCAAGGAAAATCAAAACTCATCACTTTAGAGTTTATTTCAAATCATCTTTGATATTATGCATATCCATACATATATACATATTTACTTCTCGGCCCACCAACCCAAATTTAAACCACCTTTGGTTTTAATTCAAAACAAATTCTTTTAAATATTTCAAACAACTTATTATTTTGAAATAAGACTACATTCAAAATAGTCTGAATAATATTATTTATTATTTCCTTTAACACTTTGAAACAATTCCAAATTTTTTTCTGGACTTAAAACTTCACAATTTAAAACCTTTTCCATTTACAAGTCAGTTTCATCTAAATTGTTACTTCTTTAAAACTTTTCCTTTTTCTTTATCATTGTTTATTGGAAAACAATAATCCCATCAATAACCATTTATATTCTGGTTTGAAACCAATTCTAATTCATCTTATTTGTATAGTTCATTCTATTCAATTCCCATTTTGATATATATATATATTTATTTATTTATTTATCACTTAATTCTTATTCAATTTCAATATCCAACAACCAATTATTGCTTTATATATAAAATATAAGCTTTTCTAAAATAATTCTTTAAAACCATTTTTAAAATCATCATATAGGAAAATAACAAGTACGCTTTCATAAATATATATATATATATAGACACACATACTCAACTCATCCTAGGGTACTACTGACCCTATCCTTAACGAGTAAACCCACCAGAGACAAGGTTCTCTCTCAACCTTCCGCTCTGCTACCAAATGTAATGACCCGCAATTTTCGATCCTGAAAATTCCAGATAGTTTGGAAAAGAAGAAAAGAGATAAAAGAAGAAACAGAAAACAAGTCACAGAATCTCACATTCGTAGTGGATCAAAATATTATATCAAATAATAGAAGTTATACAAAGGAAAACTGCATCAGTTAATTTACATCAGTATATCAGAGTTACAGAATTACACAAATACTGGACAATTAAAATCACATATCCCATCTATACAACAATATATCACAGCGGAAACACTCTATACGTTCCTCCCATCCATCTCGCCTTCTGAGCTTGAGAACATCCTTACCTGAAAATCTGTAATACTCGGTCTAACCCGAGCATTACAACAAAGTAACACCCGGGTTAGGCTAGAAACCAGCATGAGTAAACCCATATAACATGAAATGCTAAGCTATAACATAAGTCAATACCAGGGTAACTCGTACCCTTACGAGTTCTCAAAGTTCATCAATTATTACAATAGTATCCAAGAATCGTTACTCAGTTTAAATATCCATGATACTTAACCAATTTCATTCCAGCCTATTTGATTCCATACATCAAAATTTTAAAGAATTTAGATTACTAATCGAAGTGGTTTTGGCTATTGTTGATACCCGACCCAGGTCTCTTTAATTTCAATGTCATTCCTAATCCTAATTATCAAGTTTTTAAACAATACAATTTATATTCAGGATATCAATCCACACAACAATTTATCTCACATAGATAAACCACCTTATCACTGTCCAACCCAAACCTATCATATCACAGTACATCACAAATTATCAGTCTTAATATTAATCCAACTCTTAATGCAATTCAATCAATCATAAGCCAAGTTCGATTAATTCTTTATCCGTTTAATTAATCTCCAATTGAATTAATTACTAACCTTAATCACTCGGATTACCTTAATCCTGCCTACTAAACATTAATTAATTTCAACCTAATTAATTAATCATTTTTTTAATTGTCCATCTTAATTAATCATCCTTGATTAATTATACATTAATTACATTGAATAATTAACCTTTAATTAATTACATAAATTAATTAGCCTTAACCATTCACAATAATTAACTTTTGATTATTCTCATTAATCACCCTTAATTAATTACATTCAGTAATAATTATCCTCTAATTACTTTCATTAATTAATTACTCTTTTAATAATTACTTTAATTAATCCTTTAATTAATTTCACTAAGTGATTATTCCTTAGTTACTTCCATAATGTAATTATCCTCTTTAATTTCATTACATTTAATAACTATCCATAATTAATGAAAGATAAATCCTTTGTTTCTAATTAGTAACTTAATTAAATCATTTAGATTTTATTTAATTAAGTACTTGAAATTAATCTTGTACAAAAATCATTTGGAAACCCTAAACATATTAAAATCGATATACATATCTTAATCATCATATTATTTTGAAATCGCTTGTTAAGCAATGAAATTAACTGATATATAATTTCTCCAATCGAAACAATTTGAAACATCGACTTTATACTTATATTTTTGGAACACGAGACAAAACTCGTTAAGTTCCTATGCTTGAAAACTAGCACACAACTTATTGCTTCTACAAAATCTGGTCAATGCTATTCACTTGAAGACTCGGATAAATTTTCTTAAAAATTCTCGGCCCACGCTCTCAAACCCCGAGCAAGGAACCGAGTGCACCCCTCATCAATACGCGAATGAACCCGAGCCGTAACCTTCTCTCTCGAGCTTGAAAAACACTCAACGGAAATCACTTGACACACCGGACACATGCACGTGCACACCAAAACTGGTCGTCTCCGACCTACTTCCCATTCACCACTTAGTCACCGATGATCATCACGATCCATTATTCTACCTAGAATCCACGATCCATCCTGAAATCGAAATCGAGCGATCTCGAACCCATCAGAAAAACGAAATCAACAAAAACCACCCGCACTGCCACCACAGACCACCGTGGCCATGAAACTCCGACCAAGTCTTCGTCTTGACTCCTCACTTCGTTATCCCCACATCCGATCGAGAACAATTTCCCATTGACGTCATAATTTCCAATGAAACAGTTGAACTCGAACCCAGACCCTAAATATGCCTCGCCACACCACCATGTTCATCTAGAAATTTCCTCGCCAATTATCCCAAAATCTATGACACACGAGCCATCTGTAGGCCAAGTCTCGACCGACTACATCATGCCGATCGTCGCCAATCGATGATATTTCCAAAATCGACCAATTCCAAAATTCTCAACAAATTCAATATTAAAAGTCATGAAATTTATATCAAAAATCATCATTTCACAACACTAATCTGTTTATGGGATCAAATTACAGAATTATAAATATTGATTTTTTTTATTTATATTCGGTTTCTACTGTTATTTCATATTCTGGAACTAATTACTATGTTAAAACATCTAAAACTATTTTTAGGATTTACATTACTCTGATATAATCGTACTTTATTTAAAAATCATAGCCTAAATTCGAATGTTTTGGAAGATATAAATTTTCTAATGATTAGAGCCTGAATTTTAACAGAGCATGTTTATATATAAACATGCACAGGCATTTCACAAACAACCATATTTATTTTCATACATTCACATCCAAATATTTATGTAAACCTCACTACTACAACCATCCATCATATGCACTAAAACGTATAACCCTATTAAAGTTCTAAGGGTTTTGTTTACTCACTTGTTTATAATGAAAACATAGAATAACTTGTTCTTTGATCTGCTCCTTGAAGCTTGATTGATCTGAGAACTTATACTTGATTTTGAAACAATCTGTTGCTAGATGTTTTGAATCTACTTGAGTTAATCTTGAATATGTTTTGATCCCTTTCTGGTTTTAGTTTTTGGAAGAAGGGAGAAGAAATTTATTGAGGAGAAAAATGTGAAGAGTTTCTTCTTTTATTTTTTTACAATAAACAGCCTCTTCACAAATAAATTTTGTATATTTTTAAATTTAAGGGAAAAATCAAATGTGCCACATGTTTATTTGCATGTTAACTTAAGTACAATTGTTTAAATAGATAATTACCAAGCTTACAAATGTCTTCATGTATTTATATTTATATTTATTTATTTCTTATGTTTTCTTTCTTTTATACTTATTTATTTGTTTATTCTATGTTTTGAGAAATTGTTTTATGTTATATATATATATACAACTAGGAGTATTTCATGGATAATTTTTCTAAAAGAAAGTACATTAAATCCTATTATTTAATTATTATTTCAAATTTAAGTCATAATAAAATAAATATACATAGATATTATTCTTTAATGTTTAAAAATAGAGTTTGCTTAAATAGCCTTTGAAAATCATCATGTCGAACTCAAATCAATAGTTTCCTAATCATAATATAAATATATGCGCACACACATGAATATATGAACACACTTAAAAATTTCAATACTATAAAGTTTGCATATGTCTATTTACATATTTTTAATTAACCATAAGGTTTACTACTTACAGAAAATTATTTATTATAGTTTTAAGTCCATATATATATATATATTCAGATATTTTGAAATTATTAGAATTTTATCCGTTCAACTGAATAAAACCAGTTAATTATCCAATTGTCAGATGCCAAAAATCTAGGTTATCATATTAATTAAATTTTGTGGTTTTTTTGGAGAATTTATAAATGTGATCATGCGACTCGGAGGTGTGAATTCAGCCATTGATTATTATTGAACAGTTCAAATAATCATGTACATACATCACCTTAGCAACTTGTGTAACATTTGGGCCCAATTCATGGCTTATAGACTTTTTTAGTAAAATTATATTTCATATTATCTTAATCGATACCATTTGATAATAATAATTTACACACGTTTCCTTCATCAAAACTATTTCAATTTAAGACATATGGAATTTAGTATCGATCAAAATTCCAATATTCTCTACATTTAACTTAGTTATTACAAAAACAAAGTGCTTAGTTCAACAATAACATTTACTACTAATTATACTACTTCAGCCAAGGATTTTGACAACGAGTTGACTAAAATTGACCTTGATACTAACCTTATATAGTTAAGAAGACAAATTCTCCCTTGAATTGCATTTTACTTCCAATGCTTCAACTCAGACCCAACTACTCACTCGATGGATCGTCATTCCATGATTTAACTATAACCAAAGTGGAGTACTCATATTGAAGTTCCACGATATTCTCAAGTCGAAGTAGCCATGTAACATCGTCACACTAAGATTTCATATTTGACCTAGTAATTATCAACCAATAGGAAACCCTTAGAATAGTCATTGGATGCATATCTGATAATACATAACTCGTTGGTGCCCCAGCAGCATCGTCCAACATTTGGAGAGTGTTACGCACTCACGTCTAAATAGATGAATTAATATCCTTTTCATATAAGGATTATTTAAAAAAATGTTATTTTATTTTGTGATTAATTATCCACGATTGCAACTATTTACAACTAACACTACATGATATTGTATTTAAGGATTTTCTTATTATATACTTTAAATTAATTACATCACAATATACCAAGTACGTAAAAGAAAATGAACACAGTTACTAGAAACAAGACTGACTATAGAGTTTGATATATGTAAAAAATATTAGATAATTGCCCGAGGGCATACGATTAACTCTTTCATGAACTAGTACAAATTGACCGTGTTTACTTTACATGTTTTGATGAATTTACTATTATATTCTCTAAACATATACATTCGAACATATTCGATCCCGATACATCATATATATACGTGTCTATATATTTATATGTATGTGTATGTGCATGTGTATAATTTAAAATGTTAATAATTTAAAATTTAAAATTTAGATATGCATATTTGTTACACAATAATAATGTATAGGTGTATTAAGATAAACAAACAGAAGAAAACAATTTTTTTTTCAAAAGGTCGCGAACCTTTTATAAAGAAAATATTTAATGACATAGCTATTACTACCGGGCTAATCTAAATATTTAATGTTCATAATGCAATGCAGGCATCTCCAGTTCATTTCCCAAAATTGATGTTGGAAAAATGAAGCTGTTTTTTGGCTAGGGTTTTTTATATTATTTGTTTCATGTTCTCTTAGTATTTTCTTATGTTGTACTAATTGCCTGTAATTTCTAGTTATTAATAAAATGGTAGGCCTCATTCAAGCCCGCTAGCTTTGCCAAATAAATTTCATAAAAATTATACAACACCAAAAATGCTATGTTATTATGCATAGATAAAATTCTTTCCGAACTTAAATCATAGTTTATATAACATATACATATTATATAAATATTTACATAGTTATTATCAATTGAATAATATTATATTTAATTTTGAATTTTTCTAATCAAACTGTGAGAAACATGAGTGTTGTGTATACACAAATAAAACTCCTTATATATGTGCGTGCACTTGATTATACAACCATCGATTGTGTGACAATAAATCGTTTTCAAGATTCATGTTAAATGAACTATCTAACATATTTGTGATATAATACTCGAATTAAACATTCTTCAACAAGAAATATACCTTTCATCAAAGCCTTGAATTCACACTTTGAAATGTTGAATTTGGTCCTTGAATCGAATTCCTAGTCTTAGAGTTTCTACCTCTCGAACTTTCTTACCAACGATGATCAAATCATGTTATTTTGATGTAAAATTAACTTTAAATTTTTGTATTTTTAGCAAGCCATGACTGATTTATTTTGATGTAGGAGTGTGGTTTTTGGAATAAAGTTCTATAAGAAATGAAAGGGTTAAGTCATACCGAAGAAAGAGAATTAATCTTGTGATTAATATTTTCACTAAACTCTTTTAATACAACAATTTAATTTAAAATTCGAAAGGAAAAGCCTCATTATTTACTTCTTCCGTGGTCGGCTATATTTATAGCAATTATGGCTGTATATGTATAACGAACCGAAATTCTGAACAGTGTATGTAAACATTTAATTATTTAAATTTGGATTAAATGTGTTTAAATGGATTTTGTACCCTTCATAAACTCTTTTTAATAAATAAATAATACGAGGAAATTTTTTTACTACAAATTTACTAAAATATATACTTTGAAGAAACATCGATAATGTGATCGAAAACCGTTTAAATAATAATCGCCTTTTAACTCGATATAAGTTGTTTGAATCAAATGATTGTAATTTAATCTGTTAGAAATTTGAAATTTTTTAGAATTTAAATAAACGATGTAGAATTTATAATCAGCACTGAGTTAAGATAAAGCGTAATTTTGTTTAACAAACTGATGAACAAAAGTGGACTTCACATGCACTGAACGAACCCATCAATACATAAGAATTATCTAATTACTCTTATATGACACATATCCCTTACGTGCTCTCTAGCATGAATAAATTGAGAAAAGTGCCAAGGCTTGTGACACTGGGCAAATATCCACAATTGCCGACAAATAGAAAATGCATGTATGTATAAGAGCGAAACACAAAATATCAAACCATAAAATACCCAATCTTCTTTCGGCTATAACTTTATCTATATTGAACCAAATTTGATTATCTTTTACTTTCTGGAAATATGGTTCAATAACGAAAAAGTTTCAAATTGATCACTTTTCTTAATTAAGGTATATCTTAAGTGAAACCTAGTGGGGAGTGAGTGATTCCGTTAGCCTAGTTTTTTCAACTTGTAAATTTTCTTTTCGATTTCAAACATCATAACTATTTCTATACAACTATTTATCCTTTAAAATTTGGATCAAAACCTCCTCATGATATTACAAACAAAACATAAAAGTTTTGTAACGACCCGATATTTTCGACCATTCGCATCCATTATAAGTGTATAGGTAGACACTCATGCCGGAATTGAATTGCTCAAAATACCGCGTTGTAAATAAAAATTTGGCAAATCTCAGAATATACAGTAAATAATAATCACAGATCACAGACACAGAGTATATAATAATGCAACGGAAGTAAAAAGAGATAGTAGTTCATGAAGCTACTATATAAAAATAAGATACATCAGAGTTAAATAGGATACAACAGAAGAGTAACAAGATACATCAGGTACAAATCAGAATACATCACTGAAACACTGGATACTGAAACAAAATAGATGGCTGGATCTTCAAGGAAAGCTCCAACTCTGAAGGTGAATCTTGAATGCTAACTCAATCAATCTGACTCGAGCGTAAAGCAAAATACAAAACACTCGAGTCAGGACATAAATACTTATGAACTATAATTAAACTCAAGTGAAAAGTAACAAAAATGCATCAATAACTTAAAGGATGCTTGGGATCGCCCATCCTTTAAGGATCCGTTAAACTATTTACTATGTAGTAATATTGCGCTACTATAATAATGTCTACAGTAAAATAAACATACTTTTAAATAGCATTAAGGCTTTACATTTTCCACCTTAACACAATTAATGCCAATACTCTATACAGTACCTGCATATCTCCTGATCGGGAGACTATGAGAAGATACTGCATAGGTACGACACAAATAGAAACTCGTAGTAAAGGCTCGGTATGGTAGGTGACACGGCACACAAGGCAATGCCAGGGTAGATATACCAATTACGCATACGGGCTGGTGGTAACGCAGCAGCCACATACGCCCACCTCGGAACACACTCCCAATCAAAATCGGAGGATGGCCATCTAATCAATCACCAGTAAGAGTATAGTATCGAAGGAATGTGTCCGACCAGAGGTGCTACCTCCTTTGGCCTGAGATCGCTCCTGTTTTAGCCACCTTATGCCAACTCACGGGAGTTGGGTCCACGTAATATACCTCAAGAACGTCGCCACCATCTTATTTCATTTTGGAATCTCCACCGCGTACACGGTTGTTAAAGTGGTTTTTGGAGTTGGCAGAGAGTATGACAACTTCCGATCCCGGTCTCTTTAACAACCAAACGTTATTATGACGCCGTGATCATTTCAAAATAGTTTATACTTCAAAAGGATCAAATCATTTCATTTCAAAACTATATTCCTTCCAAAATAGTTTACGCTTCGAAACCAAAACCATTTTTATTTCAAAACTATATTCAAATCAAATAGTTTATCATTTCCATTTCAAACATATATTCACCTTTAAAAAAATTCATAATACTTTCAAAGTATAACTTTTCCGAAACCAAAATACTTGAATCGTTACACTTTGAAAATCATAACTTTCCGAAATCATTCATTTGAAATCAATCTTTTAATTCTTTACACTTTACAAATTTATTCCATGAAACCAAAATTTTCAATTTCCAACTTAATTCAATCCAAACCATCAGTTTCGATTAAATTTGCCAATAACTATTTCAAATCATACCAATTTCAAATATAGATTTGATCCATAAAGTAAACTATTCAATTTTTAATATATTTCAAAGCTTTCATATCCCGCATTTCAAAAACTAATTTTTTTTTTATAATTTCATATATCTCAGATCTAGTTTCATTATTACTTAATTTTGAAATATTTATTTCATAAATCCAATATTATTTAAATAAACTTACATTACAATTAAACCAAATATCTTTTCATACAAATATAAACTTCAATATTCCTTTATCAAATAAATCAAAATCAAATATCATTCCACATTCACATTCTTTGCTAAAATAAAGATCAAATCATTTCCAATCATTTCAAAATCATTAAAATATTACATCCTTTCAAAACTTCATAATCAAATCATTATTTGAATTCAAATCAAAATATTCAAATTTAAATATCATTTAAAAATCAAATATTTCATTAATTTATTATTTCAAACATCATTACAAAATACATTTCAAAATTCCATTTAAAAATTCATTTATCTCATTACATTTCATTCCGTTTAGTACATAACCAAGTAAACTTATTTAAAATTCAAATTCAAATTTAAATTCCTTTAAAATTCATATTTAAATATTAAAATATATTCAAAACTTCTTAAATTTCACAATTAATCAATTTCCAAAAGTTAAATCATTTAACACTTTAAAATATAACTCAAACAATGTTAAAATCTGTAATATTTCAAACATTGTCAAATTATAGCAACGACAGCATTTATAAAGTGCTATCGTAGCTTATAGCTTCCAAAAATGGTTTAGATCAAGAATAACGGCATTTATAAAATGTCGTAATAGATATTTAGTTATTTCAAACATTGTTAGATTCAAAACAATAGCATTTAAAAATGCTGTCAAAAGACTACAACATTTTGAAAATGCTATAAAATTCCAGATTTCATTTAAGCTTTTCAAAAATAAAAATAAAACTCCAAATTTTTATTATAACTTAAAAAACATATTTCTAGACTTCAAAATTTCACATTTAAAATCATTTTAACATATGATTTAACACAACAAAATTTTTAGATCAAATATTCAATTTAAAAACTCCATTCATTTATTAAGTCAAAATTCGCTGTTTATTAACATATAAATTAAATAAAACTTAAAATTTTACTTCAAATACAATTTCAAAACTTTAAATTTAATTTCCATTATTTATTTACATTTTAAAATAAAATTTAAAGTCTAAAATCACATTTACTCCAAATTTACATACTTGAATTCACTTAAATTCACAATTTCAAGATTTAATATTTAATTTTCTTAAAACCATAATATATATATTTTTAAATCAATACTTTTGAAAATACATATTTTTAATAAAAATCATTTAAAAATATACCACGGGGTCTGTATATAATTTTCTAACCTAGGTCAAGTGATAGAGATATATATCGTTTCAACCGCAGTTTACGAAGAAAACTCGGGTTCTATCATTTCAAACCCGCAATCCCAAGTCAAATAAAATACAATAAAAATCGCTCAGGCCTATCATTTCAGCCCATAACGATTTTTCCCTATTCTAAAGTCCGTTCGGGTATGTATCATTTCAACCCATAGTGATTCTATTCTAACAGGGAACTTGT
Source organism: Allium cepa (assembly GCA_030765085.1). Lineage (NCBI taxonomy): Eukaryota > Viridiplantae > Streptophyta > Magnoliopsida > Asparagales > Amaryllidaceae > Allium > Allium cepa. The sequence goes on along the minus strand of CM060928.1, from coordinate 81,086,557 downwards.
AGTGTGAATATATGCATAAACAATATAAACAATGTCAATGTCACAATATAATGTCATATATCAGATGTCAGGTGATAATTAATAGTTTTAACATGGTAATAACATGGTATAGCATATCATATGATCAACGTTAACTTGCATAACATTTTATATTACTAAACACTTGTCATCAATTCACTATTTCATAAGTAAAAATGCCAGAGTGAGAAAGATTCACTTTTTCAAGCTGAAGACCACTACGACACACAAAACGATTCCAAAGGCTTGACAAGCACGATACAGCATGACTAGTGATTCAAATGAGTGGAGAGAGCCAATACATCATCTTGTAAACAACTAAAAACAAGACAATTTAACATATGAATATTCAACACAAAATTATATAGAAACAAGTTGAAATACAAGGCAATAAAGACAAGACCTTGTCTTTACCATTCAAATGCTCGACCAATGTGGATCATGAGCTCAGCCAATGATGTGTTAAGCTTAGGTTTGGTATCATATAGGTCAGTTTTTGTCAAGTATGGCATCCAAAACAAGTGGAGATGAAGGTGTAGTGGTGATAACATGAAGCATACCAAAGACAATGCAAAAGTGGCAAGTTGTTAAACTTTTTGGCTCGGCATGGGTCAATTGGAGCTCGAGCATAGGGGGTTTCAGATTTGGTCAGTGGGTAGGTGGATGGTCAGAGGTGGTATCGTGGAGGTGGTGGAGCAATATGAGGTGGCCAAGGCAAGATATGAAGGAGATAGTGAAGTTTATGGCTAGGCTACGCAATTTCAAGGGGTTTGATGCAATGTTTGTGGTGCTAGCTTCAAGTAGTGGTCAAGGCCAGATCTGGACAGAGGGGAGAGGAGTGGTTGCTGCCATGTATGGTGGTCGTGGTGGTCGGTGGAGATGAGGGTGGTAGAGGCTAGGCCGAGCAAGACTAGAGAGGAAGAAGCAAATCAATTAAAATTGAAGGGGAGAAGAGATAAAGGAGGCCATTGCTCTTTTTTTTTTTCTCAAATGAAATAGCCATGAATGGTGATGAGATGGGAAGGTTTTTCACGTGAATCAACAGGAAATACACGGCCAATGCAAAATAAATGAACGGCTAAGTCAAAATGAAAAGTCAACAGAAGGTGTAAAGCCAAAGGTAGGTGAAAAGTCACATGCAAATGAAAGGTTTAAGTCTTTTTGTATTTCCATTTCTTTTTAAAATTTAAATACAAGTAAAATATGTATAAATATAGATAAAACACGAAAATATAGTAAATGAACAAAAATAAATAAATAAATATTAATTAAATATAATTAAATTAAGAAAATAACAAATAAAATGTAAATTAGGCTTGAAAATTTGAAAATAAATGAAATGAACTTTGGGAGAGTTGTATGTACATGAAAAATATTTATAAATAAAGATAAAAAAAATATGCATATGTAAAAATGAATAAATAAATTTTAATTAAATATAATTTAAATGGATAAAATATCAAAAAAATGGAAACTAACCTTTAAAAATAGAAAATAAATTCAATGAGCTTTAGAAAAATTCAAACATCACTTTAAAAATATTTAAAAGGTAAAAATATATGTAAAATAGCATATAATACAATTTAGAATAAGATATGACAATTAAAAAGATTATTTATATAATTTAAAATAAACAATTTTGTTAAATACAACAAATTTCACACAATAGTTAAAATGGCATAACTTTCACATTATAAATCAGATTTCAACGAAATAAAAAGCAGTGTTCTTAAAATTTTATTTACTTTCATAATAAAATATAAAATTAAAATTTTCAAACTTTTAAACTTTAAATTTAAAAGTCAAAGTTTGACCGTTTTGACCAAAATTCACTTTTCTGGAAATATTCAATTTATGCATGATTGAAATTCTAATCCACATCAAAATCAACATTTATATTTCAATTAACAAAATATATTCATTTTAATAAATAAAATAAAGTTTTTAAATTAGAAATTTAAATTAAAATAATTAAAATATAGAATTACAATAATCAGAAAATACAGGGTTGTTACAAGTTTGGTGTGCTATATAAAAGTGGAAGGAAGTAAAAAAGTGGCAAATCCATGAGCAGTTCTGCAGGCTTGGACGTGAGCTATGACGTAGAAGGTATGAGGTTTTTGAGCAAAAGATTGGACATTTTGATGTTTAAGGGATGGTAGGAAGCATGCACATTTCTTCAAGGCTTGTGCATTGAGTTACCATGGAGTTTTGTGGGTTTTCTCACCATCAAAATCGATATGAAGTACTTATACAATGGTTTGAATTATTTATGCGTTTCTTGAGTTTATATTGTGATGTTTGGTTTACATATTTTCTTTAGGAAGCAAATAACATATCTAGATAATGATTGTGGACTAGTATGACTTTGTAACAAAGCACATAAGGATTAGTAGGGCTTGAAATGGAAGTGGATTTATAGTGATAGTCCCTATAAATGCACTTTGGAAACCTTACTTTGTTGATTTCTATGGATAATTGTAGAGAGATCCTTCGGGGTTTTTTTTCCATGATTGTAATGAAATATGTATATGCTAGTTACTATTAAAAGATTAGATGCTAAAAATTTGGTTATCATTTCTGAAATCAAACTTTTAAGTGTATAAAAAGGAATTGGCAGAACCTATTATTGTACTGGTCTATAGCACTTTTAGAAAGGTTGTAATAATTTTTGACTACTTTTTATAGCACTTTGAAATGTTGCCTTTTAAGTTAAGACTTTAAACGTTTATAAATGACTTTAAACGTAACTATTTTAGGCCAGCCTTTTTTTCAATCTTTTCTAACATACATTGGAGTGTTCTAAAAGTGGCTTGAGATTTTTATGTATTTTTAAGAATTAATTAAGAATTTTTAAAGTATGTAGGTATATATTACATAAAGGAAAACATTTATTTTTCAAGTTTTAAATTCATTGTAAATTAACAATCTTTTGGTAACATTTAAATAAATATTTTGAACTATATTCTAAGTATTTCTAAGGATATACAAAGTACATATAATTTTTCAGATTTTTTTAATTATTTATTTAAGTATTAAAAAGCTTGTATAATATAATTTCTTTTAAATTGTTTTTAGATTTTATTAAATGTATTAGATTATGAATTAATAAAGTAATAAAGGAAAATGTGACGACCCGAAATTTTGGACGTTTGAAATTAGAATATTTAATTGGTTTTAAATATTTAAACGTTAATTTCTAATTTGAATTTCAAATATCACTATTTGTTGGATGATTTAATTTTTAAATTAAATCAATTGAAAATAGGGTAAAATATGAATTTGGAGTTTCAAGCTTGTTAAAAATAAGTTGAAGGCTTGTAAAATTTATATTAATAATACTGCAGATAGTAGAACTTTTAAATTTGGATTTAAAAGTGTTTTGTTCAGTTTTAAAAATATATCATTTAGATATTTAAAAACAGCCTTTCGGGACACATTCTCGGAATTCGATGAAACCAGGTCCATTGGATTCGTAATATTGTATTATTATCGGATTTCAATTTCAGAGAGTTTGGAGTTTCGTATGACACATAAACGCGCTGAATTCTATATCGATAATTCAATATAATAACCAGGTCTAAAAAGCTATCTTCTCCTTATGACCGAATTAGGACTCGAAACCTTTTCCATTGCATTCGGAATGGGAATATAATAATATAAATGGCTAGTGGCACACCTCGATAGGAGATCAAAATTTTCAGTTGCGTTTTCGAGACAATTTGAATTTGAATTTAAACACACACACACACAAAGATATATATATATATATATTTATAAATAAGGTGACTGGTTAATTTATCACATCAGAACTTTATTCTTTCCCCTCTTTGTAGCAAGTTGGGTGAGGCACATAACTATCTGTTCATGTCTCCCCTCCCTCCTTTCTTCATTTTTATAAGCAACAGAACTCAGGCTAAAATAAAAAATAAAAATAATAATCTATAAAATACCAAATGAAACCTTCCTCTTCTCTTCTCCATTTCAAAATCAAATCTTGAGCTGATTCTTTTTGTTGCCCAGTTCGAACCCCAAGTCGAGATTTTCCTTTCCTCTCAGTTCAAATCGAGCCGAGAAATGAGGGGTGAGTGAAGCAACGTCGCGATCAAATCATGAGTTGATGAGGGTGGCCAAAGTCGGTCATGCGAGTCGGGTCGCATCGATTTGGGTTCGAGTTGTCGAGCTTGGATGTCACGAGCTAGGGTTCAATATCCATAGGCTTTAGGGAGGCGACCGATGAAGTGGAGGCCGAATGTAATGACCCGGAAATTTTCAATAATTAAAATTGTTAAATTAATAAGATTTTCGTAAATAAATTTGGAAGAAATAAAAACTTTGTAATTTAATAGAGAAGTGAATGTAAAAATGTGAAATGTAAGAAAATGTTTAGGGTTAAATTGGGTATATTCAGTTAAACCAAAGGTTAACTAAGATTATGGGGTAATAATGACTTAATAAAAAGGATTGGAATTGAAAGAGTGGAAATAAAGATTTATCAGTTTGTTGGGATTTGAACTATAGTAATTGGATTAATTGCAACTAATTGAAATTAAATATTTAAATATTACGTTAGTTGAAATTAAGATGGAATTTGAGAATATTAATGTAATAGATCATGAATCCAATGTCAATTTCATCTATTTAACGACAATAAATTGAATAATAAAATGAAAAGCAAGTTAAATGGAATTATTGGAAATAAAATTTATAATTTCTAAATTTAGTTAAATCGAGGTTAAAACTGAAATTGACAAATTGATCAACTCTAAATTGACATCTAAATTTATTTAAATTAGTGTAAATGATTAAGAAATTTAAAAACGGTAAAAATAGTCAATTATAGAATTGAAATTGAAAAATTGATTTAATTAATTAATTATTAATTTATTTAATTAATGTAAAAATTGCCATTTTGGCCGCTGACTCAAATTCCGATGAAACTAGTTTCATTGAATCCGTAACGGTGAATTATTGTAGGATTTCAAGTTTCGTAGCGATCGGACTTGTCGTTTGATCGTACGAGCTCGAAACGCCTAGAAATGAATGAAATTGAAATTAATTGAAATCAATTTGAAATAACTTGATTTTAGCATAAATTCTACATATGATAGAATTTGGACTTGAAACCTATTCCATTGCGTTTAAAATATTCAAAAACATTCATTTTGATATATGGGTTGACCCATTTTCGTTCCGGAGTCAAAACGGGTTTTTGGGAGCCATTTATCGTTCAAAACCCAAATTCGATCAAGCCCATCTGTTCCATTTTGTTCTGCATATATATATATCCAGTTATAAACCCTAATAGCCTTTCTATTCCTCATTACTATACGCACAATTCCATTTGCTCCTCCTCATTCCAATGGCAGATAAACAAATCCCCAAATTGCAAATTCAAATCAAATCTCAAATCACAAACTCAAACTCCACAGTATATATCGAATTTTATATCGATTTGAAGCTCTCGAAGAGCGCAATTCAATTATGTGAGTTTTTCTCGATCTGGGTTACTATGTGGCTAGAATTGGCTAGTTTATTCTCAACCGTCCATCCAAGGGTTTCGATTTCGACAGTGGATCTTCATCAATTGGATGATCGGGTGGTGGCGTTGGGAGGGTGGTTGAGAGCAGGTCTTAGTGGTGTCGATCGCTTTTCGAATTGGTCAAGGGAATCGTCAGAATTCGATGGGGAAGGCATGGCAGCGTGATACATTTTCCAGCAACCGAAGGCGCGTGCGACCCCGGCATTGGTGCGGCTCGACGAGCTCTGGTCGACGGCGTTGCTTGAATCGGTCGCAGGCGAAGGAGGTGGCGACGAAAATTGAGCTAAGCGTGGCAGCTGCATCTCGATTACTGTTCGAACGAAGCTAGGGTTTCTGTTCTCTCGTAAGTGAAGACGATGATGTGGCAGGTTGCAAACGATTTATCTATTTTATTTTCTTTTATTTTACAATCATTGAACTTCTAATGATAATAACCTATGCATACGAAGTCCGTTTCACGTGCGGTTTGTTCTATTGAGATTGTATCGGAATTCCAAACATCTTGACACTAGTTTGGATGAAGTTGGAGACTATTGAAATTTTTGGTTTAAATTGGATTTAAATTCAATTTAAATTCAAAAGGTGAGTGTTTTAACCCACTTACAACTTCTAAAATTTCTTATGTTCGTTAAATTGATGTGTGATGTGATTAGAAATTTATTTATGATTATTTGGCATATTTCTAATCATCATCTCAGTTTATTTGAATTAATTTGGATAAAATAGTTATTTAATTTATTATTGAATGTAAACTGCGAGTAAATACCTGTTATTTATTATATGTTCTATATTGATGTCATTGATTGAATTGGATGATGATTGTGATAAATGTTTAATGATTGATATTGGATGAATGGATGTTGTATTTTATATTATTGTAAACTACAAGTTATTACGGATTTTTATTTCATTCGGGATTGCGGTTTGAAATGATATATAACCGTATTTATATTTTAAATTGCGGATTAAAATGATAAATATCTTTATCACCTGACCATAAGATAGAAAATTATATATAGACACCGTGGTCTATATATCAAAATATTTTGGAATGATTTCTATGGTTTTGTAAAGAAATATATGGTTTTAGATAAATATTGATTGTAGACATTATATAAGTTTATTTTATCCCTGATTTTAAGCTATGTATAAATTGTTTTAATATAGAATAAGCTTAATAATAAGTTTGATTTCCATTGAGATAATATGGAAAAGTCTATAAATTTTATTTTAATATAGAGTTTATAATGATTTAAATAAATTATGGTGGAAAGATAAATTGGAAATTTATTTGAAATTGAATTTAACTAAGAATTAAACTCAAATAAGTTAATGTGAAATCTATTAAATTTGAAATTTTAAAAGGTATGATTTTTGTAACTTGATTTTGGTTTAAGGAGAATTAAATGAATATTTCACGTAAATAAATTGAAGGAAATATTTAGTTATTTGTAAATTGAGTTTTATTTGAATGATAATGGATTTATTATGTAAATTATTTCAAAACTAAGTATTAGAAAATTGAATTGTTGAATTGTAATTACCAAACTTAGTTTTGAAATTATTGAATACTTAAAGTTTGAAATGTATTGAATTTGAAATGGTTTATTCTGTGGATCAAATCTATTTTGAAATCGATATAAATTGGAATAGTTTATTTGGAAACTAAATCGTATTGAAATTTATGATCTGGGATTTGGTTAAATAAAAATTTTATGAAGTCGAGTTGCTTTGGAATTGATTTGTGAAATTGAAAAAGCTAGTTTGTTATATAAAGTATTTTAATATTTTAACCATTTAAGTGGTGGAAGTTATGTTTCAAAGTTTGAGTTTCAAAGGATTATGATCTGAATGTGTTATATTTCAAGTGTTTTGATTTCGATGTGTTATAACATTGAAAGTGCTATGATTTTTGGAAAGGATATATTTGAAATAAAAATGATATTAATTGATTTGGGTTTTAATAAAAATGATATCATATTGGTTTGGGTTTGAAGTGGAAATGATATCCTATTTATATGGTTTTAAAATGGATATTATATTCTGGTATTGAAATATAATTATTTTGAAATGACCGCAGTGTTATAATAACGTTTGGTTTTTAAAGAGACTGGGATCGGAAGTTGTCATACTCTCTGCCAACTCCGAAAACCACTTTAACAACCGTGTATGCGGTGGAGATTCTAGAATGAAGGATGGTGGTGGCGTTCCTTTGAGGTATATATGTGGACCCAACTCCCGTGAGTTGGCATAAGGTGGCTAAAACAGGAGCGATCTCGGGCCAAGGATGTAACAACCCTAATTTTTTAATATGAATTTAAATTTGACTTCATTTCATTTTGAAATTATTTTAATTTTTTTTATTTTCTAGATTTCATTTCTAAATATTTTTAAAATGATAATATAATTTTTCCAAAATTTATTGCATTTATTTCCTATTTTTAAAGGCTAATTTCTATTTTTCAGTTATATTCTTCATTTAAATTATATTTAATTAAAAATTATTTATTTATTTTTGTGAATGAATTTTATTTTATGTTCTTATCTATGTTTATAAATAATTTCCAAGTCCATAAAATTTTCCCAAAGTTTATACTATTTATTTTCAAATTTCCTAGACTAGTTTTCATTTTCTGTGCTATTTTCTTATTTTAACCATATATAATTAATATTTATTTATTTATATTTTATATATTTGTTATATTTTCGATTTTTAACTAAAATTATATGTATTTTAAGTTATCTAAATTTATAAAAAGGAAATAAAGAAATTTGAAAGGTTTTGGTGACTTTCGATTTCCTAAGGCCTTTTATATTCCCACCTTTTCACATTTTAACCATTTCTTTTCACACTTTGGCCATAACTCCTCACTTCCTTCAGCCGCCTACTTTCTTTTATCATTCACGTAAACTTTTTTTCTCATTCTTGAAGAAAAATTTTGGCCTCTTGCTTTGGAAAAAAATTAGTATTCTTTTCGTTTTTGTTTACTTTTATTGTTTTTTTGATAATGTTTTGCACTTGTTCTTCTTCATATCTAGGTCGGCCTTGCTCCTCCGCCTGCCCTGCCGCCTCCACCACCACCTGAGCATGTTACCATCCCTCCTCCTCTCTAGCCAATCCCAAGCCAAGCCACAAAGGTGGTTGATCCTTCACCAAAATTCGTAAAACTCCTCTTGAATGCATAGCCGAGCACTTCAAATGTTGCCACCAACTTCATCACCTCTTAGCCGCCACCTAATCCACCTCCAGCTCCACGTAAACCCTCTACCATGTCATCCCCTTTTCTCCACCAGATAAGGCTATGCTCTTATGGTGTAACAACCCGCATATTTGTCGATTTTATATTTAAATATTTTATCGTTAATCGGATTTTGGTCCAAAAATCTACTTTTTGCAAACGGTTAAATTAGGACTCGAGACCACCTCAATTGAGTTCGAAATGTCGTTTACAACTTTTTAAGTATAAACATTGATAGGTTTGGAGTTAGTGGAATTTCACTAACTTTTCCCGCTTTGGACTTCGGGTTAGCTTAGCCATTATAACTCAAGCCCAAACCCCTCCTTCTCTTCACTCTTCATAAATTCCTACCAACTCAAGCTTTTGCATTAATGGTCAGTGGAAAGTGAAATTAAAACTCCAAAAGCTAAGTCTTCATTGCTAATCCAACATCAACTCCAAAACTCAAGTGAAGACATTGATTCAAGCTTGTGGTTGATCCTTGCATAGCATTTCAAGCTTCATCTTCATCCATTTTAGTGAAAAGGTGAGAATTTTATCTCACAAATCTAGCCTATAACTATCTTGGACTGTTGGGAATGAATCTCTATCATGTTTGCATGTACATTTGCATTTGGTGTGGATTGGATTGGCAAAAAACCCCAAGTTTTAGTGTTTTTGCTGAAAAACTGCACTTAGGTCGTTCTGCATTTGCTAGGTCGTTCGCGTTGAAAAGTCACTAAGAGAATAGCTCGATTATGGCTTAAAACCATTCGCACGTGTTAGGTCGTTCGCCTCGGAATTAGGTCGTTGGGTTTTAAGTCGTAGGTCGCGTGACCTTAAGTCGTTCCCCTTTAGGTCGTATGACCTTGAGTCATTCGCATGGTATAAGCCTTTAAGTCATTGGTCGTAGGTCGTTTGGTTTTAGGTCGCTAGGTCGTATGGCTTTAGGTCGCCAGGTCGTATGATCTTAGGTCGTTAGGTCGTATGGCTTTAGGTTGCTAGGTCGTCTGACCTTAGATCGTTAGGTCCTATGGCATTTTAGGTCGTGTGATCTTCTTACCTGTTAGGTCGTTGGACCTACATCCTGTTAGGTCGTTGTCCCACTTAAGTTGCTTGCCCCTCATAGGTCGCTAGGTCGCGTGCCTTTAGGTCGCATTCCTTTATTAGGTCGCGTGTCTCTGTTAGGTCGTTGACCTCCTTAACTCGCATGACCTAACCCGTAGGTCGTTGGACCTCGATTCTATTTAAGTCGCTGCTTCTTATAGGTTGCTCGGCCCCTTATTTTCTTTAGGACGTTTGATTGTTAGGTCGCGAACCCATTTTAGGTCGCATGACCTTTACCCTTTAGGTCGCGAACCCATTTTAGGTCGCATGACCTTTAGCCTTTAGGTCGCTGGACCACTAGGTCGTGCCCCTTTAATCACTAGGTCGTACCGTTTTGGACGGGGCGCTGCCCCCGGACCCAGCCAGGGGCGCTGCCCCTGGACCCCCGCGACCTGATGGTGCAGGACGAACCCCGTAGCAGGGGCGTTGCCCCCGCACCCCCACCTTGGGGGTTTTCCACCCCCCTGTACCCCCCTCCGTAGAGGATCTTATCTGAAAAACATTCAACAGAACTTGCTTTGTTGAGATGCTGAGTTGACCATTCTTCGAGACAAACTATCTTTGGCTTCTCAGTCGATTTTATGGATTTTTGAATATCTATTTTGATGGATTTTTTATCGGTTTCTTTGGATTTTATTCACGTCTTCGTATGTGAATTTTTATGATTGATTGTTTCTACAATCACTTCTATGATTTGTCACTTTAAAATATGATGGTTTCAATACTAGTAGTAAATATCAAAACTCTTTCAATAATGATTTCAACTCTATTTTCAATAACAAAGCTCTTTTCTTAAACCATTTTCTAATCTACTAGTATATACGAACCTTTACCTCACTTGTATGAGAAATTGAATTAAACGGCTTAGTAAAACAAGTGGTATGAAACGCTTGCGTTTGCTTCGTCGGTTAACTCTTGGACTTGTTCGATTGAACCTCTTGTGACAATTTTCTAGTGAAGATTTACAGTTTGTTCGTAAAAATTTAAGTTAAGCAAGTGGTTATGGGACATGAAGCTAAACTTTTATATTTACTAGCTTAGTGTAATTGACACTTCTCGTTGATCATGACGGTCATTCTTATGATTTACACTAGCAATTGTGCGATGTCTCTTGTTTGCTTGGTTAGACTAGACACCACTTGTGTGATTTCATTCACACATACCTTTTTACCTTCTTGGTTAGTCTAGACACCACTTGTGTGATTTCACTCACACATACATTTTTTTTGCGAGGTTAGACAAGACACCACTTGTGTGATTTCACTCACACATACTTTTTGATTTTTGGTTAGTCTAGACCTCATCTGTGTGATTTCGATTCACACATATGGGGTAGCTCCCCATGGTCTTCGGACCGTCATGTGATAGGCCTCCTTTCCTTTTTCTATGATTTCTGGATTTCCTGTGTTGATTTCTGGAATTTATGTCATTGACTTGTTATGAGTACAAGTTTAGGGTATGATGCCCTCTTTGGATCTTTGAGAAGATTCTTATGATATTGATTTATCTCTTATTGATTGATCTTCTGTTGATCATCATTTTCATACTTATAGTAGTATGTCAGTATGGATATTTTATGTTATGCCATATCTTCTATTTTATACCATGTCATCTGATATTTATAGCTTGACTGATCCGTTTATTATTTTCTTAAATAATACTCGGGTCAGACCGAGATGTTGCAAGTGCTTCTGCTTGACTTCTCCCCGGTGTTTTCTACTCTGACTTTTGGCTAACTATTTAGATTAGCAGTTTTGTTATATACACTTGAGATATAGACTCATAGTTGTATTATTTTGTATAGCACATGTTGCTTTTCTTTTGTATTATTGTGGATCTTTTTGACCACTACTCTGATGTACACTTTCATGTGTTAGTTATATATCCATATCTTCTTCCGCCTTTGTGATATGCATGTCTGTGACTGATTGTGTTATGCTTATTTCTATGTTTGTTTCCGAAGATTATTTATAGCCACTGTGTGACAGCTTTGAGCTTGTATCGGTATGTTGGACTTCCTCCTTAAATGAAATGCATGCTATACTATCTGACATAACGGTGCTCGCACAAAGAAGTTACATGGATGGTCGCTCCTCAACAGCCTTATTCTCCGTGCTAGTTGATAGCACTACATCGTAGTGTTCTGGCTAGCGTGGGTATAGAGGTGGGGTGTCACAGGTTGGTATCAGATCCAAACTTCGGAACAATGTAGAATAACTTAACAAGGATCATCGTCCTAAGTCCATCTTAGGAGTCCTACCTTAGGGTTAATTCGAGTCTTCGTACCAATTCATCCTAATTTCTTTTGTGATTCCTTGTTCTATCTATCAAGATTGCTTGATATTCATTCTGAGAATAATCTTTTCCTTCTTCTTCCTTTCTTTCTTGAAGGAAGAAGAGATGGTTAGTTCTGGCAGTCCTAGCGTTGGTCAATCCAGTAGTCCTTCTCTGGATGGCGTATTCATGTCTGCCCAACAACTTTTGGATCTTGCTCAGAATCAAAGGTTTATCTGTGCTTTGAGTAAGAATCCCACAGATCTTATCTTTGAAACTAGAAGTTCCTTTCGACCAACTTGTAGATATCACTCTACAAGAAGAAGAGGCTGATAAAGGAATTGATATGATATTTCGATGTCCAAGAATAGGCATATTAAGTTCAAAAGCCCTTATCCCGATAAGAAGGTGAAGAAACCTGCTTTTGTAGCAAAGACTCCAATCCTTCATCTGGGACGATGCTACAATTGTGGTTCTAGGGACCACTATGCGAAGGAGTGTCTGGAACCACTCTTTTGTCGTTGTTGCAAAGACTCCAGTCATCATATTTTTGTCTGCCCCATACTTCTAAGCAAGAAGAGGGTGGAACCAGAAACTTCGGTAGCCAACCTACCTACCTCTAGTCGTAAACGATGTTACAATTGTGGTTCCACAGACCATTATGTAATTAAGTGCCCGGAACCTCTCTCTTGCCGCAATTGCAAAGGCTCGGGCCATTACTTGTCTACATGTCCCATGCGACCAAACAAGAGAGAAGGAAAGCTAAAAGCTTCTAACGAAACTCCTCTGGGTCAAGGTACTTCTTATTTAATCCTTGATTTCATTTGTTTTCGATTATCCGATTCGAGTTCTTTTTAATATGGGTTCGTCTCATAATTTTTATATCAAAAGAACTTGTTGATTCTCTTTCTTTTTATGTTTTGGGCTTGATGACTTCTTTGAGGATTGCGAATCCGGATTAGTGGATCCGCAACACTCTACATGCTTTTTATTGATATCGAAGATTATTTCATGTGATTTTTCTTTCCGAACCAATTTGCATGTTATGCATTGCTTTGGTTTCGGAATTGATTTGCGTGAAAGGATTGGCTTATTGCAAATCGATGGTATCATTTTGGTTCGGAATTTGCATGTTATGCATTCCTTTGTGATTTCGATTTCAAATCGATGGTATCATTTTGCTCTTTTAGCTCACATTTGAGTAAAGAGATATCTCTCTCATTCTTATCGGTTGAGAATTTTTCGGTATTTTTGAGTTTGTCTTAGGATTATCACCTAAGCAACCTTTTTGAGTGGTGTTAAGGTCTTTCCAGTTTGACCTTGCCACCGAATTTCAATCGCTACGAGTTGCGGAGGTTAGCCTTCCACATACCGCATTCCGCACTCATTATGATTTATATGAATGACATATTGTGTCATTCAGTTTATCCAGTCTATTTCATCCATTTTATAAATCGAGTATTTTATGAATATCTCAATAATTCCAATCTTGTATTTATTAATTTTGGATGAGAATAGAAATTTAAAATTTTGCAAATCTTTTTAAGAAGTTATTTTAAATTCCTATAAAAAGATAATTTTGTGTTGTATTGCCCATTTAGTGTTTTAAGAATTCTGGTCGATGCGCTTGATCAACGCTATCGATAGGGATTTCCTAAACGCTTTGATGAGACAATCAGACACAATAAATTGACTTGTAAAATGTAAGTTTTTCTATAAAGCTGATTGTGATTTTGAAAGTTTTAGCTTTTGAGAAAAGAAAATTAAAATTCTCTTTTTTTTTAATACTCTTATTCTTGTGTTTCCTAAAGGGAACCAAGATTTTAACTTTAGTACCAATGCTTATCGTATTGGTTTGGATGCCATTCTCTTGCGAAAGAGAACGTGCAATGACTTTTGCTTCTAGATCTTTAAAGCCGATCGAGACTAGGTATGCCACTTATGATCTGGTGCTCGCGGCTATTGATTTTGCTTTTAATATTTGGCATCATCATCTTTGGTGGAGAAATTTGTTCTCTGCCTCGATTATAAATTATTGGAATATTTATTTTCTCATAAGAAACTTAATTTGTGTCAACCATGTTGGCTCGAATTTCTTGCATCTTATGATCTTGATATTCTTTATACTCCCGGAAGGGAAATCGTGTTGCCAATGCACTTAGTTGTAAGCAACAAGCGGTTGTTTATAGGATGATATTAGAATGGAACGATCTCGAGACTCTATCCACTTGTGAGATTCGAGATCGCAAAAATCCGATTTATGTGCATCCCTTGTTTTATGTAGTCTAGAGGCTCCTCCTTCTTTTTAGACTGCATTCTTGAAGCTCAAAGGGCTATATCCCGAATTGGCTCTTCGTAGACAAGGTCGTAGGGATGAAATTAATATTGAAAGTTTGAAAGACTTCGATATTGATTTTCGTGGCGACATTTGAAAGTTTGGTAGACTTATCGTACCAAATATTTGTGATCTTCGTCATTATATTTTAGAAGATTCACATCGTTCTAATATTATCATTCACCCCTATTGTAGTAAAATGTACGCGGATATGAAGCGATTTTAATGTTGGGTGTGAATGAAATCTGATATCGCTGACTTTGTTAAGTGTTGTATGACTCGCCATCTTGTCAAGGCCATACCCCAAAGGCCTGGTAGGATATTGCAACCTTTAGAAATTCCAATTTGGAAGTGGGACCAAATTTCCTTGGATTTTTTAGATGACCTTCCCCGTTCTCGTTCGGGTCATGATAGCTTATGGGTTATAGTAGATAGACTTACTAAATCCACCCAATTTATTCCTGTTCGGTCTAACCGAACCATTCCTCTTTGGGCCAAACTCTTTGTTAAAGGAGTTGTTAAATTCATGGAGTTCCTACTTCTATTGTTAGCGATCGGGATCCATTGATCACTAGTGGACTTTGGAAAAGTCTTTGAGATTTTATCACTGCTTATCGCCCCAGTCTGATGGACAAACCGGGCGTGTGAATCAAAATCTTGAAGATCTCCTTTGAGCTTGTGTGCTTGATGTCGGTGGAAGTTGGGAAGATCATATTCCTCTTGTTGAATTTTACTATAATAATAGCTTCCAATCTAGTATTGGTATGGCATCTTTCGAGACACTCTAGGGAAGGCCATGCCGATCTTCTTGTTGGATTGAGGCCGGTGAGAAGCTGGTTTTAGATCCAGAATTTATTCATGTTTCATCTATGATGGGTGTTGTACGTTTCAGTCGGTCGGGAAAATTAGCGCCTCAATATATTGGGCCATTTCCTATCACCGTACGTATGGATTCCATGGCTTATGGCCTTTTATTACCGGCTCAATTTTCTCCTATTATATGACGTGTTTTACGTTTATCAATTATGGAGATGCTTTCGAGATTCCGATTCTATTCTTGAGCCAGATGTTGGGGAAGAAATTGAAGTTTCACCAGATCTCTTTATGGTGAACTTCCTATTTCAAATTTCTTTTGTGTTAATACGCTTTTATGGTTGTTACTTTTTATATCCATCTTGTATATTGCGAGGACGCAATTTCTTTAAGGAGGGGAGTCTGTAACAAACCGCATATTTGTCGATTTTATATTTAAATATTTTATTTAAATATTTTATCTTTAATCGAATTTTGGTCCGAAAAGCTACTTTTTGCAAACGGTTAAATTAGGACTCGAGACCACTTCCATTGAGTTCGAAATGTCGTTTACAACTTTTTAAGTATAAACATTGATAGGTTTGGAGTTAGTGGAATTTCACTAACTTTTCCTGCTTTGGACTTCGGGTTAGCTTAGCCATTATAACTCAAGCCCAAACCCCTCCTTCTCTTCACTCTTCATAAATTCCTACCAATTCAAGCTTTTGCATCACTGGTGAGTGGAAAGAGAAATTAAAACTCCAAAAGCTAAGTCTTTATTGCTAATCCAACATCAACTCCAAAACTCAAGTGAAGACATTGATTCAAGATTGTGGTTGATCCTTGCATAGCATTTCAAGCTTCATCTTCATCCATTTTAGTGAAAAGGTGAGATTTTTATCTCACAAATCTAGCCTATAACTATCTTGGACTGTTGGGAATGAATCCCTATCATGTTTGCATGTACATTTGCATTTGGTTTGGATTGGATGGGCAAAAAACCCCAAGTTTTAGTGTTTTTGGTGAAAAACTGCACTTAGGTCGTTCTGCCTATGCTAGGTCGTTCACGTTGAAAAGTCACTAAGAGAATAGCTCGTTTCTGGCCTTAAAACCGTTCGCACGTGTTAGGTCGTTCGCCTCGAAATTAGGTCGTTGGGTTTTAAGTCGTA
Organism: Allium cepa; assembly: GCA_030765085.1. NCBI lineage: Eukaryota > Viridiplantae > Streptophyta > Magnoliopsida > Asparagales > Amaryllidaceae > Allium > Allium cepa. The sequence goes on along the minus strand of CM060928.1, from coordinate 81,070,102 downwards.
GGTCGCGTGACCTTAGGTCGTTCCCCTTTAGGTCGTATGACCTTGAGTCGTTCGCATGGTTTAAGCCTTAAAGTCATTAGGTCGTAGGTCGTTTGGTTTTAGGTCGCTAGGTCGTGTGGCTTTAGGTCGCTAGGTCGTATGGCCTTAGGTCGCTAGGTCGTATGGCTTTTGGTTGCTAGGTCGTATGACCTTAGGTCGTTAGGCCCTATGGCATTTTAGGTCGTGTGATCTTCTTACCTGTTAGGTCGTTGGACCTACATCCTGTTAGGTCGTTGTCCCACTTAAGTCGCTTACCCCTCATAGGTCGCTAGGTCGCATGCCTTTAGGTCTCATTCCTTTATTAGGTCGTGTGTCTCTGTTAGGTCATTGACCTCCTTAACTCGCATGACCTAACCCGCAGTTCGTTGGACCTCGATTCTATTTAAGTCGCGGCTTCTTATAGGTTGCTCGGCCCCTTATTTTCTTTAGGTCGTTTGAGTGTTAGGTCGCGAACCCATTTTAGGTCGCATGACCTTTACCCTTTAGGTTGCGAACCCATTTTAGGTCGCATGACCTTTACCCTTTAGGTTGCTGGACCACTAGGTCGTGCCCATTTAATCACTAGGTCATACAGTTTTGGACGCGGCGCTGCCCCCTGGACCACCGCGACCTGACCGGGCAGGTCGAACCCCGTAGCAGGGGCGTTACCCCCGCGCCCCCACCATGGGGGGGTTGCCACCCCCCCTGGATCCCCCCTCCGTAGGGGATCTTATTTGAAAAACATTCAACAGAACTTGCTTTGTTGAGACGCTGAGTTGAACATTCTTCGAGAAAAACTATCTTTGGCTTCTCGGTCGATTTTATGGATTTTTGAATATCTATTTCGATGGATTCTTTATCGGTTTCTTTGGATTTTATTCACGTCTTCGTATGTGAATTTTTATGATTGATTGTTTCTACAATCACTTCTATGATTTGTCACTTTAAAATATGATGGTTTCAATACTAGTAGTAAATATCAAAACTCTTTCAATAAAATGATTTCAACCCTATTTTCAATAACAAAGCTCTTTTCTTAAACCATTTTCCAATCTACTAGTATATACAAACCTTTACCTCACTCGTATAAGAAATTGAATTAAAGAGCTTAGTAAAACAAGTGGTATGAAACGCTTGCGTTTGCCTCGTCGGTTAACTCTTGGACTTGTTCGATTGAACCACTTGTGACAATTTTCTAGTGAAGATTTACAGTTTGTTCGTAAATATTTAAGTTAAGCAAGTGGTTATGGGACATGAAGCTAAACTTTTATATTTACTAGCTTAGTGTAATTGACACTTCTCGTTGATCATGACGATCATTCTTATGATTTAGACTAGCAATTGTGCGATGTCTCTTGTTTGCTTGGTTAGACTAGACACCACTTGTGTGATTTCATTCACACATACCTTTTTCCTTCTTGGTTAGTCTAGACACCACTTGTGTGATTTCACTCACACATACGTTTTTGTTTGCGAGGTTAGACTAGACTCCACTTGTATGATTTCACTCACACATACCTTTTTGATTTTTGCTTAGTCTAGACCTCATCTATGTGATTTCGACTCACACATATGGGGTAGCTCCCCATGGTCTTCGGACCGTCATGTGATAGGTCTCTTTTCCTTTTTCTATGATTTTTGGATTTCCTGTGTTGATTTCTGGAATTTATGTCATTGACTTGTTATGAGTACAAGTTTAGGGTATGATGCCCTCTTTGGATCTTTGAGAAGATTCTTGTGATATTGATTTATCTCTTATTGATTGATCTTCTGTTGATCAACATTTTCATACTTATAGTAGTATGTCAGTATGGATATTTTATGTTATGCCATATCTTCTATTTTATACCATGTCATCTGATATTTATAGCTAGACTGATTCGTTTATTATTTTCTTAAATAATACTCGGGTCAGACCGAGATGTTACAGGTGCTTCTGCTTGACTTCTCCCCAGGGTTTGCTACTCTGACTTTTGGCTAACTATTTAGATTAGCAGTTTTTGTTGTATACACTTGAGATATAGACTCATAGTTGTATTCTTTTGTATAGCACATGGTGCTATTCTTTTGTATTATTGTGGATCTTTTTGACCACTACTCTGATGTACACTTTCATGTGTTAATTATATATCCATATTTTTTTCCGCCTTTGTGATATGGATGTCTGTGACTGATTGTGTTATGCTTATTTCTATGTTTGTTTCCGTAGATTATTTATAGCCACTATGTGATAACTTTGAGCTTGTATCAGTATGTCGGACTTCCTCCTTAAATGAAATGCATGCTATACTATCTGACATAATGGTGCTTGCACAAAGAAGTTACATGGATGGTCGCTCCTCAACAGCCTTATTCTCCGTGCTAGTTAACAGCACTACATCGTAGTGTTCTTGGCTAGCGTGTGTATAGAGGTGGGGCGTCACATATGGCCTTGGCCGTGACCTATTTGAGCCTTGTATTGCCTTGAAACCATGTGATGCTTTGTCTTGTTGTTGTTTTACATCACCACCACCTTTGCACCATGTTAACCAAGTGTGGCCGACCCATATCCACCCATAACCAGATCCAAACCCTTGCCTTGGACCTGTATTCCACTTAAGGCCGAACCCAAAGAGAGTTGGAAGCAAGTGCAAAGAAATTCTGCTTTGATTTGTGCAGTTGAATCTAGCTTAGTTTATCGTATTTTTGGTTTGAAAGCTTATATTTGTTGTATTGTTTTAATTTATCATGCTTGTGTGGATCTCTTTTGTGCATTCGTTGTTGTGTCTCCAGCTTAAACCAGTGAGTTATTCTCACCTGAAAATATATACCTATATAACTAGTAAATTGGCCACTTTTGAATCTGTAAAATGCATAACCATATTATATCTGCTATGCTATGCTTATATGATGTTCACCCATGCTTAAACACCTGTTATATCATTTGTTACTGTTATATTATGCTGTTCTGTTATTTTATATCAGTTTATCACTATGCAACTTCTCTTTAGATTAGAGTCACTATGGGTTGAAATGATACATACCCGAACGGACTTTAGAATAAGGAAAAATCGTTATGGGCTGATGTGATATCTCGGAAATTTTAGCAATATCAATTTAATAATCTGTATTTAAAATTAAATTGATTTGATAAAATTTTGTTAATAAAATTTACTTGATTTAATAATCCAATTAAATAAAGGTTTAATTGGTGAATTTTATCTTTTAAAAACTAGTAATTTCTTTCTATTTATAATATATGTATGTATATATATTGTAGATAGATAAGTTTTGATTTTAGTTTAATAAACAAATAGAATCTTGTTTTTAAATTCTAACAATCATCTTGATAAATTAGAAATTTATTATATTATATAATAAATAACTCTTCAAACTATTAAATAAATAACTATTTGGTTTAAAATACTTAAAGAAATTGTTTTAAATTGTATAATTGTATTTTAAATATAGTTTAAATTTTAATAAGATAAAACAAAAGTTTATTTTATATCTTTTGAATATAGCTTAATAATCATAATTTGGAATTATTTAAAAATTTAAAATATCATTTAAACATTAAACATTAATGTATATAATTAAGATAAATAAGATAAGAAATTTATAATTTCTTTTATAAATGATTTAAATTGATAAATATGTTATTTTCAAATAATAATGATAAATGTATAAATATAGATAGATTTTAATAAGACAATATTACTATTTTAAAATTAAAAATATGTTAATATAAATTAATTTTAAATTGGATTTTTAAAGGTATAAATAGCATTTGATTTGAATTTATTTTGAATTCAAATGAATAAACATATTTAAATTTTGTAAGTAAGCTTTCATATTTTTTTATAATTTGTTTCATTTCATTTTCTTTAAAAGAATTAATAAATAAAGAAGGAGTTTAATTTACTTTTAAAATAAAATAAGAACAAATAAAATTCATTTATAAAACACATGTTATAATATTAAGAGATATAATGACAAGTGTTAAGATTCTAATATCTTAAATACATGTGTTAGCATAAGTTTGAGACAAGTGTCCTTTTCATTTTTGTTTCTCTTTTAAATTTATAAATAAATCATTTTATTTTATAAAGCACGTTTCCTTCATTCCTATCTTTTACCTAATCTTCATTTTTCAAAGATAAATCTCAGCTGAAACTCTTCCTCAAAATATAAAAAAAAAATCAAGCTTGCATGTTAATCCTGTAAGCCCTCTTTAAAACTAAATCTGTAATGCAAGTGTTAAAAACAAGCAAGTCCTCTGTAAAAAATTTGATCATGCAAACCTGAAATTCATTTCAAAAAGAAAATTGAAAGCCTCTGCATTATTTGAAACTGGAATCTGTGATTCAAAGTTTAAATTCAAAGATCTGGAAATTACTCCTCTCTAACCAAAATCCATATCAGCAATTTATCCTCAAAATCAATATCTGGAATTTTTTTTTTAAAACCAAAATCTGAAGTCCTCTTCATATTCATCAACTTGAAAATCATTCTACAACTACAAAACTCCAAATGCATGCAACTGCAAGTTTTCAAATTCAAGCATTTTCAAATGAAATATGGGTTTTTGCCTTCGGCATTCTGGAAATCAAAAGAAAGGCTTACCTGCATTCTTAAACCAGAGGCCTGCATACAAGTTTTTTTTTAACAGCAAGCAACTCAATATTGTGCTCTGATTCATCTCTACTTACAGGTGAGTAACAACATTCGAAAAAAAAATTATAAAAATAATTTGATTGCTTGATTTTATCTGAAGTAATTCTGATATGAGATTATTCATGCAAATGCATATTTTTGTAAGAATGTATTGTGATATGAATATGCTGTTGTACTTTGTTCCATGCTCAAGCATTAATCAAAATCCTCTTTCTATTAATTAAATCTTAGGAAAAACTTAAATATTGGACAGATTATGTTTGTGTATCATAGTTGTTAGTTTAATAAATCTAATTAAGATAAATCAAATTGTACTTGCCTTTGGAAGTAAGAAAACAACAGAGCAACATTCAATAAGTCAAATTTCACTTGTCATATTTCTTGTATTCAGTGATCGAACTCGAATGCTTAAACCAAAATTGGATTTTTCAAAACAAAAATCACTACTTTTTGTAAAGGATTAGTTAGTATTTCTGGTTTAAGCAGAAAATGAAAAATTAGTGTTTTCTGGTGAACTTTGAAATCTGGGAATCGAGATTTCTTCTGGTGTTGGTAAAGTGAAGGGTGATGGTAGAAAAAATAGTGGATGAAGTGGTAAATCACTGTGGAGGCTGTGGAATTTGGTTTTGTTCTGAAAACCTAGTTTTGGGAAGTGTAGAAAATTTTGATCTACACGGACACTCTTGTTGATCGAGTGCTACAATATTGGAGGAGATGGTAGCTTGGGTATTGGAGAAGGTTTGGACGGAATTTCATGGCCGCTGGTGACCAGAGGAGTGAAGACATGGGGTTTTCAGGTATGGGGGTGGGATGAGCCTATTGCTGCCAGGTTTTGATTTGGGAACTCGCTTTTGTTTCTGTGATGCTTGATCGTTTCTGACGGGCGATGTTGGATCAAAGGATGGTCAGTGTCTTGTTTGACACCTGGGTGGTGGACGGAGGTGACTAAGACCACCGTGCATATGCACGGTGAAAAGTAGAGTGTCAGGTGTTTTGTTTGGGTTTGCAGTGTTTGTTTGTCTCGGGTTAATACTCGAGTAAATCGAGTTATTACTCGAAGCAGTTCATGGTATTACCCGAAGTAGATTAAGAGGAGACTCGGGTATTTAAATAGATTACAGGTTTATCAGGGAACCTGTTTGTTTCTAAATTTAAAACTGAAGCAAGTTTTTTTTTTAACCAGAATTTAAACTTAAATTCTGAGTATGGATTCAAAACTAAGTTTGAATCCCAGTTTAAAATGTAATTTAAATTTTATAAATTAAAATGTTTAAATAATTTTAAAAGGGGGTTTAAATAGTTTAAGTTTAAAGTAAAGCTTAAAAATAAAAGTAAAGATTTAACTTAAGTTTAAATCTAGATTCAAATTCAAATTTGAATCATTGTTTAGAAATAAAGGGAGTTTTAAAATTTGAATTGTTTAAAAAAAATAACTTTGAATGTTTAAGTTAATTTAAATTAGGATTTGTATTTTAAATGAAATTGGGTTTAAATTTCCTTTAAACTTCTTTATAATATGAGGAATTATTTAGCATAAGTTTAGAAAGGTTTTAGAATGTTTTTAAAACTTTAATAAAGTTAAGTTTGGGTTTCAATTTAAATTTAAAATTTGAAATGTAATTTGAAAATAAATTTTAAGATAAGTTGTTTTAAAATATTTTGTCAATGATAATGTGATCATTAATAAGAGATGTTTTATTTTTAAGTAAATCTAAGAATTTAATGATTTTTGAGTCATTAAATTTATAAGGTAATTTAAATAAGATAATTAATTTAATTAATTAATTAAGAATTGGAATAAATTAATTAAGGTTAAGTTAAGTAATTAAGATTAATTAAACTTGTAATTGATATGGATTGATTTAAGTTAATTTCTTAAGAATGGTAATTAAGGATTTGTTATTAAGTTAAGGAAGGTCATTAACTTGGAATTATTTATTAATTAATTAATGTAATTAATTTTGATAATTAATTAGATTAATTAAATTTGATAATCATTTATGGAATTTGGTTAAATATGATTATTTTATGGAAATAATTAAAGATATTAATTACTCATTGTAATTAATTTATTAATTGGATTAGTTTAAATTAATTAATTAAGTTTAATTAATTTGGAATAGTCATTAGATGGGTTGGTAAGTAATCAATGAGGAATAATTACTTAGAGAAGTAATTAAGATAAGTAAATTACTGGAGATAATTAATTGAAGTATGGTATTTTGGGATTAATTACTTTATGTAATTAATAATGAGGATAATTACTTTGTGAAAATGATTAATAATTAATTACTTAGTGTAATTAATTTAAGCATTGATTGATTAAGTCATTTGAAAATAATTAAGTGATGTAATCAATTAAGAGTAATTAATTACTAATAAGATTAATCAAGGATAATTAATAAATATAATTAATTATTAAATGTAATTAATTTAGAAGTAATTAAGGAAGTACTTAAGGGTAGTTAATTACTAAATATAGTTAATCAAAAATGATTAATAATTATGGTTTAATTAAGGTTAATTACTTAATGTAATTAATTTAAATAAATAATTAATTTAAATATAATTAGGAATCGTTAACTAATAAAATTAATGATGAAATTAAGGATTAATTAATTGAGATTAATTAATCAATGATAAGTGATTAAGAAAGTAATTAATTAATGTAATTAATTAAGCATTAATGTAATTAATTATAATTAATTAATTAATTAATTAATTAAAGGTTAATTACTGATTTTGGATAATTAATTTGTAAAAGGATAATTACTTGAATGTAATTAAGGGATAATTAATCAAGGGTGATCAATTAAGGTGATTAATTTGAGGATAATTATTTAATTGATTGATTTGTGATCAATTAAGGGTTAGGTAAGCAAGATTTAAATAATGAAGTGATTAATTTAATTTATTTTAAATTAATTAAAGATAAGTAATTAATTTAATTCACTTTAAATTAATTAGAGATAGAAGTAATTAATTTAATTCATTTTAAATTAATTATAGATGGTGTGATTATAGATCCTTGCTTACGTATGGATGATATGGTTTACCTTAAATGGTTTGAATCTCAGATATGAGATTAGCATTGTGTGATATGGATGCATTGGTTGCATTATGTTGATGATATGAGTTATCTATTGATGATGATATTGTAGATTATCAAGTTGTGATGATAATATGGATTACCTGTTTATGATAATAATAATGTGAATTATCTATTTGTGTGTATATGGATAATTGGATTGAATCGTTTTAAACTTAAAACAACTTGAACCTAAAAGACACGCTTTGGATTTCGATGAGACCGGGATCGGGTTTCCATATTTGGATATCCAAAAACCACATTGATCCCAATTAACGTTAGGTCGTGAATCTAAGGGGAGCAAATGAAGACTCGTGGTGTAAGGGCTATACGTCAGTATAACTCTGTGGGTGATTCCGTTATGAGTTTGACGAAATAGTACTTATAGGTTCGAGATGGTGACTCAGAGTGCAAGGGTTATCGTCGTTAACTCTGAGGGTGATTCCAAAATGAGTGTAACGAGATAATGCCTTCGGTTTCGTTCGAACCCGGAACGAACTTATATGGATTGAATGCTTTCAGAACATCGTCAGGTGGACGATGAGCATTCTAAGATAGATGTGTTCTATAAAGGTAATCGTAGCCTCAAGCCTCATCAATCGGGTATGGCTAAAACAAGGGAGGTGCAGCAAGGCTTTGTGGGTAGCTCCCACAGGAGAGCGAGATTTACCCCTGTCTCGAAGTCCCTTTTTATTCGGCTGTGTAGGCGGTTGGTTCGCGACAACTGTCGGGGTTGTCTTGTTTGGGACTGTCTAGTAAGGGATGGTTCCGGCCTTGTGTTGCAGGGGAGCGGGCGTACTCCTCGGTACGGTGATCTAGGCCACGTACTGTGACGGGCGGTACCCCAGTAGCCCTGCCATTGTGTGGAATCCAAAATCCAATTAGTGCCAACGGTTTTGATTGTATTACCCACTTTTGTGGCTAGTAGCTAGAATTTAATCATGTAACAATTTCGGCTATTTCATATTTACTTGAAAACCCTAGACCCATTAAAATATCATCGGAATTCCTATCAAATGTTTTGGTTAGCGCAAGGTAAAAACTTTTCCATGTTTGTGTGTGGGAAGTCTTACGTGATACCTTTATTTTCAAAATGGTTTTTGAAAGTTAAACAACTTTAACCTGTTACTCACACCAGACCCATGTCTGACACGGAGTTTATTTTTGTTTTTCATAAACTCTTGGGTACTCAAATTTTTACGAGTAGCCAAGGGATTCAGGTTAGCTTTGACGAATTATAGAGGAGCAAAGGGAGCAGGTGGCTTCTGCGTTGTAGTTATATAGTAGTCCGCTGTGTTGGGTATCTCTGAGTTTATGTGTGATGTTGTATTGAGTTGTATAACTAGACAGGTGTTTATAACTGTCTAGTATGTGTTGTATTAACTGTGTAACTTTGATAGTTGTTGTATATCTATGTAATACTTATGTTATTAATATAATTTATTCGTTCTGCTGTTTAGATTCTGATGTGTTGTTTTCTTCTTCTTCCTTACTTTCTATTCTCTATCCCTTTCTTTCTTATTAGTGATGCGACTTCCTGGAGTTTGGAAGGCGGGTCGTTACAGTAGTATCAGAGCATTAGGTTGAGTGAATACCTAGGCTCTGGAGTGGTGTCTATCTTGAGAGAGCGTATTTGTAGTTTTGATATATATCTATATATATTTATTATTTCTACCTATCTATTGGTTTACCCGTTCAGGTTTCCCAATATAGGTTATAAAGGTAGATAAGGTAGTGGTGTGTGTAACACAACTACTACTATCGGTTGGAGTTTGAATACTTGAGGTTGGAAGTGTATCTGTCGAGACTATAGACCTAATACCGTCTCGAGTGAGTTGTGCAGTGGTGTTGAAATTTCATCGATCTCTGAAGGAAACCTGTAAAGGTTCGGAGTTCATCTTTGAGGATGGATGAGTTGAGTTTGAATCTGTCGGTTTGGCAGAAGAGTGTAATGGTATTTTGATACCTCAGTTAGTAGTAACTGCGAGATGAGATGCAGTGACTGTGTATTGTGTCCGAAAATGTTTTCTTGGAACAAGTTTGGGGAAGTGTGTCTGCTTCGTTGTTGTGGCTGGGTTTAGAAGGATGTGGTGGTTGGCTTTGAGGTCCGAGTTTCTCGAAGAACTTCAGCTAAGGAAGTTTTGGCATTGGTGTCAGCGGTGCAGCTCGGAGTGTCTGTGTTGGCAGAATTTTTTTGGCTTAGCAGTTTCTAAAGGTAGAGTTCAGAAGCAGCAGAGTGGATCCATGTCTTCGATGAATTGGCTAGACTAGTTTAAGCTATTCTGTTTGGTAAAGAGAGAACAGATTTCTTTGGAATTGGTCTGGATTGATCGCAAAAGTGACTTGTGAATTGTTTGAGTGATCTCTTAGGATATCAAAGATTTTCTGGTTGTCTTCTAAGAAGACAGAGGTTTTTCTGCATCTAGAGATCAAGTTTTCTTATCGTTTGGATTCCAGAAGTGATGTCCATGGTTCAGCTAGTAGAAGGATGGTTCTTGGAGATAGAGTTTGGTAAAGCAGCTCAGGATAGATCAGAGTTGTGCAGCGGAAGCAGTTTGAGAGTATTTCTGTTTTGTCTTTTCTGGATAGAAGAAGTGAGTTTGTTCTTCTAATGATTAAAGAGTAGAATTGGTGATCTTAGTCTTGGTTGATCTTGAGGAAATCATTGTGTTGGGTTGTTTTTGGTCCTGCCTGTTTCTTTTTGGGGCATCAGCAAGAGTTGAGCTGATCAGATTGGATATGGACAGCTCAGGATCATCCGAAGAGTATTATGGATAAGAGATGAAGGAATTTGAACTCCGGAGTCGGAGATTTGTTTTGGAAAAGTTTTCTCCGATCCAAGGAGCTATAAAGTTTTAATAAGTCTGGAAAGCTAGTTCCAAGATGTTTTGGATCTCTTCTATGTTTTGGGTGGATTGGTGTTTGGTTTTCAAGAGTTAAATTGCCAGTTGGATAATTGGACTCAGTGAGTTTCACGTATCTCTGAGGGAGTACGTGTATGAGTTATCTCTGGTTGTGGAACCATCTGTTCAGGAAGGATTGGTTGTTGAGTCAGCCTCGTCTGTAGTCGGATATCTTGTCTAGTTCTGTAGATCTAGATGAGTAGAAGCTCTGTAGCTTCGAAGTTTAGATTGTTTGGATTCTGTAGGGCGAGTATCCCGGTATATATATACTTGGGGAAACTCTAGAAGATTTTATCCGAAATTTTGTCTGGATAATTAAATTTGTTTGATTAGATAAATTGGTTGCTTTGGTTGTTAGCATATTACTGATGTATGCTTGTGATTTAAAATTTAAATCTTTAATGAGATTATTAAATTACTTTGCTTTTAAATTTCGGGGACGAAATTCTTTTAAGGGGGGAGGAATGTGATATCCTGGAAATTTTAGCAATATCGATTTAATAATCTGTATTTAAAATTAAATTGATTTGATAAAATTTTGTTAATAAAATTTACTTGATTTAATAATCCAATTAAATAAAGCTTTAATTGGTGAACTTTATCCTTTAAAAACTAGTAATTTCTTTCTATTTATAATATATGTATGTATATATATTGTAGATAGATAAGTTTTGATTTTAGTTTGATAAACAAATAGAATCTTGTTTTTAAATTCTAACATTCATCATGATAAATTGGAAATTTATTATTTTATTTAATAAATAACTCTTCAAACTATTAAATAAATAACTATTTGGTTTAAAATACTTAAAGAAATTGTTTTAAATTGTATAATTATATTTTAAACATAGTTTAAATTTTAATAAGATAAAACAAAAGTTTATTTTATATCTTTTGAATATAGCTTAATAATAATAATTTGGAATTATTTAAAAATTTAAAATACCATTTAAACATTAAACATAAATGTGTAACGACCCGTATTTTACGTGTCGATAAATCGTAGAATTTGCAGGTCGTTAGTGTTGTTGTGTTGTCTCTAGCCTAAGTCATTCAGAATTGAGTCGTATAGGGGCATGAGTCGTGACCGACTTAGTGCTTAGGTCGCATAATAGCTTGAGTCGAGTGGCCGAGTTAGGATGGTGACCGACCTATAGTAAGTCGTAGCCGACTTAGGAGGTGAGACAAGGTAATGGGTTAAGGCTTGAGTCGTAACCGACTCATAGAATGGGTTGTGTATGAGTGACCGACTCATAAGGACCGACTCAAGGAGATAAGGCGACTCATAGGTGTTGCCGACTTAGCGGCTTGTTGGGTTGGACCGACCTAGGGGAGTGACCGACTTAGGGGCTTAGGGTTGTCCACGAGTTACGGCTTGGGTCGTATAGAGTTAGGTCGGTTTGGAGTTAGGTCGGCAAGGTACCCAGTATTGCCTAGTGTTGTTGAGTCGGCTAGGGATTAGGTCGGCAGCGACCTAAGTTAGGTTGTGTGGCTGTGTTATGGTTAGGTCGGCAGGGAGAAGTTGGCGACTTAGCGGTTAGGTCGCATGAGTCTTGGGTCGGCCGTGTCTTTAGGTCGGTAGTTTGTGGTGTTGCTTAGGTCGTGAGTCGGCAGGTGTTAGGTCGGGGACGACCTAATAGCGAGCTCCGAGTTAAGAAGATGGCCGAGCTAAGGGGGTTTCCAGCCTATAAATAGAGGGGTTTGGCTCACTTTTTGGCACCGGTTTTTGAAGCAACGAAGTGCTGCCATTTTGAAGACTCGACTACAACATTTCTTCATCTTCTTTTCTCCATTCCAATCTAATTCTAACATCCATCCAAGATCGAAGATCAAGATCAAAGATCAAGAGCCAAAGTTGAAGATTTTCATCCGAAGAGGCTAGATTTCACCGTTTCAAGTGAAATTTCTCCGGATCAAGTCCAAGTCCTTGCTGTCCAGATCTGTAGTTGATTCATTTTAGGTTGTTTTGGTGATTTGGTGAGTGGTAGTTATCTCTCACACGGACCCAAAGGAGTGTAGTGGATTGGTGATATGTTTATGTGTTAAAGTTAGCGTTTTCTCGCATTTTCCTTAAGTCTGCATGTAGATCCATCATATTTGAAGATGTTTATCTATGAAAGTTATTTATCAAGTATTAGAGACAAAACCCATGTTTTAGATTTGATAGATCTATGCTAAAAACCATGATTTCACGTATGTTGGACTTTTGCTCACTTAATTACGAAATTGCCATTATAATTGATATTGCTTAATAGATCTTGTTTGAATGGTTGAATGTTTGAATGTATGTTAGATTTGATTGCTCCAAGTTAGCTTGTAGTTGATTTGGAACAAGATGGTTGAAGATGATTCAAAAGCTAAGTGGAAAGGCTCTTGAATGGTGAAAGCTGCCAATGGCATATGAAGCGGATGTGGAAGCTCATATGGATGGATTCGAGGATGTGGGATCTTGCCATGATGCGAGAAGGCAAAGCATGGTTGAGTTGGGACTTTGCGATGATATGATGAGGCAAGGCTTGTGTTGAGATGGGACGGGTCATGATGACGTTCCAAGTTGAGAGACTTTGCTATGATGTGATGAGGCAAGACATATGTTGTGATGGGACGGGTCACGAAGACGTTCCAAGCACGGGTCATGACGACGTGCAAAGTTATAACTCGGTGATGCGGTCCGGGTTGGGGTGGATAATGGTTAGCTTGAGAGGCGCTTGAGCTAGTATGGAAGTAGTCGTCGAGGAGGATGACTAGGAGGCTAAGATCTCATCGTTGTTGAAGGTTCTAGCATACTCAAAGCAAGGGTACGTTGGAACGGGTCACGATGACGTTCCAGGCACGGGTCATGATGACGTGCTAGTACTCTGGGCTGATGCGTTCGGCTTAGGCACGGGTCACGATGACGTGCGGAGTTATGGCTAAACCGGGGTTACCATTAGCCCTTGACAGGCGGTCATTCAACTAACGGTGAAATCAAGGCAATGATAACAGTGATAGCCAGAGTCATGGATGTTTGGATGTTTGGTTGTATCATCATTCGGCTTCAAGAGCGGTGTTTTCTGGGTGCTTATCTGATCTTGGTTTAGGCCTTGGGGGTTTGTATTTGGAAAACATCGTCCTTGACTCGAGTGATTATTGCTTTACCTTACTTATCTGCTATGTTATGCTTACTTCTCCTTAGTGTGTGTCTGGGGGCTATCACTGAAGAAAGAGGTGGAGTGGGATGGTTTGGTTCCTATTCCTTTTATCCTTTATACTCTTTTGGTATGTTTGATAGTTAATTTACTGCTCACTAAGACTTTGTCTGACTCAAGGTTTTATGTCTCCTCTTATTACCTTGGGCTGTTCATCCATGTTTGGGATGGGCAGACTAGGTAGCAGGTGACAGGTGCTGTGCTAGGAGTTCTACGCTAAAGATGACGAAGACGAGCAGGAGGCTTTGCATATTAGTTTTCTTACTATATGTACTGGGTATCCGCTGCTGTATTTGGTTGAGTGATTTGTAGTGAGGCTTTCATGTATGGATTTGAGTAGATGATTGTATGAAACTACTGTGATGCTTATATGATGATGTTCTGTTCTATGGAGCTTCACTATATTATATTTCTCTATTGTATTTTATCCATGCGCTGTGAGTTATGCGATAGAGATTCTTCTGTTTTGTTTTACCCTGACTATCGTCCATGGCTGCCTGGCACACCTTTTAGCGCATTGTTTCCTTCATTTGGTGCGGGAGTCATGGGCGGTCGTCACATTTGGTATCAGAGCTTTGGTGAATCGATTTCAGCCAACGCTCGCTGACGTAACTACGTATGAGAGACGTAATTGTATTTTGATGGATGATTACTATATATAATATAGTAGCCTAGAAGGATTTGAACTCCTTATGCAGTTGTTTCTTAAGGTGTTCTAATCATTCTTATTACAGATATTAAGGATGAGTCGAAGAGGGAGACCAGCTGCAAGGGAAAGCCGTGCTGATGAAGGAGCTGTTGATTATGGAACTATGTTCGAAGCGATGATGACTTCGATCATGAGAAGGATACCAGCTTCAGGATCATCAGTGGATGTGGGAGTTCAAGTTCAAGCTCCAAGACCGGTGGATTTTGCTAAGCTTTGCAAGGATTATACTTCTCTTGGAGGAAAAGCTTTCTTGGGGACGGAGTCGACTATTGAGGTGCAGAGATGGATTGATGCTTGCAAAAGGATCTTTGGTGACTTAGGGATTGAGGATGCAACTAAGAGAAAGCTTGCATCGAGACAGCTTCAGGGAAGAGCTGCTGATTGGTGGAATTCTATCACCATAGATACACCAGAAGAGGATATTACTTGGGAGCAGTTCCAAGTTAGATTTGAAGCCAAGTTCATCTCTACTGCTCAGAGGTCTGTTTTGTTCAAGAGATTTGTGGAGCTCAAACAAGGCGGAAGGCCTGTTCTGGAGTATATTTCTGAGTTCGAAGCTTTGTCTAAGTATGCCAGATCATATATTGATTCTCCCTACCAGAAGAATGAAAAGTTTGTGACTGGTCTGGATGCTTATCTAGGAAGGCAGTTAGTGGATCATCTGGACGATCCATTTGAGAAGCTGGTGGAGAAAGCTCTGAGGCATGAGAGTTTGTTTCCTAGGGAAAGTTCTGTTGTTGCTGTAACCAGGGAAGGATCTAAACCACAGCAGAGTGGGAATAAGAAGAGGAAGCAGCAGCAACAGAAGGGAAAGGATGGTCAGAAGAAGCCAAAGGGCGAGGTGACTTGTTATAACTGCCGTCAGAAGGGTCATCTTTCTCGGGATTGCAAGAATCCGAAGGTGCAGTTGAAGTGTTACAACTGTGATAAGCTGGGACACATTAAGAAGGATTGTCCAGAACCGAGGAAAGATAGGCAGGTTGTGCAAGCCTATGCTTTGGGGGCTGTTCCATCGTCTTCGAAAGCTCCTACTGCTGAGGAGAAGGGGAAGAGTGTGGTGGTTCAAGGTACTCTTTCTATTTGTGGTGTTCCAGTTAGAGTGTTGTTTGATACTGGAGCGTCGCATTCTTTTGTTTGTGATGAGTTGGTATGCCGGTTAGGTATGAAACCGGATATTGTTGATAGGCCATTGGTTGTGACTAATCCGGTTGGGGGTTCGTCATGTTTGTGTATGATATGCCGTGGTCTAGTTGTGTCGAGTCATGATTGCTCGTTTGTTTGTGATTGCTTTGTTCTGAACTTTGCGGGGTTCGGAATTATTTTGGGTATGGACTGGCTTAGGAAGTATGCGGCTAGGATTGATTGTGAGAGGCTTGAGGTGACAGTCGGGAATGTGGAAGGGCGAAAGGTTGTGATACGATGTAAGCATGAAGAAGGCGTCTTCATGAGCTTCATGTATTCGCTAGTTGTTCCACGGGATGGACTGTCATCGGTGCCTATTGTGAATGAGTTTGAGAATGTCTTTGAGGAAGTCAAAGGGTTGCCGCCGCATAGGGAGATCGAGTTTCGTATCGATCTAGTTGAGGGAGCCAGACCTGTTGTGATGCCTCTTAGGCGGATGGCACCGAGGGAGCAGCAAGAGCTGAAGGTGCAAGTTGATGACCTTTTGCAGAAAGGATTCATTCGGAGAAGTGTGTCCGAATGGGGTGCGCCAGTTGTGTTCGCAACCAAAGCGGATGGATCGTTGAGGTTGTGTGTGGATTATCGTGAGCTGAATAAGGTGACTAAGAAGAACAAGTATCCATTGCCGAGAATAGATGACTTGTTTGATCAGCTTCACGAGGCTAAGGTGTTTTCTCAGATGGATTTGGCAACGGGATTTCACCAGTTGAGAGTGGCGAAGGATAGTGTGCCGAAGACTGCTTTCAGGACACCATCCGGGTTTTATGAGTGGCTGGTAATGCCGTTTGGATTGACTAACGCGCCAGCATATTTTGTGGATCTTATGAATAGAGTGTTCAGAGATCAGTTGAATAGGTTCGTGCTTGTGTTCGTGGATGATATTCTGATTTATTCCAGAACTGAGGGAGAGCACAAGACACACTTGAGGATTGTTTTGGAAATCTTACGGAAACATCAGCTGAAGGCTAAGTTTTCGAAGTGTCACTTCTGGAAGAATGAAGTGAGGTTCTTAGGTCATGTTATTTCTGGAAATGGAATAGCGGTTGATCCCGCTAAGGTGGCAGCGATCCAGGATTGGGTTAGGCCTAAGAATGCATCTGATGTGAGGAGTTTTCTTGGATTAGCAGGATATTATCGTCGGTTTATCAAAGACTTTTCCAAGATAGCTGCACCGTTGACAGGATTGACGAAGAAGAACCAAGTGTTCAGATGGGATGATAAATGTGAGCAAGCTTTCGTGATCCTGAAAGAGCGACTGACAAGTGCTCCTGTTTTGACTATTCCTAGTGGGAATGATGAGATGGTGGTCTACACCGATGCATGTGGCACTGGACTAGGAGCGGTGCTAATGCAGAAGGATAAAGTTGTTGCATATGCTAGTCGACAACTGAAGCCGCATGAAAGGAATTATCCGACTCATGATTTGGAGTTAGCGGCGATTGTGTTTGCTTTGAAGATATGGAGACATTACCTATTGGGAGTTAGATTCGAGCTGTTTACAGATCATAAGTCGTTGAAGTATCTGTTTTCCCAAAAGGATTTGAATCTTCGACAGCAACGGTGGCTAGAGTTCTTAGCATCGTATGATTTTGGTATAGCCTATACTCCAGGGAAAGGTAACGCAGTGGCTGATGCGTTAAGTCGAAGACATGCAGGATTGGGAGCCATGTTTTCGGAATGGAAGAGTCTTGAGTATTTGGCTGGATTTGATTTCAGGCCTAGATGCGAATTGGAACCTGAGATGTTGGCAAACTTATCAATAAGGCCTACTCTTGTGGAAAGAATTGGCGAGGGTCAAAAGCAAGACGATAAGCTTGTCAAGGTTATCCGAGATTTGGAATCTGGATTGGACCCAGAGAAGAATAAAGGATTTGAAGTCGATCGAGAGGGTTGGCTTCGAAAGCAAGGGCGACTAGTTGTTCCCGATGTAGATGGATTGAGAGATGAAGTTCTGAGGGAGAGTCATCACTCGAAGTTGACAATTCATCCAGGTGGAAATAAGATGTATCGGGATATGAAGAGAACCTACTACTGGGAAGGTATGAAGAAGGATGTTGGAAATTTTATTTCCAAGTGTATGAATTGCCAGTTGGTGAAAGCTGAGCAGAAGAAGCCCAGTGGATTGCTTCAGCCATTGAAGGTTCCTACATGGAAGTGGGAGCAAGTGTCGATGGATTTTATCGATGGTCTACCTAGGACAAGAGCGGGAAATGAAGGGATTTGGGTCATCGTAGATCGTTTGACCAAGAGTGCAAGATTCATTCCTGTTCGATCGACTAGGACTGCATCGAAGTTGGCTGAGTTGTATGTTAAGTGGATAGTTCGTTTCCATGGTGTTCCGAAGAGTATAGTGAGCGATCGAGACCCATTGTTCACTAGTAGATTTTGGAAGAGCTTCCAGGAAGTTTTGGGAACCGAGTTGTGTTTGAGTACAGCTTATCACCCTCAAACAGATGGTCAGACTGAGAGAGTCAACCGAGTTTTGGAAGATCTTCTTAGAGCATGTGTTTTGGACTTCGGAGGATCATGGGAAGATCACCTTCATTTGGTGGAGTTTGCTTATAATAACAGTTATCAGTCGAGTATCGGTATGGCACCATATGAGGCATTATATGGAAGACCGTGTAACTCTCCGACATGTTGGTTGGAAACCGGAGAAAAGCTGATACTTGGGCCAGAGATGATTCGACAGACTTCAGATTTTATAGAGATCATTCGGCAACGAATGAAGGCAGCCCAAGATCGTCAGAAAAGTTATGCAGATAATCGTCGAAAGGATTTGGAATTCGACGTAGGTGATATGGTTTTTGTGAAGATTTCTCCATTAAAGAATGCTATAAGGTTTGGGAAGAAAGGAAAGTTGACTCCGAGATTTGTTGGACCATTCCCGATTATCGAGCGTGTTGGAAAGCTCGCTTATAGATTGGAGTTACCGGAAAAGATGGCGGGTGTGCACAATGTTTTTCATGTATCTTATCTACGGAAGTATGTGCACGACCCAACTACGGTGGTTTCTGCTGATAGCTGTGAAGACTTGGAGGTTGATCCTGTTGTTTCGAGACCTCGTAAGCCGCTTCGTATTGTTGAAACCGATACGAAACAGCTTAGGAGGAAGACGATTACGTTGCTCAAGGTACAATGGAGTGATGATGTTAACGACTGTACATGGGAGGAGGAAGAGAGGATGAAGGCAGCTCATCCCGGACTCTTCGAGGTATGGCCCTAAAGTGTCGTGACATCTCATGAATTTGTAGCTTGTTCTAAGTCTTAGAATTCTGCATGCTAGGCTAGAATTGGTTGCATGGTTTGTTGATTGCTATGGATGGTAGGCATGCGGAATATCTTTGATTGCTGTTGTTTGCTTGGAATTTCGGGGGCGAAATTCCTAAGGGGGAGAGAATGTAACGACCCGTATTTTACGTGTCGATAAATCGTAGAATTTGCAGGTCGTTAGTGTTGTTGTGTTGTCTCTAGCCTAAGTCATTCAGAATTGAGTCGTATAGGGGCATGAGTCGTGACCGACTTAGTGCTTAGGTCGCATAATAGCTTGAGTCGAGTGGCCGAGTTAGGATGGTGACCGACCTATAGTAAGTCGTAGCCGACTTAGGAGGTGAGACAAGGTAATGGGTTAAGGCTTGAGTCGTAACCGACTCATAGAATGGGTTGTGTATGAGTGACCGACTCATAAGGACCGACTCAAGGAGATAAGGCGACTCATAGGTGTTGCCGACTTAGCGGCTTGTTGGGTTGGACCGACCTAGGGGAGTGACCGACTTAGGGGCTTAGGGTTGTCCACGAGTTACGGCTTGGGTCGTATAGAGTTAGGTCGGTTTGGAGTTAGGTCGGCAAGGTACCCAGTATTGCCTAGTGTTGTTGAGTCGGCTAGGGATTAGGTCGGCAGCGACCTAAGTTAGGTTGTGTGGCTGTGTTATGGTTAGGTCGGCAGGGAGAAGTTGGCGACTTAGCGGTTAGGTCGCATGAGTCTTGGGTCGGCCGTGTCTTTAGGTCGGTAGTTTGTGGTGTTGCTTAGGTCGTGAGTCGGCAGGTGTTAGGTCGGGGACGACCTAATAGCGAGCTCCGAGTTAAGAAGATGGCCGAGCTAAGGGGGTTTCCAGCCTATAAATAGAGGGGTTTGGCTCACTTTTTGGCACCGGTTTTTGAAGCAACGAAGTGCTGCCATTTTGAAGACTCGACTACAACATTTCTTCATCTTCTTTTCTCCATTCCAATCTAATTCTAACATCCATCCAAGATCGAAGATCAAGATCAAAGATCAAGAGCCAAAGTTGAAGATTTTCATCCGAAGAGGCTAGATTTCACCGTTTCAAGTGAAATTTCTCCGGATCAAGTCCAAGTCCTTGCTGTCCAGATCTGTAGTTGATTCATTTTAGGTTGTTTTGGTGATTTGGTGAGTGGTAGTTATCTCTCACACGGACCCAAAGGAGTGTAGTGGATTGGTGATATGTTTATGTGTTAAAGTTAGCGTTTTCTCGCATTTTCCTTAAGTCTGCATGTAGATCCATCATATTTGAAGATGTTTATCTATGAAAGTTATTTATCAAGTATTAGAGACAAAACCCATGTTTTAGATTTGATAGATCTATGCTAAAAACCATGATTTCACGTATGTTGGACTTTTGCTCACTTAATTACGAAATTGCCATTATAATTGATATTGCTTAATAGATCTTGTTTGAATGGTTGAATGTTTGAATGTATGTTAGATTTGATTGCTCCAAGTTAGCTTGTAGTTGATTTGGAACAAGATGGTTGAAGATGATTCAAAAGCTAAGTGGAAAGGCTCTTGAATGGTGAAAGCTGCCAATGGCATATGAAGCGGATGTGGAAGCTCATATGGATGGATTCGAGGATGTGGGATCTTGCATGATGCGAGAAGGCAAAGCATGGTTGAGTTGGGACTTTGCGATGATATGATGAGGCAAGGCTTGTGTTGAGATGGGACGGGTCATGATGACGTTCCAAGTTGAGAGACTTTGCTATGATGTGATGAGGCAAGACATATGTTGTGATGGGACGGGTCACGAAGACGTTCCAAGCACGGGTCATGACGACGTGCAAAGTTATAACTCGGTGATGCGGTCCGGGTTGGGGTGGATAATGGTTAGCTTGAGAGGCGCTTGAGCTAGTATGGAAGTAGTCGTCGAGGAGGATGACTAGGAGGCTAAGATCTCATCGTTGTTGAAGGTTCTAGCATACTCAAAGCAAGGGTACGTTGGAACGGGTCACGATGACGTTCCAGGCACGGGTCATGATGACGTGCTAGTACTCTGGGCTGATGCGTTCGGCTTAGGCACGGGTCACGATGACGTGCGGAGTTATGGCTAAACCGGGGTTACCATTAGCCCTTGACAGGCGGTCATTCAACTAACGGTGAAATCAAGGCAATGATAACAGTGATAGCCAGAGTCATGGATGTTTGGATGTTTGGTTGTATCATCATTCGGCTTCAAGAGCGGTGTTTTCTGGGTGCTTATCTGATCTTGGTTTAGGCCTTGGGGGTTTGTATTTGGAAAACATCGTCCTTGACTCGAGTGATTATTGCTTTACCTTACTTATCTGCTATGTTATGCTTACTTCTCCTTAGTGTGTGTCTGGGGGCTATCACTGAAGAAAGAGGTGGAGTGGGATGGTTTGGTTCCTATTCCTTTTATCCTTTATACTCTTTTGGTATGTTTGATAGTTAATTTACTGCTCACTAAGACTTTGTCTGACTCAAGGTTTTATGTCTCCTCTTATTACCTTGGGCTGTTCATCCATGTTTGGGATGGGCAGACTAGGTAGCAGGTGACAGGTGCTGTGCTAGGAGTTCTACGCTAAAGATGACGAAGACGAGCAGGAGGCTTTGCATATTAGTTTTCTTACTATATGTACTGGGTATCCGCTGCTGTATTTGGTTGAGTGATTTGTAGTGAGGCTTTCATGTATGGATTTGAGTAGATGATTGTATGAAACTACTGTGATGCTTATATGATGATGTTCTGTTCTATGGAGCTTCACTATATTATATTTCTCTATTGTATTTTATCCATGCGCTGTGAGTTATGCGATAGAGATTCTTCTGTTTTGTTTTACCCTGACTATCGTCCATGGCTGCCTGGCACACCTTTTAGCGCATTGTTTCCTTCATTTGGTGCGGGAGTCATGGGCGGTCGTCACAAAATGTATATAATTAAGATACATAAGATAAGAAATTTATAACTTCTTTTATAAATGATTTAAAATCGTAAATATGTTATTTTCAAATAATAATGATAAATGTATAAATATAGATAGATTTTAATAAGACAATATTAATATTTTAAAATTAAAAATATGTTAATATAAACTAAGTTTAAATTGGATTTTTAAAGGTATAAATAGCATTTGATTTGAATTTATTTTGAATTCAAATGAATAATCATATTTAAATTTTGTAAGTAAGCTTTCATATTTTTTTTATAATTTGTTTCATTTCATTTTCTTTAAAAAGAAATGCATAAACATTTATATACGAAAATGATTTATATACATAAGTATTAATAAATAAAGAAGGAGTTTAATTTACTTTTAAAATAAAATAAAAACAAATAAAATTCATTTATAAAACACATGTTATAATATTAAGAGATATAATGACAAGTGTTAAGATTCTAATATCTTAAATACATGTGTTAGCATAAGTTTGAGACAAGTGTCCTTTTCATTTTTGTTTCTCTTTTAAATTTATAAATAAATCATTTTATTTTATAAAGCATGTTTCCTTCATTCCCATCTTTTTCCTAATCTTCATTTTTCAAATATAAATCTCAGCTGAAACTCTTCCTCAAAATATAAAAAAAAAAAATCAAGCTTGCATGTTAATCCTGTAACTCCTCTTTAAAATTAAATCTGTAATGCAAGTGTTAAAAACAAGCAAGTCCTCTGTAAAAATTTTGATCATGCAAACCTGAAATTCATTTCAAAAAGAAAATTGAAAGCCTCTGCATTATTTGAAACTGGAATATGTGATTCAAAGTTTAAATTCAAAGTTCTGGAAATTACTCCTCTCTAACCAAAATCCATATCAGTAATTTATCCTCAAAATCAAATCTGGAATTTTTTTTTAAAGCCAAATTCTGAAGTCCTCTTCATATTCATCAACTTGAAAATCATTCTGCAACTACAAAACTCCAAATGCATGCAACTGCAAGTTTTCAAATTCAAGCATTTTCAAATGAAATATGGGTTTTTGCCTTCTGCATTCTGGAAATCAAAAGAAAGGCTTACCTGCATTCGTTAAACCAGAGGTCTGCATACAAGTTTTTTTTAACAGCAAGCAACTCAATATTGTGCTCTGATTCATCTCTACTTACAGGTGAGTAACAACATTAAAAAAAAAATTATTAAAATAATTTGTTTGCTTGATTTTACCTGAAGTAATTCTGATATGAGATTATTCACGCAAGTGCATGCTTCTGTAAGAATGTATTGTGATATGAATATGCTGTTGTACTTTGTTCCATGCTCAAGCATTAATCAAAATCCTCTTGCTATTAATTCAATCTTTGGAAAAACTTAAATATTGGACAAATTATGTTTGTGTATCATAGTTGTTAGTTTAATAAATCTGATTAAGATAAATCAAATTGTACTTGCCTCTGGAAGTAAGAAAACAACAGAGCAACATTCAATAAGTCAAATTTCACTTGTCATATTTCTTGTATTCAGTGATCGAACTCGAATGCTTAAACCAAAATTGATTTTTTCAAAACAAAAATCACTACATTTTTGTAAAGAGATTAGTTAGTATTTCTGCTTTAACCAGAAAATGAAAACTTAGTGTTTTCTGGTGAACTTTGAAATCTGGGAATCGAGATTTCTTCTGGTGTTGGTAAAGTAAAGGGTGATGGTAGAAAAAATAGTGGATGAAGTGGTAAATCACTATGGAGGATGTGGAATTAGGTTTTGTTCTGTAAACCTAGTTTTGGGCAGTGTAGAAAATTTTGATCTGCATGGACGCTCTCGTTGATCGAGTGCTACAATATTGGAGGAGATGGTAGCTTGGGTATTGGAGAAGGTTTGGACGGATTTTCAAGGCCGCTGGTGACCGGAGGAGTGAGGACATGGGGTTTTCAGGTATGGGGGCGGGATGAGCCTGTTGCTGCCAGGTTTTGATTTGGGAACTCGCTTATGTTTTTGTGATGCGTGGTCGTTTCTGACGGGCGATGTTAGATCGAAGGATGGTCAGTGTCTTGTTTGACACCTGGATGGTGGCCGAAGGTGGCTAAGACCACCATGCATATGCACGGTGAAAAGAAGAGTGTCAGGTGTTTTGTTTGGGTTTGCAGTGTTTGTTTGTCTCGGGTTAATACTCGAGTAAATCGGGTTTTTACTCGAAGCAGTTCATGGTATTACCCGAAGAAGATTAAGAGGAGACTCGGGTATTTAAATAGATTACAGGTTTATCAAGGAACCTGTTTGTTTCTAAATTTAAAACCGAAGCAAGTTTTTTTTAACCAGAATTTAAACTTAAATTCTGAGTATGGATTCAAAACTAAGTTTGAATCCCAGTTTAAAATGTAACTTAAATTTTATAAATTAAAATGTTTAAACAATTTTAAAAGGGGGTTTAAATAGTTTAAGTTTAAAGTAAAGCTTAAAAATAAAAGTAAAGATTTAACTTAAGTTTAAATCTAGAGTCAAATTCGAATTTGAATCATTGTTTAGAAATAAAGGGAGTTTTAAAATTTGAATTGTTTTAAAAAAACAACTTTGAATGTTTAAGTTAATTTAAATTAGGATTTGTATTTTAAATCAAATTGGGTTTAAATTTCCTTTGAACTTCTTTATAATATGAGAAATTATTTAGCATAATTTTAGAAAGGTTTTAGAATGTTATTAAAACTTTAATAAAGTTAAGTTTGGGTTTCAATTTAAATTTAAAATTTAAAATGTAATTTGAAAACAAATTTTAAGATAAGTTGTTTTAAAATATTTTGTCAATGATAATGTAAGCATCAATAAGAGATGTTTTATTTTTTAAGTAAATCTAAGAATTTAATGGTTTTTGAGTCATTAAATTTATAAGGTAATTTAAATAAGATAATTAATTAATTAATAAATTAAGAATTGGAATAAATTAATTAAGGTTAAGTTAAGTAATTAAGATTAATTAAATTTGTAATTAATATGGATTGATTTAAGTTAATTTCTTAAGAATGGTAATTAAGGATTTGTTATTAAGTTAAGGAAGGTCATTAACTTGGAATTATTTATTAATTAATTAATGTAATTAATTTTGATAATTAATTAGATTAATTAAATTTGATAATCAATTATGGAATTTGGTTAAATATGATTATTTTATGGAAATAATTGAAGATATTAATTACTCATTGTAATTAATTTATTAATTGGATTAATTTAAATTAATTAATTAGGTTTAATTAATTTAGAATAATCTTTAGATGGGTTGGTAAGTAATCAATGAGGAATAATTACTTAGAGAAGTAATTAAGATAAGTAAATTACTGGAGATAATTAATTGAAGTATGGTATTTTGGGATTAATTACTTTGTGTAATTAATAATGAGGATAATTACTTTGTGAAAATGATTAATAATTAATTACTTAGTGTAATTAATTTAAGCATTGGTTGATTAAGTCATTTGAAAATAATAAGATTAATCAAGGATAATTAATAAATACAATTAATTATTAAATGTAATTAATTTAGAAGTAATTAAGGAAGTACTTAAGGGTTGTTAATTACTAAATATAGTTAATCCAAAATGATTAATAATTGTTGTTTAATTAAGGTCTATTACTTAATGTAATTAATTTAAATAAGTAATTAATTTAAATATAATTAGGAATCATTAACTTATAAAATTAATGATGAAATTAAGGATTAATTAATTGACATTAATTAATCAATGATAAGTGATTAAGAAAGTAATTAATTAATGTAATTAATTAAGCATTAATGTAATTAATTATAATTAATTAATTAATAAAGTAATTAAAGGTTAATTACTGATTTTGGATAATTAATTTGTAAAAGGATAATTACTTGAATGTAATTAAGGGATAATTAATCAAGGGTGATCAATTAAGGTGATTAATTTGAGGATAATTATTTAATTGATTGATTTGTGATCAATTAAGGATTAGGTAAGCAAGGTTTAAATGATGAAGTGCTTAGTTTAATTTATTTTAAATTAATTAAAGATAAGTAATTAATTAAATTCACTTTAAATTAGTTAGAGATAGAAGTAATTAATTTAATTCATTTTAAATTAATTATAGATGGTGTGATTATAGATCCTTGCTTACGTATGGATGATATGATTTACCTTAAATGGTTTGAATCTCAGATATGAGATTAGTATTGTGTGATATGGATGCATTGGTTGCATTATGTTGATGATATGAGTTATCTATTGATGATGATATTGTAGATTATCAAGTTGTGATGATAATATGGATTACCTGTTCATGATAATAATAATGTGAATTATCTATCTGTGTGTATATGGATAATTGGATTGAATTGTTTTAAACTTAAAACAACTTGAACCTAAAAGACACGCTTTGGATTTCGATGAGACCGGGATCGGGTTTCCATATTTGGATATCCGAAAACCACATCGATCCTAATTAACGTTAGGTCATGAATCTAAGTGGAGCAAATGAAGACTCGAGGTGTAAGGGCTATACGTCAGTATAACTCTATGGGTGATTCAGTTATGAGTTTGACGGAATAGTACTTATAGGTTCGAGATGTGATTCAGAGTATAAGGGTTATCGTCGATAACTCTGAGGGTGATTCCAAAATGAGTGTAACGAGATAATGCCTTCGGTTTCGTTCGAACCCGGAATGAACTTGTATGGATTGAATGCTTTCAGAACATCGTCAGGTGGTCGATGAGCATTCTAAGATAGATGTGTTCTATAAAGGAAATCGTAGCCTCAAGCCTCATCAACCGGGAATGGCTAAAACAGGGGAGGTGTAGCAAGGCTTCGTGGGTAGCTCCCACTGGAGAGCGAAATTTACCCCTGTCTAGAAGTCCCTTTTTATTCGGCTGTGCGGGCGGTTGGTTCGCGACAACTGGCAGGGTTGTCTTGTTCGGGACTGTCCAGTAAGGGATGGTTCCGGCCTTGTGTTGTAGGGGAGCGGGCGTACTCCTCGGTACGGTGATCTAGGCCACGTACTGTGACGGGAGGTACCCCAGTAGCCCTGCCATTATATGGAATCCAAAATCCAATAAGTGCCAACGGTTTTGATTGTATTACCCACTTTTATGGTTAGTAGCTGGAATTTAATCATGTAACAATTTCGGCTATTTCATATTTACTTGAAAACCCTAGACCCATTATAATATCATCGGAATTCCTGTCAAATGTTTTGGTTAGCGTAGGTAAAAACTTTTCCATGTTTATGTGTGGGATGTCTTACGTGATACCTTTCTTTTCAAAAAGGTTTTTGAAAGTTAAGCAACTTTAACCTGTTACTCACACCAGACCCATGTCTGACCCGGAGTTTATTTTTGTTTTTCATAAACTCTTGGGTACTCAAATTTTTATGAGTAGCCAAGGGATTCAGGTTAGCTTTGACGAATTATAGAGGAGCAAATGGAGCAGCAGGCTTCTGCGTTGTAGTTATATAGTAGTCCGCTGTGTTTGGTATCTCTGAGTTTATTTGTGATGTTGTATTGAGTTGTATAATTAGACAGGTGTTTATAATTGTCTAGTATGTGTTGTATTAACCGTGTAACTTTGTTAGTTGTTGTATATCGATGTAATACTTATGTTATTAATATAATTTATTCGTTCCGCTGTTTAGATTCTGATGTGTTGTTTTCTTCTTCTTCTCTTTCTTTCTATTCTCTATCCCTTTCTTTCTTATTAGCGATGCGACTTCCTGGAGTTTGGAAGGCTAGTCGTTACAGTTGAAATGATAGGCCTGAGCGATTTTCAATTTATTTCATTTACTTGAGACTGCGGGTTTGAAATGATAAAACCCGGGTTTTCTTTGTAAATTACGGGTTCAAATGATATATTACCCGTATCACTATACCTAGCGTAGAAAATTATATACAGCCCGTAGTTAAAATATGTTTTTCTAAAAAAATTTAAAATATTTTAGAAATGTAAATATTATAATATTTTGATTTAAACTTAATTAAAAATTATTTTTGTAAAATATTATTGATTTTTAAGAATATTTATAAGTGAAATAAATTATGGAAAAGTTAGGAAATCTGAATATAAGTTATTTTTGGAAATTTTGATTTAATTAATTGGAATTTAAATTAAATACGAAAATATGATAAATTTATGATAATTTGTATTGAAATGAATTTAAAATGATCTTTTTAATTATATTAATGATTTTTGAATAAAGTTAAAATGTGAAATGAATGAAATTTAAGTTGAAATTTGGAAATATAACTAATATTGGGAATTTGTGAATTTGGCTTAAAAGTGAGTTTTAAGTTAAGTAAATAAAAAATGAAATTAAGTTATATTTGAGAATTTAAACTTAAGTGTTAAGTTAAAATTTAATTTAGTGAATTTAAATTGAATGTTGGAAATTTAATAAGTGAATTATTATTAAATCTTTATTTTTGAATGGAAATCTAACTTTATAAAATCATGAATTTAAGGAAAATCAAATGTTGATTATGAAAGTGAAATATTATGATTTTATAAGTTAAAAATGATTTAAATAAAAATATAATTGTTTGTGAAATTATGTTGAACATTTGAATTTAAATAACAGCATTTTTGAAATGCTATTAATTTTAATGTAAATGATATTCCAGCATTTGTAAATGCTGTAATTGATAATAATGAACTAAAAAGCTAAATTGAATTAAAGGCTATTATAGCATTTTAAGTGCTATAATTGTTGAATTTAAATCAGTTTTATTTGAAACCAATGTAACACTATTACAGCATTTTAAATGCTGGCTTTTGTTAAATTGAACTGTCTTGAATGTAACTTTCCGTAGCATTTTCTAAATGCTACGAAAGATGAATTTTCACAGTTATGACAAAATTAAGCGAATGAATGAACTTTGAAAAGTTTAAAATTTTTGGAAATTTAATAATTTAACTATTAAGTATAATAACTTCATTTTAATGAGTTAAATGAAGTAATTCGATTTGAAATATAAACTATTTTTGAAATGTAATTTGAAATGGTATTTTAAATTGAATAAAATGAATGTAGTTTTGAAATGAAATGATATGTTTGATATTTTGAAATGATTTGAAAGGATACTAAATTGGTTAAATGTCCAACTTCGCCATTATCTTCACGAAAGATAAATTGGTTATATGTCCTCTGAAATGATGTGTTACATGTCTCGCATCTTCGCCATCATCTTCATGATCCATCTCTTAATGTCCAACTTTCTGTTCTTGATAATTTGGATATTGAACCTAATCTGACTGTTTAGAGGAATCCACTTCGTATTGTCGATAGAGGTACGAAGCAGCTCAGAAGGAAATCTGTTAATCTGGTCAAAGTACAGTGGATTACTGACGATCGAGATTGTACCTGGGAAACGGAGGAGTTCATTCGTGCTTTGAATCCAAAATTATTCGTTTCAGGTACTATTTTGTTTTTCTTTCTTGTTTCTCTTTATTTTTCCTTTTCGTTCTTTTCGAGGATGAAAAGATCTGAGTGGGGGAGAGTGTAACAACCCTAATTTTTTAATATGAATTTAAATTTGACTTTATTTCATTTTGAAATTATTTTAAATTTGTTTTATTTGTGATATTTCATTCCTAAATATTTTAAAAATGATAATAGAATTTTTTCAAAATTTATTGCATTTATTTCCTATTTTTAAAGGCTAGTTTCTATTTTTCAGCTATTTTCTTCATTTAAATTATATTTATAAAATTTATTTATTTATTTTTGTGAATTCATTTTATTTTATTTTCTTATCTACATTTATAAATATTTTCCAAGTCCATAAAATTTTCCCAAAGTTTATATTATTTATTTTCAAATTTTCTAGACTAGTTTTCATTTTCTGTGCTATTTTCTTATTTTAATCATATATAATTAATATTTATTTATTTATATTTTTTTATATTTTTGAATTTTAACTGAAATTATTTTTATTTTCATTTATTTAAATTTATAAAAAGGAGATAAAGAAATTTGAAAGGTTTTGGTGACTTTTTATTTCCTAAGGCCTTTTATATTCCCACCTTTTCACATTTTAACCATTTCTTTTCACACTTTGGCCATAACTCCTCACTTCCTTCAGCCGCCTACTTTCTTTTCACATTTACATAAACTTTTTTTTATCATTCCTGAAGAAAAAATTTGGCCTCTTGCTTTGGAAAAAAATTGGTAAACTTCTTTTCTTTTTTGTTTACTTTTATTGTTTTTTGATAATGTTTTGCACTTGTTCTTCTTCATCTCTAGGTCGGCCTTGCCCCTCCACCTGCCATGCCGTCTCCACTACCACCGTAGCATGTCACCATCCCTCCTCCTTTCTATCCAACCCCAAGCCGAGTCACCAAGGTGGTTGATCCTTCACCAAAATTCACAAAACTCCTCTTGAATGCATAGTCGAGCACTTCAAATGTTGCCACCAACTTCATCACCTCTTAGTCGCCACCTGCTCCACCACCTCCAGCTCCACTTAAACCCTCTGCCACATCATCCCCTTGTCCCTACCAGAGAAGGCCGTTCCCTTATGGCCTTGGCCGTGACCTATTTGAGCCTTGTATTGCCTTGAAACCATGTGATGCTTTGTCTTGTTGTTGTTTTACATCACCACCGCCTTTGCACCATGTTAACCAAGTTTGGCCGACCCATATCCACCCATAACCTAATCCAAACCCTTGAATTAGACCTGTATTCCATTTAAGACCGAACCCAAAGAGAGTTGGAAGCAAGTGCATAGCAATTCTGCTTTGATTTGTGCAGTTGATTCTAGCTTAATTTATCGTATTTTGGGTTTGAAAGCTTATATTTGTTGTATCGTTTTTGTTTGATTTGTTTCAAGGAAATTGACCTTTGGCTCTCTCACTCATATCTTGTCGTGCTATCATGCTTGTGTGGATCTCTCTTGTGCATTCGTTATTGTGTCTTTAGCTTAAACTAGTGAGTTATTCTCACATGACAATGTATTCCTATATAATTAGTAAATTGGCCACTTTTGAATCTGTAAAATGCATAACCATATTATATCTGCTATGCTATGATTATATGATGTTCACCCATTCTTCAGCACGTGTTATATCATATGTTACTGTTATATTATGTTGTTCTATTATTTTATATCAGTTTATCACTCTGCAAGTTCCCTTTAGATTAGAATCATTATGGGTTGAAATGATACACACCCTAACGGACTATAGAATAAGGGAAATTGTTATGAGCTGAAATGATAGGCCTGAGCAATTTTTAATTTATTTCACTTGGGACTGCGTGTTTGAAATGATAAAACCTGGGTTTTCTTTGTAAATTACGGGTTGAAATGATATATTACCCTTATCACTTTACCTAGCGTAAAAAATTATATACAGAATCGTAGTTAAAATATGTTTTTCTAAAAAATTTAAAATATTTTAGAAATGTAAATATTATAATATTTTGATTTAGACTTAATTAAAAATGATTTTTGTAAAATATTATTGATTTTTCTGAATGTTTATAAGTGAAATAAATCATGGAAAGGTTAAAAAATCTGAATGTAAGTTATTTTTGGAAATTTTGATTTAATTAATTGGAATTTAAATTAAATATGAAAATATGATTTTGTGATAATTTGGATTAAAATGAATTTAAAATGATTTTTTATGTTACATTGATGATTTTTGAATAAAGTTAAAATGTGAAATGAATGAATATTTAAGTTGAAATTTGGACATATAACTAAAGTTGGGAATTTGTGAATTTGGCTTAAAAGTGAGTTTTAAGTTAAGTAAATAAAAAATGAAATTAAGTTATATTTGAGAATTTAAACTTAAGTGTTAAGTTAAAATTTAATTTAGTAAATTTAAATTGAATGATGGAAATTTAATAAGTGAATTATTATTATATCTTGATTTTTGAATGGAAATTTAACTTTATAAAATCATGAATTTAAGGAAAATTAAATGATGATTATAAAAGTGAAATATTACGATTTTATAAGTTAAAAATGATTTAAATAAAAATATAACTGTTTGTGAAAGTATATTGAACATTTGAATTTAAATAACAGCATTTTTGAAATGCTATTAATTTTAATGTAAATGATATTACAGCATTTGTAAATGCTGTAGTTGATAATAATGAACTAAAAAGCTAAATTGAATTAAAGGCTATTATAGCATTTTGTAAGTGCTATAATTGTTGAATTTAAATAAGTTTTAATTGAAACCAATGTAACCCTATTACAGCATTTTAAATGCTAGCTTTTGTTAAATTAACTGTTTTGAATGTAACTTTCCGTAGCGTTTTCTAAATGCTACGAAAGATGAATTTTTATAGTTTTGACAAAATTAAGCGAATGAATGAACTTTGAAAATTTTAAAATTTTTGTAAATTTAATAATTTAACTATTAAGTATAATAACTTCATTTTAATGAGTTAAATGAAGTAATTCGATTTGAAATATAAACTATTTTTGAAATGTTATTTGAAATGGTATTTTAAATTGAATAAAATGAATATAGTTTTGAAATGAAATGATAAGTTTGATATTTTGAAATGATTTGAAAGGATACTAAATTGGTTAAATGATATTTGATTTTTGAAATAAATACCATTTTTAAAAATTGTAACTAGCGGTTATAATAACGATTGGTTGTTAAAGAGACCGGGATCGGATATGGACATACTCTCTGTCGATACCGTAAACCACTTTAACAACTGTATACACGGTGGAGATTCCAGAATAAAGTAGGATGGTGACGACGTTCCTAAGGTACATTACATGGACCTAACTCCCGTGAGTTAGCTTAAGGTGGCTAAAACAGGAGCGATCTCGGGCCAAAGGAGGTAGCACCTCTGGCTGGACACACTTCTTCGATACCATTCTATTACTGTTGTGATCCACTGGGTGCACCCCTTGATTTTGGAGTGTTGTTCGGGGTGGGCGTATGTGGCTGCTGCGTTACTACCAGCCCGTGTTCGTAATTGGTATATCTACCCTGGCATTGCCTTGTATGTCGTGTCACCTACCATACCGAGCCTTTACTACGAGTTTTTTTTCTCCCATATCCCGTGTCATATCCTCCGATAGTTTCCCGATCTGGAGATGTCATGATATTGGATGGACTACTGGGACTATTATGTGTAAAGGGTGATATGGGTAGCCTGGAGCGCTATTTAAAATAAGTTTATTTTACTGTTGGCACTACTATAATAGTGCAATATTACTTTATAGTAAATAGTTTGACGGATCCTTAGAGGATGGGCGCTCCCAGGCATCCTTTAAGTTACTTGTTCTTTATTATAGTTCACTTGAGTTAGTTTACATTATATAAGTATATATTGTCCTGACTCGAGTGTTTTGTATTTTGCTTTAAGCTCGGGTCAGCCTGAGTATTCACATCTTTAGATTATCTTTCTAGAGCTAGTCTTTGCTGGAGTTTTTGCTTATCTACATATATATCTACTTCTATTTCAACTATTCTAGTTTATCTCATGTATTAGTGAACTTCCATGTATTTGGGATTTCTATGTTGTTTTCAGACTGTATTATGTATTTGGTTTGAGACTCTGTTGTAGTAGCTTCACGAACTACTATGTATTTTTATATTCCGCTGCGAGTTATTATGTTTGTTCTGTGTCTGTGATTCTGTGTATTTGATTTTATTTGCTCCAAATTTATTTACAATCTGTTATTTCGCATCATTCAAGTCCGACATGTGTGGATTAGTGTCGATTTGAATGGTACGAAATGGTGGGTTGTGATAGTTGGTATGAAAGCTTTGGTTTTTGGCAAACCATCGCCTCTGTGGAGCAAAAACTCATTAGAGATAGGGTATTTCTACCCTAGAATGAGTGAAATCAATTTCAGAATCATATCTTTGTGAGAGACGTATTTTCAAAGTATAAAATGATTTTTCAAAATGTTGTCAAAAAGATTTTCAAAGATTATTTTGATATAAAAATTTTCTTGTTTTTAAAGGATTTTCAAATGTTTTCTAACTTCCTTTCATTTGTATCTACCTTGTTGGATTTTTCTTTCTTTAGGATATTCATCCTAGTGTATTCTCTTGTCTTATCTCAATTTATCTATGTCTTTTCTTTATCTTGTCCAAAATTATTTCTTGATATTTTTCAGGATGAATCGAGGAAATGCCAGAGGAAGGAGTCGTGGTATTGCCCCAGCTCCTCAATCTGTTGCTCTAGTCAGGTTCACTGTTCTTTGTAAGGAATTCTCTCAGCTTGGTGGAACCCCATTCACCAATTCAAAGAGTATCATTGAGGCTCAGGAGTGGTTGCAGAGTCTTGAGAGGATATTTACAGGTCTTGATATTACTGATGCCCAGAAGCGTCAGTTAGCAGCTTGGCAGTTGCGTGATTCTGCTTTAGATTGGTAGGAGTTTGTTACGGCTAACATCGTCAAAGCTGATCGTACTTGGGAGCAGTCTAGGTATCCTTTGTGTTATCTTGAATTTTGTTCCTATTTTCCTTTTCTTCGAATCTATCTTAAGCTTGTTCTGTATCTCTTTTCCAGGGAGACTTTTGTGGCGAAATGGATGCCGGAAGCTGGGAAATCTCAGCTTTATCGTGAGTTTATGGATCTTAAGCAGGGTAGCCTGTCTTTTGCTGACTATGAGAGGAAGTTCAATGAACTTTCAAAGTTCGGTCCTAGCTTGATTGACACTCCTCTTAAGAAGACTGAGAAATTCATTGCTGGTGCTCGTCCAGAGTATTATAGTCGCCTCATTTCTCATATTCATGGCTCTTTCACCCAGCTTATGGATATGGCGATTAGCTACGAGAATCCCACATCCAAAGGTCCTGCTGTTTCTGGTGCTCATTCTTCATCTGCTAATTCCAGGAAGCATAAGCCTAATTTCTAGCAGCAGAAGAAGAATTGGCAGAAGCGTTCTGGTTTGGGATCTTCATCATTTGCACCTGCTAAAATGCAACCAGTTGATCTCTCCTCCATCACTTGCTTTAGGTGTGATCAGAAGGTGCACTATGCCAATAGCTGTCCTACTCTATCTCGTGCTGCTATTCCTCCACCTGCTCAGTTGGCTAGACGTGATCTTTGCCATATCTGTCTCCAGCCTGGTCATTTTAAGGACTGTCCTACCCAGCAGAGAGGTACTCCTTCTGGCATATTTGCTGTCACTTCTGCATCATCTCCAGTTCCTCCACCTTCTCCTGCTCCTAGTGATGACCAAGGTACTCTCCAGGGTTCATTTACTTTATTCCATCAACCTGTTCGTGTGTTATTTGATACTGGTGCTTCACACAGTTTTATTTCTGTTGCTTTGTATGTTAAGTTTGAGCATCTCCTATCTCCTGAGTATCCTTTTGTTCCATTATGTGTTTCAAATCCTATTCGGGGTCCCGCTAATCTTAATCGGATTTGTCGAGAAGTGAAACTTCTCCATTCTGATCATCACTTTCGTGGTGATTTTTATGTTCTGGGCTTCGACGCTTTTGATTTACTACTTAGTAAGGATTGGTTAGTGCATCATGATGCATATATCTCTTGTAAAGCCCAGACTGTTCAGCTTGTTGATGATCAAGGGAATTCCTTGATTATTCAGTGTCGCTTGCCTCAGGATTTTGCTGGCAGATTTATTTATTCTCTGGATTCCTCTCCCAGCGATCTTGATTCGACTCCTGTGGTTAGACTATATCCCGATGTGTTTGGTGAAGTCACTTCTTTGCCTCCAAAGTGGGAAATTGATTTTTAGATTGGTCTTATTCCTGGTGCTCGACTTGTTGTTCTTCCTCCTAGAAGAATGGAACCCCGCGAGAAGGTTGAGTTGAGAAAGCAAATTGAGGACTTGTCTTCCAAGGGTCTGATTAGGCCTAGTTTTTCTGAATGGGGAGCTGTGGTGGTTTTTGTCACCAAATCTAATGGTTCTCTTCGGTTGTGTGTTGATTATAGGGAGATGAACAAGCTCACTATAGAAAACAGATATCCAATGCCTCGTATCAATGACATGTTTGATCAGCTTTATGGTACCACGGTTTTCTCTCAGCTAGATCTTGCCACTGGTTTTTATCAGCTCAGGGTTGCCGAGGATAGCATTCCCATGACTTCTTTTCGCACTGAGAATGTTTTTATGAATGGTTATTCATGCCTTTTGGTTTGACTAATGCTCCTACTTTCTTTGTTGATTTGATGAATAGTGTTTTTCGTGATGTGCTTAATAAATTTGTTCTAGTCTTTGTTGATGATATCCTTGTCTTTTCTAAGACTAAGGATGAGCATAAGTAACATTTGAAATATGTTCTTGAGACTCTCAGAATCATCAGTTGAAGGCTAAATTTTCCAAATGCCATTTCGGGAAGGATGAAGTCTGATATCTCGGAGACATTGTTTCTAGTAATGGAGTTTCAGTTGATCCAGTCAAGATCGCGCGATCAATGTAAGCCTTTCTTTCTTTCTTCTCTTATCTTTATCTTTGTTAGTGGTGTGCGACTTGTCTGCAAGTCAAAGCTGATCACCAGAAGACCCCTGGTTTATTACAGCCCCTTAAGATTCCCAGTAAGAAGTGGGAATAGGTTTCCATGGATTTCATTGATGGTTTACTGAGGACTCGGAGGGGTAACGAGAGTATCTGGGTTATTGTTGATAGACTGACCAAGTCCGCTCATTTCATTTTGGTCAATTCTACTCGTTCTGCTTTTAGCTTAGCTGAGATCTACATGAGAGAGATTGTTCGTCTCCATGGTGTTCCTCTCAACATTGTTTGTGATCGTGATCCTATCTTTACCAGTCAGTTTTGGAAAGCTTTTTAGTAATCTCTGGGTACTCGTTTGAATCTGAGCACTGCTTACCATCCACAGACCGACGGTCAAAAGGAAAGAGTGAAACAGATTCTCGAGGGTCTTCTTCGTGCCTGTATGCTTGATTATTGAGGATCTTGGGAAGATTATCTCCATCTTGCCGAATTCACCTACAATAATAGCTATCATGTACAATCTTATCTTCTGTTTTTCAGTCTATTCTTGATCTTTTTATCTATCTCATTCCATCTTTACATTCAGGCCAGTCTCAAAATGTCTCTATTTGCTGCTCTATACGGACAACCTTGTAGATCCCCATCTTGTTGGATTGAATCCGGAAATCGTTTGGTTCTTGGTCTTGATGTGATTTAGGAAGCTTCTGAGAAAGTTGAGGAGATTAAGAGGAGGTTGAGAGCCGCTCAGGATAGGCAGAAGAAGTATGCTGATAAGCGTAGTCGGAATTTGGAATTTTCTATTAGTGATCAGGTGTTCCTTAAGGTTTCTCCCTTGAGGAATGTCATTCTCTTTGGTCGTAGAGGGAAGATTTCTCCTAGGTTTATTGTTCCTTGCCGTATGGAGGAAAGAGTTGGTTCTTTGGCTTATCTTCTGGATTTGCCCGGGAAGCTTTCTAGAGTGCATGATGTGTTACATGTCTCGCATCTTCGCCATCATCTTCATGATCCATCTCTTAATGTCCAACTTTATGTTCTTGATAATTTGGATATTGAACCTAATCTGACTGTTGAGAGGAATCCACTTCGTATTGTCGATAGAGGTACGAAGCAGCTCAGAAGGAAATCTGTTAATCTGGTCAAAGTACAGTGGAGTACCGACGATCGAGATTGTACCTGGGAAATGGAGGAGTTCATTCATTTTTGAATCCAAAATTATTCGTTTCAGGTACTATTTTGTTTTTCTTTCTTGTTTCTCTTTATTTTTCCTTTTCGTTCTTTTCGAGGATGAAAAGATTTGAGTGGGGGAGAGTGTAACAACCCTAATTTTTGAATATGAATTTAAATTTGACTTTATTTCATTTTGATATTATTTTAAATTTGTTTTATTTGTGATATTTCATTCCTAAATATTTTAAAAATGATAATAGAATTTTTCCAAAATTTATTGCATTTATTTCCTATTTTTAAAGGCTAGTTTCTATTTTTCAGCTATTTTCTTCATTTAAATTATATTTATAAAATTTATTTATTTATTTTTGTGAATTCATTTTATTTATTTTCTTATCTATATTTATAAATATTTTCCAAGTCCATAAAATTTTCTCAAAGTTTATATTATTTATTTTCAAATTTTCTAGACTAGTTTTCATTTTCTATGCTATTTTCTTATTTTAATCATATATAATTAATATTTATTTATTTATATTTTTTATATTTTTGAATTTTAACTGAAATTATTTGTATTTTCATTTATTTAAATTTATAAAAAGGAGATAAAGAAATTTGAAAGGTTTTGGTGACTTTTGATTTCCTAAGGCCTTTTATATTCCCACCTTTTCACATTTTAACCATTTCTTTTCACACTTTGGCCATAGCTCCTCACTTCCTTCAGCCGCCTACTTTCTTTTCACATTCACATAAACTTTTTTTATCATTCCTGAAGAAAAAATTTGGCCTCTTTCTTTGGAAAAAAATTGGTAAACTTCTTTTCTTTTTTGTTTACTTTTATTGTTTTTTTGATAATGTTTTGCACTTGTTCTTCTTCATCTCTAGGTCGGCCTTGCTCCTCCACCTGCCATGCCGTCTCCACCACCATCGTAGCATGTCACCATCCCTCCTCCTTTCTAGCCAACCCCAAGCCGAGTCACCAAGGTGGTCGATCCTTCACCAAAATTCACAAAACTCCTCTTGAATGCATAGTCGAGCACTTCAAATGTTGCCACCAACTTCATCACCTCTTAGTCGCCACCTACTCCACCACCTCCAGCTCCACTTAAACCCTCTGCCACATCATCCCCTTGTCCCTACCAAAGAAGGCCGTTCCCTTATGGCTTTGGCCGTGACCTATTTGAGCCTTGTATTGCCTTGAAACCATGTGATGCTTTGTCTTGTTGTTGTTTTACATCACCACCGACTTTGCACCATGTTAACCAAGTTTGGCCGACCCATATCCACCCATAACCTAATCCAAACCCTTGACTTAGACCTGTATTCCACTTAAGACCGAACCCAAAGAGAGTTGGAAGCAAGTGCATAGCAATTCTGCTTTGATTTGTGCAGTTGATTCTAGCTTAATTTATCATATTTTAGGTTTGAAAGCTTATATTTGTTGTATCGTTTTTGTGTGATTTGTTTCAAGGAAATTGACCTTTGGCTCTCTCACTCGTATCTTGTCGTGCTATCATGCTTGTGTGGATCTATCTTGTGCATTCGTTATTGTGTCTTTAACTTAAACTAGTGAGTTATTCTCACATGACAATGTATTCCTATATAATTAGTAAATTGACCACTTTTGAATCTGTAAAATGCATAACCATATTATACCTGCTATGCTATGATTATATGATGTTCACCCATTCTTAAGCACGTGTTATATCATATGTTACTGTTATATTATGTTGTTCTGTTATTTTATATCAGTTTATCACTCTGCAAGTTCCCTTTAGATTAGAATCACTATGGATTGAAATGTTACACACCCTAACGGACTATAGAATAAGGGAAAATCGTTATGGGCTGAAATGATAGGCCTGAGAGATTTTTAATTTATTTCACTTGGGACTGCATGTTTGAAATGATAAAACCTACGTTTTCTTTGTAAATTACGGGTTGAAATGATATATTACCCGTATCACTTTACCTAGCGTAAAAAATTATATACAGAATCGTAGTTAAAATATGTTTTTCTAAAATTTTTAAAATATTTTAGAAATGTAAGTATTATAATATTTTGATTTAGACTTAATTACAAATGACTTTTGTAAAATATTATTGATTTTTCTGAATGTTTATAAGTGAAATAAATCATGGAAAGGTTAAAAAATCTGAATGTAAGTTATTTTTGGAAATTTTGATTTAATTAATTGGAATTTAAATTAAATATGAAAATATGATAAATTTATGATAATTTGGATTAAAATGAATTAAAAATGATTTTTTTATGTTACATTGATGATTTTTGAATAAAGTTAAAATGTGAAATGAATGAATATTTAAGTTGAAATTTGGACATATAACTAAAGTTGGGAATTTGTGAATTTGGCTTAAAAGTGAGTTTTAAGTTAAGTAAATAAAAAATGAAATTAATTTATATTTGAGAATTTAAACTTAAGTGTTAAGTTAAAATTTAATTTAGTAAATTTAAATTGAATGATGGAAATTTAATAAGTGAATTATTATTAATCTTGATTTTTGAATGGAAATTTAACTTTATAAAATCATGAATTTAAGGAAAATTAAATGATGATTATAAAAGTGAAATATTATGATTTTATAAGTTAAAAATCATTTAAATAAAAATATAACTGTTTGTGAAAGTATATTGAACATTTGAATTTAAATAACAGCATTTTTGAAATGCTATTAATTTTAATGTAAATGATATTACAGCATTTGTAAATGCTGCAGTTGATAATAATGAACTAAAAAGCTAAATTGAATTAAAGGCTATTATAGCATTTTGTAAGTGCTATAATTGTCGAATTTAAATAATTTTTATTTGAAACCAATGTAACCCTATTACAGCATTTTAAATGCTGGCTTTTGTTAAATTGAACTGTTTTGAATGTAACTTTCCGTGGTGTTTTCTAAATGCTACGAAAGATGAATTTTCACAGTTTTGACAAAATTACGCGAATGAATGAACTTTGAAAAGTTTAAATTTTTTGGAAATTTAATAATTTAACTATTAAGTATAATAACTTCATTTTAATGAGTTAAATGAAGTAATTCGATTTGAAATATAAACTATTTTTGAAATGTATTTGAAATGGTATTTTAAATTGAATAAAATGAATATAGTTTTGAAATGAAATGATAAGTTTGATATTTTGAAATGATTTGAAAGGATACTAAATTCGTTAAATGATATTTGATTTTTGAAATAAATACCATTTTTAAAAATTGTAACTAGCGGTTATAATAACGATTGGTTGTTAAAGAGACCGGGATCAGATATGGACATACTCTCTGTCGATACCGTAAACCACTTTAACAACTGTATACGCGGTGGAGATTCCAGAATAAAGTAGGATGGTGACGACGTTCCTAAGGTACATTACATGGACCTAACTCCCGTGAGTTAGCTTAAGGTGGCTAAATCAGGAGCGATCTCGGGCCAAAGGAGGTAGCACCTCTGGCTGGACACACTTCTTCGATACCATTCTATTACTATTGTGATCCACTGGGTGCACCCCTTGATTTTGGAGTGTTGTTCGGGGTGGGCGTATGTGGCTGCTGCGTTACTACCAGTCCGTGTGCGTAATTGGTATATCTACCCTGGCATTGCCTTGTATGTCGTGTCACCTACCATACCGAGCCTTTACTACGAG
The DNA here is from genome assembly GCA_030765085.1 of Allium cepa. Taxonomy (NCBI): domain Eukaryota; kingdom Viridiplantae; phylum Streptophyta; class Magnoliopsida; order Asparagales; family Amaryllidaceae; genus Allium; species Allium cepa. Next base: position 81,028,931 of record CM060928.1, on the reverse strand, counting down.
TTTTTTTCCTCCCATAGCCCGTGTGGTATCCTCCGATAGTTTCCCGATCTGGAGATGTCATGATATTGGATGGACTACTGGGACTATTATGTGTAAAGGGTGATATGGGTAGCCCGGAGCGCTATTTAAAAGTAAGTTTATTTTACTGTAGGCGCTACTATAATAATGCAATATTACTTTATAGTAAATAGTTTGACGGATCCTTAGAGGATGGGCGGTCTCAGGCATCATTTAAGTTACTTGTTCTTTATTACAGTTCACTTGAGTTAGTTTACATTATATAAGTATATATTGTCCCGACTCGAGTGTTTTGTGTTTTGCTTTACGCTCGGGTCAGCCTGATTATTCACAGCTTTGGATTCTCTTTCTAGAGATGGTCTTTGCTGGAGTTTCTGCTTATCCGCATATATATCTACTTTTGTTTCAGCTATTTTAGCTTATCTCATGTATTAGTGAACTTCTATGTATTTGGGATTTCTATTATGTTGTTTTCATACTGTATTATGTATTTGGTTTGAGACTCTGTTGCGGTAGCTTCATGAACTACTATGTATTTTTATATTCCGCTGCGATTTATTCTGTTTGTTCTGTGTCTGTGATTCTGTGTATTTGATTTTATTTGCTCCAAATTTATTTACAATCTGTTATTTCGTATCATTCAAGTCCGATATGTGTGGATTATTGTCAATTTGAATGGTACGAAATGGCGGGTCGTGACAAAGGAGGTAGCCCCTCTTATCGGACACACTCCTTCGATATTATATTCTAACTTTGAGATTTATTTGGTGGTCACTTTTAATTTTTGATTTTTGATTTGGGGGTGTGGCTCGAGGTGGGCGTTGGTAGCTGCTATGCGTTACCACCAGCCCATGTGCGTAATTGGTATATCTTCACTGGCATTGCCTTGTTGTGCCGTGTCGCCTACCCTAGCACGCCTTGTACGAGTTTGATTTGTGTCGTACCTATAGAGTATCCTTTGGTAGCCTCCCGATCAGGAGGTATTACGGTACTGTATAGACTACTGGCACAATTTATGTGTTAAGGGGAATATTGGGTCACTCCTTAACGCTATTTTAAAGTTAGTTTATTTTACTATTAGACATTATTATAATACCGTAGATTACTACATAATAAATAGTTTAATGGATCCTTAGGAGATATGAATCCCAAGCATCCCTTAAGTTACTGCACTCACGTTAGACACTGGATAGGAGATGTCAAATCTCGTAAACATCTCTGATGCCATTCCACTCATATTATTTATCGTTGATCTAACTTACATAAGATCTTTTAGTTCTGACTCGAGTGCTTTGTCTTTTCAATTCGCTCGGGTCAGTCTGAGCATTTCAGGATTGAGGACCATATTTCTGGAGGACAAAGATGAAGATTTTATTATTACTATTATTTACTATATTGTTCCACTGCATAATACTATTCCGCTACATTATTTATTATTCTCTGGTATGTGTAACTCTGATTTGTGTTGTATAAGTTTAATCAAATGTTTTATAAAACAGCTTTATGAACTGTTATTTGATTATTATATTTTGTCGTTCCGCTGTGAGATTTTGTTTTGTTTTGTTTCTTTCTTCCCTTTTTCTTATTCACCCCAATAACAATTCACCTTTTTGTATGGTTTAAATCTGACGTGTGTGGTTTATCGTCGATTTAAAACGTACAGAAAGGCGGTCCCTTACATTTGGTATCAGAGCGAGGTTTAGCGATAAACCTTAGGTTTGTGGGGTTTGACTCTTTATTAATAGGGTAGTAATACCCTATGATGAATCGCTGATTGTATATATATATATGAGAGAGCGTATTTGTTAGTGTTATAAAAAGGTTTTAATATTGTGTTAATTTGTTCCGTTTTGTATTTATAGATTCTGGTTGGTGCACAGGACGCTATGACATCAATAGGGATTTCTAAACACTTAGTAGGACAGACCGACATAATATTTGTTTTGAATATAGGTGAATGAAATAATTTTGCCTATTATATTTCTATATATAAAGTAATAAATTTTATAGATGGTTTATTTGGTTGTGATATATTTGTTTGTTAGTAGTGAATTTTTTAGATATTAGTTGGAAATAATATATGAAAAGTAAAATAAATGAGAATAAACTGGAAATTTAGAACTTAAGTTTTGGGATTTTTGAAAACCGCTTTTAAAGGATTTTTGTGGCACCCCACCTCTATACTCACGCTAACCAAGGACATTACGGAGTAATGCCGTCAACTAGCACGAAGAATAAGGCTGTTGAGGAGCGACCATCTGAGTAATTGCTTTGTGCGAGCGCCGATAGGTCAGACAGTGTAACATGCATTTCATCTCAAGAGGAAATCCAACATACTGATGCAAACTCAAAGCTACTACATAGTGGCTATAATATCTTCGAAAACAAATATAGAAATAAGCACAACACAAATCAGTCATAGAAGTTCATATCTCATAGGCGGAAATAGATATGAATTTAACACATAGAAGTGTACATCAGAGTAGTGGTCAAACAAGATCCACAATATCACAAAAGAATATGTATACATCAAGGAATCTCTAACTCGTATGTACAACAAAAAAAACTACAAATCTAATGTAGTTAGCCAAAAGTCAGATAATACTCCCAAATGAAGAGTCAAGCAGAAGCAGCTGTAACATCTCGGTCTGACCGAGTATTATTTAATAAGAAAATAATAAACGGATCAGTCTGGCTATAAATATCAGATAAAATGAGATAGAATAAAATATATAACAAAAACGTATGATAACAATAATGCCATACTATGACAAGTATACATTCAACAACAACTAAAATCATACAACATCTCAAGAAATCTCATAACACCAAAAAGAATGTCGTATTCTTTACCATATTCACCAAACCACAAATATTAGCTAAAAATCCATGCTAATCATAAAAATTAGTCAAACACAAATTCTAGAAATCATCAATTAGAAATCCAGAAATCGCAAAGAGGGGGATGCCTATCATAAAAGGGAGTATGGAAACTCTCTAACACATGTATCACAAATGGGACGCTATCCCATGGCCGCTAACCGTAGATCCGGTTCAATGACGTAGTATACGCCCGAGGAACCTGAAATTCGAATAATTCGAAACAATGAAGTAGTACAACTGTACGCCCAATGAACCTGATAAGCTGTAACAACGACGTAGTACAACGGTACGTCCGATGAACCGAACTCCATAAGAGAACATGGGCCATAAAAATTGAGTCAGAACTCCAAAGAATCAATAGGTCATTAGCCTATAAAAGAAATGAGATGAAACTCAATGAAACGAGGTATAGTCCCCTACGTGGACAAAGAGACATCGCATATCGCAAGTCTAAATCACAAAATAGTCATCATTGATAAATAAAAAGGGTGAATTAAAGTAAGCTAGTAAATAAATGAATTTAGCATCATGTTCCATAACCACTGGCTTTACTTAAATATTCATGAACAAATTGTAGATCTCCACTCTTAAATTGTCACAAGAGTTTCAATCGAACAAGTTCAAAAATTAACCGACGAAGTAAACACAAGCGTTTCATACCACTAGTTTTACTAAGCCGTTTAATTATATTTCCCAAACGAATGAGGTAAAGGCTTGTGTATACGAATAGATTGGAAAACGGTTTTATAAACGAGCTTTCTATTAAAAATAGAGTTGAAATCGTTTTAATGAAAGAGTTTGAATTTTCACTACTAGTATAGAAACCTTTTCATTTTAAAGCGACAAACCATAGAAATGATTGTAAACACAATCAATCACAAAAATTCTCATTCGAAAACGTAAACTAAATCCAAAGAAATCGATACCAAATCCATCAAAACGGATATTCCCCAAAAATCCTGAAATAGAAGTCATCAAAGTCGTATAAATGATAACAACAACTCGGATAATCACGTATTGATAAAAAAATAGAAATCTTAATCAAAATAGGCAAATTGGGATGAAGCAGCAGATCATTCGACTGGACACTGAGTTCAGTCGACTGGTCCAATGCCTGGAAAACTCTCGGGTTCCAAGTCAGTCGACTGGACTCAGTGCGCCAGTCGATTGGAACCTGTTTTCCAGTATTTCATGCCTAGTCCCCAAAGGAGCAAGAATCCAAACGGAGCTGATCAATCGAGCAATTGCAACTAGGGATTTATGCCACGCGACAACCCAGTCCTATAGGCTCTATGACTCATCTCAAAGACATGTTCAAGCATCAAAGCTAGGATTTTTAAAGATTTAACTTCAAAACACCAAAAATTGGAACACTCATGAAAACAATTCAAACCAAAAGCAAATGAACATCAATAAGTATTAGGAATTCATACCTAACAACAATGATAGATATAGACATAGATATGAGATAAAAATATCAACTTCTACACCAAAAACAAGGAAGGAGAAGCTTGAAAACAAAGGAAGATCAACCGCTCTTCAATTTCAACCCTAAAAGCTCCATTCTAAGATCATAAGCAAATAATTTCTCGATTTAGATTATAGGGAATTTCTAAAATTGGAGAGAGATTGAGATGGAGAAGAAGAAGGAGATGCTTACCTAAGCTTGTCTTTTGAGTTTGGAGCTAGAACTTGAATTTGCAAAGGAGCTAGGGCTTAGAAATTCTAATTTCCAATCTCTTTCCCCATTTTTTTCTAAAGCTTGAAGTGTTAGGAATTAGAAATGAAATGAATGAAGAGGAGTGGGGTGGAGTTGGGTTGATATGTTAGGTTAATGGGCTGAAACTCAAACCCAAAGCCCTAAGTGAAAAGGTCAAAATTTTAGCTAGCGCAAAACATATCGATGTTTATACTTAAAAAGGTCGCAAACGACATTTTGAGCTCAATGGAAGTGGCCTCGAGTCCTAGTTCGGCTTTTTGCCAAAAAACCTTTTGGACTTAAATCCGACTAGCGATGCTATATTTAAATAAAATATTTAAATATACAAATCATTAAATATGCGGGTTGTTACAGACTCTCCTCCTTAAAGAAATTGGGTCCTTGCAATACTTAAGAAGAAAATATAAAAAGTAACAACCACGAAAGCATATCAACACAAAAGAAATTTGAAATAATAAGTTCACCTCAAAGAGCACGAGAGAGTTAGTCCGGATGTGTTCGCTCGATGAATTCTCTAGATTCCCAAGAACAATCCTTAGGATTTGAGGACCAATGAACCTTCACAAGAGGGACATCTTTATTTTGAAGGCGTTTTACCTCCGATGCAATTATACGAATAGGATGATGCTCATAAGTCAAATTAGGCGAAACTTCAATTTCTTCCACAACACCGGGCTCAAGAATAGAATCGGAATCCCTAAGGCATTTTCGTTGTTGAGAAACGTGAAACACGTCATGAATAGCAGAAAACTGAGACGGTAATAAAAGGCGATAAGCCACGGAACCAATACGTTCAGTGATGGAAATGGACCAATGTATCGAGGTGCTAATTTTCCCGATCGACTGAAACGCACTACACCCTTCATAGGTGAAACACGAATAAACATAAAATATCCCACAGAAAATTCTAATTTCCTTCTTCGGTTATCGGCATAGGATTTTTGCCAACTTTGAGCTTCTTTCATCCTATGATGAATAATGTCAATCTTTTCTGTGAAATCACGAATAAAATCTGGACCTAAAACCAGCTTCTCACCGGCCTCAAGCCAACAAGAAGGGGACCGGCATGGCCTTCAATATTGTGCCTCAAAAGGTGCCATACCAAAACTAGATTGGAAGCTATTAATATAGGAAAACTCAACAACAGAAATATGATCTTCCCAACTTCCATCAAAATCAAGAACACATGCTCGAAGAAGATCTTCAAGAGTTTGACTCACATGCTCGGTTTGTCCATCGGACTGAGGGTGATAAGCGGTGTAAAATTAAGCTTTGTTCCCAAAGATTTTTGAAGACTCATTCAAAATCTCGCTAAGAATAGAAGTAGGGACTCCATGCAATTTAACAACTTCTCTAATAAAGAGTTTGGCCAAAAGAGGTAAGGTCCGATTGGACCGAACGGGAATAAAATGGGTGGATTTTGTAAGTCTATCAACTATCACCCATAGACTATCATGACCCGAACGAAAATGGGGAAGGCCGTCAATAAAATCCATGGAAATTTGGTCCCACTTCCAAATTAGAATATCCAAAGGTTGCAATAACCCGTCGGTCCTTTGATGCTCGGTCTTAATGAGTTGAAAAGTCATGCAATGCTTAACAAAGTTAGCAATATCGGATTTCATTCCATCCCAATAATAGAGTCGTTTCATAACTGCGTACATTTTGCTACTACCGGTATGAATGGTAAATTTAGAACGATGAGAATCATCTAAAATATCTTTACGAAGATTATCAATATTTGACACGATAACTCTACCAAATTTTAGAATGTCGCCACGAGCATCAATATCAAAGTCTTTCAAACCTTCAATATTAATCTTATCCATACAAATTTGGCTAAGAAGTGCCAATTCAGAATCTAGCTTTTGAGATTCAAGAATGCAGTCTAAAAGAGAAGGATGAGCCTCAATGCTATATAAAATGAGAGATGAACATAAATCGAATTCACGATCTCGAATCTCGCAAGTGGATAAAATACCGAGATCATTCCATTCGGATATCATCATAGAAACAACAGCTTGTTGCTTATGACTAAGGGCATCGGCAACACAATTCCCCTTTTTGGGAGTGTAAAGAATATCAATATCTTAAGACGCAAGGAACTCGAGCCAATGTAGTTGACGCAAATTAAGTTCCTTTTGAGAAAATAAATACTTCAAAGATTTACGCTTGGTATAGAGAATAAATTTTTATCCCAAAAGATACTAACGCCAAATACGAAGGGCGAAAACAATAGCCGCGAGCTCTAAATCATAAGTGGCATAACTAGTCTCGACAAACTTTAATAGCCTAGAAGCATAAGCAATAACACGATCCTTTTACATAAGAATGGCTTCCAAACCAACACGACTAGAATTGGTATAAACAACAAAATCTTGGTTCCCTTCAGGAATCACAAGAATAGGAGCATCGGAAAGGAGTTCTTTTAGTTTCTGAAAAGAAGCTTCACATTTGTCCGACCAAATGTATTTGACTCCTTTCTTTGTGAAACTAGTAAAAGGCACGGAAATTTTAGAAAAGTTCTTTATGAACCGACGGTAATAGCCGCCAATCCAAGAAAGCTACGAATTTCTGTCACACTCTCTGATCTCTTTCAATTTTGAATCGCTTCAATCTTTGAAGGATCCAAGGAAATTTCGGATTCGAAAATGATGTGAACAAGAAATTTCACACGAGATTGCCAAAAAAGGCATTTAGAAAATTTTTCTTTCAATTAATTTCTCCTAATAGTTTCCAACACAATTCGAAGATGTTCTTCATGCTCTTCCTCAGTTTTGGAATAAACAAGAATATCATCTATAAAGATGAGAACAAACCGATCGAGGAAGTCTTTAACAACTCGATTCATAAGGTCAACGAAATAAGCTGGAGCATTTGTTAAACCAAATGGCATAACAAGCCATTCATAAGATCCATAACGAGTATGGAACGATGCTAAAGGAATGCTATCCTCTGCAATACGAAGCCGATGAAAACTGGTTGCTAAGTCTAACTGTGAAAAGACTCTAGCACCTCTAAGTTGATCGAATGGATCATCAATCCGAGGTAAAGGATATTTATTCTTGATAGTAAGATCAATAAGCTTGCGGTGGTCAATGCAAAGCCTAAGTGTACCATTGGATTTCTTCGCAAAAATAGCCGAAGCTCCCCAAGGAGAGGAAGTAGAATGAATAAACTGTTTCGTCTCCAATTCGGATAATTGTGTATGCATCTCCTCACTTTCCTTATTGGACATACAGTAAGGTGGACGAGTGATAGGTAGAGCTCTAGGGATTAGATTAATTCTGAACTCAATTGTTCGCTTAGGTGGTAATCCTAAAACGGGCTCAAATATGTCGGAAAATTCATGAACAACATGAAACAGAGAATTGACATCTTCCTCATCATCATTATCGTCATCATGTGGATTTAAAGAATATAAAGATGCTGCCAAGTTGGAATCCGAATCTTTAAGAACAATATAAATATGCTTAGTAGATTGAGGGTGTCGAAGATGAATAGTCTACTCAGGACATAGGATATGGGCTTTATAACGGTAAAACCAATCCATTCCCAAAATCATTCCGAAGCCTAAGTAACGCATGACATGCAAGTCGACTCGGAAAGAAAAATCACATAAAACAATCTTGACATCATTACAAGGCAAACTGAGTGTTGCGGATCCACCAACTAGATTTGCAATTCTCAAAGAAGTCATTAAAGCCATAACATTCAAAGAAAAAGTATCAACAAGTTCTTTTGAGATTAAAGAATGGGATGCACCTGTGTCAAAAAGAACTCGAATAGGTTGATCACGAAACATAATAATGCCATCAAGGATAGAATGAGAAATACCTTGACCGTGAGAAGTGTTACTAGGGGCTTGCACAACATTTAGCATTCCCTCCTTCTTACTTTGAAGTTTGGGACATGAAGATATAAGATGACCCGAATTTTCACAATATCCAGAAAAGAGAGGTTTCAGACATCTATTAGCATAATGGTCCTTAGAACCACAATTGTAGCATTGCCCACAACTATGGGTATGAGTCTTTGCTACTGAAGCTACTTGCTTCCCTTTCTTGTGGGGACTTGGGCCTTTGAATTTAATAGGCTTTTCTTGTTGTTGTTGAAGCTCGGTTTGGTACCCACAACTTCAACATCACTCTCCTTATTTGCCTCTTCAAGTCGAAAAGCGATATCAATGAGCTGATCAAAAGCAACTTCTAATTTCAGAAGTAACGGTGTTTTGAGATTCTTATTCAAGCCATAGACAAATCTCTGATTTTTCTTCAATGGGGTATTTACATAGTCGACCCCATATTTAGGGAGGGATTCAAAAGATGCCACATAATCTGCCACAGAAGATTCACCTTGAACGAGGTCAATAAAACGACAGACCAAAGTCACTTCCTCAGCTTCCGACACAAACTTTGACTCGAATCTTTCCTGGAATTACTCCCAAGTAATATCTGCTTCAATAATTTCAGAAATAAGAAGCTCACACCAATCTAATGCTTTTTCTTGGAGCATACTCGATGCTACTTGGACTCGATGAAGATCAATAAGATTCATGGAGAAAAGATGTGATCGCATGTTCTAAGCCAAGCTTAGACCTCGATGATGCTTTCGAAACCCTTAAATAGCTTCCCACCCAAGTTGGTATAATCACTACACAAACATGCAAACCAAGATTTTGGGTGGGTAGGCTCTGGAATAGATCCAACAACTTGAGCTTTACCAGATCAAGAAGCTGTTGGGCGGACATAAATACTCCATCCTGATGAGTAGCACTGGATTGACCGACGCTGGGACGGACTGATCTAACCATTTCTCTTCTTTAAGAAAGAAAGAAAGAAGAAGAAAAAGGTTATTCACAAAATGAATGTCAAACAATCATGATTGATAAAACAAGGCATCATAAAAGAAATTAGGATAACACGGTTCGAAGACTCAAATAAAATCCTAAGGCACGACTCCTAAAAAGAACTTAGGACGATGATCCTTGCTATAATATTTCATACTGTTTCGAAGGGCTCTGATACCATGCTGTGGCGCCCCACCTCTATACTCATGCTAGCCAAGGACATTACGGAGTAATGCCATCAACTAGCACGAAGAATAAGGCTGTTGAGGAGCAACCATCTGAGTAATTGATTTCTATTGATTTTTATATTGATGATTGTATGTTATGATTGCAAGTGATGGACGTTTTAAATTGATTTGTTTGTTAGTGGTTGAAACAACTCTAAATATTTCATTTTATATAATTATTAACTCTTTTTGGATTATATGAGTGAAATATAGGTTATGGAAGCATTTGCTACTGCTTTTGGTTTCATAATTAAGCGTTGTTTTCCCGACAAATAGGTATGTTCTCGTATTACGGTTTTATAGTGTTATTGTATTGTTTTTCCCGTTGTTAGGATATGTTATTTTGGGATATTGTGACATATATTTTTATATTTGATATTATATTTTCTCCCGAGCCTCTCCGTACAAAGAAGACACTACCGAAATTTTCCGTAAATTTTGGACTTGGAAAAATTTGAAAAAATGTTTTCCAAACTTTGTTAATTTGAACATAATTTTTTTAATTGTTTATAGATCTATATATTTTGTTTAAATTAACTTATTCTGTAAATTTATGGTTTGTGAATATAATGTTTTGAATAATATATATTGATTTATAAATTCATCTTTTCCCTTCTTTTCCTTTTCGGGTATGAAATGTTTTGTGTAGGGGAGAGTGTAACGACGCGGAAATTTTCAATAATTAAAATTGTTAAATTAATAAGATTTTCGTAAATATATTTGGAAGAAATAAAAACTTTGTAATTTAATAGAGAAGTGTATGTAAAAATGTGAAATGTAAGACAATTTTTAGAAGATGTTAAATTGAGTACATTAAGTTAAACCAAAGGTTAACTAAGTTTATGGGGTAATAATGACTTAATAAAGAGGTTTGGAATTGAAAGAGTCGAAAGAAAGATTTATCAATTTGTTGGGATTTGAACTATAGTAATTGGATTAATTGCAATTAATCGAAATTAAATATCTAAATATTACGTTAATTGAAATTAAGATGGAATTTGAGAATATTAATGTAATAGATCATGAATCCAATGTCAATTTCATCCATTTTACGACAATGAATTGAATAATAAAAGGAAAAGCAAGTTAAATGGAATTATTGGAAATAAAATTTATAATTTCTGAATTTAATTAAATCGAGGTTAACACTGAAATTGACAAATTGGCCAACTCTAAGTTGACATCTAAATTTATTTAAATTAGTGTAAATGATTAAGAAATTTAAAAACGGTAAAAATTGTCAAATTATAGAATTGAAATTGAAAAATTGATTTAATTAATTAATTGTTAATTTATTTAATTAATGTAAAAATAGTCATTTTGGCCACTGACTCGGAATCCGATGAAACTAGTTTCATCGAATCCGCAACGGTGAATTATTGTTGGATTTCAAGTTTCGTAGCGATCGGACTTGTCGTTTGACTGTACGAGCTCGAAACGCCTAGAAATCGATGAAATTAATTGAAATCAATTTGAAATAACTTGTTTTTGGCATAACTTCTTCATACCATGAAATTTGGACTTGAAACTATTCCATTGCGTTTAAAATATTCAAAAACATCCATTTTGATATATAGGTTGACCCATTTTCGTTCCTAAGTCGAAACAGGTTTTGTGGGGCAATTTATTGTTCAAAACCCAAATTCGATCAAGCCCGTCTGTTCCATTTTGTTCTGCCTATATATATCCAATTATAAACCCTAGCAGCCTTTCTATTTCTCATTTGTGTACATACAATTCCATTTGCTCCTCCTCATTCCAATGGCAGACAAACAAATCGCAAAATTGTAAATTCAAATCAAATCTCAAATTCAAACTCCACAATATATATCGAGTTTTATATCGATTTGAAGCTCTTGAAGAGCACAAGCAAATTATGTGAGTCTTTTTCGATCTGGGTTATTATGGGGCTAGAATTAGCTAGTTTATTCTCGACCATCCACCCAAGGGTTTCGATTTCGACGGTGGATCTTCAACGATTGGATGATTGGGTGGTGGCGTAGGGAAGGTGATTGAGAGCAAGTATTTGTGGTGTCGATTGCTTGTCAAGTTAGTCAAGGGAACCGCCGAAAATTGAGGGTGAAGGCGCGACATTGCGATATGTTTTCCAGCAATCGAAGGCGCGCACGACCCCGGCATGGGTGCGGCTCGACGAGCTCTGGTCGATGGCGTTGCCTGATTGGGTCGCAGGCGAAGGAGGCAGCGGTGAAAATTAAGCTAAGCGTGGTGGCTTCATCTCGATTATTGTTCGAACGAAGCTAGGGTTTCTGTTCTCTTTAAGTGAAGACGATGACATGGCTGGTTGCAAACGATTTATCTATTTTTTTTATTTTACAATCGTTGAACTTCTAATGATAATAACTTTCACATACGAGGTCCGTTTCACGCGCGGTTTGTTCCGCTGGGATCGTATTGAAATTCCAAACATTTTGACACTAGTTTGGATGAAGGCAGAGACTATTGAAATTTTATGTTTAAATTGGATTTAAATTCAAAAGTGAGTGTTTTAACCCACTCACAACTTCCAAAATTTCTTATGTTCGTTAAGTTGATTTATGATGTGGTTAGAAATTTATTTATGACTGTTTGGCATATTTTGAATCATTATCTGAGTTTATTTGAATTTATTTGGATAAAATAGTTATTTTGTTTATTATTGAATATAAACTGCCAGTAAATACCTGTTATTTATTATCTGTTCTAATATTGATGTCATTGATTGAATTGGATGATGATTGTGATAAATGTTTGATGAGTGGATGTTGTATTTTATATTGTTATAAACTGCATGTTGTTATGGATTTTTATTTCATTCGAGATTGCGGTTTGAAATTATATATAACCGTATTTATATTTTAAATTACGGATTGAAATGATAAACATCTGTATCACTTGACAATAGGATAGAAAATTATATACAGACACCGTGGTCTATGTATAAAAATATTTTGAAATGATTTCTTTGGTTTTGTGAAGAAATATATGGTTTTAGATAAATATTGATTGTATACATTATATAAATGTTATTTTATCCTTGATTTTAAGCTATGTATAAATTGTTTTAATATAGAATAAGCTTAATAATAAGTTTGATTTCCATCGAGATAATATGGATAAGTATTTAAATTTTATTTTAACATAGAGTTTATAATGATTTAAATATAAGGTAGGAAGATAAATTGGAGATTAATTTGAAATTGAATTTAATTAAGAATTAAACTCAAATAAGTTGATGTGAAATCTATTAAATTCGAAATTTTAAAAGGTGTGACTTTTATAACTTGATTTTGGTTTAAGGAGAATTAAACGAATATTTCAAGTAAATAAATTGAAGGAACTATTTAGTTATTTGTAAATTGAGTTTTAAATGATAATGGATTTATTATGTAAATTATTACAAAACTAAATAATAGAAAATTGAATTGTTCAATCGTAATTACAAAACTTAGTTTTGAAATTATTGAAGACTTAAAGTTTGAAATATATTGAATTTAAAATGGTTTATTTTGTGGATCAAATCTGTTTTGAAATCGATATAAATTGGAATAGTTTATTTGGAAACAGAATCATATTGAAATTTTGTAATAACCCTGTATTTTGTAATTATTTTAATTGTATATTTAATTTATTTTAATTTAAATTCCCGATTTAAAAACTTTATTTTATTTATTAAAATGAATAAACTTTGTTATTCTAAATATAACTTTGATTTTTATGTGAATTTTCAAACCTGAATAAATAAATATTTTCCAAAAATGTAAATTTTGGTCAATCTGGTCAAACTTTGACTTTAAATTTAAAATTTAAAATTTTTAATTTTTGCATTTTATCCTTTATTATGAAAATATATAAAATTTTAAGAATACTGCTTTTCGTTTCGTTAAAATCCGATTAATATTGTGAAAGTTATGCTTTTTACAATATTATGTGTAAATTGTTTTATTTAACAAAATTAGTTATTTTAATTTATATAAATAATAATTTTGTTTATCATATCTTGTGTATATATGTCTTATATGATATGTTATGTATATATTTTATTTTTAAAACATTTTAAGTGTTTTTATAATTTTTTTTATGCTTATTGTGTATTATTTTCAATTTTAAAAGTGTAGTTTCAATTATTTAACTATTTTATTATTTATTTCCTACTTTTCCTTAAAATAATTACTTATATTCTTTTTCACATTATTTTTTTTCATTTTTTACTTTATTATCTGAATTTTATTTGTTTAATATTGATTAAAAGAAATAAGAAATTCTAAAGGGCAAAAGCTTTTCGTATTCCTAGTCTTTTCATTTCACCTTGCCTTTTCAAGTCCACTTGCCTTTTCATTTTGTGTTGACCGTCCATTCTCCTTGCTTCAACCATGCTTTCCTTCTCTCATTCACATGAAATAATTTCTCATATGTGAGAAAAAAACTCACGGCCAAAATAAAATGGTCATGGTTTCTTTCTTATCTCTTCTCTTCTTCAAATTCAATGATTTTGTGCCTTTGTTTTTCTTGCTTTGCTTGAACACTATCCTCACCACCCTCTCCACCATCACCACCGACCATCACCTCCTCCATCTCTAGCTGCAACTTCAGCCTCTCCTCTGATCAAAGGCAGGTTGTGCCTCCCTATGATGCAAACCCAACAAAATTTGCAAGCTTCACCATCAAATGCCTTGCAAAGCCACAGACTTCACTATAGCCTTTCATATCCATTTCGGCCACACCCCTAGCTCCACCTCCACTTGCCTACATCACCTCTAGACATAAGCTTTAGATCTGACCTGACTTGTATCTTGCATGGTTGAGGCCCACTTGACATAGGCAGAGCCTAGATGGTGAACCAAACTCCTTTATGCCTTGACCTTTGACATTTCATGCCTTGTGACTCCAACTACTTCCATTCTTGTGCTAGCCATGCCTTTATGTTGCCAAACCAGAGCCTTACCACTAATAAAACATCCATGGCTGAGCCAATGAAGCATTAGGGCTGAGCATATGTTGAGTGAAGAACAAGCAAATTCGATTTAAAATCATGGTGATGTCTTTTGTAAACTCTATTTCTAATTTTGTTTCAGTTAATCTTGATATTATATATATTTATATTGCTTTGTTTAATAGTTGTGTGCAAGATCATATCTTAGCTCTCTCTCATTTGAATCAATGTCGTGCCAAATCGTGCTTGTGTATTGTTTTGGTCACTAGCTTGAAAAGGCGAGTCTTTCTCACTCTGACATGTTTACTTATGAAATGGTGAATCGATGATAAGTGTTTAGCAAATTAAAAATGTTATGCAAGTTAGTGATAATTATATGATATGCTATGCCATGTTATTACCAAGTTAACTCTGTTAATTATCACCTGACATATGATATACGACATTATATTGTGACATTGACATTGTTTATATTGTTTATGCATATGTTCACACTACAAGTTCCCTGTTAGAATAGAATCACTATGGGTTGAAATGATACATACCCGAACGGACTTTAGAATAGGGAAAAATCGTTATGGGCTGAAATGATAGGCCTGAGCGATTTTTATTGTATTTTATTTGACTTGGGATTGCGGGTTTGAAATGATAGAACCCGATTTTCTTTTTAAATTGCAGAATGAAATGATATATATCTGTATCTCTTGACCTAGGTTTGAAAATTATATGCCGACCCCGTGGTATATGTTTAAATGATTTTATTAGGATATTTATGTTTAAAAGTATGAAATTTTGATTTAAAAATATATAATTTATGGTTTTGTGTTAAATATTAAGTTTTTAATTTGTGAATTTAAGTATGTAAATTTGAAGTAAATGTGATTTTGACTTTGAATTATATTAAAAAAATGTAAGTAAATAATGGAAATTTAATTTAAAGTTTTGAAATGATATTTGAAGTAAAATGTGAAGTTTTTGTTTAAATTTAATAAGTGAATAAACAGTGAAACTTTGACTTAACAAATGAATTAAATTTTTAATGGGATATTTGATTTTAAATTTTATTGTGATAAATCATATGTTAAAAGTATTTAAATGTGAAATTTTGAAGTATAGAAATATGATTTGTAAATTTAAATAGAAAAATTTGAAGTTTTATTGTTTATGAAAAGTTATAATAAAATTTGGAATTCTGTCAATAGCATTTCTAAAATGCTGTAGTTTATGACAGCACTTTAAAATGCTGTTATTTTGAATTTAACTATGTTTGAAATAACTAAATATTTATTACGGCATTTAATAAATATCGTTGTTCCTAAACTAAACTATTTTGGAAACTATAAGCTACGATAGCACTTTATAAATGCTGTCGTTGCTATAATTTGACAATTTTTGAAATGTTATATATTTTAACATTGTTTGAGTTATATTTTAAAGTGTTAAACGACATAACTTTTGGAAATTGATTATTTGTGAAATATAAGGAGTTTTGAATATATTTTAATATTTAAATATGAATTTTAAGGAATTTAAATTGAATTTGAATTTAAATAAGGATTACTTGGTTATGTGCTAAATGGAATGAAATGTAATGAGATAAATGAATTTTTGAATGGAATTTTGAAATGAATTATTGTAATGATATTTGAAATAATTAATTAATGATATATTTAATTTTTAAATGATATTTAAATTTTAATAATTGAAATTGAATTCAAATAATGATTTGATAATGAGGTTTTAAAGGATATGATATTTTAATGATTTTGAAATGGTTTTGAGTGACCCAATCTTTATTTTGATAAAAACGTGAATTTGGAATGATATTTGATTTTGATCTTTTTGATAAATGAATATTTGAAGTTTATATTAATATGAAAGAATATTGAGTTTACTTGTAATTTGAGTTTATTTAAATAATTTTGGATTTACGAAACAAATATTTCAAAACTAAGTAAAAATGAAGTTAAATCAAAGTTATATGAAATTATCAAATTTATTTTTGAAATGAGGTATATCAAAGCTTTGAAATATATTAAAAATTGAATAATTTATTTGTGGATTGAGTATGTATTTGAAATTTATAAGATTTGAAATGCTTTTTTAGGAAACTGAATTGAATCGAAACTAATGGTTTGAATTTAATTAAATTGGAAATTTGAAAATTTTGATTAAGGATGGTACCATGATTTCAAATGTATGATTTTGAAATGTATGATTTCAAAGTGTAATGATTTCAAGTGTTTTGGTTTCGAAACAATTATAACTTTGAAAGTATTATGATTTTTGAAAGGTAAATATATGTTGAAATGGAAATGATAAACTATTTTGATTTAAATAAAGTTTTGAAATAAAAATGGTTTTGGTTCGAAGTATAAACTATTTTGAAAGGGATATAGTTTTGAAATGAAATGATCTGATGTTTGAAGTATAAATTATTTTGAAATGACCACGATGTTATAATAACGATTAGTTGTTAAAGAGATCGGGATCGGAAGTTGTCATACTCTCTGCCAACTCCGAAAACCACTTTAACAACCTTATATACGGTGGAGATTCCAGAATGAAGTAGGATGGTGGCGACGATCCTATTGAGGTATGAACATGGACCTGACTCCCATAAGTTGGCGTAAGGTGGCTAAAACAAGAGTGATCGATGGGCCAAGTGAGGTCATTCCTCTGATCGGACACATTCCTTTGATAATATACTCTTACTTGTGGTTAATTTGATGGCCATCCTCTGATTTTGATTTGGAAGTGTGTACTAAGGTAGGCGGTAGTGGCTGCTATGCGTTACCACCAGCCCAGAAGCGTAATTGGTATATCTACCCTGGCATTGCCTAGTTGTGCCGTGTCACCTACTATACCGAGCCTTTACTACGAGTTTGTTTTTTTATGTAGCCCATGGAGTATTTAGGGTAGTCTCCCAATCTGTAGATATGTTGATACTGGATGGACTATTGGGACTATTACGTGATGGCGGCTATATGGGTAACCCTTCAATGCTATTTTAAAGTAAGTTTATTTTACTGTAGACACTATTATAATAGCGCAATATTACTACACAGTAAATAGTTTAATAGATCCTCAAAGGATGGAGGATCCTAAGCATCCTCTAAGTTACTGACGCATTTTTGTTACTGTTCACTTGAGTTGATTTACAGTTCATAAGTATTTATGTCCTGACTCGAATGTTTTGTGTTTTGCTTTACGCTCGAGTCAGACTGAGTGATTCAGCATTCAAGACTCACCTTCAAAGTTGGAGATTTGCTTGAAGATCCAGCCATCTATCTTGCTTTCAGTATCCAGTGATTTCAGTAATGTATTTTAATTTGTATCTGATGTATCTTGTTACTCTTCTATTGTATCTTGTTTAACTCTGATGTATCTTATTTTTAAATATTAGCTTCATGAACTACCATCTCTTATAATTCCGCTACATTATTATTTACTCTATGTCTGTGATCTGTGATTATTTATTTATTGTATATTCTGAGATTTTCCGAATTTTATTTACAACGCGGTATTTTGAGCAATTCAAGTCCGACATGTGCGGATGCGAATGGTTGAAAATATCGGGCTGTTACAAATTTATGATTTGAGATTCGATTAAATTTAAAATTTATAAATTCGAGTTGTTTTAGAATCGATTTGTGAAATTGAGGAAGCTAGTTTATTATTTAGAGTATTTTAATTTTTTAACCGTTTAAGTGCTGGAAGTTATGTTTCAAAGTTTTAGTTTCAAAGGATTATGATTTGAAAGTGTTATATTTCAAGTGTTTTGATTTTGAAGTGTTATAACATTGAAAGTGTTATGATTTTTGGAAAGGATATATTTGAAACAAAAATGATATTATATTGATTTAGGATTTAATAAAAATGATATCATATTGGTTTGGGTTTTGAAATGAAAATGATATCGTATTTGTATGGTTTTGAAATGGATATTATATTCTGGTCATGAAGTATAATTATTTCGAAATGATCGCGGTGTTATAATAATGTTTGGTTGTTAAAGAAACCAGAATCGAAAGTTGTCACACTCTCGACCAACTCCAAAAAACCACTTTAACAATCGTGTACGTGGTGGAGATTCGAGAATGAAATAGGATGGTGGCGGCGTTCCTTTGAAGTATATACATGGACCCAACTCCTGTGAGTTGGCATAAGGTGGCTAAAACAGGAGCAATCTCGGGCCAAGGAGGTAACCCTTCTTGTCGGACAAACTCCTTAGATATTATATTCTGACTTTGAGATTTATTTAGTGGTCACTTTTGATTTTTGGTTTAGGGGTGTGGCTCGAGGTGGGCGGTAGTGGCTGCTTCGCGTTACCACCAGCCCGTGTGCGTAATTGGTATATCTAGCCTGACATTGCCTTGTTGTGCCGGGTCACCTACCCTAGCGTGCCTTGTACGAGTTTGATTTGTGTCGTACCTATGGAGTATCCTCTGGTAGCCTCCCGATCAGGAGGTACTATGGTACTATATAGACTACTGGCACTATTTATGTGTTAAAGGGAATATTGGGTTACTCCTTAACGCTATTTTAAAGTAAGTTTATTTTACTATTAGACATTATTATAATAGCGCACATTACTACATAGTAAATAGTTTAACGGATCCTTAGGAGATGTGAATCCCGAGCATCTCTTAAGTTACTACACTCACGTTAGACCCTGGATAGGAGATGCCAAATCCGTAAACATCTCTGACGCCGTTCCACTCATATTATTTATCGTTGATTTAACTTACATAAGATCTTTTAGTTATGACTTGAGTGTTTTGTCTTTTCATTTCGCTCGGGTCAATATGAGCATTTCAAGATTGAAGACCTTATTTCTGGTGGACGAAGACGAAGAATTTATTATTACGATTATTCATTATATTGTTCCACCGCATCACATTATTCCACTGCATTATTTATTATTCTCTAGTATGTGTAACTCTGATCTGTGTTGTATAAGTTTAATCAAATGTTTTATAAAACAGCTTTATGAACTGTTATTTGATTATTATATTTTATCGTTCCGCTGTAAGATTATGTTTTGTTTTATTTCTTTCTTCCCTTTCTCTTTTTCACCCCAATAACAATTCGCCCTTTTGTATGGTTTAAGTGTGACGTGTTTGGTTTATCGTCGATTTAAAACGTACAAAAAGGTGGTCCATTACACCGGAATTTGGATCTGGAGGTGAAGTCGCGCTCACGGTCGAAGGATTAAGGGTTCAGCGATGTTCTGGAATCTTGGTTTGGAATGAGAATGGAAGTCGCGACCCTCATGTTCGCATGCACCAGAGGGGAGGACTGCAGGCATAAGCAAGTTGACGTAGGGCAAAAGAGAAAGACTGCGTGTCGACGTCATGGTGATGCGGTTCGAGGGGAGATGGCTCGACAAGGTCGGGTAGTCTCGTGTAGCTTGAGTGCAGGGCTCGTTGATTTTTGGGTTCAAGCAGGTTAAGGTAATTTAATTTCAAACGTTTTTAATTTTAATTGCATGCATATAAGGCAGAGAAAAAAAATATAAATAAAGAAATACAGTAAGTTTATAAAACAATTTATTTCTTCAATTTATAGATCTATATATATGTGTATATATATATATATATATACGGTGAAGTTAAGTATTGTTCATATATACAAAAAAGAAAACAAGTTTTACACACATATTTATATATATAGTACTTTTGAAAACATAGGAAATTGTATAAGGATTTGATTTTTAATATACATATATAGATCATTTCTTATAAGTATATATATATATACACATACATATATATAAAGTTTCAAAAAAAAAATATTTACATATTTTAATTTGCTAGTATTTCTAAATAATGGATGGGTGATTAAATAGTTCAATCAATTTACTTAATTTATTATAGTCACTAAAAGATTTTAAAGGGAAGCTAGCTTAAAATTCAATTATTTGCTTAAATTAAATCATTGGTTAAAATAAATTTATTAAACAACAATTAATTTTTTGGTTTGTTCGAATATTAGTAATCATATAATTGTTTGTACAAGGTCAACGGTCATGAAAAACGAGTCGGGTTGGATCAGATTGCAAATCAAAAATCAAAGGTGAGTTAATCTCACTCATTTGGATTACCATTTAAATTTAATAGTTAAATTTAAATTATTGATTGAACGATTGAATTGACTGGATGTGATAGTATATATAATAGTGTGTGTATATATATATATATTAGATTGATTGATTCCCGCATTATATAGCAGATGAGACCCTATGCGCCCCGCATAATAGCGGATGACCCTTTATAGCATGATATCCCCCTCGAAGTGGGGCTGGTATTTTATATTGTGCTAACATCTACGGATGCAGGGAAACAGGTTGGAGGGATCAAATTGCAAAATATTGAAAATTTGTTTTCTTAGTCTGCGATATGATATATTGATTATCTGTGATAGATTATATTGGAAATTGAAAATATTGAATGCTATGGTTTGACTGAAAATGTTTTGGGTATATTGAGATATCAAAAACATAAAGATTTGGATATTTTCTAAAGGAAAATAAGGAGATAATTTTTAAGTAAAATAATTATAGAGATTTCGGATAAATTAAAGAATGAATTGGAAAGGATAAAAGTTGATTTTTAAATTCTAATAAACAAACTCTGAGTATGGGAAAGAAGATTTTTGAATAAATAGGAATAAATGAATTTTTAAACTTAAGTGATATTATTTAAAGGAATAAAGGATTTATTTTTAAATTCAAGGTCAAATAGTTGGGAGAGATATAGAAGAATTTTGGAAAAATTCTGAAATTGGTATTTTTAGTTTAAATAAGATTTTAGATTATAATAAAGGAGTAAAAGCTGAAATTAATGGGTTTTGAAATAAAATTGAGTAAGTATTTATTTCAAATTAGAGTTAATTTTGGAAATCGATTTGAAAACAATTAAGTATTTGAATCTGTGTTTTAAAAGGAGGATGAGACTATGGAAATTATAAATTGGGTTTATAAAGTGAAAAACGATACTAGTGGATATTTGAAAGTATAAATTCACAGTGGTAATTTATAAAGGAATGGGTATTTTTGTTTTAGAAATAAATAGTGGTTTTTTTAAAGCGTGGGAAAGATATTTACGGGTTGAGACGTAAATTAAATTGGGATAAATCAAGAAGGATCTATTAACTGATTAAATGGACTATTTTGCGATGGGAAGTGTATTTTTCTCAAAAGCCTAATATGTTTTCAAAGCAGATTTTTAAATATAAGTTGAGAGTATAAAGTTGTTTTAAAAGGAATGTTTTTAGAGTAATTGTTATTTAATGGTTTTAAATTTTTTTAAAAGTAAATATATATTAAGTTAATTATATAAGTAAATTATTTTAATGGTTTAACTAGTATTATGATTAAAAGCTAACTATTAAATATTTATACCTTATAGAATAACTTTTATTTTAAATTTGGTTTTGGCTTAAGTTTTACATAAAAAATTATTATAAAATTATCACAACTAGTATTTTAAATAAAGTGCTTTTAAGTAGTTTTTATTTTAAATGTTTTAAAGTATACATTTTGGATAAACTGATTTAAATTATTTTAAAAATCTAAAGTATTTAGACTTGGTGATTTTCAGTGGAAATAAAACAATTAGGTGGAAATTTATTCCGCGAGAGAAAAAGTAATTTGAAAACTATTATCAAAGGGTTGAAGTGTAGAAAAATATCTTGCGAAGATATTTCTAAATAAATAATTTGGAAAATTATTAAGACCTGATGGTTGTTGTGGATGTTATATGATAGTTAAATAACCGACTATCAATATTGGCCAATGCGTTGATCGTTTCGAAGAGACACGATCGGGATTAATTTCCTGAAAACCACTTCGATCTGATTTGAACGTTTTCGTGAGGATGACAAGAGCTTGGAGTCGAAGATGGAGCAGTGAACTACAAGGGCTAATAACTACTAATCCTGAGGGTGATTTCAAAATGGATGTAGTAGGAGTAGTGCCTTCGGTTCCGTTTGCATCGGGAATGGACTTGTATGGATAAATGCTATCAGAACATCGTCACAAGGGCGATGAGCATTCTAAGTGAGATATGTTCTAAAAAGGAAACGTATAGCCTCGAGCCTCATCAACCAGGAAAGGATTAAACATGGGAGATGCAGCAAGGCTAAGTGGCTAGCAACCAATTAGGGTAAGGTCATCCTTGTTTAGATGCCCCATACTATTCGTCTGTGTGGACGGTTGCTGAACCCAACCGCGGGGTGATCTTATTCGGACTATCCAGTAAGGGGTAGCTCTGGTTTTGTGTAGTGGGGGATCAGGATGGATCCTCGGTACTCTGATCTAGACCAGGTACTGTGACGGGCGGTACCCTAGTAGCCCTGCCATTGATGGAAACCCAATCTCCAATAAGTTCCTTCGGACTTGTGTGTATACCTATTATGATGGAATTTAATGAATGCAACATTTTCGGCTATTAGAATAAGTATTTGTATATAGACACTACTATAATATCAAAGGATTTAATAAGAAATGTTTTGGTTATCGTAAGGTAAAAACCCAACATGTTTATTTATGGCATGGTCTTACAAGATACCTTTGATTTCAAAGGATTTTGAAAAATTTAATAATCCAATTGTGTGTGTTTTCTCATGCTGGTTTTCCAGACTGACTCGGGTGTTGTTTCACTATAATGCTCGGGTCAGACCTAGTATTATAGGATACATGATAGGATGCTGTGCAGCTCAGGAGACGAGCTGGATGGCGAGACGTATCATATGTATTTTGATGTTATTTCCGCCGTGTATGGTTTTCTGCATAGTCAGTTTTTGTGACGAAGAGTTATGATAACTGTCTAGTTTTTGCTATGGATTGTGTTGTACTCTGATGATATAATGTATAAAATACTGATAGTACTTTTTGTTAAAGATTAGTTGTTATCTATTATATATTGTTCCATTGCGATTGTGAGATTCTAATATTGTTTTCTATTTTCTTCTTCTCCCTCCTTCTTTTTTAACTTTAATGGTTAGTAATTCCGTCCACTTTGAGTTGAACTTTTGGACAATATTGTCGGCTCAAAGGAGTACAGATTTGCGGGCAGTTACATTTGGTATCAGAACAGAATGTTAAGTGAGAACCTTGGCTCTGGTGGGGATTACTCATTAGAAATAGAGTAGGTAGTACACTAAAATTAGTTTGAGTGTATTAATAGATGTGAGCGCGTATTTGTTAGTGAATATAAAATTGTTTTATATTGTGTTGATTGGTTTGTTGAGGGGCTTATAGATTCTGGTCAATATGAGCAATTAACGTTATTGATTGGTATCTCTAAACACTTGTACTGAACAATTCGACATGATATTGTTTTAAAATAGGGTAAAAGCAAAAAAATTGCCCAAAATTATTTTTGAATATAAAAGGAATAATTTTTTATGTAAATTATTATAAGTGTATATGGTTACTTGGTTGTTAGAGGGTGATAATATTAAATTATTATCATTGTTGTATGGAAATTAAAATAAGGAAATAAAGGTATAGCCAAAGTTAAGAAATAATTTATATAACAGAATGAGATTTGCAAATTGGATTATAAATGTGATTATAATTGAAAATGAAACAAAATTCCAAAGTAATATTTGAATATAGATTGAAAGGATTTAAAATTTGAAATTTTGGGAAAAGTTTAAATTCCTTTGGTTTGGAAATGGTTTTCAAGGGTTTTGGAATAATAATAGTGATATTACTTTAGAAATATTTTTGAATTGGATTTGAAATCTGGTGAGATTTTGAATTTAAAAATATTTGAAAAGGGTTTTTAAAGAGATAAAGCACTGAACTCTTTTCGATCGTTGGAAAATAATTCCGATGATGAGCACAACATCGTTGGTTTTCTTTTTCGAGTTTCCAAGAGAGGAAATTGCTACCAAAATGTTTTAAATTGGAGTTGTTTGCAAAACTGAGTTTGGTTTTAAAATTCAAAGGATAATTTGATATGCAAATGAATTATGTGTACTATTGATTTCAAAAATAATTTTGAAATGTTGAGTAATTGTTTAAAAGACTCTGGAAGATCAATTAAAAATGTTTATGGAAATTCAAATGGGTTTAATAACTTATAAAATTTGAAATCTGAAGGATAAAAATCTAACATGAGGAAGAGTTAAATTAAAATAAGTGTGGAAACAAGATAAGTTAGAAAGTAAGCCAGTTAATGAAGTAAATTAAAAGAAGTTAACAAATAGAATTTAAATTAGTGGAAAACTTATGGAAGTTTAAAATTTGAAATGAATTGCAATGAAATTGAATTAAGTTAAGTAAATGTAAATTGGAGGAAAAAGTTAAAGTAGGCTAAAGTTAATGAATATTGAAAATAAATTTATTAAGATTATAAAACAAATGGGTAGAGGAACAAATGAATTTACATTTGTAAGCAAATGAATTAAAAATTTAATATTGGAATAAATTTGAATTATGTTAATTAAAGTGGAATTGAAAATATAGTTTGAGTGGGTTAAAAGAACAGAGTTCTAAGAATTAAAATTTATTGGAAATTGAAATAAATTAGTAAATGGAAGGTAAATTGAATTTAGAATGGACTTGAGAATTGATATAGCTAATAATCAATTGAGATAAATTCGTGGGATGTACGTATATTATTTTATTCGCATAGCAATTTGATCCAGATTTGAGCACAAAATTTCGAGACATTTATATCGATCCAAGTTAGGAGTTTTGACTCGATTTTCGATGATGAACCCAGGATATGAATTTTTTATTTATTCTGAAATTCTCTATCATAGTATATGGCTATGCAAGGAGGATGATGATTCTGATCAAGAAACCAGAACTGAGTCCGCACTAGGAAGTCGGGTGGACGGTACTAGTTCGAAAGTGAAATCGTGTGATCGAGTGAGCGATCGGATTTGATATTACGTACTGATGACATATATACATTGTACGGACTTAAGTAAAGTAATATTGAAAATTTTATAAAGAAATGTATAAACTGATTTTTAATGTTGTGATCGGATATTATTGGTAGATAAGATACATGTATTTAAGAGCAAAAAGGAAATTAATGATTTGTATTTCAGAAGATAAAATTGTATGGCCCGATAAAAAGTTGTGTATTTAAATTTCCGTATGAAATTTGATGATTTTTGGGTCTAGCAACTTGGCCTTTTGTTTTCTTTTGAAATTTGGAGGCCCATAGAGGCATTTTGTAGTTGTACCAATCTAGCCGCGCAAAGGAGACGCTGGCGAAATTATTCGAAAAACTAAGGAGTTGGAAAATTTTTGAGAATTTTTGATAATTTGAAATTTGGTTTAAGTTATAATTTGAATGGCTTAGTAAATAATATTGTTTGAAACCTATGGACGAGTTTGGAAAGTTAGTAAGAGTGATAGTGTGTCCTTAAATTAAAAAAGATTATTTAGGAAATTGTTAAAACTGGGTAGTTTTGGGAAAGTAGAAACGGGTATTGGACCATTCTTCTTACCAGGTAATTTCGGGGACGAAATTCATTTAGGGGGGAGGCACGTGACGACTTGGCATTTTCGACATTTGAAATTGGAGTATTTAATTGATTTTAAATATTTAAAAGTTAGTTTCTAACTTGAATTTCAAATATCACTATTTATTAGACGAATTAATTTTTAAATTAAATCAATTGAAAATGGGGTAAAAATGAATTATGGAGTTTCAAGCCTGTTAAAATTAATTTAAAGGCTTGTATAATTTATATCAATAATACTGAAGATAGTAGAACTTTTAAAATCGAATTTAAAAGTGTTTTTTTCAGTTTTAAAAATATATCGTTTAAATTGGTAGTTAAAAATAGCCATCCGGGGAAGAGTCTTGGAATTCGACGAAACTTGTTACATTTGATCCGTAATATTATTCAAATTTCGTAGTGTTTGGAGTTATTATGTGATCGTATGAAACATAAACGCGCTGAAATCTATATCGATAATTTGATATAATAACTGGGTCTAAAAAGATATCTTCTCCTTAAGATTGAACTAGGACTCGGAACCTTCCATTGCGTGCGGAATAGGGATATTACATTGCAAATGCCTAGCGGCATGCCTCGATAGGAGATCAAAATTTTGAGTTGCGGTTTCGAGACAATTTGAATTTGAATTTAAATATATATATTTATATTTATATTTATATTTATATTTATATTTATATTTATATTTATATTTATATTTATATTTATAAATAAGTTGACTGGTCAATTTAACACATCAGAACTTTATTCTTTCCCCTCTATGTCCCTGTAGCAAGTTGGGTGAGGCACGCAACTATCTCTTCCTGTCTCCCTTCCCTCCTTTCTTCATTTTTTTAAGCAACAGAACTCAGGCTAAAAAAGAAAAAAGAGAAATAATAATCTATAGAATAACAAACGAAACCTTCCTCTTCTCTTTTCCATTTCAAAATCAAATATCAAGCCGATTCTTTTTGTTCCCCAGTTCGAACCCAAGGTCAAGACTTTACTTTACTCTCAGTTCAAATCGAGCCGAGAAAATGAGGGGCGAGTGAAGCAACATCGTGATCGAATCATGAGTGGACCAGGCCGGCCAAAGTAGGTCAGGCGAGTTGGGTCGCGTCGATATGGGTTCGAGTTGTCGAGCTTGGATGTCGTGAGTTAGGGTTTTGCATTCGTGGGCTTTGGGGGAGGCGATAGATGAAAGGGAGGCCAGAGTTTGGATCTGGAGGTGAAGTCGTGCTTATGGTCGAAGGATTAAGGGTTCGGTGATGTTATGGAATCGAGGGTTTGGAACGAGGATGGATGTCGCGACCCCCATGTTCGCTTGCGCCAGAGGGGAGGACTGCAGGCATATTCAAGTTGAAGTGGGGCGAGAGAGAGAGAGCACCGTGTGTCGGCGTTATAGTGATGGGGTTCGTTCAAGGGGAGATGGCTCGGTAAGGTCGGGTAGTCTCGTGTAGCTTGAGCGCAGGGATCCTTGATTTTTGGGTTCAAGCAGGTTAAGGTAATTTAATTTCAAACGTTTTTAATTTTAATTACATGCATATAAGGCAAAGAAAATATATATATATAGTATTACAGTAAGTTTATAAAACAATTTATTTCTTCGATTTATATATATATATATATATATATATATATCTGTGTGTGTATATACAATAAAGTAAAGTATTGTTGATATTTACAGGAAAGAAAACAAGTTTTATACATACATATTTTTATATATAGGTCTTTGGAAAACGTAGGAAATTTATAAAGACTTGATTTTATACATACATACATACATACATATATATATATATTGATTATTTCTTATAAGTGTATATATATGTATAAAGTTTCAAATAAAATAAATATATATATTTACATATTTTAATTTTCTAGTATTTTTAAATAATGGATGGGTGATTAAATTATTTAATTAACTTATTTAATTTATTATAGTCACTAAAAGATTTTAAAGGGAAGCTTGCTTAAAATTCAATTATATTTAAATTAAATCATTGGTTAAAATAAATTTATTAAATGGTAATAAATTGTTTGGGTTGTTTGAATATTGATAATCATTTAATTGTTTATACAAGGTCAAAGGTCATGAAAAACAAGTCGGGTTGGATCAGATTGCAAATCAAAAATCAAAGGTGAGTTAATCTCACTCATTTGGATTGTCATTTAAATTTTATTAGTTAAATTTAAATTATTGGTTGAATGATTGAATTGACTGGATGTGATATTATATATAATAGTGTGTGTATATATATATTAGAGTGATTGATTCCCGCATTATATAGCGGATGAGACCCTATGCGCCCCGCATAATAGCGGATGACCCTTTATACCGCGATTTCCCCCTCGAAGTGGGATTGGTATTTTATATTGTGCTAACATCTATGGTTGCAGGGAAACAAGTTGGAAGGATCCAACTGGATCCCTCAAAATATTGAAATTTATTTTCTTAGTCTTTGATATGACGTATTGATTATCTGTGATAGATTATATTGGAAATTTAAAATATTGAATGCTTTGGTTTGACTAAAATATTTTGGTATATTGAGATATCAAAAATATAAAGGTTTGGATATTTTTTAAAGGAAAATAAGGAGAGAATTATTAAGTAAAATAATTATAGAGATTTCAAATAAATTGGAAAAGGATAAAAGTTGATTTTTAAATTCTAATAAATAAATTTCGAACATGGGAAAGAAGATTTTTGAATAAATAGGAATAAATGAATTGTTAAACTTAAGTGATATTATTTAAAGGAATAAAGGATTTATTTTTAAATTCAAGGTTAAAATAGTTGGGAGAGATAAAGAAGAATTTTGGAAAAAATCTGAAATTGGTATTTTCAGTTTAAATAAGACTTCAAATTATAATAAAGGAGTAAAATCTGAAATTACTGGTTTTGAAACAAAATTGAGTAAGTAAAGGAATTTATTTTAAATTGGAGTAAACTTTGTAAATCGATTTGAAATCGATTAAGTATTCGAAACTGTGATTTAAAAGGAGGATGTGACTATGGAAATTATAAACTGGGTTTATAATGTGAAAAAAAATATCATTGGATATTTCGAAGTATAAATTCACAGTGGGAATTTATAAAGAAATGGGTAATTTGTTATAAAAATAAATAGTGGTTTTATTTTTAAAATTGTAGGAAAGAAATTTACGGGTTGAGACATAAATTAAATAGGGATAAATCGAGAAGGATTTGTTGACTGATTAAATGGACTATTTTGGGACGGAAAGTGTATTTTTCTGAAAAGCCAAGTATGTTTCCAAAGAAGATTTTTAAGTATAAGTTAAGAGTTTAAAGTTTTTTAAAAGAATGTTATTAGAAAAATTATTATTTAATGGTTCTATTTTTTTTTAAAAGTAAATATTTATTAAGTTAATTATATAAGTAAATTATTTTAAAGGTTTAACTATTACTATGATTAAAAGATAATTATTAAATATCTATACCTTATGGAATAACTTTTATTTTAAATTAGTTTTGGC
Organism: Allium cepa; assembly: GCA_030765085.1. Lineage (NCBI taxonomy): Eukaryota > Viridiplantae > Streptophyta > Magnoliopsida > Asparagales > Amaryllidaceae > Allium > Allium cepa. Next base: position 80,999,331 of record CM060928.1, on the reverse strand, counting down.
TTAAGATTTACATGAAAAATATCATAAAATTGTCATAACTAATATTTTAAATAAAGTGTTTTTAAGTAGTTTTTATTTTAAATGTTTTAAAGTATACATTTTGGATAAAGTGATTTAGATTATTCTAAAAATCTAAAGTATCTAGACTTGGTGATTTTCAATAGAAATAAAACAATTGGGTTGAAATTTATTCCGAGAGAAAAAGTAATTTTAAAACTATTTTCAAAGGGTTGAAGTGTAAAAATATATCTTGCGAAGATATTTTGAGATAAATAATTTGGAAAATTATTAGGACCCGATAATTGTTATGGATTTTATATGATAGTTAAATAACCGACTATTAATATTGGCAAATGCGCTGATCGTTTTGAAGAGACCGGGATCAGGATTAATTTCCCGAAAACCACTTCGATCGGGTTTGAACGTTTTTGTGAGGAAGACATGAGCTTGGAGTTGAAGATGTAGCAGCGAAGTGCAAGAGCTAATGCTACTAATCTTGAGGGTGATTCCAAAATGGATGCGGTAGGAGTAGTGCCTTCTGTTCCGTTCGGACCGGAACAGACTTGTATGATGAATGCTATGAGAACATCGTCGGGATGGCGATGAGCATTCTAAGTGAGATGTGTTCTAAAAAGGTAAAGCATAGTCTCAAGCCTCATCAATTGGAAATGGCTAAAACATGGGAGGTTCAGCAAAGCTAAGTGGCTAGAAACCAACTAGGGCAAGGTCATCCCTGTCTAGATGTGCCTTTTTATTCGTCTATGTGGGCGGTTGCTGATCCTAACCACGGGGTGATCTTATTCGGACTATCCAGTAAGGGTTATTTCCAGTCTTATGTAGCAGGGGATCAAGGTGGATCCTCAGTACTCGGATCTAGACCAGGTATTGTGACGGGCGGTACCCTATTAGCCCTGCCATTGATGGAAACGCAATCTCCAATAAGTGCCTTCGGACTTGTTTGTATACCTATTATGTTGGAATTTAATGAATGTAAAAATTTCGGCTATTTAAATAAGTATTTCTATACAGACACTACTATAATATTAGAGGAATTGATAAGATATGTTCTAGTTAGCGTAAGGTAAAAACCTGACATGTTTATTTGTGGCGTGGTCTTATGAGATACCTTTGATTTCGAAGGATTTTGAAAACTTCAATAATCCAATTGTGTGTGTTTTCTCACGTTAGTTTTCCAGACTGACTCGGGTGTTATTTCACTATATTGCTCTGGTCAGACCGAGTACTATTGGATATAGGATAGGATGCTGTGGAACTTAGGAGACGAGCTGGATGGCGAGACGTATCACACATATTTTGATGTTATTTCCGCTGTGTATGGTTTGCTGCATAGTCATTTTTTGTGAGGAGAAGTTATAAAAACTGTCCAGTTTTGTGCCATGGATTGTGTTGCACTCTGATGATGTAATGTATAAACAGTGTTAGTACTTTTTGTTAAAGATTAGTTGTTATCTATTATATATTGTTCTGTTGCAACTGTGAGATTCTAATATTGTTTTGTATTTTCTTATTCTCCTTCCTTCTTCGTTAACCTAATGGTTTATATTTCCGTCCACTTTGAGTTGAACTATTGGAGAATATTGTTGGCTCAAAGGGGTACGGATTTGCGGGCTTTTAGAGAAAATTTGGATTTTAACACTTTAGTTAAAGAAAATGATTTTGTGAAGTTAAGTGAAAACAAATTAATTTGTTACTTCAATGAAGACATAAGTAATTACAGTTTAAGATCATAATAAGATATTTAATAATGAATACTTTAAAAATAATTATAAGCGAATAATTGTTGCTAACGGGAGTTAATACGACTCAGGTTACACACCCTGGGTAGTCTGGTAATGTTGACCTTATGGTATGTTTTATCTAAAGATATAGGATGCTCGGTAGGGAATCTCTACTCCTTTCATAGAGGTCCGAGCCTTGAAGAACCCTCCAACAGAAAATGCATATACAAACGCGCGTTAAAGGCTTTAGATGTATTCTAATATTGTTGTGGTTTGAGCAGTGTAAGCATCACAACTATTTTCTTATTTATATTCTTCATCTAAAAATTATCTGTTATATATCGCAATATGTACTTATTAAATGGGATTGGCTCTTTCGAAAGGATCACTCTTACAACGATCTTAAAAGGTGTTATTATATGTTATACATATTTCTTAAGTTTCTTACTGTAACGACCCGGTATTTTGAACCATTCCTAATCGCATATGTCAGACATGAATTGCTCAAAATAACAACTTGTTAATTTTATATTTGGCAAAACTCGACAGATACAGTAAATAAATCAATCACAGAATCACAGACATAGAGTATTACAACAATTGGCAGCAGAATAGATAAGTAGCAGTTCATGAAGCTACTATAAAACATTAAAGTCTGAAACAAAATGCAACAGAATCTCAAATACAATTGAATCTCTAATACATAAGCAACTGACGAGTCTGAACATAAATGACTGGAATAAACTGAAATAACTAAAAGCCGAAAAGATAGATCTTCAAACAAAGCTCCATTCTCTAAAGGTGAGTCTCAACTGCTGTGACTCTCAGTCTGACCTGAGCATAAAGAAAAACACAAAACACTCGAGTCAGGATTAACATTCTTATATCAATAAATCCTACTCAAGTGAAATATCAACTGATATACAAGTAACTCAAAGGATGTTTGGGATAACCACCCTCTAAGGATCCGTGGAACTATCTACTATGTAGTGCAATACGCTATTATAATATGTCTATAGTAAAGTAAACCATTAAAATAACATTAAGGCGTTACCCATATCCCCCTTAACACATTTTGTATAATGTCGTAGTCTGTACAGTACTGTAAACTCCACCAAACCAATGGGCTATCAAGGAGCATTCCACAGGTATGACACAAAACAAACTTGTATTGGGGTCGATATGGTAGGTAACACGACATAACTAGCCAATGCTAGGATAGATATACCAAGTACACTTCCGGGCTGGTGGTAACGTATAGCCGCAGCTACCGCCACCTCGATACACACTGCCAAAAAAATTCCGAGGGCGCACCAAATCAATCAAAGTAATAAAATAGTATCGAAGGAGTGTGTCCGATCAACAGAGCTACCTCACTTGGCCCATTAATTTCTCATATTTTATCCACCTTAAGCTAACTCACGGGAGTCAGATTCATGTATATACCTCATATAGGACTGTCTCCAATCATCCTACTTCATTCTGGAATCTCCACTACATACATAGTTGTTAAAGTGGTTTTTGGTATTGGCAGAGAGTATGACAATAACCGATCACGGTCTCTTTAACAACCAAACATTATTATAACACCGTGATCATTTCAAAATATCATACTTCAAAACCAAAATATCATATCCATTTCAAAACCATATCAATACGATATCATTTCTCACTTAAATAATATTCATTTCCAAAAATCATAATACTTTCCAAAATTATAACTCTTTGAAATTCATAGCACTTTAAAATCATAATAGTTTGAAATCATAATACTTTGAAATCATAATAATTTGGAAACTATAACACTTTGGAAATCATAACACCTTGAAAATCATAATACTTCCACTTAACGGTTTAGGTATAAAATCGTATGTATAATAGAAATAGTTATAAGTTAAAATAGTTTATATAATTAAAATTGTTAGTACATATTAAATAGTTTTATATTAAAATAATTTATAAAATAAAAAAATTTGTGTATTAAAAATAATTATAAGTTAAATAGTTTTATAATAAAAATAGTTTATATATTAAATAATTTATTAAATAAAATACTTATATAATAAAATAGTTTCTTCAAAGTTCACAAATCTATTCAAATCAACTCGAATTCCAAAATCCCATTTAAATCAAATTTCAGTTCTTCCATTTGAATTCAAACCTCAATAAACCATTTAATCGATTTCAAATATAGATTTGAACTAACGAATAAGCCATTTCGTTTTCAATAGATTTCAAAGTTTAAATATTCAAACTTTTACAATAAATTAATTTGAAAATTTCATTTATATTTCAAATTCAATTTTACCATTATTTATTCAATCCAATAATCATTTAAATAAAATCTCAAATTACAAATTTAAATAAGTCTAAATATCCTAATTTAAATTTATTTAAATTTGAAAATATTCATTTAATCACTTTAAATCAAAAATCAAGTTATAAATCAGTTCCTTAAAATCTCAAATTCAATAAGTCTTAAACTGATTTTTTTTCTTAAATGAAATCCTTAAACAAATAAAATTTCAAATCAATATCGATATATCTTTCCAACCTTAACTTATTAAAATTATTATAAAAATCTATTCTTAAAATATAATTTTAAATAAATTTTTAAAACATAATGTATACTAATTAAATTAAACTTTATTAAATTAAATCTTATTACTAAATTTATTATATATTAAACCTTAATTTATATCTTCCAAAATAGTAAAATTATAAGTAAAATCATAAAATTTAAAAATTTCAAATCTAACTTAAAATTTTAAAATTTTCAAAACATATAAATTTAAAATCTAAAATTTAAACCTTTATAAAAATAACACACACATATATAATATCTTAAAATCAATATATATTTAAAACCATATATTTCTTTTAAAACTTTGGAAATCATTTTTGTTTTTTTAAATATATATATATATATATATATATATATATATATATATGTATGTATGTATGTATGTATGTATGTATAGACCAACGATGTCTGTATATAATTTTCTATCGTATGGTCAAGTGATACGGATATTTGTCATTTCAATCCGCAATTTAAATATCTATGGGTACATATCTTTTCAACCAGCAATCCCAAATTCACTGCAATGAAAATCGTTTGGGTCTATCCTTTCAACCCATAACGATTTTCTCCTATTCTACAAGATCGTTCGGGTATGTATCATTTCAACCCATAGAGAATTCTATGCTAATAGGGAACTTGCAGAGTGAGAATAGTTATGAATACAATATAACATATCAATAACAGGCACATATCATCAATAACGGATAAAATATAAATAACGTATCAAGGTGTCAGATGTCACAAGTGAACAGATACAGATAATAGCATTATATGGCACATAAATAATTAACAGTTCAACTTAGCAGCATATTTCAATTGTCGTTTCAAGTGAAATCAAATTTAGTAAATATAAGGAAGTCAATCGTGAGTGGTTACTCACTTTTTAAGGCTAGAGATGAATGAGAATGAGATGAGTTACGAATCCAAGTACGAATTCCGAAGCAAAGCTAAATTGACACGAATTTGACGATCAAAGCTGATAACAAGGATCGATGAAATAATTAAAATCAGCTTAATGGAAACAGAAATTATATATTATTATTATCATAAAATCAATAATTTAAAACATATATAAACTTATTATAAAACTGCCGAAACTTCTCATATAAACTATACATACATACATATGTATATGTCTATTTATTTAAAAATAAAACTCTGTACAGGCATTAAATTTGAAGCACCTTAAATCAACATCATTGTATATATATTCATATTTAAACTAATACAAAGATTAATGTATATATATTACGCAAATTACAAACTATGTGAATACTGATGAAATCCATTTATAAGGCTAATGTATTATATGTATACTAATATAAACTCATGCAAATAGATAATATAAAATACTAATATACATATTATATGTGCAGACTCGCTATAGTTAAATAACTGTATATTATATATATCCAAACTATAAACAACATGTAGAATAACACATATAATTCACAGCATATATAAACCGTGATATCCCGGAAATTTTAGCTATATCAATTTAATAATCTGTATTTAAAATCAAATCTTGATTTGATAAAATTTTGTTAATAGAAATTAACTTGATTTAATAATCCAATTAAATAGATGTTTAATTGATGAATTTTATCTTTTAAAAGCTAATAGAATGTTTCCCTATTTATAATGTATGTGTGTGTGTGTCTATATATATATATATATATATATATATATATATATATATATATATTGTGACTAGATAAGTTTTGATTATAGATTAATAAGCAAATAAAATATTGCTTTTAAATTCTAATATTCATTTTGATAATTTGAATTATATAGTAAATTTAAAATACCATTTAAACATTAAACATTAATGTATACAATTAAGATAAATAAGATAAGAAATTATAATTTTCTTTTATAAATGATTTAAATTGATAAATATGTTATTTTCAAATAATAATGATAAATGTATAAATATAGATAGATTTTAGAAGACAAAATTATTATTGTCAAATTAAAAATGTCAATATAAATTAGTTTTAAAATTGGATTTTAAATGTATGAATAGAATTTGAATTTGAATTTATTTTGAATTCAAATGAATAAACATATATAAATCTTGTAAGTAAGCTTTCATCTTTATATAAATTGTTTTATGTCACTTTCCTTAAAAAGTGATGCATATGAAAATACTTTATATATATGTATTTAATAAAGAAAAAAGGATTTCATTTATCTTTAAATCAAAAATAATAAGTAAAATATGTACAAAACAAATGTTAACATTTTAAGAAACTAAAGAGACAATTGTAAACTAATAATTCAACCTATTTGACAAATGTAGTAATTTAGGACAAGTGTCCTATTTTATTTTTGATTTTCTTTTATTTTTTTTAAATAAATCAATTACCCTTATATAAACATGTTACTTCACCCTCATTAGATTTTTCTAATGTTCATTTTTTTAGTCAAGAAAATTTCACAGCTGAAAAAAAGATTTGTTTTCAAACTCTCAAAAACAAAAATTTAAAATCATGTTCAAATCCTAAAAATGTTGCTCCTCAAATCAGAAAGAAACCTGTAAATCTATTTCTAAATTCAATTCTTCAATCTGTTCATGCCTGTATACAAATCTGTAAAGCATCCTCAAATTCAAAATCTGGAAATCAAAAGCTTATGCCTGCATTTCTTTAAAACCCTGTAAACATTTTGTCTCAGATTTGAACATCTCTCTAACCAAATCCACATCCTACAATTTGTTTTCAAAATCAAACCTGAAATTCCTTTCAAAAGCAAATGAAAAGCCTGCATTTTCAAGTCTGTTCAAACATGCAAATCTGCATCTAACCTGTGCATCTGCATTTTTTTCCCAATTCTGTTCCTCTACAAAATCATTTTCCTTCAATTTGTTCTTAAGGCTGTAACAAGATTTCAAACCAACCTGCAAGCTTTTTCTCTTCAATCTGAGTCTTTAAAGCAAGTAAAATCTAAAGCCTGCATTTCCAATTAAAACAAGATCAGGCCTGCATACAAGTTTTTAACAGCAAGCAACTCAGTTTCATTTAGCAATTCAAGATTTGAGGCAAAGAAAATTTCTAGTTTTAAAAGCATAACGTTTTTCAAAATCCAAGCTCTGTTTCATCTCTATTTCCAGGTGAGTAACATCATTATTTTTTTGTATAAGTTTATAAAAATGGTTGCATGCTTATCTCTGAAATATAGTATGCTTGTGAATATATTTTTAAATCTCTGTATGTATATATATGGATATGTTAGTATGTGCATGCACTGTATTTGGATTTTCTTTTCTCTGATTCTAGTTCCAGAACCAGTTTCTAAAAAAAGTCCTCTTGCTCTAGTTAAATATTTTGTTAAGGTCCTGAAATAACTATGTTAAAGATACCATAGTTTAGTTTAAAAAACTTATTAAGTTAAAACAAAATTAGGGATTTACTTTGTAAAATTTGAAACATCAGAGTATGTTAAACAAATTTGAAAGCTCAAACATTATAAATTATAAATTCAGTATTGTAAACTGAAAACTTAAACAAAAAGATGATTTTTAAAACTAAAATCATATTGTTTAGTTAGGAATTGGGATTGCATTACTCGTTTGAACAGAAATTGGGTTTTTGTCAATCTATGATGATCGAGTTGATTGGAGTGTTTGGGGTTCTTGGTGGTGGTAGTGGGGGTGATCAGAGAGTGTGGCAAAAATGCCAAGAGAGTGAATAGGGCTTGGTAGAGGCGATGGGGGGTTGACGAAGTCTGTAAACCTAATTTTTAACCGGTCTGGGAATTTCGATCATCATGAAGTCTAGGGACGATCGAGTGCAACAAATTTTGGGAAGATAGGAGTATGGCCATTGACGAGATGGTGATCGGAGTTGCTGCTATTCTGGTGGACGGAGGTAGTGATGCGGGCGATGACAGGTTTTGGGAGGGGAATGGCCTTTTGATTCCAGGTTTCCAATTTGTGTTCGAGTTTGGGGTTTAGGGCTCGATCTCAATATTGAGCTACTTCTGGTGACCTGAGTGTTGGACGGGGTGCGAGGTTGAACTACACTTGTGTGGATCATCAGGGATGGTCGGAGTGGAGTGGTCCGCCGGTGGAGGTGCACGAGTGCACAGAGTATCAGGTATGAAGTGGGTTTTAGGAAGATGTTGTTTCCTCGGGTGATTTGATCATTTTCTTGAAGTGGTTAGCAATTTTACTCGGAGTAACTGAAGGGGAAGCTCGGGCATTTTCTAAAGTTGCAGGTTTCTTTGAAACCTGTGTAAATTTTCAAATTCAATTTGTTTAAATCTGAGGCCAGTTTTTAAAACAGAAATAAAACTTAAATTTAAATTATGGTTTTCAAATTGAGTATGAATCCAAGTTTTAAAATCTAATTTAAATTTTATTAATTAAAATGTTTAAACAACTTCAAAAGAGTTTAAATATTTGAATTTAAGATAAAGCTTTAAATTTAAGTAGAAGATTTAAACATAAGTTTAAATCTGGAATCAAATTCCAATTTGAAACAATGTTTTGGAAATAAAGGAAGTTTTAAGGCAATTTAAATGTTTAAACAAATTTGGATGTTGAAACATATTTAAATATGATTTGTATCTTGAAAAGAATTTGGGTCTAAATTTATTTTAACTTCTTTTATAAAATAAGAAAATCTTTAGCATAAGTTTTTAAAGGGTTTTAAAATGTTTTAAAACTTTGTTTAAGTTAAGTTTGATTTCTTTTTAAGTTTTAAATTTAAAATGTAATTTGAAAACAATTTTAAGTTAAATTGTTTTAAATTACTTTGTTAATGATAAAGTAATCATGAATAAGAAATTTTTTATTTTTAAAGTAAATTAAAGATTTAATGTTCTTTGTTTCATTAAAATTAGTAAGATAATTTAAATAATTTAATTAATTAATTTGTTTAATTAATTAAAGATTTGAAATAAATTAATTAAGGTTAATTAAATTTGTAATTAATATTAATTAATTTTAGTTAATTACTTAAGAAAGGTAATTAAGGAATTGACGATTAGTTAATAAAGATCATTAACTTGTGATTATTTATTAATTAATTAATGTAATTAATTTTGATAATTAAATGGATTAATTAATTTAGATAGTCATTTATGGAATTTGGTTAAGTATAATTACTTTATGGAAGTAATTAAAGATATTAATTACTCATTATAATTAATTTATTAATTAGATTAGTTTAAATTAATTAATTAATTTTAATTAATAATCATTTGATGGGTTGATAAGAAATTAATGAAGGATAATTATTTAGAGAAGTAATTAAGATTGAAGTATAAAGAAATTTGAAATTAAGTACTTGTGTAATTAATTTAAGCATTGATTAATTAAGACATTTGAGAATAATTAAGAAATGTAATTAATTAAAGGAAATTAATTACTAATGAAATTAATTACTAATGAAATTAATCAAGGTTCATTAATAAATATAAGTAATTATTAAATGTAATTAATTTAGGAGTAATTAATTTACTCAATAAAGTAACTAAGGTTAGTTAATTAACTAAATGTGATTAATCAAGAATGATTAATAAATGTTGTTTAATTAAGGTTAATTACTTAATGTAATTAATTTAAATAAGTAATTAATTTAAATTTAATTAAGGATCATTAATTAATATGATTAATGATGTATTTAAAGATTTAGTAATTAAGAATAATTAACCAATGATAAGTGATTAAGGAAGTAATAAATTAATGTAATTATTTAAGCATTAATGTAATTAATTATAATTAATTAATTAATGAAGTAATTAAAGGTTAATTACTGATTTTGGTTTAGGATAATTAATTTGTAAAATTAATTAAAGGATAATTACTTGAATGTAATTAAAGATAATTAATCAAGGGTGATTAATTAAGGTGATTAATTTGAGAATAATTAATTAATTGATTTGTAATCAATTAATAGTTAAGTAAGCAAGATTTATAGGATGAAGTAATTAATTTAATTCATTTTAAATTAATTAAAGATAAGTAATTAATTTACTTCATTTTAAATTAATTAGAGTTGGGAGTAATTAATTTAATTTAATTTAAATTAATTAAAGTATAATTAAGTAAATCATTTCTTATGAATGGATGATATGGTTTGACTTAGATGGTTTGAATCTCAGAGATGAGATTAGTATTGTGTGATATGGATGCATTGGTTGCATTGTGATGATATAAGTTGTCTATGGTAATGATAATGTAGATTATCAGTTTGTGGTAATAATATGGATTACCTGTTTGTGATGATAATGATGATTATCTATTATGATGATGTGAATTATCTATCTGTGTGTATATAGATAATTAGATTGAATTGTTTTAAACTTAAAACAACTTGGACCTAAAAGACACGCTTTGGATTTCGATGAGACCGGGATCGGGTTTCCGTATTTGGATATCCGAAAACCACATCGATTCCAATTAACGTTAGGTCGTGAATCCAAGTGGAGCAAGTGAAGACTCGAGGTGTAAGGGCTATACGTCAGTATAACTCTGTGGGTGATTCCGTAATGAGGTTGACGGAATAGAACTTATAGGTTCGAGATGGTGATTCAGAGTGCAAGGGTTATCGTCGTTAACTCTGTGGGTGATTCTGTAATGAGTGTAACGAGATAATGCCTTCGGTTTCGTTCGAAACCGAAACGAACTTGTATGGATTGAATGCTTTCAGAACACCGTCAGGCGGACGATGAGCATTCTAAGTGATGTGTCCTATAAAGGTAATCGCAGCCTCAAGCCTCATCAACCGGGAATGGCTAAAACAGGGGAGGTGCAGCAAGGCTTCATGGGTAGCTCCCACTGCAGGGCAAGATTTACCCCTGTCTAGAAGTCCCTTTTTATTCGGTTGTGTGGGCGGTTGGTTTGCGACAACTGCCGGGTTTGTCTTGTTTGAAACTATTCAGTAAGGAATGGTTCTGGCCTTGTATTGCAGGGGAGCGGGCGTACTCCTCGGTACGGTGATCTAGGCCACGTACTGTGACGGGCGGTACCCCAGTAGCCTTGCCATTATATGGAATCCAAAATCCAATAAGTGCCGTACGTATTAGTTGTGCTCAACTATGTTGGAACGTGAGATGTAAGCATTCCAGCTGTTTCTGTATTTTGTTTGAAAACCCTAGACACTATTATAATATCACTGGATTTCCTATAAAATGTTTTGGTTAGCGTAAGGTAAAAACTTTTCCATATTTATGTGTGGGAAGTCTTACGTGATACCTTTCTTTTCAAAGGTTTTTCAAAAGTTAACAACTTTAACCTGTTACTCACACCAGACCCATGTCTGACCCGGAGTTTATTTTTGTTTTCATAAACTCTTAGGTACTCAAATTTTTACGAGTAGCTAAGGGATTCAGGATAGCTTTGACGAATTATGGAGGAGAAAATGGAGCAGGAGGCTTCTGCGTTGTAGTTATCTAGTATCCGGTGTGTTGGTATCTCTGAGTCGTTTATTTGAGTTGTTTTGTACTGTGTTGTAATAACCAGACAGGTGTTTATAACTGTCTATTATGTGTTGTATTATTTGTGTAACTTTGATAATTGTTATATATCTATGTAATACTTTTAATTATTAATATAATTTTTTCGTTCCGCTGTTGAGATTCTGATGTTTTGTTTATTCTTTCTTCTCTTTCTTTCTCGTTCTATCCCTTTCTTTCTTATTAATGATGCGTCATTCTATGGAGCGTGGCGGGTCATTATAGTGGTATCAGAGCGCTAGGTTGAGTGAATACCTAGGATTTGGGTGTTTTCTATCTTGAGAGAGCGTATTTATAATTATATATATATATATATATATATATATATATATATATATATATATATTTCTACCTATCTGTTGGTTACATGTTCAGGTTTTTCAACATAAGTTATAAAGGTAGATAAGGTAGTGGTGTGTGTAACACGACTACTACTATTGGTTGGAGTTTGAATGTTGAGGTTGGAAGTGTGTCCGTCGAGACTGTAGACCTAATACCGTCTCGAGTGAGTTGTGCAGTGGTGTAGAGATTTAATCGATCTCTGAAGGAAACCTGTAAAGGTTCAGAGTTCATCTTTGAGGATGGATGAGTTGAGTTTGAATCTATCGGTTTGGCAGAAGAGTGTAATTTTATTTTGATACCTCAGGAAGTGGTAGCTGAGTGATGAGATACAGTGAATATGGATGACTCCGAAGATGTTTTCTTTGGAGCAAGTTTTGGGAAGTGTGTCTGCTTCAAGGTTGTGGCTAAGTTCAGCTGGATGTTTGTGTTTGGCTTTGAGGTCCGAATTTCTCGAAGAACTTTGGGTTAGGAAGTTTTTGGCATTGGTGTCAGCAGTTCAGCTCGGAATGTTCTGTGTTGGCAGGAAGTTTTTTGGTTAGAAGTTTTTCTGAGGTGGAATTCAGAAGCAGCAGAGTGGACCCATTTCTTCGGTGGATTGGCTAATTAAGAGTAAGCTATTCTGTTTGGTAAGGGAAGAACGGTTTTCTTTGGGAATTGGTCTATGTTGATCGCAAAAGTGACTTGCGATTGTTTGTGTGATCTCTTATGTTATTAGAAACTTTTCTGGGTATCTTCTGAGAAGTCAGATGTTTGTTTGTATCTGGAGATTGAGTTTTCTTATCGACCGGATTCCAGGAGTGCTACCGGTGGATCAGCTAGTAGAAGGATGGTTCTCGAGATAGGTTTGGTGAGGTAGCTCAGGATGGTGGAACTTCTGAGTTTTCTTTTATGGATCTGTTGAACCATATTCTGGGATATGTTGTCCAGTCTGTGTTCGTGTTCTTCATCAGCAGTTTCTTCTTTTCCAGATCAGAGTTGTGCAGCAGAAGCAGTTTGAGAGTATTTCTGTTTTGTTTTTTCTGGATAGAAGAAGTGAGTTTGTTCTTCTGATGTTTGAAGAGTAGAGTTGGTGATATTAGTCTTCGTTGATCTTGAGGAGATCGTTGTGTTTTGTTGTTTTTGGTCCTGCCTGTTTCTTTTTGGGGCATCAACAAGAGTTGAGCTGATCATTTTGGATGTAGACAGCCCAGGATCATCCGAAGAGTTTTATGGACAAGAGATGAAGGAATTTGAATTCCGGAGTCGGAGATTTGTTTTGGATAAGTTTTCTCCGATCCAAGGAGCTATAAAGTTTTGATAAGTCTGGGAAGCTAGCTCCAAGGTGTTTTGGATCTCTTCTGTGTTTGGTTAGATTGGTGTTTGGTTTCCAAGAGTTGAGTTGCCAGTTTAGATAATTGGAATTAATGAGATTCACGTATCTCTGAGAGAGTACGTGTATGAGTAATTTCTGGAAGTGGAACCAATTGTTCAGGAGGGTTTGGTTGTTGAGTCAGACTCGTTTGTAGTCTGATATCTTGTCTAGTTCTGTAGATCTAGATGAGTGGAAGCTCTATAGCTTCATAGTTTTGATTGTTTGGATTCTATAGAGTGAGTATCCCGGTATATATATACTTTGCGAAACTCGAGAAAATTTTATCCAGAATTTTATTTGGATACTTAAATTGTTTGATTAGATAAATTGGTTGCTACGGTTGTTAGCATATGATTGATGTATGCTTGTGATTTAAAATAAAATCTTAAATGAGATTATTAAATACCTTTGCTTTTTAAATTTCGGAGACGAAATTCTTTTAAGGGGGGAGGAATGTGATATCCCGGAAATTTTAGCAATATCAATTTAATAATCTGTATTTAAAATTAAATTGGTTTGATAAAATTTTGTTAATAAAAATTAACTTTATTTAATAATCCAATTAAATAGATGTTTAATTGATGAATTTTATCTTTTAAAAGCTAATAGAATGTTTCCCTATTTATAATGTATGTGTGTGTGTATATATATATATTGTGAATAGATAAGTTTTGATTGTAGATTAATAAGCAAATAAAAAATGGTTTTTAAATTCTAATACTCATTTTGATAAATTTAAAATACCATTTAAACATTAAACATTAATGTATATAATTAAGATAAATAGGATAAGAAATTTATAATTTCTTTTATAAATGATTTAAATTGATAAATATGTTATTTTCAAATAATAATGATAAATGTATAATTATAGATTGATTTTAGAAGACAAAATTATTATTGTCAAATTAAAAATGTTAATATAAATTAGTTTTAAAATTGGATTTTAAATGTATGAATAGATTTTAAATTTGAATTTATTTTGAATTCAAATGAATAAACATATATAAATCTTGTAAGTAAGCTTTCATCTTTATATAAATTGTTTAATGTCATTTTCTTTAAAAAGTGATGCATATGAAAATACATTATATATATGTATTTAACAAAGAAAAGAGGATTTCATTTATCTTTAAATTAAAAATAATAAGTAAAATGTGTACAAAACAAATGTTAACATTTTAAGCAACTAAAGAGACAATTGTAAACTAATAATTCAACCTATTTGACAAATGTAGTAATTTTGGACAAGTGTCCTATTTTATTTTTGATTTTCTTTTATTTTTTTAAATAAATAAATTACTCTAATATAAACATGTTACTTCACCCTCATTTGATTTTTCTAATGTTCATTTTTTTTAGTCAAGAAAATTTCTCAGTTGAAAACAAGATTTGTTTTCAAATTCTCAAAAACCAAAATTTAAAATCATGTTCAAATCCTAAAAAGGTTCCTCCTCAAATCAAAAAGAAACCTGTAAATCTATTTCTAAATTCAATTCTTCAATCTGTTCATGCCTGCATACAAATCTGTAAAGCATCCTCAAATTCAAAATATGGAAATCAAAAACTTATGCCTGCATTTCTTTAAAACCCTGTAAACCTTTTGTCTCAGATTTGAACACCTCTCTAACCAAATCCACATCCTACAATTTGTTTTCAAAATCAAACCTGAAACTCCTTTCAAAAGAAAATGAAAAGCCTGCATTTTCAAGTCTGTTCAAACATGCAAATCTGCATCTAACCTGTGCATCTGCATTTTTTTCCAATTATGTTCCTCTGCAAAATCATTTTCCTTCAATTTGTTCTTAAGGCTGTAACAAGATTTCAAACCAACCTGCAAGCTTTTTCTCTTCAATCTGCGTCTTTAAAGCAAGTAAAATTTAAAGCCTGCATTTCTAATTAAAACAAGATCAGGCCTGCATACAAGTTTTTAACAGCAAGCAACTCAGTTTCATTTAGCAATTCAAGATTTGAGGCAAAGAAAATTTCCAGTTTTAAAAGCATAAAGTTTTTCAAAATCAAAGCTCCGTTTCATCTCTATTTCCAGGTGAGTAACATCATTATTTTTTGTATAAGTTTATAAAAATGGTTGCAAGCTTATCTCTGAAATATAGTATGCTTGTGAATATATTTTTAAATCTCTGTGTGTATATATATGGATATGTTGGTATGTGCATGCACTGCATTTGGATTTTCTTGTCTCTGATTCTAGTTCCAGGACCAGTTTCTAAAAAAAATCGTCTTGCTCTAGTTAAATATTTTGTTAAGGTACTGAAATAACTATGTTAAAGATACCATAGTTTAGTTTAAAAAACTTATTAAGTAAAAACAAAATTGGGGATTTACTCTGTGAAATTTGAAACATCAGAGTATGTTAAATAAAGTTGAAAACTCAAACATTATAAATTATAAATTCAGTATTGTAAACTGAAAATTTAAACAACAAGATGATTTTTAAAACTAAAATCATATTGTTTAGTCAGGAATTGGGATTGCAGTACTCGGTTGAACAGAAATTGGGTTTTTATCAATCTATGATGATCGAGTTGATTTGAGTGTTTAGGGTTCTTGGTGGTGGTAGTGGGGTGATCAGAGAGTGTGGGAAAAATGCCAGGAGAGTGAATAGGGCTCGGTGGAGGCGATGGGAGGTTGACGAAGTCTGTAAACCTAATTTTTAACTAGTCTGGGAATTTCGATCATCATGAAGTCTAGGGACTATAGAGTGCAACAATTTTTGGGAAGATAGGAGTGTATGGCCATTGATTAGATGGTGACTGGAGTTGCTGCTATTCTGGTGGACGGAGGGCAGTGATGTGGGCGATGACAGGTTTTGGTAGAGGAATGGCCTTTTTGATTCCAGGTTTCCAATTTGTGTTCGAGTTTGGGGTTTAGGGCTCGATCTCAATATTGAGCTACTTCTGGTGACCTAAGTGTTGGACGGGGTGCGAGGTTGAACTACACTTGTGTGGATCATCAGGGATGGTCGGAGTGGAGTGGTTCGCCGGTGGAGGTGCACGAGTGCACAGAGTATCAGGTATGAAGTGGGTTTTATGAAGATGTTCTTTCCTTGGTTGATTTGATTATTTTCTAGAAGTGGTTAGGTATTTTACTCGGAGTAACTAAAGGGGAAGCTCGGGCATTTTCTGAAGTTACAGGTTTCTTTGAAACCTGTATAAATTTTCAAATTCAATTTGTTTAAATCTGAGGCCAGTTTTTAAAACAGAAATAAAACTTAAATTTAAATTACGGTTTTCAAACAGAGTATGAATCCAAGTTTTAAAATCTAATTTAAATTTTATTAATTAAAATGTTTAAACAACTTCAAAAGAGTTTAAATATTTGAATTTAAGATAAAGCTTTAAATTTAAGTAGAAGATTTAAAGATAAGTTTAAATCTGGAATCAAATTCCAAATTGAAACAATGTTTTGGAAACAAAGGAAGTTTTAAGGCAATTTAAATGTTTAAACAAATTTGGATGTTGAAACATATTTAAATATGATTTGTATCTTGAAAAGAATTTGGGTTTAAATTTATTTTAACTTCTTTTATAAAATAAGAAAATCTTTAGCATAAGTTTTTAAAGGGTTTGAAAATGTTTTTAAAACTTTGTTTAAGTTAAGTTTGATTTCTTTTTAAATTTTAAATTTAAAATGTAATTTGAAAACAATTTTAAGTTAAATTGTTTTAAATTACTTTGTTAATGATACAGTAATCATGAATAAGAAATGTTTTATTTTTAAAGTAAATTATAGATTTAATGATTTTTGTTTCATTAAAATTAGTAAGATAATTTAAATAATTTAATTAATTAATTTGTTTAATTAATTAAAGATTTGAAATAAATTAATTAAGGTTAATTAAATTTGTATTTAATATTAATTAATTTTAGTTAATTACTTAAGAAAGGTAATTAAAGAATTGATGATGAGTTAATAAAGGTCATTAACTTGTGATTATTTATTAATTAATTAATGTAATTAATTTTGATAATTAAATGGATTAATTAATTTAGATAGTCATTTGTGGAATTTGGTTAAGTATGATTACTTTATGGAAGTAATTAAAGATATTAATTACTCATTATAATTAATTTATTAATTAGATTAGTTTAAATTAATTAATTAAGTTTAATTAATAATCATTTGATGGGTTGATAAGAAATTAATGAAGGATAATTACTTAGAGAAGTAATTAAGATTGAAGTATAAAGAGATTTGGAATTAAGTACTTGTGTAATTAATTTAAGCATTGATTAATTAAGACATTTGAGAATAATTAAGAAATGTAATTAATTAAAGGAAATTAATTACTAATGAAATTTATCAAGGTTGGTTAATAAATATAAGTAATTATTAAATGTAATTAATTTAGGAGTAATTAATTTACTCGATAAAGTAATTAAGGTTAGTTAATTAACTAAATGTGATTAATCAAGAATGATTAACAATTGTGGTTTAATTAAGGTTAATTACTTAATGTAATTAATTTAAATAAGTAATTAATTTAAATTTAATTAAGGATCATTAATTAATATGATTAATGATGTAATTAAAGATTCAGTAATTAAGATTAGTTAATCAATGATAAGTGATTAAGGAAGTAATTAATTAATGTAATTAATTAAGCATTAATGTAATTAATTATAATTAATTAATTAATGAAGTAATTAAAGGTTAATTACTGATTTTGGTTAAGGATGATTAATTTGTAAAATTAATTAAGGATAATTACTTGAATGTAATTAAAGATAATTAATCAAGGGTGATTAATTAAGGTGATTAATTTGAGGATAATTAATTAATTGATTTGTAATCAATTAATAGTTAAGTAAGCAAGATTTATAGGATGAAGTAATTAATTTAATTCATTTTAAATTAATTAAAGATAAGTAATTAATTTACTTCATTTTAAATTAAATAGAGTTGGGAGTAATTAATTTAATTTATTTTAAATTAATTAAAGTATAATTAAGTAAATCATTGCTTATGAATTGATGATATGGTTTGACTTAGATGGTTTGAATCTCAGAGATGAGTTTAGTATTGTGTGATATGGATGCATTGGTTGCATTGTGATGATAGAAGTTATCTATGGTAATGATAATGTAGATTATCAATTTGTGGTAATAATATGGATTACCTGTTTGTGATGATAATGATGATTATCTATTATGATGATGTGAGTTATCTATCTATGTGTATAGAGATAATTAGATTGAATTGTTTTAAACTTAAAACAACTTGGTCCTAAAAGACACGCTTTGGATTTCGATGAGACCGGGATCGGGTTTCCATATTTGGATATTCGAAAACCACATCGATTCCAATTAACATTAGGTCGTGAATCCAAGTGGAGCAAGTGAAGACTCGAGGTGTAAGGGCTATACGTCAGTATAACTCTATGGGTGATTCCGTAATGAGTTTAACGGAATAGAACTTATATGTTCGAGATGGTGATTCAGGGTCAAGGGTTATCGTCGTCAACTCTGTGGGTGATTTCGTAATGAGTGTAACGAGATAATGCCTTCGGTTTCGTTCGAACCCGGAACGAACTTGTATGGATTGAATGCTTTCAGAACATCGTCAGGCGGGCGATGAGCATTCTAAGTGATGTGTCCTATAAAGGTAATCGCAGCCTCAAGCCTCATCAACCGGGAATGGCTAAAACAAGGGAGGTGTAGCAAGGCTTCGTTGGTAGCTCCCACTGGAAGGCAAGATTTACCCCTGTTTGGAAGTCCCTTTTTATTCGGCTGTGTGGGCGGTTGGTTCGCGACAACTACCGAGGTTGTCTTGTTCGGAACTATTCAGTAAGGAATGGTTCTAGCCTTGTGTTGCAGGGGAGCGGGCGTACTCCTCGGTACGGTGATCTAGGCCACATACTATAACGGGCGGTACCCCCGTAGCCCTGCCATTGTATGGAATCCAAAATCCAATAAGTGTCGTACGTATTAGTTGTGCTCAACTATGTTGGAACGTGAGATGTAAGCATTCCAGCTATTTCTGTATTTTATTTGAAAACCCTAGACACTATTATAATATCACTGGATTTCCTATAAAATGTTTTGATTAGCGTAAGGTAAAACTTTTCCATATTTATGTGTGGGAAGTCTTACGTGATACCTTTTTTTTCAAAGGTTTTTCAAAAGTTAAGCAACTTTAACCTGTTACTCACACCAGACCCATGTCTGGCCCGGAGTTTATTTTTGTTATCATAAACTCTTGGGTACTCAAATTTTTACGAGTAGCCAAGGGATTCAGGTCAGCTTTAACGAATTATGAAGGAGCAAATGGAGCAGGAGGCTTCTGCGTTGTAGTTATCTAGTATCCGCTGTGTTGGTATCTCTGAGTCGTTTATTTGAGTTGTTTTGTACTATGTTGTAATAACTAGACATGTGTTTATAACTGTCTAGTATGTGTTGTGTTATTTGTGTAACTTTGATAATTGTTATATATCTATGTAATACTTTTAATTATTAATGTAATTTATTCGTTCCGTTGTTGAGTTTCTGATGTGTTGTTTCTCCTTTCTTCTCTTTCTTTCTCTTTCTGTCCCTTTCTTTCTTATTAATGATGTGTCATTCTGTGGAGCGTGGCGGTCATTACATAAACCAACATATTATTGTATATAATACTAGTTCATATATAAACAACACATATATTAAATTAACGCAAACATATACATATTATATATATAACTAATTAAAGCAGATCATATATATGAAAGAAAATAACCTTTATACAACAACAGGTTATATATCTTATATATATCATATTCAAAATTTATTACTGACAATATATTTAAAAAATCATTATCCTTACAGCACATACATTTTTTTTTAAAATCGATATTCTTTTCTCTATATATATACGTATAAAAAATGAACATACTTGGACACGTGTATAAAACTGTAAACACTAGACTGCTAATATATATATATATATATATATATACACACACACACACACACACATATTTTTTTTTTGGAAAATCGGTAAGATTTTATTAAAGGCATTGCAGCCCAAATTTAAAGCCCAATACAAAGCCCAATACTAACATCCTAAAGGTTACAAACACTACGACAGAAAACATACGACTCGAAGTTTCCACAAATAAAACTGCTTCTGCTTCTTCTTCCTTTTTCATGGCGGCCGAAAGTAACTTGTTTCTGGGTTTTCTACGGATGGATAGTTCTGACCCGCTACTTCAGTACGAGCTTCGTCTAGTGCCTGTGCGGTAATTGCCTAATTTTTGACTCTTTTCCTTATCAATTGCATTTCATATCTCACAATCTTACTTATTTCTGTGTAATTTCTGTGTTTTTTCTAAAACAATCGACGAATCCTTTCCTCCCACAAACTCCAAATGGTAGCAGTGATAACGATGCTGGCCAGTTTGGATTCCTCATCTACGCCATTCCCCCTTTGAACCAGGTGAGCTATTTCTTCCTCTAGCCTACTCGTTTGCTGCGATTGTTTTGTTTGTGTTTTTCATACTTTACACACTTCATTCGAATATTTGTAGGCAAAGAAAAGGCGTCATGTGATTCTTCTTCTTGGTTACATAGTTTGCATTTATTTTCTATTAAAATCCCCCATTTCATAAGTCTATATTTTGTAGGAAGTCTTTTAAGAATTGCTTTGTAGGCCGTAAATGCCATTTTAGGACTATTCGCATGATTCCATATATATACACATATGCCTTCTTTTAGATTTTCAAATTCACTTGAAACAAAACTATAAAAAAAATACGTATGTATAAGCAAAGCTTGGTTTGCTCAATCAGTGGTATATATATACTTTGCAATATACGAAGCAATAGAGGAGGAAGGCCAAAGATGAGATTGGTAATATATATACTTATAAAACAAAGATTTATATATTTTACCTTTATATATATAGAACGCAACAGTTAGGAGGGCTGAGTTGCCAGGTTACGGAACATGGGGAGGCAGAGGCCGATGGGAGAACGCGGGCTAGGTAAGGGGGTGGCTGCTAGGTAGTTCGAAGGGTAGGTTCGGGGATTAGGGTGTGCTGTGGTGGCTGGGTGCATGGAGGAGAGAGAGAGGAGGGAAGCATTTGTGGGTGGAGATGGGTTGCGAGCATGACAGCCGAGTGGATTGTGGGTGGATCGGCAAGCAAAGGTCGGGTGTGATGAAGTATGGGAGAGAGGAGAAACTTTTGCATGCAAGGAAGAATGCAGAAGTCATGGTTTTTTTGGAGCATACATTACTTGGTCATGGTAGAACGAGCAAAGGCGGCAGGCTTAGTAAAGGCAGAAGTGAATAGAAGAAGAAGGACCACGCTACAGGATAATACAAATATAATTTGATATATTGCACAATATTTCTCAAATAAAACAATTTACCAAATGCAAAGTAAGAACCGGTGGAACGGCAAGAGGTTGACATTAATATCTAGGAATTTTGAAGGCAGATGGCTATTAGTTAGTTGGGCAATAAAGGAACAAGAAAGAAAAGCTCGAATACGGAACCGGTACGCAGATCGATTCCTCCATTTCGTGAACTTCGAAATTGACAATTAAATATACCATAGAGATTAGCTTGACGAGACGATCAAAATGGTATACTGATATCATTGGTACGATTATTATAACGACATGATATTTTCAACCATTCGCATCCCAACATGCAGGAATTTAATTGGAACTCAAAATATCAAGTTGTTAATTTATATTTGGCAAAACTCAGCATATACAGTAAGTAAATAAATCACAGAATCACACACACAGAGTAATATGACAATAATGCAGCAGAAACAAAAGAATAGTAGTTCATGAAGCTAATATATATATCAGAGTCAAATAAGATACAACAGAAGTCTCAAATACAATAGTCAAATACAAGATCAGAATACATCACTAGAATCAATTGAATATCAGAAAGCTGGACAGATAGCTGGATCTCTAAGCGAAGCTGCAACTCCAAAGGTGAGTCTTAAAAGCTATATTACTCAGTCTGACATGAGCGTAAAGCGAAACATAAAAAACTCGAATCAGGATTAACATTTTTATATCAATAAATCCAACTCAAGTGAAATAAAAACTGAAATACAAGTAACACAAAGGATGTTTGGGATAACCATCCTCCAAGGATCTGTTAAACTATCTACTATGTAGTAATATATGCTATTATAATAATGTCTAAATTAAAGTATAATATACTTAAAAATAGCGTTAAGGCGTTACCCATATCCCCCTTAACACATTTTATACATTCCCATAGTTTATACGGTACCGTAATCTCCACTGTACTGGGCGTCGTTAGAGGGCACTCCATAGGTGCGTCACAAAACAAAATCGTATATAGCACGCTAGGGTAGGTGACACGGCACAACTAGGCAATGCCAGGGTAGATATACCAATTACACTTCCGGACTAGTGGTAATGCATAGCCGTAGCTACCGCCCACCTCGAGCCACACTCCCAAAAATCAAAGGTGCACCCAATCAATCACAAAGTAATAGAATGGTATCGAAGAAGTGTGTCCGATAAGAGGAGCTGCCTCATTAACCCGTCAATTGCTCCTGTTTTAGCCACCTTATGCCAACTCAGGGGAGTCGGATCCACATATATAACTCAATAGAACGTCGCCACCATCCTACTTCATTCTGGAATCTCAATCGCGTACACGGTTGTTAAAGTGGTTTTCGGAGTTGGCAAAGAGTATGACAGCTTCCAATCCCGGTCTCCTTAACAACAAAACTTATTACAACACCACGGTCAGTTCAAAATAGTTTAACTTCAAAACCAAAATATCATTGTCCTTTCAAAACCATACCAATAAGATGTCATTTTCATTCCAAAGCTAAGTACGATATTATTTCCGTTTCAAATATATCCATTTACAAAATCATAGCATTTTCAAGGTTACAACACTTACAAAACCAAACACTTGAAAATTTACATTTTCAAAACATACTTTGAAATTCATAGCTTCGACACCATAATTTTCATCACTTAAACAGTTTAGATATTCTAATAGTATATATAATAAAATAGTCTTAAATTTAAAATTAATTTATAAAATAAAATAATTTCCTCAACTTCACAAGTTGATTCAAATCAACTTGAATCCAAAAATTCAATTTTAAATTAAATCTCAATTCATAAATTTCAACTCAATTCAATTCTCAATAAACCATTTTCAAATATATCGATTCTCGATACAGATTTTGAACCTCAAATAAACCATTTCGAATTCCATATAT
Source organism: Allium cepa (assembly GCA_030765085.1). NCBI lineage: Eukaryota > Viridiplantae > Streptophyta > Magnoliopsida > Asparagales > Amaryllidaceae > Allium > Allium cepa. The sequence goes on along the minus strand of CM060928.1, from coordinate 80,975,624 downwards.
TTCATAGTTTTAAATATTCCAATATTTCAAAACTACATTTTGATAATTCTATATATATATATATATATATCAAATTCAATTTACTATTATTTAGTTTTGAAATATTTACTTAATAAATCCAATATCATTAAATAAAACCTTTAAACGTCAAATAACTGAATATTTCTTCAGTTTATTTAAACTCGATATATTTAATAAAATCACCTAAAACAAAAATCAAGTTATAAAACCACATCCTTTAAAATCTCAATTTCAATAAGTTCGAAATCGATTCTAATTAAATATAATTCTTAATTATATACAATTTCATATCAATTTCAAATCTATCTTACCAACATTAATTTAATAAAATAATTATAAACTCTATATTAATATATAAATTTAAATTCTTAACCGCATTATATTTAATAATATCGAACTTTATTGTTAACTTATTTTACATTAAAACAAATTTATACATAGCTTAAAGAATTTAACTATATATAAAATAACATTTATATAATATCTAAAATCAATAGTTTATAAAACCATATATTACTTTCCATCACCATAGAAATCATTTTCAAAATATATATATATATATATATATATATATATAAACCACGGTGTCTGTATATAATTTTCTATCCTATGGTCAAGTGATACGGATATTGATCGTTTCAATCCGTAGTTTAAATCTATACGGGTATATATCATTTCAACCCGCAATACCAAATTAATTTCAATGAAAATCGCTTAGGTCTATCATTCAACCCATAATGATTTTCTCCTATTCTACAGGTCATTCGGGTATGTATCATTTCAACCCATAGTGAATTCTACTAACAGGGAACTTGCAGAGTGATAACAGATATGATAATAATAGAGTAGGCATATATCATCAATATAAATAACAGATGATGGTGTTAGATGTCACAGATGAATAGATATAGATAACTGCATATATGTAATGTAAATAACTAACAACAGCATATTTCAATTGTCGTTCCAATTGAAATCGAATTTAATAAATATAAGAACATTCTTCGTGAGTGATTGCTTACCTTTTCAGGCTAGAGAGTGAACTGGACAAGCACAGGGAAAAATCGAGAATTCGAAAATCGACCAATCCAAACAATAAGTGTCAAAGCGAAGTAGTTGAACACAGATTTGACGGACAAAGCTGATAAATAGAAATCGATGAGAACAAATTAAATTAGCTTGATATAAATGGGAAAAAATATGTATACTGTTATTATTATTATTATTTCCTTAAAAGCAATATCTTTAATTTATGACAAATATTAAAATAACACACACACACACAAATATATATATGATTCAAAATCATTATTCTAAAAATATAAATATTTAAAAATCAAAGGTATATATATTATATGTAAAATCAATACTTATATATTATGCACTCCAAAAGTGGTGTCCAAGTATATTTTAATTTAAAATTTATATAGATATATGTATGTATGTATGTATACTTTATATCTAAATACACAACTTGCATATATATTCTTTAAACTTAAAATCTATACATCAAATCTGAAATGTACTGATTAATATATACTATATACTATAGACTGACAGTACCTACATATTATTTATAAAACAGTATATATATATATATATAACGTGTATATATTATAATATACATATGAGTTACCCAAATCTTATATACACACGTAAACAAATATGCATGCTACTCAAAATATGTAAAGACCGTGTATATTAAAAATATATAAATACATACTATCTACAACATATGTATGCCTCAAGGATTAATGTGCAGACTAATATATATAACTTTTATATATAAACTTACGTGCACATTTATACATATGTACCATATATAAAATCAGCACATATATTTTCTTTTACAACTTATATATAATTTTTAAACATATATACATACCTTTAAATAAACCGTATAAAAATTATGTATTTACATATACATACTTAATATCAACATTTAATCTTTTTTTACGAAGACCTCTCTATATTAGATATATATATAAACTATATGTATATATAACTAACTATAAACAAAGATTTGTATATTTTTAAACAATTATCTACTCACATTTATAAACAATTGAAGAGGTGAAACCAAAATAGGCAGTGGAGCTTCACGAGAGAGGAAAGGTGGTGGAGTTCGACTACTGCCGTGATCGCGAGCTAGAGAGAGGGGAGATGGACGGAGGACGGCAGCCGGTTGCGGATCTAGGTCGGGTGCTGTCCTACAAGAGGGAGGAGGAAGTGGTAGCGAGTAACTTGCTAGGTGTGTGGTGGTGGGCATGAGAATGGCGTAGGCTATGATGGGAGGTGCTGTCAGCAGGGGAAGACGTGGTTTGGCGATCTGGGGACGTGGAGGAGCACGACAAGCAGAGGCGGTGGGTGACTTGGTGGCGGAACGCGGGACGTGGGGAAGTGGATTAGGTGTTGTCGTGGTGGAAGTCAAGTACGGGGGCTCTTTAAAAAGAAGAATGAGCGAACAAAGAAAAAAAATAGATGTGCCTAGCTCAAATTATAGCTTCATATATTCTATATTATTTATGACAGTAGAAGGAAATAACGGCCGTGAGGGGAGAGAATGAATCGGCAATAAACCGATCAGGCTTCTCGATTTTGTAGCAACCGTTATATAAACAAATATATATTTATATTTATTATTATTTTATATATAAGGCAACGATTAGGGGATGAGTATATTTTTTATTACATTAAATCTTCGCAAATAACTCTGTGTAACACACACACACACACACATATATAATTTAAATTTAAAGAAGACGGAACGCAGAATAAAAGGGAAAGTGGAAATAAGTACCGACCAAAATATAAAGCGGAGGGTATGGTAAAGTCACACACAAGGATTCATGCAATAATAAAAGCAATGACCGTTTGAAATTCGATCGTTGGGCAATTCGAATGGGCACAGGAACCATAGTCTCCAAACGGATACCAATACGATTACCGGTTTCATGGACTTTACCGCATGCCGGACTCCAAAACACAAAAATGAATATACTGCGGAGATCAGCACGACGAGACGAATAGAACGGTACACAGATATCAACGATACAATCATTCTGTCAACAGTCGATAATCGGTACCAAAGATGCTGCTAATTTGCTAGAAATAAGATGACGGAGAAACAACAGTCCAAATTTGGAAAAACAAAATATGACGTCTCACTCTGAAGACGATTTACAAATTTATTGTATAAAATATTCAGGTTTGGAAAACATTTTATTATCACCAGTTTTTAACTGATTTAAATTGAAATAGAATTACACGATAAAAATAAACTCTCATATTATCTGATGAAAATTTACCATTACTATGTTTGATTAGGCTTATTCCAAATATTAAAATTTTATTTCAAAATTCAAATATTTAAAATTCCTCAAAATTCCAATTAATTAAATAAGATAAAACCACAAAATTTACATGTCATTACAAATGTCCTATCAAAAGTAGATAATCAGTACCGAAAATGTTGCTATTATGTCGGACTTAAGGTAAACGAAGCATAGTCCAAATTTTGCGAAACAAAATATGACGTCTTACTTAGAAGATGATTTACAAATTTATTATATTAAAATATTCAGGTTTGGAAAACATTTTATTTTCATCAAATTTAACTCATTTAATTTAAAAAAAATTGCACCACAGAATTTAATTTCATATTTTCTGATGAAAATTTACCATTTACTACATTTTTATAGATGCATTACAAATATCAAAATTTTATTTTAAAATTTAATTATTTAAAGTTTCACAAAAATTCCAATTAATTACGTTATTAAAAAAGTTAAAATTTATGGGTTGTTACAAACACTTGTCTTAAACACTTATTGATGTAATTGGATTTTTAAAAGGGAGTACAAAGATAATGTTTAAAGTATAAAATGTTTTGGTTTTATAGTAATAATGTTAGAGTAACATTTGTTTTAAACTTGTTTGACAATATTTAATATAAATAATTCTTGTAAAGTGATTTGTGAATATACTAATATCTTCAAGATAAGTATATAAATACTTTTTTAGTATTAAAAAGAGTACAAATTATTAGAGAATTGTAAAATCCTTGAATATATTTTTTGTAAGGATGTTTAAATAAATAAATAAAAAGATACACGAGTAGAAAAAAGAAGTTTAATCAATAAGCAAGTATTAATTAATAAAGGATGTTTTAAATGGATTAGTAATCTAATTGATTAGTAGTTTACTTGATTAGCGATCTGATTAGTGGTCTTATTAGTTAGGTGTTTTGATCAGCTAGGAGTTTAGTTAATAAGGAATATAAATTAATAACGAAATCTTTAATAAGTGAAATAAGTTTTTTTGGGTAAGAAGTTTTACTAATAAAAGGGATTTTTAATTAATAAACAATACCTTAAATAAATGGGATTAAAAACCATTTAGGTTATTTGATCGTGCTTTGTATGAATTAATAGTGTTTCTGTGTTTGATTGCTTATGGAAAGTATATGGGACTTAGTTTCCTTAAGCAATCATTCACATTGTTATTGAAATTGAAAAAATATCCACTTAGGAAATATCTAGAAGGAACATGAGATGATGTTATATCTTATGTATAAACTAGCCTTACCTTTTAAGACAAATAATAAGAAAATCCATCTAGATAGGAGATGATCTCCACTCTTATATACTGTTTTTTATTTATGAAAAACAAGATTTTTGTTAGCCAGAATATATTGATTGGTTTTGGAGCGTCCAGTAAGCAAGGGAGTACACTTATATCAGATAACTTGAAACTGTAACAACTTCAAAACCATATACGTGTTCAATGCTTGGGAAGATGTTCCGGATCTATCTGGAATGCTAGAATCCACTTAGGAATTTGTGATACGTTCGAGTGATGATGGCTTATGTGTTGAGATGTTGAACGTGACTTCACTAATGGAAAATGATAGGAAACAGAGAAGGGACATGGCCATGGGGGTTTAGATAACCTCAAGGGTATATCAACTCTACATCCAGAGATGTTTATCGATTGTTGCTAGCGGGAGTTGACATGACTCGGATTACACACCAACGGTAGTCTGGTAATGTTGACTTTATGGTATGTTTTATCTAAAGATATAGGACGCTCGGTAGGGAATCTTTACTCTTTTCATGGACGTACGAGCCTTGAAGAACTGAGGGCACCTCCAACGAAAAATGCATATACAAACGCACGTTAAAGGCTTTAGATGTATTCTAATATTGTTGTGGTTTGAGCAGTGTAAGCATCACAACTATTTTCTTGTTTATATTCTTAATCTAAAAATTATCTGTTATATATCGCAATATGTACTTATTAGATGGTATTGGCTCTTTTCAAAGGATAACCCTTACGACAATCTTAAAAGGTGTTATTATATGTTATACATATTTCTTGAGTTTCTTACTATAACGAACCGATATTTCGAACCATTCGCATCCGCACATGTCAGACTTGAATTGCTTAAAACAACAAACTGGTAATTTTATATTTGGTAAAGCTCAGCATATACAGTAAATAAATCAATCACAAAATCGCAGACATAGAGTATTACAACAATAAGCAGCGGAATAGATGAATAGTAGTTCATGAAGCTACTATAAAATATAAGAATCTGAAACAAAATACAACAGAATCTCAAATACAATTGAATCTCTAATACATAAGCAACTGACGAGTCTGAACATAAATGACTGGAATAAACTGAAATAACTGAAAGCCGAATAGATAGATCTTCAAATAAAGCTTCAATCTCCAAAGGTGAGTCTCAAATGTTGTGACTCTCAGTCTGACCCGAGCATAAAGCAAAACACAAAACACTCAAATCAGGATTTACATTCTTATACCAGTAAATTCAACTCAAGTGAAATGTCAACTGAAATACAAGTAACTTAAAGGATAGTTGGGATACCCATCCTCCAAGGATCCGTGGAACTATCTACCATGCAGTAATATACGCTATTATAATGTCTTTCAGTAAAGTAACCAAGTATATTTTCTTGAACCATGCATTGCCTCAGTTGGGGTAAGCTACTCACTAGGATAAGCGGTATTATTGAACCAAACGAAACAACAAGCGATGAAACCAAAGACAGATAAAGCAGCTAAACTATAAGACAAGTAAGCCTCTTGATATCCATCAAGATAATTGGGAATTGGGAAAACTTAAAGAAGAGAAAACTTATTTTTGGTTTGAAAAACCTATTGTAACTTTTCTTTTCGATTATAAACGATGGAACCGCCCATTGAGAGGAGGTAGAACCAATAAAGATTTCTTTTTCGATTCATCTCTGGAGTTGAATACCTCATTCAAGAATTTTTTGTCGAATAGCCGAGATGAATGAATTTTTGACCATAAAAACAAAATTTTCTCTGTGAAAACCTAGAAATATACATGCCCAGTTTAGGTGTGATATGATTGCATCGCGGTGCCTAAGGACACGATCAAATAGATCATTATATCGAGTAGTTGGATCGTAGTCTCTTACCATAAAAATGGCTGCATGTGCAGCAGCACCAACTATAAGAAAACCACCGATCCACATGTGATGTGTTTATTTGGCACCTGAATTCGCATTCGAACTGGGAACGAATTCATCGCCGTATGGCTGACCGGTCCAAAATGATCTATTAATCTGCTAATAAGTCGTTTCATAGCAGTTCCATCTATCACTTTATTGTGAAAGACCAGATCGGCTCGTTAAGCTGATTCGGAATTTCTTTCATTCCAAGAAAGTATTAAAATAGCATTAAGGCGTTACCCATATCCCTCTTAACACATTTTATATATTCCCATAGTCTATACAGTGTCACATGCTCCACCAAACCTGTGGTTGACCCAGAGGACACCACATAGGTACGGTACAAAAAAAACTCATAGAAGGCTCCATAAGGCATGCCACAAGGCAACGAGGCAATACCAAGGTAGATATACAATTTGCACTCTCGGACTGGTGGTAACACATAGCAGCTACTACCGCCCACCTCATGAACCATTCCCAAATCAAAGATGCAACCAATCAAATCACAAAAGCAATAGAATGGTATCGAAGAATGTGCCCGATCGGAGGTGTGACCTCACTTGGCCTGGATAGCTCCTGTTTTAGCCACATCAAGCTGACTCACGGGATTTAGGGCTATGTTAGTACCTCATATAGAATCGTCGCAAAACCATCCTACTTCATTCTGGAATCTCCACCCCGTACACAGTTGTTAAAGTGGTTTTTAGTATTGATAGGGAGTATAACAACATTCGATCCTGGTCTCTTTAACAACCAAACGCTTATTTCATACCATGGTCATTTCATTTCAGATAGTTCATACTTCATATCAAAATATGATATTCATTTCAAACCATGCCAATTCGATATCATCATTCACTTTAAATAATATTCATTTCTAGAATCGTAAAACTTTCAAAATTATAACACTTTCGAAATCATAACACTTTTAAAATCTTAACACTTTTAAAATCATAACACTTTTGAAATCATAACACTTTGGAAATCAGAACACTTTGGAAATCATAACAGTTTTGAAATCATAAAACTTTTGAAATCATAACGTTTTTTGTAACCATAACAGTTCCAACTTAAACAGTTTACATGATGAAGACAGTATATATATTAAAATATTTTATAGATTGAAATAATTTATATATTAAATTAGTTGTAAATTAAAAATAGTTTATATTTATTTAAAGAGATTATACTGAAATAGTTTCAAAATTTGAAATTTTCATCCAATTCCACAAATCGATTCAAATCGACTTAAATTCCAAAAATCCAATTTAAATCAATCCCTATTCATCAATTACAATTCACTTCAAATTCTTAATAAACGATTTTCAATTTATATCGATTTCAAATACGGATTTGAACTACAAATTAAACCATATCAATTTCAATAGTTTTAAAAGTTTAAATAGTTAAACATTCATAATAAGTCAATTTGATAAATTTCATTAATACTTCAAATTCAACTTTACTATTATTTATTTTGAAATATTCACTTAATCAATCCAATAATCATTTAAATAAAATCTCATATTACAAATTTAAATAAAACTAAATATCCCATTTCAATTTATTTCAATTTGAAAATATTCCTTTAATCACCTTTCATCAAAAATCAAGTAATAAAATCATATCTTTAAAATCTCAAATTCAATAAGTTTCAAGAAAAAATTATTTTAGTAAAATTCTTAAACAAATACAATTTCAAATCAATTTCAATTTACCTTCCCCAACTTATTTTATTATAGTTGTTACAAAATCTATTTTTAAAATATAATTTTAAATAAATACCTAAACCTATAATATAATACTTAAATTGAATTTTGTTAAATTAAATCTTATTACAAAATTTATTTTATATTAAATCTATTTTTATATATTTTAATATTGTAAAATTATAAGTAAAATCTTAAAATTAATATTTTCAAACTAACTTATAAATTTATCATTTCAAAAACATATAATTTTAAAAAATCTAAAATTTAGACATATATAAATATAACATTTATATATTATATTTTAATAATCAATGTTTAATAAAAACCATATATTTTTTAACATTTTGGAAATCATTTTCAACATATAGACCAACGGTGCACATATATAATTTTCTATCCTACGGCCAAGTGATACAGATATTTATCATTTCAATCCGCAATTTAAACATCTACAAGTATATATCATTTTAACCGCAATCCTAATATTCGAAATAAATGAAAATCGCTTGGGTTCATCATTTCAACCTATAATGATTTTCCCCTAATCTATAATATCGTTCGGGTATGTATCGTTCCAACCCATAGGGATTTATAAACTAACAGGATCTTGAAGAGTGAGAAAAAAATGATAAAAATACGACATATCAGCAACACACGTATCATCGATAAAAATTTAATTAATATATAAACAACAGGTGATGGTGTCAGCTGTCATAGATGAACAGTTATGGATAGTGGCATATTATAAATAAGAACAAAAAAATAAGCTGTTCGAATTTAACAGCATATTTCAATTGTCATTTAAATGTGAATTAAATGTATTAAATATAAGAATGTTAATTGTGCGTGATCTCTCACCTTTTGAGGCTAGAGAAATTTGATAGCGAGCTAAGCTGCGAATCCGAGTAACAAATTCCAAAGTAAAGTACGATGAACACAAATTTTGACGATCAAAGCAAATTTGAAAGTTTGGAATTGATGGAAACAAATCATCACTAGCTCAAATATAAGTTTTCTCCTAAATCAATTTAAAAAAAAAACAAAAACCCGACATACATAAGAACCTCATGATTTCGATATATATACAACGTGAAGCTTTGATATATATACAAACTTATTTACATATATTCGAAACTGATAGTGTAAAGACCCGGGAAATTTTAGATATTTGAAATTGGGAAATCTAACTAATTTTAAATATTTAAAAATTAAATTTTAACTTGAATTTCAAATATCACCATTATTTGGATAATTTAATTATTGGATTTAATAATTGGGAATTGGGTAAAATATTGAATCTTGGGTTTTACGCTTGTTTAAAATAATTGGAAGGCTTGTAAAATTTATATTAACAATACTGAAGATAACAGAAGATTTAAAATTGAATTTGGGAATGATTTGTTCGGTTTTAAAAATATATCGTTTAAATTGACGTTTGAAAAATAGCTCTACCGAGGCACAGTCTCGGAATTTGATGAAACTAGTTCCATTGGATCTGTAATAATGTATTATTATCGAATTTCAAATTTCATAGTGTTTGGAGTTTTCATGTGATCGTACAGGATGTAAACGCGCTGAATGTATATCGAAATTTAATATAAAAATTAGGTCCAAAAAGCTATCTTCTCCATACGATTAAATTAGGACTCGAAACATTTTCCATTGCATTTGGAATAGGGGTATAACATTATAAACACCTAGCAGCACGCCTTGATAGGTGGTTGAGATTTGTGTTGCATTTATCGAGATAATTTAAATTTAAATAATACAATATATATAGTTGACTGGTCAAAATTCATTTTACATCAGAGCTTTTCATTTATATTCACATCAGCTTTTGCTTTTTTTCAAATCACTGTAGACAACTTTGTACACGCCAACATCACATCATGTCTCCCTCTTTCTTTTTAAAACCCAACAGTTCCAAACCAGAGAAGGAAAAAAATGGCAGTGAATCAAAAGATAAATAATGGCGTCGAAAAAGGAGAAAGCTCGAACTCCCGTTCATCTGCTACACTAAATTTTTTGTTTTCCCCTTCCCTCTTCTTTGTTGTTTTCAAAATGCGTAGCTTCCTTAAAAAATATATAGCCAAGCATTTTCAAACAAATCAAATTCCCCTTCAAAACAAAGAATCGCACAAGCATAAAAAAATGATTCGAAATCAAATTCAAGGAATCGCGATGGCATCTTTTTTTCCATCTCTTCTTCTAACTTCATTTTACCTAACAAATCGAATGAGATTCGTTCGTGGGTTCATCGTGACCAAGTCAGGTGGCATATCTTGTCGTAGCATTGTCAGGCATAGGATTAGGGAACTCGATGTTGGGAATGGCAAGAAAACCGCAAGGTTGGGCTAGGGCAGGGGTCACGAAGCTATTGGCACGGCCGCGTTCGTTAGTTAAGTCAAGGGGTTCTGTAGCGCATGAAGGAGAAGAGGCCTGCGAATGGAGTCTTGAGGTATCTCGATGAGGCAGAGCTCTTTTGTTAGTCGGCAGACGATTTGGAAAGGAAGTCTTCGAGCGATAGTCGAGGCTAGTGTTTTCGGTAAGGCAGTGAGGTATCTGCTATTTCTTTTCTTCATTTTCAATATAATATATATATGTACCCATATACAGAGAAGAGTACAAAAATAAATAAAAATACACATTCATATCTCAATTTAAATATATATAGGCAAACGGTAAAAAAAAAATATAGATACGAATTTTTTACAAATGTTTGAAAAATTTATATAAAAACATAATTTGAACCTCTATAGACTATTTTGTAGTTTCAAAGAAAAAATAAAATAGATGACATATACACATTTTAAATCTACCAGCTTTTTTAGAAATACGTATTTTGGGTGATTAACTTATTTAGTTAACCTCTTTAATTATTTTAGTTACTAAGAATTTATTAAAGGAAAATTTAGTTAAAATAAACCACTAGTTAAATTAAATTTATTAAAGTGGAAATGGATTGATCCATTAGTTCAAATGTTAATAAACCATATAACGTTTATAAAAGGTCAAAAAATGGGAGAGAGACAAGCCGAGTTGGATTGGGTTGCAAATAAAGCCAAAGGTGAGTTAATCTCACTCAATTTGGATTGCTGGTAAATTTAAATAATTTAAATTTAAATTATTGGTTGATTGCTTGAATTGATAATTTTTATCAATCTGGATGTGATATACTATGTATAGTAGTATATATATATCGGAGTGATTAATATTCCCGCATTATATAGCTGATGAGACCCTTTGTGCCCACCATAATAGTAGATGACCCTATATACCGCGATATCCTCCTTAAAGTGGGATTTGTATTTTTATATTGTGCTAACATCTGTGGATGCAGCGAAACAGGTTGGAGGGATCAAACTAGATTCCTCAAAAATGTTGAATTTATTTTCATATTCAGCTTTATGAAATGTTGAATAATCTATGAAATTATGTTGAAAAATTTATTCATTTGATGTTAATTTATTGCGGCATTCTAAAAATATAAATATTGAATTTTTAAAGGGAAATAAAAACGAAATTTAAAGTAAGAAATTTATCGTAAAGATGGATAAATTTAAAAGGAAAAGAATCGGGAAAAAGTAAATAGTTAATTTTTAAATCCTATAAAATAAATTTTGGAATATGGAAAATAATAGAGTCTTGAATAAATGGGAATTAAAAGATTTTAGAGGTAAGGACTTAAGTAATATTGATTTTAAGTACAAAGGATTTATATTTAACTTTTAAATGAGTGGGGAAAATTAATAGGAGAATTTTGAGATAGAATATGAAATTGATATTTCAGATATAATAAGGTTTTAAATCATAATAAAGGAGTAAAATGGAACAAGTGGATTTTGGAATGAATTTGGGTAAATCAAGAAATGAATTTTTAAAAGGAATTAATTCAGAAAGTCGATTTAATAATTTATTTGAGTGTTTTGAAGCAGTGACAAATGGAATAAAACTACGAGATTTGTAAACTAGGTTTATAAATAAAGCGAAGTAAATATCGGTCGATATTTGAGATTTTAAATTCACGGTGCAAATTTATAAAGGGATGAGTAAATCATTTTAAAAATAAAAGAGAGTTTTATTTTTAAAAAGCACGGAAATGAAGTTTACGGGATTGGATGTAAATTAACTGGAAATAAACCAAGAAGGATTTATAAAGGATTAGATGAGATATATTGGAGGGGAAAGTTTATTTTCTTGAAAAGCTAAGTATGTTTTCAAAGAAAGATTTTTAGGTATAAATTAGAAGTTTTAAAGATGTTTTAAAGGAATGTTTTTAGAGAAATTTATTACTTAAATTGTTTTAAAAGTCTTACAATAAATATTGATTAAGTAAATTTTAGTAGTTAGTTATTTTTACAAGTTAATTGGTATTTTTATGTAAAGGATAGCTATTAAATATTTATACCTTCTATAATAGTTTTATCTTAAAAGTAATTTTTGGCTAAAGTTTTACTTGGAAATTATTATAGAATTTTCTTAACTATTAGTTTGAATAAAGTGATTTATGTAGTTTTATTTTAAATATTTAAGTGTATATTTTTGGATAAAGTGATTTAATTTATTTGAAATCTAAATTTAATAATACTTGGTGCTTTTCAGTGGAAATAAAAAATTTCGCTTGTGATTGTTTAATTTGGTAGTTAAATAACCAACTATCAATATTGGCCAATGCACTGATCGTTTCGAAGAGATAGGGATCGGGTTTGCTTCATTACAGCATGATAGGGGTTTCTCGCTTCATATTAGGTAGCGAACGGATGACTCTTCCTCCAATATGTCCCGGAGTGGTTGGTTGTAGTCGAGAGGTTGGGTGTAAAAGCAGATTAGAGGTACTAGTACAGGCTACGAGGGAGAGTGACCGCTGTCCGGATGGTTGAAAAACTGCGAATCTCTACGGTTGGTATTAGAGCTAAAGGTTAAGCGAGAACCTTGGCTCTGGTGGGGATTACTCATTAGAGATAGGTTCATTAGCACCCTAGAATGAGTTTGAGTGTATTAATAGGTATGAGCGTGTATTTGTTAGTGAATATAAAATCATTTTATATTATGTTAATTGGTTTGTTGAGTGGCTTATGGATTTTGGTCAACACGAGTAATTAACGTTATTGATAGGGATCTCTAAACGCTTGCATAAAACAATTTGACACAGTATTGTTTTAAATAGGGTAGATGAAGTAAATTTACCTAAATTATTTTATATATGAAAGAAATAATTTTTCAGAAATTATTATAGCTATATATGGTTGTTTGGTTGTTGGGAAGTGATAATAATATTAATTATTACCATTGTTGTGTGGAAATTGAATAAGGAACTGAAATCGTAACCAAAAGCTAAGAAATAAATCATATAACAATATGGAATTTGCAAATGTGGATTATAAATAATTGAGATGGGATAAAATTCCAGAGAAATATTTAAATATATATTGAAAATATTTGAAATTTGGAAATTTGAGAAATTTAATTCCCTTTGAGTTGGAAAATGATTTTCAAAGGCTTTAAAGGAATAATAGTGATTTTATTCGGAAATATTGTTGAATGGGATATGAAATTTGGTAAGATCTGGAACTAAAAATATTTGAAATGTTTTTGAAAAAGAATAAAAGCACTAAACTCACTTCGATCGTCGGAAAATAATTTCGGTGATGACTGCAGCGTCATCGATATTCGTTTTCGAGTTTCCAAAGAAGGAACTACTACCCGAATGTTCTAAATTTGAGTTGTTTGCAAAACTGGGTTGGGTTTTGAAATTCAAAGAAATAATTTGATATACCAAAGGATTTGGATATAGTTGATTTCAAAAATGATTTTGAAATACTTAAGAAATTGTTTAAACTCTAGGAGTTATTTAAAAAAAATTATTGGATATAAATGAGTTTGGGAACTTATAAAATTTGAAATTTGGTAGAATAAAATTTAATTTGAAGAAGTGTTGAATTAAAGGGTGGAAAACGAAATAAGTTAGAACGGTAAGCCAATTAAATGTAGAAAATTTAAAGAGATTAGTGAATAGAATGTAAATAAGTTGGAGAACTTATAGAAGTTTAAAATTTGAATTGATTTGGAATGTAACCGAATCAAGTAAGATAAAAAGCGAATTTTGAGGAAAAGAATCTAAGTAGGCTAAATGGAATGGACATGGAAATTAAAATTTACTGAGTTGGAAATAAATTTGTGAATGAACAAATTAATTTAATTTGTAAGTAAAATGAATTGAAATTGGATATTGGAATGCTAGTTAATTTAAATTGTGTAAGTAAGGTGAATTCGGAAGATTAGTTCGAACGGGCTAAATTATATAAAGTGTTTGAAATAAAATTTAATTGAAATATAAATAAATGAGTTAATGGAACTAATTAAAGGGATTGGTTAATTAAATGTGGTTTGAAAGGGGGTCGGTAAAATTCAATATTGAAAAATAGGAAGTTAAATTGAATTCAAATGGAATTGAAATTGCAAAGTGAATAAAAATGGATATAAAACCAAAATGATAAAGAGCAAATCAATATAAGAAGCTGTATGAGATATTTATAATAAATCTAACAAAGTAAATGGTGAAATTCTTAAGTAAAAATTGGTAAAGGGAAAATATACCAAGTTAATATTTGAATGTAGATTTGATAAAAAATGGTGAAAAAGGTATATTTGTGAATAAGTGGATGGGAATCAAAATAAATGCGAAAAAAGGGAATTGATATAGCTAATAATCAATTGAGATAAATATGTAGGATGTATGTATATTATTTTATTCGCATAGTGATTTGATCCAGATTCGAGCATAGAATTTCAAGATATTTATATCGATCCGAGTTGGGATTTTTCACACGATTTTCGACGCTGAACCTTGGATATGGATTTTTAATTGATTCTGAAAATTCTCAATCATAGTGTATGGCTATGCAAGGAGAATTGACGCAGCGGATAATAACAAATCGATATAGATCGATGAAAGTAGCAAACGGTGGATTGAAGATACTGAAATGCCCAAATTCGTTGATCACAAAGATACTGAATTCTAGCTATCTTCGACACGTTGATCGCGCATGATACCGTGAAAGAAGATCTACAATTCTTCAAACGTTGATCAAGCGCACTTGATACCGCGAATTGGCTTCAACAATCGTTGAATCGAGCTCACTCGATTAACCGAAAGTGGAGATAGGAGATCACACTCAACAACCAATTTAGATGAAAGCACACAGCAACCAAAACGAAATTTTATTCAACAATCAACCCCTACAAATGACCAGCACTTGCCTATTTATAGGCTACAACCGGACCACTAAGTCATTGAGAGCGACTTACGACTTATACAAGTCGGCAGCGACCTATCATTATCACACAGATGGCTGACTTAACTGCCTGCCGACTCGCGAGTCACACACACAAGTACCAACGACTCAACGAGTTACCACACGGCATTACAGTCACACGACCTAAAGATGATACGACTCACGACTCACGACTCATATTACAACACAACACATATTACAACACCTAGGTCATATACGACCTCATGACTTATGACTTAACGTAGGTCGGCATAATCAACATGTTACAACACATCACAAACGACTCAAGATACAACGAATCATGACCTAACATCGGTCGGTAACGACTTAATCAGATACAACACTTATATAAAGACGACTTACTGCAGCAAACTCGGTAGCGACTTAGCGACTTAGGTCGTTGCTTGTTAAGTCGTGAGCGACCTTCCTTGCCTTCCATGATGTCCTCTCCCCTTTCTAGCTCGTTACCCTTCACCCTGTTAAGTCGTGCACGACTTAGCGCATCTTCATTAGGTCGTGGACGACCTATAGCCTCCATCTTATGTCGTGGACGACTTAACTCTTCCATAAGTCGTGTACGACTTATCTCTTGCAAAATTATTGTTTGCGTATTTTCTTCTCTGGCCTGAGCTGCATCATCCTCCCCAGGTTGAGAAAAATTCGTCCTCGAATTTGTAAATTCTTCCACATCGGATTTTTCATTCCTATAATATGGCACGAGATGTTTAACATTGAACACGTCAGTAGTGTGCACATCTTTCGGTAAATTCAACTTATACGCATTTTCATTAATCCGTTTCACGACTTCTACAGGACCAATTTTTCTGGCTTTCAACTTGCTATAAGCGCCCCCTGGAAAACGATCCTTTGTTAACACAGCATATACCAAATCTCCTTCATTAAACTCAACACTTCTTCGCTTCATATCTGCGGATCTTTTATACTTCTTATTTGCTTTCTCCAATCGCTCCTGAACGATTTTATGATATTCAGTTAATTCATCAACAAAATCAACTGCCCGTTTAACCGTCCCCTTCGGTTGTGGTATTACCGCCAAATCCAATGGTCCCCTTGGCAAACTTGAATATACAATCTGAAATGGGCTGAATCCCATACTACGATTCACTGCACGATTATGAGCAAACTCTTCTTGGCATAACTTCATGTCCCAACTCCTCAGATTGTCCTTCACGAGACATCGCAACCAATTTCCCAATGATCTGTTAACAACTTCTGTCTGTACATCTGTTTGCGGATGATAAGCGCTGCTAAAGTTTAACTTCGTTCCCACCATCTTCCACAAACTTAACCAAAAGTGACTTAGAAAACGAGTATCTCTATCCGAAACAATAGACTCTGGTAACCCATGTAAACGATAGATCTCTCTACAGAACAACTATGCGACATGAACAACATCCGCCGTCTTCTTACAAGCAATAAAATGTACCATCTTCGAGAAAAGATCCACCACAACATATATAGAATCGTTACCCCTTTGAGTTCTCGGCAAACCCAACACGAAATCCATGCTAATGTCTACCCATGGTTTTGTTGGAACAGGTAACGGCATATACAATCCCGCATTTATAGCTGTCCCTTTCGAAACCTGACAAACATGACATCTACGCACAAACCTTTCAACTTCCATTCTCATTGACGGCCAATAATAAGACTGGGAAATCAACTGCAATGTTTGATCTCTACCCACATGTCCTTCTTCGTGCAACTCTTTCACAATTTTGATTCTCAAGCTGCAATCTGGTACACATAATTGATTCCCTTTGAATAAGAATCCATCTACCAATACAAATTCATCAGTACTCCCGTCCTTGACTTTCTCAACAAACTTCATAAAGTAAGGATCTTCTTTAATCAATTTTGGCAATAGTTCAAACCCCGTCATTTCAACTTTCATTGTCGTCAACAAATGATTCCTCCTGCTTAATGCATCAGCTACACGATTCGTCACTCCTGACTTATGTTTCACAACAAACGTAAATTGCTGCAGACAAGCAATCCACGATGCATGCCTTGCTGAAATCTTATCCTGCCCTTGTAAGTGCTTCAACGCTTCATGATCTGTGTAAAGAACAAACTCCTTCTGAAACAGATAATGTCTCCAGTGTTTCACATCTTGAACTATTGCGTAAAACTCAACATCATACGTGCTATATCTCAACTTAGCTCCAGACAACTTCTCACTGAAATAAGCAACTGGTCTTCCTCTCTGACTCAAGACTCCACCAACCCCAACCTTCGATGCATCAGTATGTAATTCAAACAACAACTGAAAATCCGGTAAAACTAGAATTGGTGTTGTCGTCAATAGTGTCTTGATCTTTGCAAAAGCAACCCTTGCTTCCTCTGACCATAAAAATTGCTTCCCCTTCATGCAATCGGTTATAGGTGCCCTCACACTGCTAAAGTGTGGAATGAATCTTCGATAGAAAGATACCAATCCATGAAAACTCCTCACTTCAGTAATTGTCTTGGGTTGTGGCCAACTCCTGACAGCCTCAACTTTACTTTCATCCACTTGAATTCCTTCCTTTGATAGAACATATCCCAGAAATAAAACACTGTTCGTCATAAACACGCACTTCTTTGCTGCTGCATAGAACTGCTCTTGACGTAGAATCAACAGTACTTTACGCAAATGCTGGACATGCTTTTCCATACTCCCACTGTAAATCAGAATATCGTCAAAGTAAACTACTACAAACTTCCCAATGTATGGACTGAAAATCTGGTTCATCACTCTCATAAAAGTACTCGGTGCATTCGATAAACCAAACGGCATAACCAACTATTCGTATAATCCTTCCCTGGTTTTAAAAGCAGTCTTCCACTCATCACCCGGTCTTATACGAATCTGATGGTATCCACTCTTCAAGTCAATCTTCAAAAACACAACAGCTCCACTCAACTGATCAATCAAATCATCAAACCTTGGCATAGGAAATTTGTATCTCATAGTTATCTTGTTTAGAGCCCGACTATCCGTACACATTCTCCACGAACCATCCTTCTTCAGCACCAACAAAGCTGGCACTGCACAAGGACTCAAGCTCCCCTGAACACGCCCCTGTTCTAACAGCTCCTCCACCTGCCTTCTCTGTTCTTCATGCTCCTTAGGATTCATTCGGTAATGTGGTCTGTGTGGCAATACTGCCCATGGCACAAGATCAATCTGATGTTGAATATCCCTCAAAGGCGGTAGCTCCCTTGGTAACTCTTCAGGAAATACGTCACTGAATTCTTCCAATACTGGCTTTACTTCTTCAGGAACTTCAACAGATTTAGTAGCTTCACGTCCAATCAACAAAAACACCTCCGGACTTTCCTCTACTTCTTCAATAAATTCCTTCAAAGTCAATAAAGTCTTCAGCTCCTCAATCTCTTCTGACTTGCTTTCTCCTTGCTGTCTCTTCTTTGGAACCAAAATGATTTTAACACCTTCAAACATAAAACTATAGCTATTGGTCCGACCGTCATGTTGCACTGCTCGATCATACTGCCATGGTCTTTCCAAAAGCAAGTGACAAACATCCATCTCCACAACATCACACCAAATCTCGTCTTTATATTTCTTCCCAATAGAAAATGGAACTCGAACTCGCCTATCCACCTTCACCTCTCCTCCTTTTCTCAGCCACGCTAATTTGTAAGGATTTGGATGCTTCTCCGTTTTCAGCTTCAACTGTCCCACAGCTTCGGTAGAAATAATATTGTCTCAGCTTCCAGCGTCAATCACAAATTTACAAACCTTTCCCAGAATAGTGCACATTGACTGAAAGATGTTACTCCTCAACCAACTAGCCTCTTCTTCCTGCTTCAGTATTAAACAAGACCTCCTCATCATTAGATTACATCCTTCATCTCCTGATGCGATATCATGTTCGTCCTCCTCAACTGGACTAGAATAACCTTCCCCAACATCCTCACTTTCAACTTCAGCAATCATAGTTCGTTTCTTCGGCTTCGGACATTCATTACTCTTGTGACCCACTTCCTGGCAATTGTAACATTTGAAACTGTTGTTGACCTTTGCCTTCGCAACTTCATTCACAACTGGTTTACTGACAGATTTAGGAACATTGGAACTCCCACTAGCACCTTTGTTCTGAATATTGGAACTTGTGAACACACCACCACCACGTCTTCCCTGCTTCTCCCAAGCCAACGCTTTCTGGTGCGCTTCAGCCACAGATCTAGGATCAAACATATTCACCATATCCTGAATCTGCATCCTCAACCCTCCAACAAACTTAGCAGTCAATTGTTCCTCTGTCTCCATAATGTCATTTCGAGCAATCAGTTGATAAAATTCATCAGCATGATCATTAACAGACTTCGTCCCTTGTCTCAGATTCTGCAACCTCTGATACATAAGTGATTGATAATTGTAAGGTAAAAATGTAGCTTTCATCAGTTTCTTCACCTTCTCCCATGACTCAATCATCGACTTCCCCATCCGTTCTCGTGTAAGTTTGGTTTACTGCCACCACGCCATAGCTCACCCCCTCAACCTAGTAGCAACCAACTTCACTCGACGATTCTCCGGAACTTCTTTGAAATCAAAGATCTCTTCAACATTAGACAACCAATCCAAAAATTCTTCTGCTACCATTCGACCCTTGAATTCTTTAATTTCCATCTTCATACTCGATTTCCATCGATGATCATCATCTACATCCCGGTATGAATTTCGAATTTGGTCTCGATCTTGATAATGAATGTTAGCTCTATCACCCTCTTCATTAAAATCAAATGTATGTCTATATCGATCTCGACCATCAACATCCCTTCGATCACGTATGTCTCTTCTACTATGTCTCTCTTCATCTCGATATGGCTCATTTTCAAACTCATGTGGAGTTCTTCTCTCTTCATGTCCATAGTCATGGTGATCTCTTCTCGATGAAATTGATGTTTCTCTTCTTTCTCTAAAAGATTGCGGTGACACCCTTCTCGCTTCCGTAACCGATGGTGAAACTCGGTTTCCTCCATGGTTCGAGATTGGTGATCTCCTCCTTTGATTTTGATTCAAATCATTCATCAATTTCTCTAACTTTCCAATGCCTTCATCAAATTGCTCATTAATGCATTGTTCCATTTGCTCGGCTTCTTCTCTTCTATACAACGCTTCAACATTCTGATGACGACTAGCTCTTCTCGGCGGCATGATTGATTCCACACAATCTTCAAACTTCACAACTTTCCAAAACCCCACAAACAAACAAAGCACGGCTTCAAACTTCAAAACAAACTTCACCAAGGCTCGGCTACTTCTCACAAGTGTACACGGCCTACCTTCAACAAATGATACCAAAGTGATGCATGATCCAAACTTAACACAAAGTTATGCTCGGCCTTCACTCAAACACCACAAACTCTTCTCCAAAAATTCAAACACTTTTCGGACTTTAGTTCAAAATGAAATGGATCGAAAGCTTCTAATTTGTTGCAACTTCAAGATGAACACGATGAACACCAACTTCAACTTCAAACTTCTTGGCTCCAAGACTCGTCTTAGCTATGACAGGCTAAGTCTCTCTCTGATACCAAAACTGACACAGCGGATAATAACAAATCGATATAGATCGATGAAAATAGCAAACGGTGGATTGAAGATACTGAAATGCCCAAATTCGTTGATCACAAAGATACCGAATTCTAGCTATCTTCGACACGTTGATCGCGCACGATACTATGAAAGAATATCTACAATTCTTCAAACGTTGATCAAGCGCACTTGATACCGTGAATTGGCTTCAACAATCATTGAATCGAGCGCACTCGATTAACCGAAAGTGGAGATAGGGGATCACACTCTACTACCAATTTAGATGAAAGCACACAGCAATCAAAACGAAATTTTATTCAACAATCAACCCCTACAAATGACCAGCACTTGCCTATTTATAGGCTACAACCGGACCACTAAGGCGTTGAGCGACTTACGACTTATACCAGTCGGCAGCCCCTATCATTATCACACAGATGGCCGACTTAACTGTCTGCCGACTCACGAGTTACACGCACAAGTACTAATGACTCAACGAGTTACCACACGGCATTACTGTCACACGACCTAAAGACGATACGACTCATGACTCACGACTCATATTACAACACAACACATATTACAACACCTAGGTCGTATACGACCTCACGACTTATGACTTAACATAGGTCGGCATAATCAACACGCTACAACATGTCACAAACGACTCAAGATACAACGACTCATGACCTAACATCGGTCGGTAAGGACTTTATCAGATACAACACTTATACACAAACGACTTACTGCAGCAAACTCGGTAGCAACTTAGCGACTTAGGTCGTTGCTTGTTAAGTCGTGAGCGACCTTCCTTGCCTTCCATGATGTCCTCTCCCCTTTCTAGCTCGTTACCCTTCACCCTGTTAAGTCGTGCACGACTTAGCGCCTCTTCCTTAGGTCGTGGACGACCTATAACCTCCATCTTATGTCATGGACGACTTAACTCTTCCATAAGTCGTGTACGACTT
The DNA here is from genome assembly GCA_030765085.1 of Allium cepa. Classification (NCBI taxonomy): domain Eukaryota; kingdom Viridiplantae; phylum Streptophyta; class Magnoliopsida; order Asparagales; family Amaryllidaceae; genus Allium; species Allium cepa. The sequence goes on along the minus strand of CM060928.1, from coordinate 80,953,559 downwards.
ATCTCTTGCAAAATTATTGTTTGCGTATTTTCTTCTCTGGCCTGAGCTACATCAAGAATGACGGTTTTTGATTAGGAAACCAGATCTGAGTCAGCACTAGGAAGTCGGGTGGACGATACTAGTTCAGAAGTGAAATTGTGTGATTGAGTGAGCGGTCGGATTTAATATTGTGTATGGATGCTATATGTTTATAGTATGGGTTTAAGTAAAGAAAATATTGACAAATTTGTAAAGGAAATGGATAAAATGATTTTGAATTCTATGATTGGATATTATGTAAGATGTAGGTATTTAAAAGCAAGGGATAAACTGATATTTTTGATTTCAGAAGATAAATTTGAATTGCTGACAAAATGTATGTATTTAAATTGGCATATGAAATTTGATGGTTTTCTGATCTAGCTACTTACCTTTTGTTTTCATTTGAAAATTTGGGGGCCGTGGAGGTAGTTTTGTAGTTGTTCTGATTTAGCCGTGCAAAGGAGACACTGGAAAAATTTTCGAAAAATTTAAGGAGTTAGAAAATTTTTGAATAAATTTTGATAATTTAAAATTTGGGTTTAAATTATAAATTGAATGGTTGAGTAAATAACATTATTTGTAAGTTATGGATGAGTTTGGAAGTAAGTAAGATTGATAGTGTGGTTTCCATAAAGATTGTTTTGGAAAGTTGTTAAAAACTGTTTGGTTTTACGAAATAAAAAAAAAACGGGTATTGGACTATTCTTCTCAACTAGCAATTTAGGGGACGAAATTCTTCTAAGGGTGGAGGAATGTAACAACTCGGAAAATTTTGGATATTTGAAATTGGGAAATCTAATTGATTTTAAAAATTTAAAAGTTAATTTTAACTTCAATTTCAAATATGACCCTTGTTTGGATAATTTAATTATTGGATTTGATAATTGAGAATTGGGTAAAATATTGAATCTTGGGTTTTAAGCTTGTTAGAAATAATTGGAAGGCTTGTAAAATTTATAATAACAATAAGATAATAAAAGATTTAAAATTGAATTCGGGAATGATTTGTTCATTTTTTAAAATTTCTTGTTTAAATTGACGTTTGAAAAATAGCCTTTCGAGGCACGGTCTCGGAATTCGACGAAACCTATTCCATTGGATCTGTAATAATGTATTATTATCGGATTTCAAATTTCATAATGCTTGGAGTTAACGTGTGATCGTACGAGATGTAAACGCGCTGAATTTATATGGAAATTTAATATAATAACTAGGTCCAAAAAGCTATCTTCTCCCTACGATCAAATTAGTACTCAAAACCTTTTCCATTGCTTTCGAAATTGGGGTATAACATTATTAATGCCTAGCGGCATGACTTGATAGGAGGTCGAGATTTGAAGTTGCATTTATCGAGACGATTTAAATTTAAATAATATAATATATATAGTTGACTGGTCCGAATTCATTTTACATCAGAGCTTTTCATTTATTTTCACATCATTTTTTCTTTTTTTTAAATCACTGTAGACAACTTTGTACATGCCAGCGTCACATCGTGTCTCTTTCTTTTTAAAACCCAATAGTTCCAAACCAGAAAAGAGAAAAATGGCAGGGAATCAAAAGAAAAATAATGGCGTCGAAAAAGGAGAAAGCTCGAATGCCCGCTCATCTGCTACACTAAAATTTTCATCTTACCCTCCCCTCTTCTTTGACGATTTCAAAATTTCCAGCTTCCTTAAAAATTTATTTAGCTGACCATTTTCAAACAAATCAAATTCCCCATCAAAATAAAGATTCACACAGGCATAAAAACAATAGTGATTCGAAATTGAATTCAAGAAATGGCGACAAGTTCTTTTTTAACGCGTCTTCTTCTAACTTCATTTTCCCCAACCAATCGAACGAGATTCGTTCGTGGGTTCGTCGCGACCAAGTCAGGTGGCATATGTTATCGTAGCATTGTCAAGCCGTGTTCGTTAGTGAAGTCAGGGGGTTCGGCGACGCGTAAAAGAGGAGCGGCCTGGGAATGGAGTCGTGAGGTATCGCGATGGGGCAGAGCTCTTTGGTTGATCAGCAGGCGATCTGGAAGGGGAGTCTTCGAGCGACGGTCGAGGATAGTGTTTTCGGTAAAGCAGTGAGGTATCTACTGTTTTTTTTTCTATTTCAATTTAATATATATACGTACACATATATAGAGAAGTGTATAAAAATAAATATAAATACACATACATATCTCAATTTAAATATATACAGGTAAACAGTAAAAATATATATATAGGAATTTTTTTTAAATGTTCGAAGGATTTATATAAAATCTTGATTTGGAATCTCTATAGATTATTTGATAAATGTATATGTAGTTTCAAAGATAAAATAAAATAGATGACATACACACATTTTAAATCTACTAGTTTATTTTAAAAATATGTATTTAAGGTGATTAACTTGTTTAATTAATCTCTTTAATTATTTTAGTTACTAAGAAATTATTAAAGGAAAATTTAGTTAAATTTAACCATTAGCTAAATTAAATTTATTAAATTGGTAATGGATTGTCCGATTATTTCAAATGTTTATAAACCATGTAATGTTTATACAAGGTCAAAAAATGAGAGAGAGACGAGCTGAGTTGGGTTGGGTTGCAAATAAAGTCAAAGGTGAGTTAATCTCACTCAAATTGGATTGCTGGTTAATTTAAATAGTTAAAATTTAAATTATTGGTTGATTGCTTGAATTGAGAATTTATTATCAGTTTGGCTGTGGTATATTATATATAGTAGTGTATATATATATTGGAGTGATTGATATTCCCGCATTATATAGCGGATGAGACCCTATGCACCCCGCATAATAGCGGATGACCTGATATACCGCGATATCCCCCTCGAAGTGGGATTGGTATTTTTATATTATGCTAACATCTGTTGATGCATAGAAACGGGTTGGAGGGATCCAACTGGATTACTCAAAAATATTGAATTTATTTTCATATTCAGTTTTATGAAATGTTGAATAATCTGTGATATTATGTTGAAAAATTTATTTATTTGATGCTAATATATTTCTGCATATATTGTGGCATTTTAAAATATAAATATTGAATTTCTAAAGGGAAATAAAAAGGAAAATTTTAAAAGTAAGAAATTTATAGTAAAGATGGACAAATTTAAAAAGAAAAGAACAGAAAATGTAAGTGGTTGATTTTCAAATCCTATATAATAAATTCCAGAATATGGAAAAGAATAAAGTCTAGAATAAATGGGAATTAAAGGACTTTAAAGGTAAGGACTTAAGCAATATTGATTTTAAATACAATGGATTTATTTTAAAATTTAAGTTTCAAATGTGTTGGGAAAATTAAAAGGAGAATTTTGAAATAGAGTATGAAATTGATATTTCAGATTTAATAAGGTTTTAAATCATAATAAAGGAGTAAAACTGGAATAAATGGATTTTGGAATAAATTTGGGTAATCAAGAATTGAATTTTTAAATATAATTAATTCAGAAAGTCGATTTGAAAATCCGTTTGAGTGTTTTGAGGCAGTGATAAATGGAATGAGATTATGGGATTTATAACCGGGGTTTATAAATAACGGGAAGTAAATATTAGTGGAGATTTGAGATTTTAAATTCATGGTGGAAATTTATAAAGGGATGAGTAAATCGTTTTAAAAATAAAAGAGAGTTTTATTTTTAAAAAGTATGGAAAAGAAATTTATGGGATTGGGACGTAAATTAAACTGGAAATAAATCGAGAAGGATTTATAAATGATTAGATGGGATATATTGGAGTGGAAAGTTTATTTTTCTGAAAAGCTAAGTATGTTGTCAAAGAAAGATTTTTAAGTATAAATTAGAAGGTTAAAGTTGTTTTAAAGGAATGTTTTTAGAGAAATTTATTATTTAAATTTTTTTAAAAGTCTTACAGTAAATATTAATTAAGTAAATTTTAGTAGTTAGTTATTTTTAAAATTTAAATTAGTATTTTGATGTAAAGGATAACTATTAAATATTTATACCTTATATAATAGTTTTATCTTAAAAATAGTCTTTGGCTAAAGTTTTAAATGGGAAATTATTATAGAATTTTCTTAAATATTACTTTAAATAAAGTGATTTAAGTAGTTTTATTTTAAATGTTTAAGTGTATATTTTTGGATAAAGTGATTTAATTTATTCGAAATCTAAATTTAATAAGACTTGGTGCTTTTTAGTGGAAACAAAATATTTGGCTTGTGATTGTTTAATTTGGTAGTTAAATAACCGACTATCAATATTGGCCAATGCGCCGATCGTTACCGGGATTGGATTTAATTATCCAAAAACCACTTCGATCCGGTTTGAACTAGCGAATGAAGATCGTGAAGACGATGATTCGGTTTGTCTAGGCCCAGTGCAACTTGTACGAACGAATGTATCAGACCATCGTCATTGTAGGACCATGAGCATTCTAAGTGAATGTGTTCTAAAAAGGTAATGCTTTGCCTCAAGCCTCATCAACCGGGAATGGCTAAAAAAGGGAAGGTGCGGCAAGGCTAAGTTGGTAGCATCTAATTAGGGTAAGGTTATCCCTGTCTAAAGTCCCTTTTTGATCTCGGTTGTGTGGGCGGTAGTTGATCCCATCGGTAGGGTGATCTTATTCGGACTATCCAGTAAGGGGTAGCTCTGATCTTGTGTTGTAGGGGATCGGGAGTGATCCTCCGTACTCTGATCTAGGCCAGGTATTATGACGAGCGGTACCCCAGTTGTCCTGCCATTGTATGGAATCCAATATCTAATAAGCCACCGTACGGTTTTGATTGTGCCCAACTACTGTTGGAACATGAGATGCAAGGATTTCAGTTAGATTCTATTTTACTTTCTATAGACACTATTGTAATATCAGACGGATTTGATAAATATGTTTTGGTTATCTTAAGGTAAAAACCCGGCATGTTTATTTGTGGCGTGTCTTACGAGATAACTTTAATTTCAAAGGATTTTGAAAACTTTGATAATCCAACTGAGTTTGTTTTCTCACGCTGGTTTTCCAGACTAACTCGGGTGTTATTTTATTATAATGCTCGGGTCAGACCGAGTATTACAAATACAGGATAGGATGCTGTAGAGTTCAGGAGATGAGCTGGATGACGAGGCGTATTTTCCGTAGATTGGTATTTCTGCTGTATAGGGAAAAGTTACTAAACTGTCCAGATTTGATGTAGTGTTTGTGTACTTTTATGATTGTAAGTATTAAATAGTTACATATTCTTTTGTATAAAATACGTTGTTATATATATTATATTTTGTTCCGCTGCGATTGTGAGATTCTATGTTGTTATTGTAGGATCGATTTCACCCTTGAGGGGGGTGAATAGGGTGATACTATAAGTTATAAAAGTTTATTGCGGAAGTATGTAAAATAATTTCAGCGCAGATAGTAGTCAGCAGCACAGATAATAGCAGAATAATTAAATTGCAGAAACAGAACAACACAGGATTTACCCAGCTTCAGCAAAACCTTGCCTACTGCTGCCCCTAAGGTTTCTACAAGAAATTAAGTAGTCAGAAGCTTACGCACGTAAACTCGCGACACCCGCTATCGAATAGCCTTAACTCTATGCTCAAAACCCTGCCACAACACAGCCATTGAGTTGCGAATTCTCGAACTACACCACTGTACCCTAGTCACGTGACTAGAATTTACACAATTTTAAAAGAGAAAATGCAAACTTAAAACAATTAAAACAAAACCCTAACTTTAAAATATTAAAGCCCAATAAAAACAAGGCCGGCCCAAAAAGTTTAAGTGATAAAATAGATCGTCCATTTTCCTTTTATTTCTTCGGCCCGGCTTCTTTCTGGTGCTCGTTCTCGTTCCTCTTTGCTCTGAAATTAGGGCTTTGTGGAGCCGCTTCAATTTGTCGACGATGCTTCGAATATTTTCCTCTTTGAGTGATTGCCTGCGGCTGCCTCAATTGGGTCGAGTTCGATTTTCAAAAACGTTATGCGATTTTTTCCCTTTTCGATATTGATTCTGCCCGACCTTTGATTCAAGTTACTGAATTGATTCTTTTATGTTGCTCTTCGACTTAAATGATTTTGCTGCCAATGATGATTACGGGTTTTATTGGATTTGAATTCTTATATTTTCGTTCGTTTGAATTTAGTTGAATTCGTCGATTACTTTGTTTTGGCCATTGATCTTCGTTTGAATTCTTGAGATGATTATTGACTTTCCCAATTCATATATTTTCGTTTCTTGATTGAACACAGCTTTGACTTGCTTTCGTGACCACCACCGCTTCGATTTTTGACTGTTTGATTTTTTCTGCTAGATGATTTCTGACTTGGTTCGAACTTGTTGCCTTGGTCATCATGGCATTGATTTTGATTTGAACTTGACTTTGTGCATTTCACTGTTGACATCGGCCTTGACTTTTAAACTTGATATTGATTCGTGTTTCTCATATCGTATACTTATTTTGTTCGAACTGTACATTGGTTTTGATTTTCTGGCATTTTAAACTTGACTTTGTTATAATTGTCAACTCGAGTGCTTGCAGGTATAGTGCTCTTCAGTTTCACTGCATATACATGTGCTATTTTATTTTCTTGCATACCATCTGAAGCTAGAGTTGCTTCACCATTGACTGAAGCATTGTGTTCATGTTTATGCTATGCACTTGGTTGTACTTAATGTTGTCACATATGGAAGTTGATTCATCGACTTGGCTTTTGACATCACCTGACTTTGATCATTGTGATAATATTTGACACTTGTCACTGACTATATGCATACCACTTGATCTGGTTTGATTGCTTCATGACATGTATGCATGTATACATATGTTTTTGTGAGAAAATACTTGCTGCATCCAATTTATGCATATATACTTGAGGCTGTACATTTGACTCTTGCGCCTTGTCTGGTTCATCTGGTTACAGTACTGTGGTTTGTTTGTCTAGTGCATTTGCTATTGTACTTGTAACAACCCGCATATTTATCGATTTTATATTTAAATATTTTATTTAAATATTTTGTCGTTAATCGGATATTGGTCCGAAAAGCTACTTTTTGCAAACGGTCAAATTAGGACTCGAGACCACTTCCATTGAGTTCGAAATGCCGTTTACAATCTTTTTAAGTATAAACTTTGATATGTTTGGGGTTAGTGGAATTTCACTAACTTTTCCCGCTTTGGACTTTGGGTTGGTTTAGCTTATTAAACCTAAGTTCCAACCCCTTCTCCTCATCTCTTCATAAATTCCTACCTAACTCTAGTTTTAGCATTAATGGTGAGTGGAAAGGGAAATTAAAATTCCAAGCCCAAGTTCATTAGAAAATTCAACATCAAACTCCAAAATCAAAGTGAAGACATTGGATTCAAGCTTCTTATGTTGAGATTGAAGTGGATTGATTCTTGCTTTGCTTTGGTCTTCATATCATTGATTTTTGGTGCAAAGGTGAGATTTTTGTTGCACAATTCTAGTCTATAACTATATTGGGCTGTTGGAAATGATTCCCCATCACTTTAGCATGTACATTTGCATTTGGTTTGGATTGGATTGGCGAAAAACTCCAACTTTTAGTGATTTTGGTGAAAACCTGCATTTAGGTCGCACTGCCTCGGAATTAGGTCGTTCCGGTGGAAAATTTTCCTTGGAGTTAGGTCGTAAGGTCGTAAGTCGTAGGTCGCTCGGCCTTGCCTACCTCGTTAGGTCGCGTGACCTTAGGTCGTTCCCCTTTAGGTCGTATGACCTTAAGTTGTTCACATGGGTTAGGCCTTTAAACCATTAGGCCGCTCGAATAAGTTAGGTCGTTGGACCTTATGTCATTTACCCTTTAGGTCGCGTGTTCCACTTGGTCGCGTGAACCCTTAGGTCGTTGGACATTATTCCCTCTTAGGTCGGCAACCACTAGGTTGTTCGCCTTGCTTAACTCGCGAACACCGTTAGGTCGCAAGCCTTTAGGTCGCATGACCCCTATCTTCCTTAGGTCGTTGGACAGTGTTTCCTTGGGTCGTAGACCGTTAACCAGTTAGGTCGTAGAACTCCCTAACTCGCTCGGCCTTGCCTTCGTTAAGTCGCGAGACACGTTAGGTCGCGCGTCAGCCTAACTCGCTCGGCCTTGCCTTCGTTAAGTCACGAGACACGTTAGGTCGTGCATCACCTTAACTCGCTCGACCTTGTTTAGGTTGTTAGGTCGCGAACACCTCAAGGTCGCTCGACCCCTTATACTCGTAGGTCGCTCGATCCTACCCTCCCTTAGGTCTTCATTAGGTCGTACCGTTTTGGACGGGGCTCTGCCCCGCACCTTACCGGGGGCGCTGCCGCCTGGATCCCCGCGACCTGACCGGGCAGGTCGAACCCCGTAGCGGGGGCGTTGCCCCCGCACCCCCACCTTGGGGGTTGTCGCCCCCCCGGACCCCCCTCCGTAGGGGATATTATCTAAAAATCATTCAACAGAACTTGTTTTGTTGGGATGGTGAGTTGACCATTCTTCGAGACAAACTATCTTTGGCTTCTTGGTCGATTTTATGGTATCACGGCCTTGCTAAAAAGGCGGGGTAACAACTTTAGAAATATGAAGGTTTCAATACTAGTAGTAAATATCAAAACTCTTCCAACAAAATGATTTCAACTCTATTTTCAATAACAAAGCTCTTTTCTTAAACTGTTTTCCAATCTACTAGTATATACAAACCTTTACCTCACTCGGATGAGAAATCTAATTAAACGGCTTAGAAAAACTTGTGGTATGAAACGCTTGCGTTCACTTCGTCGGTTAATTCTTGGACTTGTTCGATTGAACCTCTTGTGACAATTTTCTAGTGAAGATTTACAGTTTGTTCGTAAATATTTAAGTTATGCAAGTGGTTATGGGACACGAAGATAAACTTTTATATTTACTAGCTTAGTGTAATTGACACTTCTCGTTGATCATGACGATCATTTTATGATTTAGACTAGCAATTGTGCGATGTCACTTTGTTTGCAAGGTTAGACTAGACCTCATGGGTGTGATTCCTACTCACACATATCTCTTTGTCCGCAAGGTTAGTCTAGACACCAATTGTGTGATTCCACTCACACATACCTTTTTTTTTGCGAGGTTAGGCTAGACACCATTTGTGTGATTCCACTCACACATACCTTTTTGCTTTTTGGTTAGCCTAGACCTCATCTGGGTGATTCCGACTAACCCATATGGGGTAGCTCCCCATGGTCTTCGGACCGTCATGTGATAGGCCTCTTTCCCTTTTTCTATGATTTCTGGATTTCTTGTGTTGATTTCTGGAATTTATGCCATTGACTTGTTATGAGTACAAGTTTAGGGTATGATGCCCTCTTTGGATCTTTAAGAAGATTCTTGCGATATTGATTTATCTCTTATTGATTGATCTTCTGTTGATCATCATTTGCATAGTTATAGTTGTATGTCAGTATGGATATTTTATGTTTATGCCATATCTTTTATTTTACACCATGTCATCTGATATTTATAGCTAGACTAATCCGTTTATTATTTTCTTAAATAATAATCGGGTCAGACCGAGATGTTACAGGTGCTTCTGCTTGACTTCTTCCTAGGATTTGCGACTCTGACTTTTGGCTAACTATTTAGATTAGCAGTTTTTGTTGTATACACTTGAGATATAGTCTCATAGTTGTATTCTTTTGCATAGCACGTGTTGCTGTTCTTTTGTATTATTGTGGATCTTTTTGACCACTACTCTGATGTACACTTTCATGTGTTAGTTATATATTCATATCTTCTTTCGCCTTTGTGATATAGATGTCTGTGACTGATTTGTGTTATGCTTATTTCTATGTTTGTTTCCGAAGATTTTTTTATAGCCACCGTGTGATAAGCAATCACATGGATGGTCGCTCCTCAACAGCCTTATTCTCCACGCTAGTTGACAGCACTACATCGTAGTGTTCTTGGCTAACGTGGGTATAGAGGTGGGGCGTCACCGTACTTCACTTGAACTTCCTACTGTTCGTGGTTGTTTCATGTGATGTTCATTTAAGTCACATGCATTAAGCTCTTGTGCAGTTTCGTTTGATATTGATTTATGGTTCATGTTTGAACCTTCCAGTCAGGTCTGGTTGCTTCATGTGCATTGATCTTAAGTTGATTTCATGTTTCATTTGTGACATCGCACCTGAGTTGAATCTGGCTTATAGCTCGAGTTTGACCTTGTATTCGTGTCGTGATTTTATTTGTATTTCACTTGAGTTGAACCCGGCTTTTGATTTGGGTTTGACCTTGTGATCACCTGTCCCTATAGATTTATCAAGTGTATATCGGTGTGTACGGCCTTGTGGCATGTACAGTGATGCACTGTGCATGTCACAAGTTGTTCGTGTATAATGAATTCAAATTTAAATGATGACGAACAACCCAAATAACTGAGGCGAATATTATTTTCAAAATTCATATTTTATTTTATACTGCAAAAATATTTCCTTTCCAATTTTACCGTGTCAGTATTTATTTTTGCAGATTGCTCAGATGCTGGATTCAATCTGAAACAAAGTTGAAGATAAATACGAGTGAATAAGTGATATATAGTGTGATGTTTTTGTAAATTAGAAACTGTGATGTAATCGAAAATTTTTTGTAATTGAAATTGTGTGTATATATAGTGGGAGTTCAAATTTGTAATATTCAAAATTGTAATAAATATTTGTTTAAATAAAATATCCGTTTGATTTCAATTTCTGTATTATTTATTTTATTAAACAAATATTTATTTAGTTATGTGAAAAATATAATAGTGCATTAACAAATACATTTAAATGAATATATATATATATATATATGTTTATTATCATCAAATAAAAATCATATACTCGCATATTCAACAATCTCCCCCTTTTGATGATAACAAATATATGTTTAAGGTTTTGAATTTGTTAAATGTATTTGATCATTCAATTTGCTCCCTCTATTTGAATGCTCCCTCTCTACGTAAAGCTCCCCCTTCATATATGCATGTAAAAAAATATGCAAATGAGCCTAGATGCAAATAGAAAATATTTGACCTTTATTTGTCAAAATCTTAACTTCTCTCCCCCTTTTGTTATCAGCAAAAGAGTAATAGTATTAGAAAAATAGAGATAAAGTGATAAACATTAATACAACATTAAAACTCAATCGAATATAAATATTAGATTTCAATAAAAAATCAAACAAAAATCATAAATACTCTATTTGACGAATATTCCACTTTAGGGTGATAGGAATAATGTCATCATATAAAACCACATAGTTGTGTCTACTTGTGGTATATTTATATCAAGAATTTGAATATCTACTAACCATGCATAACCTTTAGGACTTTTAAATGTGATTAGCAGTATTTCAATTTTATTTTAAAAAATGAATTCAAGAATCTTCTAACCATGCATAACCGTGAGGAATTTTAAATGGGATTAGAATCAACTTGTTTATTTAATAAATCAATTTTGATATGTGTTCCATACATGCATAACCGTGAGGACTTTTAAATGAGCATGGAAGCACATAATCAAATATTCCAAGTAATTCACCCATGCATAATCGTGGGGACTTTTAAATGAGAGTGAATACATTGGAATTTTTAAAAAAAAGGTAAAATGAAAAACGAATAATTTCCTGTTTAAAATACCACATATTGACATACTATATTGGATTTTGATGAGTGATGGTTGATAGAAATATGATAGAAATAGAGATGGTCATGGAATTTTTACCAACAAAAAGTTTTTGTAACTCTTGTTCAAATTTCTAAAGAAATTTACTAAATATACCATCTCAAGTTATAATATATGATTAATATCAACACTCATCACTTTTTCAATTACTATTTATCTTTTCAATCATTAGTAGGGAGTCAGACTAGTCAATATAATCATGTAAAATCAAATCCAAAAATAATTAACAAATCTTCTAAAAATGACTAGTCTGAAACAAGGTCAAAAATGATTTTCTAGAAGGGGTATTATAAGAAAACAATGTCTGCTGTTTGAAAATTATTTGAAGTGAAAAATATGCAGATATTTTCTATGAAAAACGACACAGTTGCTAAATGTCTCAACATAAATCACGTTCCACTAGTAATTTTTCTATCAACTAGACTACCAAAGTAATCTGCATCAGAATTTCTTTTCACTCAAAATTATTATTAATTGAATGTCATGGACCAAACTGTGAAATTTGCAATGATTTCTTAAAATCCTTTTTTTACTTTTTAAATGAAATTCTTTTGGATTTTAAATGAAGTCGTGCCAATAAAAAAAATCGTGAATATAGTGTCAGCTGTAAATAACCAAATGTATTATCATACACCGTCATTAATCATTAAAACATCATCAGTAGTGCACACAAATTGTTCAAAGATGATTGGTTAACAATTTTGAATAAGTCAAATTAATCATCAACATTCATTTCTTTATCACGAAACTGGATGAATTAATTCAAATTAGATATGGTGCAGATTATCACATTAATATATCATTCAAAATGAATATACCATTACGTCTTTTACCTTTACGATAATTTTTCGTTGTTGCCCGCTGTGATTCTGTCATATTTATACTAGGCTAACGAACTTTGATTTGTCGCCCGTTGTGTGTTTGGAACAGCCAGATCCCAGACAACACTGATATTATTCCTTAGCCTGCAACCACACCCACATGAGAAATGTTTTTTGTGACCTATTTGTTTTTATAGTTCCATGGTTGTTAGTGGCAAATGATTTTAAAAATAAGTATGTGGAGACCCAAAACTATTTATATATGTTCCTTTTGGCACCCAAATTTGTTTAAGTTTAAAGGATTTTATATTTGTGCCTTTTGGATCCAAAATTTGTATGTTTTTCACTTGTTTGGGTCTATACCAACAAATATTGTGGTTGCGTCCAAATTTTCCAAAAATTATGCACTTGAATTTAACTTGATTAAATTCACTCATTACAGGTTTAGTTTGAATATATCCAAGTCCTTGCCTAACTGTGTTAACAATATGTTTCCCTTATAGCATATTCAACGATCTTTTATTTTTGGAAATTTTTTTTAAAGTCGTTGACAGTTGTTGGACTTGTCTTTTAAGTGATTCATTTTCGTTTAATAATTGAGTGCAATTTTTAATATAATTTTCTCATTTAGTATTATCACTCTTTTTTAAAATCAAAATTTCATTTTGAAGCGATTTAATTTTAATTTCTGATTCTTCAAGTGATGGAACACTTATCGCACTTAGGGATCTTGCTTTGAAAGTTTTTAACTAATTGATCAAGCTGTTTGTTTAAGTCTATCAAAGTATCTCTTTGTGATTCAATTTTAGCGTATCTTTCCCGAAGTCTTTCAAAATACCCATTTACTTCATGGAAATATACAAGTAAATCGGAGCAAGTAAATTTTGATACCTCGCTTGGCTCATCATCATTATCTCTATCGGTGATATCACCTTGAAGGCATAGATCTCCTTTCTCACTCTCACTGCTAGTGCTTTTACAATCATCACTTCTATTCCATGTGGCTGTAAAACTTTTTCCATTTGAATCCTTTTCTTGGTCGTGTTAAAATCGAGGACAATTTGGCTTGATGTGTCCAGGAATGTGGCACTTGTGACTGATGATCTCCCATTCTTCTGGGTTGTCTAGTGCTTTGAATATTATGATTATCAATTTTTAGAGCTGGATTTTTGTATTTGCGGTCTTTATTTTTGAATCTCTTCATTAGTAATGCCAGCTCAGCTTCTCCATCATCATCATCCTCATCACTACTGCTTTTTACCAATCCAATTAAGCTCGTTTCTTTAACTGAGTCGATTGAGGAGGATTTCTCATCACCATTGACTTTTGCATAATATATTGCATCGAAAATATTCCAAATTTCCTATGTATTTTCACAATGAGAGATAAAGTTAAAATTATCTTAATTAATATGAGAATGTATTATATGCATAGCAAGAGCATTAATCGAGATAATTTTCTCTTCTGTTATATCACACCCATTTTCAATAATATCCCAGCATTTAATTTAACATATTTTAAATAAAATTCCCTATTCAATTTCCAAATCAAAAAATCTGTTCCATCAAAAACAAGGGGAATAGTACTAGACCGACTCTCAACCAAAGTAGCCATTTTAAAAATTCAAATTTATAAAAAAATAGGTCTTTGAGAAATCAAACTTTTTAAAACAAGAATGCTTTTGAACCTGGCTCTGATACCACTTGTAGGAACGACTTCACCCTAGAGAGGGGTGAATAGGGTGATATTATAAGTTATAAAAGTTTATTGCGTAAGTATATAAAATAATTTCAGTATAGATAATAGTCAGCAGCACAGATAATAGTAGAATAATAAAAATGCAGAAATAGAACAACACAGAATTACCCAGCTTCGGCAAAACCCTTCCTACGTGCTTCCCCCAATGTTTCTACTAGAAATTAAGCAGTCAGATGCTTACACACGTAAACTCGCGACACCCGCTATCGACTAGCCTTAACTCTATGCTAAAAACCCCACCACAACTCAGCCACTGAGTTGCGAATTCTCGAACTACACCACTGTAGTTCGTCCCCTGGTCACACGACTAGAATTTACACAATTTTAAAAGAGAAAATACAAACTTAAAACAATTAAAACCAAAACCCTAATTTTAGAATATTAAAGCCCAATAAAAACAAGGATGGCCAAAAATGTTTAAGTGATAAAATAGATCATCCCTTTTCCTTTTATTCCTTCGGCCCGACTTCTTTCTGGTGCTCGTTCTCGTTCCTCTTTGCTCTTAAATTAGGGTTTTGGGCCGCTGCTTAAATTTTTCAATGATGCTTCAAATATTTCCCTATTTCAGTGATTGCCTGCGGCTGCCTCAATTGGGTCGAGTTCGATTGTCAAAAATGGTATGCGATTTTTTCCCTTTTCGATATTGATTCTGCTCGACCTTTGATTCGAGTTACTGAATTGATTCTTCTCTGTTGCTCTTCGACTTAAATGATTTTTTTGCCAATGATGATTACGGGTTTTATTGGATTTGAATTCTTATATTTTCGTTCGTTTGAATTTAGTTGAATTCGTCGATAATTTTGTTTTGGCCATTGATCTTCGTTTGAATGCTTGAGATGATTACTGACTTGTTCAATTCATATGTTTTCATTTCTTGATTGAACACAGCATTGAATTGCTTTCATGGCCTCCACGGCTTCGATTTTTGACTACTCGATTTTTTCTGCTTTATGATTTCTGACTTAGTTCGAACTTGTTACCTTGGTCATCACGACATTGATTTTGATTTGAAATTGACTTTGTGCATTTCACTGTTAACGTGGACCTTGACTTTTAAACTTGATATTGATTCGTGTTTCTCATATCATATACTTATTTTGTTCTAATTGTTCACTGGTTTTGATTTTCTAGCATTTTGAACTCGACTTTGTTATAATTGTCAACCCGAGTGCTTGCAGGTATAGTTCTCTTCAGTTTCACTACATATACATGTGCCATTTTATTTTCTTGCATACCATCTGAAGCTAGAGTTGCTTCACCATAGAGTGATGCATTGTGTTCATGTGTATGTTGTGCACTTGGTTGTACTTAATGTTGTCACATATGGAAGCTGCTTCATTGACTTGGCTTTTGACATCACCTGACTTTGATCATTGTTATAATATTTGACATTGTCACCAACTATATGCATACCACTTGATCTGGTTTGATTGCTTCATAACATGTATGCATGTACACATATGTGTTTGTGAGAAAATACTTGCTGCATCCAATAACCTGCATATATACTTGAGGCTGTATATTTGACTCTATGCCTTGTCTGGTTCATCTGGTTACAGTACTATGGTTTGTTTGTCTAGTGGCATTTGCTAGTATACTTCACTTGAACTTGCTACTGGTCGTGGTTGTTTCATGTGATGTTCATTTAAGTCACATGCATTGAGCTCTTGTGCAGCTTGGTTTGATATTGATTTATGGTTCATGTCTAAACCTTCTAGTCAGGTCTGGTCGCTTCATGTGCATCGATCTTGAGTTGATTTCATGTTGTGTTTGTGTCATCGCACCTGAGTTGAATCCACCTTATAGCTCGGGTTTCACCTTGTGTTCGTGTCGTGATTTCATTTGTATTTCACTTGAGTTGAATCCGGCTTTTGATTTGGGTTTGACCTTGTGCTCACATGTCCCTGTAGATTTATCAAGTGTATATGGTGTGCATGGCCTTGTGGCATGTATAGTGATGCACTATGCATGTCACAAGTTGTTCGTGTATAATGAATTCAAAATTAAATGATGACGAACAACCTAAATAACTAAGGCAAATATTATTTTCAATATCCACATTTTATTTTATACTGCTAAAATATTTCCTTTTTAATTTTACTGCATCAGTATTTATTTTTGCAGATTGCTCACATGTTGGATTCAATCTGGAACAAAGTAGAAGATAAATACGAGTGACTGAGTGATGCAGCTCAGAACAGAGAAGAAATGCAACCAAAATTTCTAACAAGGATGAGTCGTACACGACTCATAGAGAGGTTAAGTCGTACGCGACTTAGGAAGGCAGGGTTAAGTCGTTTCCGACTTAATGGTGCACGGGATAGCAAGTTTCGAGTTAACAACAATTTGAACCGCATAAAAGAGGCATCGGGTTTGAGTCGTGCGAGCTTGAGTCGTATACGGGATAATGGAACAGGGTTACGACTCAAGGGAAACTTGGAGTGTGCATACTTGATGAGTCGTACACGACTTAACAACGTATCCATAAGTCGTGACCGAGATAGCATCAAGAAGGAGAAGGATTCAACTGATGGGAGCTTGAGTCGAAGGAAGGATGTTGAGTCGCTGAAGTTATGAGTCGTGAGTCGTAGGTCGTTGCCGACCTAGTATGAGTCGTGAGTCGTTTGTTGTGATGAGTCGTGTACTGTTGTATGTTGTAAGTCGTATGTCGTGAGTTTTAAGTCGGTATGTAGTGGATCGTGTTGCATTTTAGGTCGTTACCGACCTATGGGTTGTGAGTGTTGTATTTTAGGTCGTTACCGACCTAGGGGTAATGTTGAGTCGGTCATGTATATGAAGTGTTGGGTCGCATACGACCTATGGTGAGTCGTCTTAAGGTCATATGATGATGTATGAAGGTCGTGCTTGTTAAGTCGGCCAGGGTTGAGTCGTTCTGGAGTTGAGCTGCCTTGTGTTGAGTCGGCCGCGACCTAAGTTAGGTCGTAAGTCGTCGCCGACCTAAGAGTCAGGTGAGGGTTTGTGTGTGTTGAGTTGTGAAAGCTATAAATAGCGCGTGTGTTGTACATTTTGTGGTTGTTGATTTTGAATAAAATTTCTCTTTTGTTAGCTTTGTGCTTTCATACCAATTGGTAGTTGAGTGTAATCTCCTATCTCCACTTACGTCGTTCGAGTGCGCTCGAATCCACGTTTGTTGAAGCCGATTCACGGAATCTAGTGCGCTAGATCAACGTGCGAAGAATCGTAGATCTTTGAACACGGTATAGTGCGCTATCAACGTGTTTGAGATAGCTAGAGTTCGGTATCTTTGGATCAACGAACTTGGGCATTTTTGGTATCTTCAACTCACCGATTGCTACAATCCATCGATTGAAGTTTTGTTTGATTAATCCGCTGCGTCAGTTTGGTATCAGAGCCATACTTAGCCAATCATAGCTAAGTTTGATTCTTGGAGCCAAGTTTTTGAAGTTTGAAGTAGTTCATCGTGTTCATATTGAAGTTGCATCAAGTTTGGAGAGTTTGATCCATTTCATTTTGGATCGAGGAGTTGGATTTTGTTTGGATTTTGAATTGGTGATTTGCGCGCCAAAGTTTTGAAGGTTTTGGAGTGAGCCGAGGCAAGTCTTGACCGAGCCAAGCAAAGTTGTGAAGAGTCAAGGCCGAGACAAGCATTGCCGAGACAGTTGAGCCTAGATTGCCTTATCGTGTGAAATTTTGAAGTATTGTGTTCAATTTGTTGAAGTTTGTGAAAATTTTAACCATGCCACCAAGGAGAGCTAATCGTCATCAAAACGTTGAAGCTTTGTATCGTAGAGAAGAAGCCGAGCTTATGGAACAACGTATTAATGAAAAATTTGATGAAGGCATTGGTAAATTGGAGAGATTGATGAATGATTTGAATCAAAGGAGGAGATCACCAAACTCGAACCATGGAGGAAACCGAGTTTCGCCATTGGTTACGGAAGCGAGGAGGGTATCACCACATTCTTGTAGAGATAGAAGAGAAACATCAATTTCATCACGAAGAGATCATCATGACTATGCACATGAAGAAAGAAGAAGTCATCGAGAATTTGACCATGAAGTATATAGAGATGAAGAGGGACATAGTCAAAGAAGCATGCATGAGAGAAGGGATGATGTTAGTCGAGATCGATGTAGGCGTACCTTTGATTTTGTTGAAGAGGGTGATAGAGCAAGTATTCATTATCGAGATCGAGACCAAGTTCGAAATTCTTACCGTGATGTGGAGGATGACCGTCGTTGGGAGTCGGGTATGAAAATGGAGATTCCGGAGTTTAAAGGCGGGATGGTTGCTGAGGAGTTCTTAGATTGGTTGTCTAATGTGGAGGAAATCTTTGATTTCAAGGAGGTGCCGGAGAATCGAAGGGTGAAGTTGGTTGCTACTAGGTTGAGGGGGAGAGCTTTGGCGTGGTGGCAGCAAACTAAACTTACTCGAGAACGAATGGGGAAGTCAAAGATAGAATCTTGGGAGAAGATGAAAAAGTTGATGAGATCTACATTTTTGCCTTATAACTACCAATCACTTATGTACCAGAGGTTGCAGAATCTGAGGCAAGGGACAAAATCTGTTAGTGATTATGCTGATGAATTTTACCAACTCATCGCCAGGAATGATATCATGGAAACAGAAGAACAGCTAACTGCTAGATTCATTGGGGGCTTGAGAATGCAGATCCAAGATATGGTTAATATGTTTGATCCTAGATCAGTAGCAGAGGCACATCAGAAAGCGTTAGCTTGGGAGAAACAAGGAAGGCGTGGAGGTGGTGTGTTTACTAATTCCAATAATCAAGCAAGGGGTGTTGGCGGAAGTTCTAATGTTCCTAAACCTGTTACAAAGCTAGTGGTCAAGGAGGTTGAGAAGGCGAAGGCTAGTAGTGTTTTCAAATGTTATAATTGTCAGGAGTTGGGTCACAAAAGCAACGAATGTCCGAAGCCGAAGAAGAGAACCATGGTTGCAGAGGTTGAAGCAGATGATGGTGAGGAGGCAGAGTATTCAAATGTACCTTATGTTGAGGAGGAAGAAAAAGTGTCGGGTGATGAAGGTTGTAATCTTATGATGAGGAGAAGTTGTTTGACACCTAAGCAAGAGGAGGATTGTAGTTGGCTGAGAAGCAATATTTTCCAATCGACATGTACTATTCTGGGAAAGGTCTGCAAGTTTGTTATTGATGCAGGAAGTTGTGATAATATTATTTCTACAGAAGCAGTGAGAAAGTTGAATTTGAAGACCGAGAAGCATCCTAAACCATACAAGCTAGCATGGTTAAGAAAAGGAGGTGAAGTGAAAGTGTGTCGAAGAGCTTGTGTGAATTTTTCGATTGGGAAGAAGTACAAAGATGAAATTTGGTGTGATGTTGTGGACATGGATGTTTGTCACTTGTTATTGGGCAGGCCATGGCAGTTTGATAGAGCAGTTCAGCATGACGGTCGTGCCAACAGTTACAGTTTCATGTTCGAGGGTACTAAAATCACTTTGGTTCCTAAGAAGCAACAGCAGAAGGAGAACAAACTGGAGGAGATTGAAGAATTGAAAACTCTGTTGACTTTGAAAGAGTTTGTTAAAGAAGTGGAGGAAGAACCGGAAGTGTTTTTGTTGATTGGGAGAGAGAGTAGTGAAGAAGTTGAGATTCCCGAAGAAGCAAAGCCAGTTTTGGAAGAGTTTGAAGATGTCTTTCCAGAGGAGTTGCCAAAGGAGTTACCACCACTTAGAGACATTCAACATCAGATTGATCTTGTTCCGGGGGCAGTGTTACCACATCGACCACATTATCGTATGAGTCCGAAGGAACATGAGGAATTGAGAAGGCAGGTGGAAGAATTACTTGAACAGGGTCGTATTCAGGAAAGTTTGAGTCCGTGTGCTGTACCTGCATTGTTAGTACCAAAGAAGGACGGAACTTGGAGAATGTGCACTGATAGTAGAGCTTTGAATAAGATCACTGTTCGTTACAGATTTCCTATGCCGAGGTTGGATGATTTGTTGGATCAGTTGAGTGGGGCAACTATATTCTCGAAAATTGATTTGAAGAGTGGTTATCATCAAATTCGTATCAGACCTGGAGACGAATGGAAGACAGCTTTCAAAACTAGAGAGGGGTTGTACGAATGGTTGGTTATGCCATTTGGTTTGTCTAATGCACCTAGTACATTCATGCGGGTGATGAATCAAATTTTTAGACCACTCATTGGAAAGTTCGTCGTGGTTTATTTCGATGATATTTTGATTTATAGCAGGAGTACGGAGGAACATGTTCTACATCTGAGAGAAGTGTTGTTTATTCTTCGTGAAGAACAATTTTATGCTGCTACAAAGAAATGTGTGTTTATGACACCTAGTGTTTTATTCCTGGGGTATGTTGTTTCAGGGAAAGGTATTCAAGTTGACCAGAGCAAAGTTGAAGCAGTCAAGAATTGGCCACAGCCAAAGACAATTACAGAAGTGAGAAGTTTTCATGGGCTAGCGTCATTCTACCGAAGGTTCATACCACACTTCAGTAGCGTGATGGCTCCAGTGACTGATTGCATGAAGGGTAAACAGTTGGTGTGGTCAGAGGAAGCGGGGGTTGCCTTTGAAAGGATCAAGGAATTGTTGACGTCTGCACCAATTCTTGTTCTACCTAATTTTCAGTTATTGTTTGAATTGCATACTGATGCTTCGAAGGTTGGAATTGGAGGAGTTCTGAGCCAGAATGGAAAGCCAGTTGCTTATTTTAGTGAGAAACTGTCAGGGGCAAAGATCAGATACAGTACATATGACGTTGAATTTTATGCTGTTGTTCAGGCTGTTAAGCATTGGAGACATTACTTATTTCAGAAGGAATTTGTTCTGTACACTGATCACGAAGCTTTGAAACATTTACAGGGGCAAGATAAGATTTCAGCAAGACATGCATCATGGATTGCATATTTACAGCAGTTTACTTTTGTCGTTAAGCACAAATCTGGGGTGACCAATCGAGTAGCTGATGCTTTAAGTAGGAGGAGTCATTTACTGACGACAATGAAGGTGGAAGTGACGGGGTTTGAAATGTTGCCAGAGATGATTGAAGAAGATCCTTACTTTGTGAAATATGTTGAAAAAGTGAAGGATGGGAGTACCGATGAATTCATGTTAGTTGATGGTTTTCTGTTTAAAGGAAATCGTTTATGTATTCCGGACTGTAGTTTGAGGATGAAGATTGTGAAGGAATTGCACGAGGAAGGACATGTTGGCCGTGATCGTACTTTACAGTTGATTTCGCAGTCTTACTTTTGGCCGTCGATGAGGAAAGAGGTTGAAAGATTCGTGGAGCGATGTCATATTTGCCAAGTTTCAAAAGGGACAGCAACGAATGCAGGGTTGTATATGCCGTTACCAGTACCATCTAAGCCATGGGTTGATATCAGCATAGATTTCGTTTTGGGTTTGCCGAGAACTCAAAGGGGAAATGATTCGATATTTGTTGTGGTGGACAGGTTTTCAAAGATGGCACATTTTGTTGCTTGCAAGAAGACAGCAGATGCAGTTCGAGTCGCACAGCTATTTTTCAAGGAGATTTATCGACTTCATGGTTTACCAGAATCTATTGTTTCTGACCGAGATACTCGTTTTCTGAGTCACTTTTGGTTGAGTTTGTGGAAGATGGTGGGAACGAAACTGAAGTTTAGCAGTGCTTACCATCCACAAACCGATGGGCAGACAGAAGTTGTTAACAGGTCATTGGGAAATTTGTTGCGATGTCTTGTACAGGATAATTTGAGAAGTTGGGACATGAAACTATGCCAGGCAGAATTTGCTCATAATCATGCAGTAAATCGAAGCACAGGATTCAGTCCGTTTCAGATTATTTATTCAAATTTACCCAGGGGGCCATTGGATTTAGCAGCTGTACCACAGTCAAAGAGAACAGTTAAACGAGCTACTGATTTTGTTGATGAGCTGACTGAATGTCATAGAACCGTTCAGGAACGATTGGAGAAATCGAATGAGAAATATAAGAAGTTTGCAGATTTGAAACGTCGAAATGTTGAATTTAAGGAAGGTGATTTGGTTTATGCCGTATTAACAAAGGATCGTTTTCCGGTGGGTGCTTATAACAAGTTGAAGGCACGAAAAATTGGTCCAATTGAAGTTTTGAAGAAAATCAATGAGAATGCTTATCGATTAAAGTTACCAGATGATGTTTATACTTCTGATGTTTTTAACGTCAAACATTTAATTCCATATCATGGAGGTGAGATGGTTGAGGAAGAATTTACAAATTCGAGGTCGAATTTTTCTCAACCAGGGGAGGATGATGCAGCTCAGAACAGAGAAGAAATGCAACCAAAATTTCTAACAAGGATGAGTCGTACACGACTCATAGAGAGGTTAAGTCGTACGCGACTTAGGAAGGCAGGGTTAAGTCGTTTCCGACTTAATGGTGCACGGGATAGCAAGTTTCGAGTTAACAACAATTTGAACCGCATAAAAGAGGCATCGGGTTTGAGTCGTGCGAGCTTGAGTCGTATACGGGATAATGGAACAGGGTTACGACTCAAGGGAAACTTGGAGTGTGCATACTTGATGAGTCGTACACGACTTAACAACGTATCCATAAGTCGTGACCGAGATAGCATCAAGAAGGAGAAGGATTCAACTGATGGGAGCTTGAGTCGAAGGAAGGATGTTGAGTCGCTGAAGTTATGAGTCGTGAGTCGTAGGTCGTTGCCGACCTAGTATGAGTCGTGAGTCGTTTGTTGTGATGAGTCGTGTACTGTTGTATGTTGTAAGTCGTATGTCGTGAGTTTTAAGTCGGTATGTAGTGGATCGTGTTGCATTTTAGGTCGTTACCGACCTATGGGTTGTGAGTGTTGTATTTTAGGTCGTTACCGACCTAGGGGTAATGTTGAGTCGGTCATGTATATGAAGTGTTGGGTCGCATACGACCTATGGTGAGTCGTCTTAAGGTCATATGATGATGTATGAAGGTCGTGCTTGTTAAGTCGGCCAGGGTTGAGTCGTTCTGGAGTTGAGCTGCCTTGTGTTGAGTCGGCCGCGACCTAAGTTAGGTCGTAAGTCGTCGCCGACCTAAGAGTCAGGTGAGGGTTTGTGTGTGTTGAGTTGTGAAAGCTATAAATAGCGCGTGTGTTGTACATTTTGTGGTTGTTGATTTTGAATAAAATTTCTCTTTTGTTAGCTTTGTGCTTTCATACCAATTGGTAGTTGAGTGTAATCTCCTATCTCCACTTACGTCGTTCGAGTGCGCTCGAATCCACGTTTGTTGAAGCCGATTCACGGAATCTAGTGCGCTAGATCAACGTGCGAAGAATCGTAGATCTTTGAACACGGTATAGTGCGCTATCAACGTGTTTGAGATAGCTAGAGTTCGGTATCTTTGGATCAACGAACTTGGGCATTTTTGGTATCTTCAACTCACCGATTGCTACAATCCATCGATTGAAGTTTTGTTTGATTAATCCGCTGCGTCACTGAGCGATATGTAGTGATGTGTATTTGTATATTAGAAATTGTGATATAATCAAAATTGTATTGTAATTGAAATTGTGTATAAATATAGTGATATTTCAAATTTGTAATATTCAAAATTGTAATAAATATTTGTGTAAATAAAATATCCGTTTGAATTCAAATTCTATGTTATTTATTTTATTAAGCAAATATTTATTTAATTATGTTAAAAATATAATTGTACATTATCAAATAAATTTCAAAGAATATATATATGTCTATTATCATCAAACAAAAATCATATATTCGCATATTCAATAGTTATCTTCTATTTTCTTCTCCTACCTCTTTCTTGTTTACCCAATGATTCGTATTTCTGTCCAATTTGAGTTGAGAATGTGGAGAATATTGTTGACTCAAAGGGGTATGGATTTGCGGGCTATTATAGGTAGATATTATGTGCAAAACCTTATATATTTTCTTTTCTAAACCATATATGAAACTCATATATTCAAAACTTTGTTGCATACATAAATGCACATATAAGAAAATTTATACATACGTATAAAGCCATATACTTTCAGAATGTGATACATATATACAAATTAGATATATAACTGACATGACATATACCTTGTAAACAACTATATTGTACACATTTTAAAATTCTAGCGATATATGCAAGAAATAGAATGCTAACATATGTATATATAAACTAATATCTAATCAATATTATTGACATATAAAATCAATAGATGATACATAAATACTGGCATATATCCTTTTCAAACAAGAGTGGCTATTGTGCTTCTCAATATATGTAAACATATATCATATACAAGAGTTTATATTTATAGAAACGAGGTAAAAGAAGGCTATAGAAAATAGGAAGAAAGCTGCTTACGTGCTTTATGGAGGGAGATGGACACTGGCGTTGCAGGCTATGGTGGAAAAGAGGGCTGTGGTGTACGGGCGAAGGTGGCTGGTGCTACATACGGCAAAGAGTAGGTTGATAGAGAGGAGGAATGGCGGGTCCATGTGGGGTTGTAGTGGCGGAGGGATGGGTGCGCTGGCGTCAGTGGAGGTTGGCAATGGGAGGTGTGTGGAAAAGTGGGCTGCGTAGTGGAGGTGAGACACGGATGACGGTTGTTGATGCAGCCCAGCCGAGTGACAAAGCAATGGAATTCACCAACTCAATGGATTTGAGTCGTTCCAAGGCTTTAGGTCGCTCACAACCTAGTGTGGAGGTAGTGGTGATAGGTCGGCAGCGACCTAGTGTGAAGACAGGTCATTCAAGCGACCTAAGAAGTCTAAAGGTCCAACCCAGCGAGTTAACAAAACAATTTTTAGGTCGCTCGCGACCTAGTGGAGACTCGTGACATAACGAAGGTCGCTCGCGAGTTAACGAGCAAAGCATGAAGACACTCGGCGAGTTAACGAGTTAAACCATAGGTCGCTAAGGGGTTACGACCTAACGAAGCAACGACCTAACGAGATAAGCAAACCGGTGAGAATTTCCTTAGGTCGCTCCGATCCTTTAAGTTGCGACCTTGCGTGTTATGACCTATGTTAGATCGTTGGAGGCGGATATGATTATGCCGAAGTGCTGTAGGTCGCTGGAAAGTAAGTCGCATAAAGATGATGCTGTGCAGTGTTAGGGTCGCGTGATCCTTATGTCATTATGTGTGATATTTGTATAGGTCGTAAGTCGTTGTTGTGTTGTAATAATGATGTTGCATTTGAAGTCGCTCGTGTTGTTGTCTCGTAACTCGTGTACTTTGTTAAGTCGTGTATGTATGATAACTCGTAGGTCGTGTACTGGGCATGTTGTGTTTGTTGAGTCGTTGTGTTGTATATCTGTGAATGTGTGTTGTATTGTTAGGTCGCGTACGACCTAAGTAAGTCATAAGTGATGTGTCTTTTATGAGATAAGTCGCAAAAGACCTAAGTTAGGTCGGTGGTACTGTCTAGTTGAACTGTATGTTGTTATAGCCTATAAATAGGAAAGGCGGGTCATTTGTAAGGTTGTTGATTTTGGAATAAACTCTTGTTTTGTTAGCTTTGTGCTTTCATTAAATTGGTAGTTGAGTGTGATCTCCTATCTCCACTTTCGGTTATTCGAGTGCGCTCGAATCAACGATCGTTGAAGCCAATTCGCGGAATCAAGTGCGCTTGACCAACGCTCAAAGAATTGTAGATCTTCTTTCATGGTATCGTACGCGATCAACGTGATAGAGATAGCTAGAATTCGGTATCTTCTGAAAGTTCGGTGTGTATACAATTATATGTGCTAATATAGTACACACGGATCGTGTAATATGGACTACAATATAAATGCGGAAATAGATGATAATAGCATAGTAAATAAAAATAGAAAAATCACACCAGAGATTTTTATACTGGTTCGGAGCACCGTCCTACGTCCATTCCCAGACTTCTATCTGGATTTTCACTATTAACTACCTCGCTTTACCCGGAGGAACAGGTTTACAACACCCGAACGGGATTTCACGCCTCTAATACACTGAGGACTTCAACACTTGCCTCTTACAACACAGAGGACTTCAACAAAAGAACAAATACAATTGTTGTTGACAACTTGTGCTCTTGAAAACACGGATTTGTCACTAGCAGTACACCCTTCCTATAATCTTATCCTCAAAGAATATGAATGATGTTTTGTAAAGATTAAAGAAGGTATTTACTTATTGAATCAAAAGATATGAAATAATTTCAATGATTCAATAAGCTAAATTAATTTTTAGAATGCAGGAGTGTTAGAGATTAGATTAGAGAGCATATATGATCGTGTAAAAACTTGTGTTTGAATCAATGATTTAGATGAGTATATATAGAGAAAAATAGTTGTAACTCTTTGTGAACAGTTGCCATTAAGAGTTATGATCATTGATGAAAGATAGGAGATGCAACCTTTGGAGAAGAGAAGTGTCTTTTGGAAAAGTTGCTTTCTGTTTAAAAACGGTCGACAGGTCAAAAATGGACCGGTAGACAGGAATTCAAATATATATACGTTATGTGCATGTGTGCATGTTATCTGTGCATTCTGGGCAAAAACGGTCGACCACCTTATTTTCAACCGGTCGACCGGTTTAGTCCAATTTGCACAGTTAATGTGCATATGTATATATATTGAAAGATTGAAGTTATATGATTATTTGAGGATAGATTTTAACATAAATTACTAACATACCAAATAATCAACCTCTAATATATGGAGCTCTTTGTGTTTCTTAAATGAATAACTTCTTTTTGTCGATCACGGCTTATTCCTTTGTCAGAAATCAAAACTCTATAAAAATCTTGACTCAACATTCTCCCCCTTTTTGATTGATGACAACATATATCTGAAGTTCTGAATCTCCCCCTGAATATGTGATCTCCCCCTGAGATTTTGTCTTATATATATATATATTCCTGCAAATAATTGTTAGCACTTTCTCCCGCTTTGTCATCGACAAAAAGGAATAATAGATAATGGAATAATATAGGAGTATATCAGCCAGAGTATCCATTTTCCTCTTTTCTTAAGTAGGACCTGCAAAAAATAGAATTAAGTCCATGGTACCCACTTTTTATAGGGTCCTAAGAGTTAGGTCTTAGGAGTCCAAACCCATATGGGTCCGGTATCCCCTTTATATATATAATTATTATTAAGATGCACAGTATTCATGAATTGCTGAATGTATTTGTTCCTAATCAAATTGTTATTTGTTTTAGGAACCCATATTTTGATAGTCTTGACATCTTTCTTTTGAAATTTCACAACTGGTTTTGGTTTGAAATATAATAAACTAAGATTTTTCTTAGCTTCAGTTTTTTGTACTTTCTTCTTCCTTTTATTTCTAAGATGTTTCTTAGTTTCATGTTTGTTATATCCCAAACCTTGTTTATCTGAAATAGATTGTGAACTTTCAATGATTTTAGTCAAATTTTCTCGACCTTTGTTAAAGTTAGAAATATTTTGAGTAATGTCATCAAACTTTGTTTGTAAACTAGCTTTTTCTAGGTCTAGAATTTTGACTTTTGCTTTAAGTTCATGATTTTCAGTAGTGAGAGCATTATTTTTCTCTTTTTGAGCTTCTATTTCTTGACTCAAAAGAGATATTTGAGAGTCAACATTAGATGATGATTCTTGAATATTTTCAAGTTCTTCTTCTAATATTTTCTTCTCATCTTTTAACATATCTCGTTCAAACTCTGCTCTACTTAAATCTGCTTTGACTACTTTTAATTGACGTTTTATGTCTTTATATTTGACTATCAATTCAGCATTAATATCAAGTAATTCATCAAATGTAGGAATTTGTACCTCATCTTCTGTTGCCATAAAACAAACATTAGCTTGTTCATTCTCCGAATCACTTTCACTTTCTGATGAAGATGACTCTGAATCATCCCATGTTACTGAGAAGGCTCGTTTCTTTGATTTGTCCTTCCTATATTTGAATTTGTCATTTTCTGACTTTTTCTTTTGTTCTGGACAATCCTTCTGCATGTGTCCCTTTTTATGGCAGTTGAAACATTCTATAGCAGATGAAGATGGTTTATTTGATCCAGGTTTCCTTTTATTGTAGCGACTGGCTTTTCGATATTTTAGGAATTTTTTGAAACCTTTAGCAATGAACGCCAAATCTTCATCTTCAGAATCTGATTCATTTTCTTCTTTCTCAACATGAAATGCTACATTTTTCTTTTCTTCTTTCTGTTCTTTTCTAGCCTGCAAATTTGCTTCATAGGACATTAAATTTCCTATCAATTCATCTGGCTTCATGACGGAAAGGTCATTAGCTTCTTCAATTGCTAATACTTTTCCTTCCCATTCATTAGTCAGAGAATGTAGGATTGTTGAAACAACATCAAAATCAGAATACTTTTGTCCTAACCCAATAAGTGCATGGTGAATAGTTTGAAACCGTGAATACATGTCATTGATTGTTTCATTTGGTTTCATTTTGAAATTTTGAAATTGACTTTTCAGCATGGCTATTTTGGCTTGTTTAACCTTGTTAGTACCTTCATGAGTGATTTTTAGCGTTTGCCAAATTTGATATGCAGTAGTGCAGATACTAACACGGTTATATTCATTTTGGTCTAATGCACAGAACAACATATTTATTGCTCTTGCATTTACGGCTGCTGCCGTTTTCTCAGCCACAGTCCATTCTGAATAATCAGTTGTTGGATTTACTATTTCTCTCTGAGTAGCATTCCAAGCATCATAGCTACTTGATTTCATAAAGAATGACATACGTGTTGCCCAATAACTATAGTTAAGACCATTGAAAAATGGAGGTCTTTGTGTCGATTGCCCTTCTGTGTAAGTGGTGTTTTGAGTGCTAGTACTTGCGTTATTTGCCATATTACAAGAATATATCAAATAACTGTGTTACGGTTATATGATGACCGTGATCTGATACCAATTGAAAGGTGCGGTGTGTATACAATTATATGTGCTAATATAGTACACACGGATCGTGTAATATGGACTACAATATAAATGCGGAAATAGATGATAATAGCATAGTAAATAAAAATAGAAAAATCACACTAGAGATTTTTATACTGGTTCGGAGCACCGTCCTACGTCCAGTCCCAGACTTCTATCTGGATTTTCACTATTAACTACCTCGCTTTACCCGGAGGAACAGGTTTACAACACCCGAACAGCCGAACGGGATTTCACGCCTCTAATACACTGAGGACTTCAACACTTGCCTCTTACAACACAGAGGACTTCAACAAAAGAACAAATACAATTGTTGTTGACAACTTGTGCTCTTGAAAACACGGATTTGTCACTAGCAGTACACCCTTCCTATAATCTTATCCTCAAAGAATGTGAATGATGTTTTGTAAAGATTAAAGAAGGTATTTACTTATTGAATCAAAAGATATGAAATAATTTCAATGATTCAATAAGCTAAATTAATTTTTAGAATGCAGGAGTGTTAGTGATTAGATTAGAGAGCATATATGATCGTGTAAAAACTTGTGTTTGAATCAATGATTTAGATGAGTATATATAGAGAAAAATAGTTGTAACTCTTTGTGAACAGTTGCCATTAAGAGTTATGATCATTGATGAAAGATAGGAGATGCAACCTTTGGAGAAGAGAAGTGTCTTTTGGAAAAGTTGCTTTCTGTTTAAAAACGGTCGACAGGTCAAAAATGGACCGGTAGACAGGAATTCAAATATATATACGTTATGTGCATGTGTGCATGTTATCTGTGCATTCTGGGCAAAAACGGTCGACCACCTTATTTTCAACCGGTCGACCGGTTTAGTCCAATTTGCACAGTTAATGTGCATATGTATATATATTGAAAGATTGAAGTTATATGATTATTTGAGGATAGATTTTAACATAAATTACTAACATACCAAATAATCAACCTCTAATATATGGAGCTCTTTGTGTTTCTTAAATGAATAACTTCTTTTTGTCGATCACGGCTTATTCCTTTGTCAGAAATCAAAACTCTATAAAAATCTTGACTCAACATCTTCGGATCAACGAATTTGGGCCTTGCAGTATTTTCAATCCACCGATTGCCATTTTCACCGTTTCATTTAAATTTCGTATTTCCGCTGCATCATTATTGGTATCAGAGCTGGACTTAGCCAATCATAGCTAAGCCGAGTCTTGGAGCCGTGTATTGTTGAAGTTTGTCGTTCATCGTGTTCGTCGCAAAGTTGCAACAAGATTGGAGTGTTTGATCCATATTCCTTTGGATCAAAGTGCAGAAATTGTTTGAAATTGCGCGGGAAAGTTTTGCGCGCCAAGGTGTTTGATGTGTTTGAAACCGAGCCGAGCCAAGGAAGTGTAGAGCCGAGCTAAGCCTTAGGTCGTTCCATTCTTGTGTGAACTAAGTGCAAGGCCGAGAGTTGAAGTTTAAGTTGAAGATTGAAGTTTGTATTTGAGTTTGTTGAAGTATTTGTGATTTGTGTTGAAGATTATTTGATTCAATCATGCCGCCGAGAAGAGCTAACCGCCATCAAAATGTTGAAACGTTGTATAGAAGGGAAGAAGCCGAGCAGATGGAATAATGCACTAATGAGAAATTTGATGAAGGTATTGGGAAGTTAGAGAAATTAATGATTGACATGAATGAAGGTCAAAGAAGAAGGTCGCCAATCTCGAACCATGGAGGAAACAGAGTTTCACTATCGGTTACGGAAGCGAGGAGGGTGTCGCCACAATCTTTTAGAGAAAGAAGAGAAACGTCAATTTCATCGAGAAGAGATCACCATGAATATGGACATGAAGAGAGAAGAACTCCACGTGAGTTTGAAGATGAGCCATATCGAGATGAAGAGAGACATAGTAGAAGAGACATGCGTGATCGAAGGGGTGATGATGGTCGAGATCGATATAGACATACATTTGACTTTGATAAAGATGGTGATAGAGCTAGCATTCATTATCGAGATCGAGACCAAGTTCGAAATTCATATTGGGATGTAGATGATGATCATCGATGGGAGTCGGGTATGAAGATGGAAATTCCAGAATTCAAGGGTGGAATGGTTGCAGAAGAATTCTTGGACTGGTTGTCTAATGTTGAAGAAATTTTTGATTTCAAAGAAATTCCTGAGAATCAAAGAGTTAAGTTGGTCGCTGCTCGTTTGAGAGGTAGAGTCATGGCATGGTGGCAGCAAACTAAACTTACGCGGGAGAGAATGGGGAAGTCAAAGATTGAATCATGGGAGAAGATGAAGAAGATGATGAAAGCTACATTCTTGCCTTACAATTATCAGTCACTCATGTATCAAAGGTTGCAGAATCTGAGGCAAGGGACCAAGACTGTTAATGATTATGCTGATGAATCTTATCAACTGATTGCTTGAAATGACATTATGGAGAAAGAGGAACAATTGACTGCTAGGTTTGTTGGAGGGTTGAGAATGCAGATTCAAGACATGGTTAATATGTTTGATCCTAGATCTGTAGCTGAAGCACATCAGAAAGCGTTGGCTTGGGAGAAGTAGGGAAGACGTGGAGGTGGTGTGTTTACAAGCCCCAATATTCAGAACAAAGGAGCTAGTGGGATTTCCAATGTTTCTAAAAATGTCAGTAGACCAGTTGTGAATGAAGCTGCGAAGGCGAAGGTCAACAACAGTTTCAAATGTTATAATTGCCAGGAAGTGGGTCACAAGAGTAATGAATGTCCGAAGCCGAAGAAACGAACTATGATTGCTGAAGTTGAAGGTGAGGATGTTGGTGAAGGTTATTCTAGTCCAGTTGAGGAGGATGAACAGGATATTGCATCAGGAGATGAAGGATGTAATCTAATGATGAGGAGGTCTTGTTTAATACCGAAGCAGGAAGAAGAGGCTAGTTGGTTGAGGAGTAACATCTTTCAGTCAACGTGCACTATTCTGGGGGAGGTTTGTAAATTTGTGATTGATGCAGGAAGTTGTGACAATATTATTTCTACCGAAGCCGTGGGAAAGTTGAAGCTGAAAACGGAGAAGCATCCAAATCCTTACAAGTTAGCACGGCTAAGAAAAGGAGGAGAGGTGAAGGTGGACAGGCGAGTTCAAGTTCCATTTTCTATTGGGAAGAAGTATAAAGATGAGATCTGGTATGATGTTGTGGAGATGGATGTTTGTCACTTACTTTTGGGAAGACCATGGCAGTATGATCGAGCAGTGCAACATGACGGTGGACCAATAGCTACAGCTTTATGTTTTAAGGTGTTAAGATCATTTTGGTTCCAAAGAAGAGACAGCAAGGAGAGAGCAAATCAGAGGAAATTGAGGAGCTGAAGACTTTGTTGACTTTGAAGGAATTCATCGAAGAAGTAGAGGAGAGTCCAGAGGTGTTTTTGTTGATTGGACATGAAGCTACTGAATCCGTTGAAGTTCCAGAGGAAGTAAAACCGATATTGGAAGAATTCAGTGATGTGTTTCCAGAAGAGTTACCAAGGGAGCTACCGCCTTTGAGGGATATTCAACATCAGATTGATCTTGTGCCAGGGTCAATTTTACCTCACAGGCCACATTACAGGATGAGTCCTAAGGAGCATGAGGAACTGAGAAGGCAGGTGGAGGAGTTGTTAGAACAGGGGCGTGTTCAGGAGAGCTTGAGTCCTTGTGCAGTGCCATCTTTATTGGTGCCAAAGAAGGATGGTTCGTGGAGGATGTGTACGGACAGTCGGGCTGTAAACAAGATCACTGTGAGATACAGGTTTCCTATGCCGAGGTTCGATGATTTGATTGATCAATTGAGTGGAGCTGTTGTGTTTTCGAAGATTGACTTGAAGAGTGGATACAATCAGATTCGTATTAGATCGGGTGATGAGTGGAAGACTGCTTTTAAAACTAGGGATGTTTTATACGAATGGTTGGTTATGCCATTTGGCTTGTCAAACGCTCCTAGTACTTTTATGAGAGTGATGAACCAGATTTTCAGACCATTTGTTGGGAAATTTGTGGTTGTTTACTTTGATGATATTTTGATTTATAGTAGGAGTACGGAAGAGCACATCCAACATTTGCGAGAAGTACTGTTGAGTCTACGATAGGAGCAGTTCTATGCAGCAACAAAAAAGTGCGTGTTTATGACAGACAGTGTTTTGTTTCTGGGATTTGTTCTGTCGAAGGAAGGCATTCAAGTGGATGAAAGTAAAGTAGGAGCTGTCAGGAGTTGGCCACAACCCAAGACAATTACCGAAGTGAGAAGCTTTCATGAGTTAGTTTCATTTTACCGAAGATTAATTCCACACTTTAGCAGTATAATGGCACCTGTAACCGATTGCATGAAAGGAAAGAAGTTTGCATGGACAGAGGAAGCAGGGGTTGCTTTTGAGAAGATCAAGACACTATTGACGTCAGCGCCAATTCTAGTTTTACCGGATTTTCAGTTTTTGTTTGAGTTACATACTGATGCATCGAAAGTTGGGATTGGTGGAGTTTTGAGTCAGAAGGGAAGACCAGTTGCTTATTTCAGTGAGAAGTTATCTGGAGCCAAGTTGAGATATAGCACTTATGATGTGGAGTTTTATGCGATTGTCCAAGCTGTGAAACACTGGAGACACTATCTATTTCAGAAGGAGTTTGTTCTTTACACTGATCATGAGGCATTGAAACATTTGCAAGGGCAGGACAAGATTTCAGCAAGGCATGCATCGTGGATTGCCTATTTACAGCAGTTTACTTTTGTTGTAAAGCACAAGTCAAGGGTGACGAATCGTGTAGCAGATGCATTAAGAAGGAGGACTCATTTGTTGACAACAATGAAGGTTGAAGTGACAGGGTTTGAACTATTGCCAGAGTTGATTGAAGAAGATCCGTACTTTACAAAGTTTGTTGAGAAAGTTAAGGATGGGAGTACTGATGAATTTGTGTTGGTTGATGGATTTTTGCTCAAGGGGAATCGATTATGTGTGCCAGATTGCAGCTTGAGAATGAAGATTATCAAGGAATTGCATGAAGAAGGACATGTTGGACATGATCGCGCATTACAGTTGATTTCTCAATCTTATTATTGGCCTTCGATGAAGCGGGAAGTTGAAAGGTTTGTTCAAAGATGTCACGTTTGTCAAGTGTCCAAGGGAACAGCTACAAATGCGGGATTGTATATGCCTTTACGTGTTCCTACAAAGCCGTGGGTAGATATAAGCATGGATTTCGTGTTGGGTTTGCTGAGGACTCAAAGGGGGAATGACTCTATATATGTGGTGGTGGACCGTTTTTCGAAGATGGTAAATTTTATTGCTTGTAAGAAGACAGCAGATGCAGTACATGTGGCACAGTTATTTTTTAGAGAAATCTATCATTTGCATGGTTTACCAGAATCTATAGTTTCCGACAGGGATACCAGATTTCTGAGTCATTTTTGGCTAAGTTTGTGGAGGATGGTGGGAACGAAGATGAATTTCAGTAGTGCTTATCATCCGCAAACTGATGGACAGACGGAGGTTGTGAGCAGATCGCTAGGAAATTTATTATAGTGTCTTGTGAAGGATAATCTGAAGAGTTGGGATGTGAATTTATGTCAAGCAGAGTTTGCTCATAATCATGCGGTGAATCGTAGCACAGGTTTCAGTCCATTTCAGATTGTATATTCTAGCTTGCCGAAGGGGCCGTTGAATTTGGCGATAGTGCCACAACCGAAGGGGACAGTTAAGCGGGCAGCTGATTTTGTTGATGGGTTGGCAGAATGCCATAGAATCGTTCAGGAACGATTGGAGAAGACATATGAGAGGTATAAACGATCTACGGATTTGAAGCGACGAAGTGTTGAGTTTAATGAAGGAGATTCAGTATATGCTGTCTTAACGAAGGATCGTTTTCCGGTGGGAGCATACAGTAAACTTAAAGCTCGAAAGATTGGTCCTGTAGAGATTGTGAAACGGATCAATGAAAACGCTTACAGGTTGAAGCTGCCGGAGGATGTGTATACTTCTGATGTGTTTAATGTTAAACATTCAATACCTTATTATGGGGATGAACAGACCGATGGGAAGAACTTTTAAATTCGAGGACGAATTTTTCCCAACCAGGGGAGGATGATGCAGCCTAGCCGAGTGACAAAGCAATGGAATTCACCAACTCATTGGATTTGAGTCGTTCCAAGGCTTTAGGTCGCTCACGACCTAGTGTGGAGGTAGTGGAGAAAGGTCGGCAGCGACCTAGTGTGAAGACAGGTCGTTCAAGCGACCTAAGAAGTCTAAAGGTCCAAACCAGCAAGTTAACAAAACAATTTTTAGGTCGCTCGCGACCTAGTGGAGACTCACGACATAACGAAGGTCGCTCGCGAATTAACGAGCAAAGCATGAAAACACTCGGGCGAGTTAATGAGTTAAACCATAGGTCGCTAACGGGTTACGGCCTAACGAAGCAACGACCTAATGAGATAAGCAAACCGGTGAGCATTTCCTTAGGTCGCTCTGATCCTTCAAGTTGTGACCTTGCGTGCTACGACCTATGTTAGGTCGCTGTAGGCGGATATGATTATGCCGAAGTGCTGTAGGTCGTTGGAAAGTAAGTCGCATAAAGTTGATGTTGTGCGGTGTTAGGGTCGCGTGATCCTTATGTCGTTATGTGTGATATTTGTATAGGTCATAAGTCGTTGTTGTGTTGTAATAATGATGTTGCATTTGAAGTCGCTCGTGTTGTTGTGTCGTAACTCGTGTACTTTGTTAAGTCGTGTATGTATGATAACTCGTAGGTCGTGTACTGGGCATGTTGTGTTTGTTGAGTCGTTGTGTTGTATATCTGTGATTGTGTGTTGTATTGTTAGGTCGCGTACGACCTAAGTAAGTCGTAAGTCATGTGTCTTTTATGAGATAAGTCGCAAACGACCTAAGTTAGGTCGGTGGTACTGTCTAGTTGAACCGTATGTTGTTATAGCCTATAAATAGGCAAGGGCGGGTCATTTGTAAGGTTGTTGATTTTGGAATAAACTCTTGTTTTGTTAGCTTTGTGCTTTCATTAAATTGGTAGTTGAGTGTGATCTCCTATCTCCACTTTCGGTTATTCGAGTGCGCTCGAATCAACGATCGTTGAAGCCAATTCGCGAAATCAAGTGCGCTTGATCAATGCTCGAAGAATTGTAGATCTTCTTTCACGGTATCGTGCGCGATCAACGTGTTAGAGATAGCTAGAATTCGGTATCTTCGGATCAACGAATTTGGGCCTTGCAGTATTTTCAATCCACCGATTGCCATTTTCTCCATTTCATTTAAATTTCGTATTTCCGCTGCATCAGTTGTGGGTCGAAGAAAAAAGCGTAGTGGTGATGGAAACTTGAGATGAGTGTGCGTGGCAGTAGATTGGCTTCGTTGAGTGGAGGTGAAAGGTCGGGCTGTTGTTGAGGCGAGGGGAGGGAGGATGGCAGCGGAGGTCATAAGGTAGGTGAACTGAAAAGACAAGCTTGGGGTCTTACTCGGGTCAGGGGAGACGAAACGCATGCGTGGGCATGGTTGGCTCGAGAAAATGAAAGCAGCTGATTTCCCAAACAAACCTTAAAATAAATAAAAAATCCCAAAGCAGGCTTAAAATTTTCTCAAATCAAAAGTAGGTTATCAAAGGAAGAGGACGAGTACAACCATCCAGAAGAAATATATTACAAAAAAATTTTCTCAAAATGAAAACGTGGTAGGAAGACGAACGAACATACCGGTTTGCAAAACAAATGAACAAGCTTACATATATACACATAAACTTATATTATTTTATTTTCAAATGGAAGCAAAGGTAAGTACACGAACCATCACATAATATTACAATGAGGAAAAGCAAGAGTCAATAATTTGATCTTAGGGAATATTTAAAACAAGTGGCTGTTTTCAGCCGATGGGTAAATAAAAGGACACAAGAAACCAAAGTGACTCTAGAAATGGGTACCGATACGGTTAACGATCTCGCGGTTTTCGTCGCACACCGGATATCGATATACACAAATGATTATAGTACGGAGATTAACACGAAAAGATGAATAAAATGGTACACAAATATCTACGATATGACTAACTTATAAAAACTCGATTTTTCGCTGTCGAAAATGCTGCTAAAATGCCGAAAATAAGATAAACGGAGCTAAGACTGTCCAAATTCGGCGAAGCAAAATATGATGTCTCACGCAGAAAATGAATTACACTTTTATTATATAAAATATTCAGATTTTGAAAATATTTTATTTCCATCAAATTTAACTGATTTTAAATTTAAATAAAATTACACAACAGAGTAAACTTCCATATTCTCTGATGAAAATTTACCATCTGCCGTGTTTTAATAGACGCATAACAAATATCAAATTTTCGTTTCAAAAATTTACCATTTAATTTCAAGCAAAATTTTCAGTTAATTACTTTAATAAAACCGTTAAGATTTCCAGGTTGTTACACTTTCTCCCACTTAGAACTTTTCGTCCCCAGAAAGGAATGCGATAGCATAGTAGAAGCAACTAGAAAGAAAGATATATTTGAAATACAAAGTACCAAATAAAACAATTAGTTTAAGACCATATGAATTTCATTAGTTTCAGTGTATTTGACATTCAACAAATTTTGTTTAAATCCATTTTATTCAATCAATAAATATTCATTGTATTCACATTTGATTGAGTTCAATTCAATGTATTTCCATTCCATTGATTTGCATTCAATTTATCAATATTTTTTGCAAACATTTTCTTTCAAAACAGAATTTATTTTTTAAATAACTTATTTATTTTTCCTATTTATCTTCAGTTAGGTTGATTCCACTTGAAGATTAAATTTCACTATTCTAAAGTTCATATTTATTTTCCTAAACCGCATTCTCCTTTATTTATTTAATTTATTCCACTTGACATAATTCCAACACATATCAAGTGCATAAACATTTATTGTAACCATATATTATTCCAAATATTAAATGTTTTCCAATTTATTATTCAATTTATTATTTATAAATTCCCTGAACATACTATCATTTTTGGACATTTTATTACTTATATTTATATTGTACATTATTTAGTTACATATTCTTATTTCATTCAAACATTTCCCAAGTAAGTTTTATTAATGTTTCCATTGTTATTGAGTACTTATACAAATTTACCTTTTATTTACAACATTTTTATTAAGAAAATTTAGTTTAAACATTTTTATTACTTAAGTTTCACTTGTATAACCTTTACTTACATATTTACATAACAACATAACATTTTAACTTTTTGGATAATTCAGGAAAGTTATATATATATATATATATATATATATATATATATATACAATTGAGTATTATACAAATTATTTTATTCTAGTTTAACTATTACAAGTTATCTCAATTCAATTTCTCATTTCAAACACTCTAATTATTCAAAAAAATTATTTATTAAAATAATTGAGAACCATCATTTATATATAAATTAAGAGTTAAAATTTCTAGTTTCACGTTTAACCAAATTTGAAATAAACATATACATATATACATAGTTTATTGATCGAATGTAACGCCCCGAAAATTTTCGACTTTCGAAAATTCAACATCGATACTCACTTTATCGACTGCCGAGAAATCGAAGGCCAAAAACCCGAAATGTTATGGTTTAAGAAAAAGAATTTAAGAAAAGAGAAGAGAAAAAGATAGAAGATAGAGAGAAAAGAGAATAGAAAAAGATAGGGAAAAGAAAACAGAAAATAGAGAAGAGATAGAAAATAGAACAGAGAACAGAACAGAAAGAAAATAGAGAAAACAGAATAGAAAAAAAACAAGTAACAGAGGAAAAAGAAGATAGAAAAATTTTTAAATAGAAGAAAAAGAGAATAGAGAACATAGAACGGAACAGAAAACAACAGAACAACATCAGAATCTCACAATTCGCAGCGGAACAACATATAATAATAAATGAATAATCTTTAAACAAAGAACTATATCAGTTATTACATTTTATACATTTCATTTCATTACATCATATCATCAGAGTATACAACATCAAACAAACAGCGGAAAAAGAAATACTATATAACTAGTAATACGCCATGCCATCCAGCTTGCTTCCAACAACTCCTGAATATCCTGATAAACCTTAACTCTTGACTGCCCGTGTGGAAATTGGTGGGCACCCAGAGTTTAGGAAGGAAAAAAATAAACTCCAAGTCAGTCATGTGACTGGTGTGAGAACTCAAAACAGTTTATTTATCTTTAAAATCAAAATAGAGGAATATTTTTAAATCAATTCGCAATGCTTTTTAAAAGTGAGACTACCATAAGGCCTCCCGCACACACACACAATGCAAACGCAGAATCGGAGGAGATTTCTCCTTATGATAGTCAAAGATGCTTGATATGCATTAAAAGAACATTTGATATTATTACTAGTGTATAGTGTAGGAAAAATTGATTTCAAAAGTAGAATATAAATCTTAGCCAACATACGACCATTATCGTATGCCTACTATAGCTACCATCCAAACAGTGGGGCGCCACCATAAGTGAATGATAGGTTCTACAACTAATACCGTACAAGTCACGTATTGTTTCTTTGGATTTCCAACGAATGATCAGGCCAAGGAACTTCCCATTGCCACATGAGAATGCCTCTGGATGGACATCCCCGAGAACCAAACCGGATCTCTACCAACACAAGGCCGTGTTACCCCTAACTGAGTAACAACTGACCGAATATGCCATCCCCCGGTCCTATGGGACCTTTCACCGAGCGCTCGTAATCAATTCACACAATCATAACAAAGTGTTTTCAACATGAGTAAGTATCTGGGCTCCATACCATGATACCACCCTTTTCCAGAAGGAAATGCACACATCCTAAAGGGCGCTACCCCTCATAACCTTGCTGCATCTTTCCTGTTTTGACCATTCACGGGGTGTGAGGCTCGACGAAGTCACGTCCACAAAAACATACTTTATACAAAAGCCATGCTTTGGGTCAACAAATGATCATAGAAATGATCACCAAGATAGACGATCAAATAAACGATCCTATCACAAATAATCAACACAATGATCATTTACAGCAACACTCAGCATGTCACATTACCAAATTGGGAATATATCGCTGATAACCTTCAACTATATAACCTCTGAGCTCGTACGTCTCAGAGAAGGGTGTTAAGCTAAAAGAATAAATTCTTCACCACCAACAGAAATATATTTGAATGAAATCGGCTTTATATCTCAATTTGTAATGTCAGACATACAATCCATACAAGTCTGTTCCGGGCTCGAACAAAACCGAAGGCACTTACAAAGAAGTCCTTGCAATCCGGATATTCACAACCCTGATCGGATTTCCCACCACTTAGGGAGTCTCTATACCGTTGCAACTCAGTGCAGAGACAATCGACAGGTCATCCTATCGCTTTCGCAAATACCGGGTCTTCAACACCGATCTTTAATGCTATCATAACGACGTATCACATATTCGGAATGGGTTATACGACCCCATGGTCCTTTCCCGGTTAACCCGAATAGTGAGCGCTTATTCAAAAATAAGTTTGGCATTCACATTCAAACAAATCACATCAAATACCCATTCAAAGGGAAATATTGATAGTCAGTTATTGAACTATCAATGGATATGCACACATCACCAGTTTCCAAATAATTTTTCAAATTATTTATTTTCCAAAATATCTTTACAAGATATATAATTTTCACACTTCAAAAATAAATCAATATTTATTTTTACACTAGTTCCCCTTTCTTTTATAAATTCCATAGTGAATTTTCATTTTAAAATATCCATGCATATACGATTTCAATTATTCATTTCAATTTATCTTCAAAAAGATAAATTCTCTAACGTTTCATTTAACATTGGAAAAACATTTCCATACTTATTTAATAAGTAATTCACAAATTTTATTTATTTTCAACACTTATAAAATATTCAATATACTTAAATCGAGATTAAGTATATATTTCATTCTTTAAGGAAATAATTCTCTTAAACATATTTATTTGGGCCAAAACGAATGTTGCGTAAAACATTGTTACGACAACCCAAAATCACTAGTATAGGGATTCGAAATTAAAATAGATATATAAATCCCAATACTATACAAAACATTTCCTTTCGGAAATCATTTACTATAACAACAGTGTTATAGTCCATTATTTCCTTCTATTTCTCGAAAACGTCTATTTCAACAATAAATGTTGAAATCTATGGTTTCGAATCTTAATGCATTTAAAACATCGTTAGATCGTTTTAATTCTGTTTAAAATATCACATTCAAAACAATTTCTTTAACATATTATTCACTATTCAAAAACGTGAATATACTACGTTAATCAATTTCATCATTTCTATACATTTCATTTTAAAGGATTATTCACAGTCAAAAACGTGAATATAACTCCATTAATAGGTTTCAACAATTTTCTTATCAAAATAAGTCGTTTGCGAATTTATAAAATAACGTTTATAAATTCCATTTCTAATTATTTATAACGACTTCCTTTTACAAATTTCCGTCATTAACCTATTCCAGTTTATATCTCAATTATGAACGAAAAGTCCATATTATAAGTTAAATGCTTATAAAACGATTATTTTACAAAATCGTTCTTTTAAACTTCCCCAAATTATAAACTAAAGGTTCATATTATAATTTTACTTATAATTTATTTGTTTGAAAAATCGTTCCTTTGAACTTCATAATTATAAACCTTATAACTTATAAGATTCGATTATTTATCCAAAACCCTTCTTTTAATGACTTTATAAATTTTATAAAACTATTGCTTATAAAATTCCATTTATAACTTCACCATTTATAATTCTATAAATTCCATTCACTTATGCAATCTATTTTCACTTCATTCAAACACTTATAAAAACTTGTTTTATAATGTCAATATTTCAATTTATAAATATCCATTTATAAATCTCTTAATATAAATCAATTTATATTATTCTTTAAAACGTCTTTAATCTCCTTTATTATTTCACCATTTTGATTCATAAAATAATTAAATTTTATAAATCCTATACTCAAACTTTTCACAATAAATTCTAAAATCCCGATTAAACTATTTTATAAAATCAGTAGCATTATATTCCCAAAAATCAGTTTTTTTAACTATATTTCCCAAAAATCATAATTTTTATAACTTTAAAAATTATAACGTTTATTTATATAAAATGGATCAATTCCAAAAATATTTTATATTTTCAAAAATCACTTTAAAAATCATTTTAAAATCCCAAAATCTGGGTCCAATGATGCTACACACCAAATAGTCAATCACGACTACAACGATATCATATATATCGATATGATAATCCATCAAATATCAAAATATCTGAAATCAAATAAATACTGTTGAGGAATCCAGTTGGATCCCTCCAACCTGTTTTCCTGCATTCACAAACATTAGCACAATACCAATTTCGCTCCAGTACGAAACTATCGCGGTATATGGGATTTAAAATATTATCCGCTTAATAACGGCGTAATAGGGTCTCATCCGCTAAACAAAAAATGCGGGAAATCAATAACTCCAATATATATATATGCCAATATATATATATATATATATATATTGCTATTATATATAATACCAATTTCACTGTTTATGAAATATTCGCGGTATATGTTTTTAATAAATAACATCCGCTTACTAACGGCGCATAATGTCTATTTTAACAATCAATAGATATCAATCATCATTCAAACATGCATTCAAATATTTTAAATCTAACTATTTAAAATAAAATCGAAACTGATTCGATTGAGTGAAAAATTCTCACCTTGATTTCAAATTCCGTTTTAGCGATTTATTTCGAATAAAATTAAACGGACGTTTAATTTTACCCAAAATTCTCACTAACTCCAAACGACTCCAATCCAATTTCATCGCGTAGTGCTCGTCCATACGATTCCAACGCAACTGGTTTCGCACGTTTTCGACCTCGTATGAAAAAGATATCAATTTTTGAAGTTACACGAGTTTATATACTTATAATTTACAACAAAACTTTATATTTTTAACCTTGCTTCAAATCATGGCCCTTGGATCCAACCTCCCCCCATCAGGACCGTCACTCCCCTTCCTCCATCCTCTCCTCATTCACGTTCCAGAAGATAAAACACGCACAAAAGAACCCAAACACAAAACTAGGGTTAATAAATTCGATCACCACAACGACTTCTAGCTCGATCAGGTAGTTGCATTGCGTAGCCCCTAACTTCCTCTATGTTCGGCCCCAAGCACCCTGAGCTCGGCCCCCTGGTGCTCCTAGGGTTGCGTGCGCAAGTCGCTGCAAACGGCCCCCCATAGCTCCCTCCTCGTCTCTCCATATTGGATCATAGCCGTTCGCATCGAAGCTCTCATCGCCCTCTTCAATATTCTAGTTGAAAGTTTAGCCTAATTGTCGACGGATTTGGAGTAATCGAGGGAGGAATGTCGCGTGTTTCTGGCCGTTGACAGTGGGGGTGGCGGCTGTAGAAACAAATTAGGGTTTTGTTTTTTTTTTCTTTTATTTTTTAGAATGGTGGCTATTTATAAGAAAATATCGAACACTATTCATCCCGGAAATTCCGAACTCCGATTTACGCGCCGTAACCAGCGTATCTAGGGTTTACTCCGCATTCCGGACACAATGGAATAGGTTTCGTAAGCTAATTCGGACATCTGTGTGAGTTATGGCTATAAACGTTCAATTTAAATTAAACCGATTTAAATCGATTTCTAGGCGTTTTAATTTGTACCGGACAAACGGTAAATCCGATTGACACGAAATTTGAAACCTTACAATAATATCACATTATGGATCCGATGAAACTGGTTTCGTCGAAATCCGAGACTTTTTGAAAAATGGCTATTTTAACTCGCCAAATTAAAATTAAAAACAATTCGATGCGTTTCGAGCTGCCACGATCAAACGATAGCTCCGATTGATACGAAATTTGAAATCCGGTAATAACTAACTATTACGGATCCAATGGAACTGGTTTCGTTCAATTCTGAGACTGTTCAAAAATTGACTATTTTCACTAGTCGATTTTAATATTAAAATATTCAATTTTCACAAATTAACTTTTAATTCGATTTTAAAAGTTCTAAAATATTATTCTAACTCCAATATGATAAAATAAAATTTTACAAATCATTTTCAATCATATTTAACTCGATTTTCAATTATTTCCATAATTTAACATATTAAATTATCGATTTAATTATCCAATTAAATCCAATAATTCAAAATAAAATTTATTCGACTTATAAATTCACTTATTAATATTTAAAATTAATTAAATATTCAAATTTTAATAAATTAAAATTATGGGTCGTTACAATCTTTCCCCCTTAAAAGAATTTCGTCCTCCAAATTATTAAGTAAGAAAAGTTATAGAATTTA
Source organism: Allium cepa (assembly GCA_030765085.1). Lineage (NCBI taxonomy): Eukaryota > Viridiplantae > Streptophyta > Magnoliopsida > Asparagales > Amaryllidaceae > Allium > Allium cepa. The sequence continues at coordinate 80,909,071 of CM060928.1, read as the reverse complement.
TTAATTTTCCCAAAACTCATAGTTAAACTTCTTACAATACTTTACTAAGTTTTCAAATCATACTTAGTTATCTTTTCAGAAACAACTACTATTGTTTAACTTTCAATTCCAAAACAAAGTTATAGTTTTCAAAATTTTCCAATTTTCTCAAATTTTTTTCTAACGCCTTAAATTTCCAGAAAAATTCGCCATAGTCTCCTTTGCACGGCTCGATCCGAAAAAAAATGACAGTATATATATCACAAATATACATCTCATCAAGTAATGAGGCATCCCGAAGGGAAAAAAGTATAAAAGTATGATATTTAATCCGAGATATGTACCTTATATTTTTATTAGCAAGCATATACGGCTAATATAGCGCGAAAGCGAGCTCCAAATGCGAAGCAAACGCGATCCGCACCTACTAATTACTCAACAAACAACATGAGAACATGCATATAGACAATAATCTCAATATACAACATATAGCAACATAATAACTATATATGTCACATAGCAAATGCATCCAATAGCAATATATATTCAACCATCAACCAACTAACATCCATAACCAATAAACATTCATTTTTAATTAGTTTATATTCACTAATTCATATTCAAGTTGGTTCACTTCCAAATCAAATTCAATTCTATTTAAGATTCACTTAACTTCCAATTGAATTTATTCAATTACTTTAGCTTTTAATTTCATTAATACTTAATGAACTTATATTAAATCAATTAACAATCAAATAACAACCAATGTATATTCATTACAACCAAATTCCTTTGCTTATATTCATTTTGGTTTAACACCATCACTTTCAATTGGTTTAATTAATTGATTTTTATTCAACTATTCAATTTCCAATAACTTTAGAATTTAATGAATTAACACTTATATCCTTTATTCCATATCAACTTAATTTACATTCAATTGATTCAATTAATCCATTCATTCAATTCAATTTCTAAAAGTTGAATTTCCTTTCATAACTCAAGTTCACATTTATCACTTCACTAATTCATATTCAATTGGTAATTCATTTTCATTTACAATTCATATTCATAAATATATCCATATAGTTTCACTTCTCATATATATAAGTTTATTTCACAATTGTAAATCACTTTAATTATAATTCAATTCTTATAATCCTTTTTGCTTATACAATTATTCTTCAATTTAGATTATTCAAACATCTTATTCAATAACCAAACAATCAACTTATATACTTTAATAATTCTGAAAATTTATTTCTTTATATATAAAATATACTCAAGGTAAAATTATTTCATTTACCCATTTTTAAAACAATATTGTGTCGAATTGTTCTATTCAAGTGTTTAGAAACCCCTTCGGCATAGTTTTGCGGACCACGCTGACGAAAGTTCATATGCCACTCAATAAACCAATCATCACAATATAAAACAATTTTATATATTCACTAACAAATACGCCCTCATAGCTATTATTACACTCAAACTCATTCTAGAGTACTGCTGACTCTATCTCTAATGAGTAATACCCAACAGAACCATGGTTGTCGCTTAACCATATGCTCTGATACCAAATGTAACGCCCCGAAAATTTTCGACTTTCGAAAATTCAACATCGATACTCACTTTATCGACTGCCGAGAAATCGAAGGCCAAAAACCCGAAATGTTATGGTTTAAGAAAAAGAATTTAAGAAAAGAGAAGAGAAAAAGATAGAAGATAGAGAGAAAAGAGAATATATAAAGATAGGGAAAAGAAAACAGAAAATAGAGAAGAGATAGAAAATAGAACAGAGAACAGAACAGAAAGAAAATAGAGAAAACAGAATAGAAAAAAAGCAAGTAACAGAGGAAAAAGAAGATAGAAAATTTTTTAAATAGAAGAAAAAGAGAATAGAGAACATAGAACGGAACAGAAAACAACAGAACAACATCAGAATCTCACAATTCGCAGCGGAACAACATATAATAATAAATGAATAATCTTTAAACAAAGAACTATATCAGTTATTACATTTTATACATTTCATTTCATTACATCATATCATCAGAGTATACAACATCAAACAAACAGCGGAAAAAGAAATACTATATAACTAGTAATACGCCATGCCATCCAGCTTGCTTCCAGCAACTCCTGAATATCCTGATAAACCTTAACTCTTGACTGCCTGTGTGGAAATTGGTGGGCAACCAGAGTTTAGGAAGGAAAACAATAAACTCCAAGTCAGTCATGTGACTGGTGTGAGAACTCAAAACAGTTTATTTATCTTTAAAATCAAAATAGAGGAATATTTTTAAATCAATTCGCAATGCTTTTTAAAAGTGAGACTACCATAAGGCCTCCCGCACACACACACAATGCAAACGCAGAATCGGAGGAGATTTCTCCTTATGATAGTCAAAGATGCTTGATACGCATTAAAAGAACATTTGATATTATTGCTAGTGTATAGTGTAGGAAAAATTCATTTCAAAAGTAGAATATAAATCTTAGCCAACATACGACCATTATCGTATGCCTACTATAGCTACCATCCAAACAGTGGGGCGCCACCATAAGTGAATGATAGGTTTTACAACTAATACCGTACAAGTCACGTATTGTTTCTTTGGATTTCCAACGAATGATCAGGCCAAGGAACTTCCCATTGCCACATGAGAATGCCTCTGGATGGACATCCCCGAGAACCAAACCGGATCTCTACCAACACAAGGCCGGGTTACCCCTAACTGAGTAACAGCTGACCGAATATGACATCCCCCGGTCCTTTGGACCTTTCACCGAGCGCTCGTAATCAATTCACACAATCATAACAAAGTGTTTTCAACATGAGTAAGTATCTGGGCTCCATACCATGATACCACCCTTTTCCAGAAGGAAATGCACACATCTTAAAGGGCGCTACCCCTCATAACCTTGCTGCTTCTTTCCTGTTTTGACCATTCACGGGGTGTGAGGCTCGACGAAGTCACGTCCACAAAAACATACTTTATACAAAAGCCATGCTTTGGGTCGACCAATGATCATAGAAATGATCACCAAGATAGACGATCAAATAAACGATCCTATCACAAATAATCAACACAATGATCATTTACAGCAACACTCAGCATGTCACATTACCAAATTGGGAATATATCGCTGATAACCTTCAACTATATAACCTCTGAGCTCGTACGTCTCAGAGAAGGGTGTTAAGCTAAAAGAATAAATTCTTCACCACCAACAGAAATATATTTGAATGAAATCGGCTTTATATCTCAATTTGTAATGTCAGACATACAATCCATACAAGTCTGTTCCAGGCTCGAACAAAACCGAAGGCACTTACAAAGAAGTCCTTGCAATCCGGATATTCACAATCCTGATCGGATTTCCCATCACTTAGGGAGTCTCTATACCGTTGCAACTCAGTGCAGAGACAATCGACAGGTCATCCTATCGCTTTCGCAAATACCGGGTCTTCAACACCGATCTTTAATGCTATCATAACGACGTATCACATATTCGGAATGGGTTATACGACCCCATGGTCCTTTCCCGGTTAACTCGAATAGTGAGCGCTTATTCAAAAATAAGTTTGGCATTCACATTCAAACAAATCACATCAAATACCCATTCAAAGGGAAATATTGATAGACAGTTATTGAACTATCAATGGATATGCACACATCACCAGTTTCCAAATAATTTTCCAAATTATTTATTTTCCAAAATATCTTTACAAGATATATAATTTTCACACTTCAAAAATAAATCAATATTTATTTTCAAACTAGTTCCCCTTTCTTTTATAAATTCCATAGTGAATTTTCATTTTAAAATATCCATGCATATACGATTTCAATTATTCATTTCAATTTATCTTCAAAAAGATAAATTCTCTAACGTTTCATTTCACATTGGAAAAACATTTCCATAATTATTTAATAAGTAATTCACAAATTTTATTTATTTTCAACACTTAGAAAATATTCAATATACTTAAATCGAGATTAAGTATATATTTCATTCTTTAAGGAAATCATTCTCTTAAACATATTTATTTGGGCCAAAACGAATGTTGCGTAAAACATTGTTACGACAACCCAAAATCACTAGTATAGGGATTCGAAATTAAAATAGATATATAAATCCCAATACTATACAAAACATTTCCTTTCGGAAATCATTTACTATAACAACAGTGTTATAGTCCATTATTTCCTTCTATTTCTCGAAAACATTTATTTCAACAATAAATGTTGAAATCTATGGTTTCGAATCTTAATGCATTTAAAACATCGTTAGATCGTTTTAATTCTGTTTAAAATATCACATTCAAAACAATTTCTTTAACATATTATTCACTATTCAAAAATGTGAATATACTACGTTAATCAATTTCATCATTTCTATACATTTCATTTTAAAGGATTATTCACAGTCAAAAACGTGAATATAACTCCATTAATAGGTTTCAACAATTTTCTTATCAAAATAAGTCGTTTGCGAATTTATAAAACAACGTTTATAAATTCCATTTCTAATTATTTATAACGACTTCCTTTTACAAATTTCCGTCATTAACCTATTCCAGTTTATATCTCAATTATGAACCAAAAGTCCATATTATAAGTTAAATGCTTATAAAACGATTATTTTACAAAATCGTTCTTTTAAACTTCCCCAAATTATAAACTAAAGGTTCATATTATAATTTTACTTATAATTTATTTGTTTGAAAAATCGTTCCTTTGAACTTCATAATTATAAACCTTATAACTTATAAGATTCGATTATTTATCCAAAACCCTTCTTTTAATGACTTTATAAATTTTATAAAACTACTGCTTATAAAATTCCATTTATAACTTCACCGTTTATAATTCTATAAATTCCATTCACTTATGCAATCTATTTTCACTTCATTCAAACACTTATAAAAACTTGTTTTATAATGTCAATATTTCAATTTATAAATATCCATTTATAAATCTCTTAATATAAATCAATTTATATTATTCTTTAAAACATCTTTAATCTCCTTTATTATTTCACCATTTTGATTCATAAAATAATTAAATTTTATAAATCCTATACTCAAACTTTTCACAATAAATTCTAAAATCCCGATTAAACTATTTTATAAAATCATTAGCATTATATTCCCAAAAATCAGTTTTTTTAACTATATTTCCCAAAAATCATAATTTTTATAACTTTAAAAATTATAACGTTTATTTATATAAAATGGATCAATTCCAAAAATATTTTATATTTTCAAAAATCACTTTAAAAATCATTTTAAAATCCCAAAATCTGGGTCCAATGATGCTACACACCAAATAGTCAATCACGACTACAACGATATCATATATCGATATGATAATCCATCAAATATCAAAATATCTGAAATCAAATAAATACTGTTGAGGAATCCAGTTGGATCCCTCCAACCTGTTTTCCTGCATTCACAAACATTAGCACAATACCAATTTCGCTCCAGTACGAAACTATCGCGGTATATGGGATTTAAAATATTATCCGCTTAATAACGGCGTAATAGGGTCTCATCCGCTAAACAAAAAATGCGGAAAATCAATAACTCCAATATATACATATGCCAATATATATATATTGCTATTATATATAATACCAATTTCACTGTTTATGAAATATTCGCGGTATATGTTTTTAATAAATAACATCCGCTTACTAACGGCGCATAATGTCTATTTTAACAATCAATAGATATCAATCATCATTCAAACATGCATTCAAATATTTTAAATCTAACTATTTAAAATAAAATCGAAACTGATTCGATTGAGTGAGAAATTCTCACCTTGATTTCAAATTCCGTTTTAGCGATTTATTTCGAATAAAATTAAACGGACGTTTAATTTTACCCAAAATTCTCACTAACTCCAAACGACTCCAATCCAATTTCATCGCGTAGTGCTCGTCCATACGATTCCAACGCAACTGGGTTCGCGCGTTTTCGACCTCGTATGAAAAAGATATCAATTTTTGAAGTTACACGAGTTTATATACTTATAATTTACAACAAAACTTTATATTTTTAACCTTGCTTCAAATCATGGCCCTTGGATCCAACCTCCCCCCATCAGGACCGTCACTCCCCTTCCTCCATCCTCTCCTCATTCACGTTCCAGAAGATAAAACACGCACAAAAGAACCCAAACACAAAACTAGGGTTAATAAATTCGATCACCACAACGACTTCTAGCTCGATCAGGTAGCTGCATTGCGTAGCCCCTAACTTCCTCTATGTTCGGCCCCAAGCACTCTGAGCTCGGCCCCCTGATGCTTCTAGGGTTGCGTGCGCAAGTCGCTGCAAACGGCCCCCCATAGCTCCCTCCTCGTCTCTCCATATTGGATCATAGCCGTTCGCATCGAAGCTCTCATCGCCCTTTTCAATATTCTAGTTGAAAGTTTAGCCTAACTGTCGACGGATTTGGAGTAATCGAGGGAGGAACGTCGCGTGTTTCTGGCCGTTGACAGTGGGGGTGGCGGCTGTAGAAACAAATTAGGGTTTTGTTTTTTTTTCTTTTATTTTTTAGAATGGTGGCTATTTATAAGAAAATATCGAACACTATTCATCCCGGAAATTCCGAACTCCGATTTACGCGCCGTAACCAGCGTATCTAGGGTTTACTCCGCGTTCCGGACACAATGGAACAGGTTTCATAAGCTAATTCGGACATCTGTGCAAGTTATGGCTATAAACGTTCAATTTAAATTAAACCGATTTAAATCGATTTCTAGGCGTTTTAATTTGTACCGGACAAACGGTAAATCCGATTGACACGAAATTTGAAACCTTACAATAATATCACATTATGGATCCGATGAGACTAGTTTCGTCGAAATCCGAGACTTTTTGAAAAATGGCTATTTTAACTCGCCAAATTAAAATTAAAAACAATTCGATGCGTTTCGAGCTGCCACGATCAAACGATAGCTCCGATTGATACGAAATTTGAAATCCGGTAATAACTAACTATTACGGATCCAATGGAACTGGTTTCGTTCAATTCGGAGACTGTTCAAAAATTGACTATTTTCACTAGTCGATTTTAATATTAAAATATTCAATTTTCACAAATTAACTTTTAATTCGATTTTAAAAGTTTTAAAATATTATTCTAACTCCAATATGATAAAATAAAATTTTACAAATCATTTTCAATCATATTTAACTCGATTTTCAATTATTTCGATAATTTAACATATTAAATTATCGATTTAATTATCCAATTAAATCCAATAATTCAAAATAAAATTTATTCGACTTATAAATTCACTTATTAATATTTAAAATTAATTAAATATTCAAATTTTAATAAATTAAAATTCTGGGTCGTTACATCGAATAATACCCAAGAATTCCAAATCAAATCCATTTACCACAACAAAAGTGTAGCAAAATCTATTAAGCGACCTCTTTACTTTGAGACTCGAAAATGAATGTCGATGATGCTACAGTCATCACTGAAATTATTTTCCAGCGACAAAAGATGAGAATATTGATTTCTTCTTTTAAATTTTTTTTGAAAACAATTTCATTTCGAAAATACTTCAAATGATGTATTTTCAAACTTCGAAAACCGAATTTTTTAAAAGCACCGAAAATTTTATTCTCAAACCTTTAATTTTAATTCATTTCATTTCAAAGAAAATTTATAAACCATATTTAAAATTTCACTTCTTATAACATACAACCATATTCAATGGTTTAGAAATGTCGATAAAACAATAAATGATAATTTAGTATTATCATTTCTAAGAACCAATTCATTTCCAGAAAATTATACTCTTATGTATAAATATAATCATACATAAATTTATTACATTTACAAATTTGGAAAATAATATTGTGTCAATTTGCTCTGTACAAATGTTTTGAAATTTCCATCGCTAGCGTTGGCTAGATGAATCGATTGAAACCCGAAATCAAGCTTAACAACTCAAACAACACAGTGTGAAAAAAATATGTAAATTAAAATACACTCCCTCACAAGCTGATTCAGGCAAAGATTATTGAACAAGGATAGAGATTCAAATTTAGAGGGATCCAAATCAAAGAAAATTTTAGCTAAGACGATAGGCTCAAAAGGAAGATAACATAGTTAAATTACAAAAGAGGAATGATGGATAGACTTATATTAATTGCGGCGACCATAATCAGGTAACCGAGACATAGAAAAGCGAGAATATCATCAACGGAAACTAGGATGGACCTGTTGGGAACATGGTGGAAACTGCAATCCATAAGATCGAGTTACATAAATAAGATCAAAGTGGAATACAAATTCCCACTTAGGAGGGAAGAGTGATTTTACTAAAATATCATGATAATCTCTGACTGTCGGGTGGGGTCAAGATCACTAGGCGGAACATCAATCGAAAAAGTAAACTGGGGGTAAAATCTTGAGGTATTCGACATTCAATCACAAGTGATTTACTTGTGTAGTCTACTAAAGAACGGTTCGGGCTTAGAAAGAAATAACATCATCAAAATCGAGGGCATAGAGTGTTCCGATGAATTGACGCTAGTGTAAAGGAGCTTCACCACTTTACAAATCATGTTTAGTTTGGACGGACCGCCGATGGGATTAGTCACACAAAGGATGAAGTTGACAATTGAGGTTAGAGCTATGGAATGATCCAATTTCAAAGGAATGCAAACAGGAGACGACAATAATGAATTTTGGAACAAAGGGGCATTCCAAAATTCAAAAGAAATCCTAGTCCAGGATAAAGAATTTCAAGCTCGATCGAATATGATTCTGTAATTAAATTTACTCCATATGCTAAGTTTTTCCTAAACCTGAGCTTTGATACCAACTGTAACGTCCCGGTATTTTAAACCATTTACTTCCGCATATGTCAGACTTGAATTGCTCAAAAAAACATATTGTTAATTTTATATTTGGCAAAACCTAGCATATACAACAAATAAATCAATCATAGAATCACAGACAACAATAAGCAGTGGAATAGATAAATAGTAGTTCATGAAGCCACTATAAAACAACAGAGTCTGAAAAAAAATACAATAGAATCTCATATACAATTGAACTCTAATTTATAAGAAATTGTCGAGTCTGAACATAAATGACTGGAATAAATTGAAATAACTGAAAGCTGGATAAATAGATATTCAAACAAAGCTCCAATCTCCAAAGGTGAGTCTCAAATGCTGTGACCATGAATCTGACCCGAGCACAAAGAAAAACACAAAACACTCGAGTCAGGATTAACATTCTAATACCAGTAAATTCAACTCAAGTGAAATGTCAACTGAAATACAAGTAACTTAAAGGATAGTTGGGATATCCATCCTCTAAGGATCCATGGAACTATCTACTCCGTAGTAATATATGCTATTATAATATGTCTACCAGTAAAGTAAAGTTTTAAAATAGCGTTAAGGTATTACCCATATCCCCCTTAACACATTTTATATATTCCCATAGTCTATACAATGCCGTACGCTCCACCTAACCGATGGTTTACCCAGAGGACACCACATATGTACGGTATAAAACAAACTCGTAGACGGCGCGATAGGGCATGTGACAAGGTATGGAAGGCAACACCAGGGTAGATATATCATTTACACTCCAGGACTGGTGTTAACACATAGCAGCTACTACCGCCCACCTCGTGACACGAGGCCAAACTAAAGGTGCACCCAATCAAATCACAAAAGCAACAGAATAGTATCAAAGAAATGTGTCCGATCTGAGGTGTGACCTCACATGGCCTGGTATAGCTCCTGTTTTAGCCAGATCAAGCTGACTCACGGGAGTCTAGGCTGCGTTAATACCGCCATTAGAATCATTGCCAAAACATCCTACTTTATTCTGTAATCTTCACCACGTATATAGTTGTTAAAGTTCTTTTCGGTATTGGCAGAGAGTATGACAATATCTGATCCTGCTCTCTTTAACAATCAAACGCTTATTTCACACTGTGGTCATTTCATTTCAGATAGTTCATACTTCATATCAAAATATCATATTCATTTCAAACCATACCAATTCGATATCATTATTCACTTTAAAAAATATTGATTTCCAGAATCGTAACACTTTCAAAATCATAACACTTCGAAATCATAACACTTTCAAAATTATTACACTTTTGAAATCATAACACTTTGGAAATCGTAACACTTCTGAAATCACTTTGGAAATTATAACACTTTGGAAATCATCACTTTTGAAATCATAACACTTTTGAAATCATAACATTTTTCGTAACCATAACAGTTCCAACTTAAACAGTTTAGATGTTGAAAGAAGTATATATATTAAAATAGTTATAAATTAAAATAGTTTATATATTGGAATAATTTATATATTAAATTAGATGTAATTTAAAAATAGTATATATTTATTTAAAGAGATTATACTGAAATAGTTTCAAGATTGGAAATTTTCGTGCAATTCCACAAATCGATTCAAATCGACTTAAATTCCAAAAATCCGATTTAAATCAATCCCTATTCATCAATTACAATTCAATTCAAATTCTCAATAAACGATTTTTAATTTATATCGATTTCAAATATTGGTTTGAACTACAAATTAAACCATTTCAATTTAAATAGGTTTTTGAAATGACCCGACTTTCTTACTATAGAAAATCGCATCATTTTTAAGAAAGAAAAGGATAGAAAGAGAAAAGAAAGAAGAGAAAGAAGAAACAACATCAGAATCTAAACAGCGGAATGAATAAATTATATTAATAACATAAACATTACATAGTTTACAACCACTATCAGTTACACAGATATACATCACATACTAGACAGTTATAAACACCTGTCTAGTTATACAACTCAATACAATATAAGAGAACTACTCAGAGAAATCTACACAATGGAATACTGTGTATCTACACGTAGAATCCTCCTGCTCCATTTTCTCCTCCACAATTCGTCAAAGCTAACCTGAATCCCTTGGCTACTCGTAAAAATTTGAGTACCCAAGAGTTTAAGAAAAACAAAATAAACTTCGGGTCAGACATGGGCCTAGTATGAGTAACAGGTTAAGGTTGCTTAATTTTCAAAACCTTTTGAAAAGAAATGTATCACGTATGACTTCCCACACATAAACATGGAAAAGTTTTTACCTTACGCTAACCAAAACATTTGATAGGAAATCCGGTGATATTATAATTGGTCTAGGGTTTTCAAATAAATATCAAATAGCCGAAATTGTTACATTATTAAATTCCAGCTACTAGCCACAAAATGGGTAATACAATCAAAACCGTTGGCACTTATTGGATTTGGATTCCATACAATGGCAGAGCTACTGGGGTACCGCCCGTTACAGTACGTGGCCTAGATCAACGTACCGAGGAGTACGCCCGCTCCCCTGCAACACAAGGCCGGACCCATTTCTTACTGAACAGTTCTGAACAAGACAACACCGCGGTTGTAGCTAGCAACCGCCCACACAGCCGAATATAAAGGAACCTCTAGACAGGGGTAAATCTCACTCTCAAGTGTGGGCTACCCACGAAGCCTTGCTGCACCTCCCTTGTTTTAGCCATTCCCGGTTGATGAGGCTCGAGGCTACGATTATCTTTAGTGAACACATTACTTAGAATGCTCATCGTCCACCTGACGATGTTCTGAAAGCATTTAATCCATACAAGTTCGTTCCGGGTTCGAACGAAATTGAAAGCATTATCTCGTCACACTCATTTTGGAATCACCCTCAGAGTTAACGACGATAACCCTTGCTCTCTGAATCACCATCTGGAACCTATAAGAACTAGTTCCGTCAAACTCATCATGGAATCACCCCTAGAGTTATACTGACGTATAGTCCTTACACCTCGAGTCTTCACAAAGCTCTACTTGGATTCACGACCTAACGTTTAATTGGAATCGATGTGGTTTTCAGATATCCAAATATGGAAACCCGATCCCGATCTCATCAAAATCCAAAGCGTGTCTTTTAGGTCCAAGTCGTTTTAAAGTTTAAAACAATTCAATTATCTATATACACATAGATAGATAACTCACAAATCACAATTGATAATCAACATTAGCAAATAAACAGGTAATCCACATTATCAATATCAAAATAGATAATCCATATATCACCATCACAATAGATAATCTATGTTATCATCATAATGCAACTAATCATTCGTACCACACAACCTGTCCCATTTCTGAGATCACAAAGCATCCAAGACAATCAATGTCATCCATTCATACATAAGCAATGATTTATCCAAACCACATCTATAATTAATTTAAAATGAATTAAATTAACTATCTGCATCTCTAATTAATTTAAAGTGAATTAAATTAATTACTTCATCTTTAATGAATAAATTAAATTAATTACTTCACCAATATAAATCTTGCTTACTCAACCACTCAATTGATTACAATCAATTAATCATTCATTATTAATCATCTGAATTAATCACCCTTGATTAATTACTTTTAATTACATTCATGTAATTATCCTTAATTAATTTCACAAATTAATTATTGTCAACCAAACAGTAATAGACCTTTAATTACTTCAATTAATTAATTAACGATAATTAATTACATTAATTAGTTACCTTTAATTACCTATTATTGATTAATTAATCATAATTAATCAACTTAATTACATCATTAATTACAATAATTAATGATCTTTAATTATACTTAATTAATTATCCTCTTAAATTAATTACCTTAAGTAATTAACTCATAATTATTAATCATCCTAGATTAATTACATTCAGTAATTAACTAACTTAATTACTTTACTAAACCAAATTAATTATCCCTTAATTAATCCCTTGATTAATTACTAAGTAATTACATTCTAAATTACTTCACTCTTAAACATCTTCAATTAATTACAACCTGTAATTATCAATCAATTACTTAACCAAGTAATTTCCAAATCATTAATTACATACAGTAATTATCTATAAAACCTAAATGTTTAAAATTAATTAAACTAAATTAATTAAAATAAACAATCACATTTAACTTAATTAATTACCTTAAGTAATTAATTTCTAAATTACTTCATAAAGTAATTACACTTATTACAATTGATTATTGTTAAATTAATTAATCTAATTAATTATAAAATTAACCACATTAATTAATTATTAAATAATCCTGGTTAATGACCTTCGTTAACCATACTCTAACTATTTTCATTAAGTAATTAACTTAGATTAATTACAAATTAAATTATCTTTAATTATTCATTAATTAAAGTCTAATTATCTAATTAATTATGTGTTAATTGTCACTTAATTAATCTTTAATTATTTACTTAATTAACCTTGATTAAAACTTAATTACTTAATTAATAATTCCTTAATCATTAATTTAAAAATCTAATTAATGATCTTAACTATAAATTGATTAATCATTAATCAATATTTATTAAACCTTAATTAATAATTAAATAAATTAACTAACTATTCCTTAATTACCTTATTAATTAAATAAATTTTCAAAACATTAATCTTAATTAATTTAAGATAAAACATTTTTAAATTTTGTTCAAAAACAAATTTTCTTTCGAACTTACTTTTAAATTTCATTTTAAATACATGATTTCAAATGAATATATTTTAAACTAAATCAAAGTTTAAACAATTTAAAACCTTTTAAAAATTTCAAGACAAACAAACAAGTGTTTGTCTTAAAAATTGAAATTCATACCAATTTTTAAGTTAAATTCATTTCAAATTTTTAATAACTTTAATTTACATTTAGTTTAAATCTTTCAAATTTAAACCTTCTTCTAATTTCAAAAACTGAAATCCATCTTTAATTTCCAGATTTTAAATTGAATTTTAAATCTTGCTCTTATTTTACAATTTCAATTTAAGGAGATTTAAACTACTTTCCAAAACCAAGTAGTTAAACAAGTTTAAGTTTAAAACTTTATTTTTTTTATCTAAAACTGAGATATTTAAATTTAACTTGAATTTTAAATTTTAAGTTTAAAACCAGGTTTAAACTTTCTTAACATTCAAATGTTTCAGATTTACAAGTTATAAAATTCAGATGCTACAGGTTTTTTTTAAAAAAAATATTTAACTAAACTCAAATTTTCTGAAAACCTGAAAATGTAAAGAACAAACTCGAGAACCATACAAACTGCTTCGAGACAAATGCCGATCTACTCCGAGTCAACAATCAACCTACTTCGAGAAACTCACAAAACTTCCCCTGTAAACAAACTAAACCCAAACACTATCATCAGAACTACATCACCGTGCATATGCACGTTGACCACCGCCTTCTATGATCATCAGAGATGATCGCACTTCAACCAGAAACACACCAATGCCCAAACGAAATCATCAGATTGAACCATCAATCAAGAAATCAAATTCGAACTCCAATACGAAATCTGGAACAGAAAAATCAGGTTTTTTGCCTCAAACCTGTCAACGGCGATCTCTCACCGCCCCGTCCACCTGACGACTAGCCCCTCCGGCCTCGAACTCCACGACCACTCTAACACTTCCCAAAATATCGTAGCACTCAGTCCATCCTTCATCCCGAAATGATTGATTCTTCATACCCCTTTCAAACTAGGGTTTAAAAATAGATTTTCAAACTGCACCTTTCTTACAGAATTTCAACATCACTAATGATTTTTCAAAGAATCTACAAACCCTCCTCTACAACTCAGAAGAACCCCGAGCTTCCTCAAGTCATAGATCACCATGATTTGCTTAAAATCCATTTTTAGTTAAATATCTAATTGCACTTTCAACTAACACCTAAAAATACAATTTCTTAATTTAAAAATCAAGTTTTGTTATTACTTTTGTTTTATGATATTGAATTACAAATTTAACATGTCTGAGTTTTGATAAAGATCACATAGATGATGTTACCTGTGTTTTATAGAGACAACATCCTGTATTTTTTTTAACTTACTTAAGTTTTAAATGTTGACCTAAGAAAATCAAACAACATTGTTATATAAATTTCCTTATATCAGAAACTAAATTAACAGATAAGGTTTTGTATCATAGATTGCTTGAAAAAAATAGAAAAAACCGGGGATTACAGAATGTACACAAATACATATCAATCCAACTTTTATCAACACACAAACCATGCTTATTTATATCAAAATATTCTAGCATGCGACCTATTAAAATTTAAAAATTTAAAAGTTACTCACCTTTTTATTTAAAAGATGCAGAGCCTCCGATTGTCCTTTTTGAAATTTGCAGAATAAAATGCAGGCATGTCCCTTTTTTAAAAATTAAGTTGCAAGCCTGCTTGAAATTGGAATGCTCATGTTTCATGACTAAAATTACTTGCATGCAGATGCTTGAGCAGGCTTCAATCAGGCTTCAATTTGAGGTTGTGCAGAGAGTAGATGCAGACTTGTACATTTCCAGGTGCATGCAGAGTTTATTTTATCTCCATGTTTTATAGAAAAGAATGTAGACCTTTTGATTTTTGAGGAAGTTGAATATGCAGATTTTTTTGGATTTTGAGGATGTTCAGATTTTGAATATGCAGGGTTTGATTTATGCATTGAACATGATTTTGAAGAGGTGTAACTGATTTTAAATATGAAGATTTTTGAAGTTTTCTTTTTGATTTAGAAAATGAGAAAACAAGTATGAATGAAGATGCAAGTTTATATAGATGAATTTTAAGATTTAATTAAATAAAAGAAAAATTAAAAAAATTACACTTGTACAAATTTTCTACATTTGTCACATTGTTATGTTAATTTTGAACATTTGTATAATGAGACGTTAAGAATACTACACTTGTCTTATTTAAAGTAATTAATATTTAATTTACAAGTTATTATGTGTTAATGTATGTATTAAGCCAAATTAAATTTGTTAGTTAATATTAAATATAAATATAAATTTATAAAAGGAAATAAAAACAAACTATATTTATAAATGAAACTTATACATATAAAAAAATAAAACAATTAAAATTTATACTTTGGAATTTTAAATTCAAATTAAATTAAAAATCAATTATTTCCAAATCAAGTTATGTATATAAATTCAATTTGAAATAACAATTGCAAATTTTATTCAAATTTTATTTACAAAGACAATACACTATTACTATTGTTTCAATAAATATCTTATTATTGAATTAAAATCATTTTAAAAGAAATTATATTTTTATTACTAAATTATCTATGTTATTAAACCATAAAACTTTTTGTTAATTCATTCTAAATTTAAAACTCATGCCAAATTATTTAAAAACATTTAAATATTTTTCTTATCAAATTTAAAATCATATATTTAATTATTAAATAGTTTTTTAAAAACTCAATACTAATTTAAATCAAAATTTCCAAATTAAAATGTATATAAGTGAATTTTAAAACATGATCCCACTAATTAAATTTAAACCAAGATTTATTTATTTAACTTTGGAAAGCTTAAATATTAAATAAAAACAATTTTCAAATTACTACAAATATTAGAACTAGAAAAATATGCTTTATTTATTAAAATTAAAACAATGCTAATTTATTTAAAATATAAACCATATATTTATATTGTAAATAGAAATCAATTTATTATTTTTAAAAGATAAAATAACCAATTAAATAATTATTGAAGAAGATTATTAAATCTATTTGAATTATTATTAACAAAATATCAATATTAATTTAATTTTTAATACAGATTATTAAATTGATATTCTTAAAATTCTGGGATATTACAATCCTTCCCCCTTAAAAGAATTTCGTCCCCGAAATTTAAAACAAAGATAATTTAATAATCTCATTAAAGATTTTAAATTTCAAAACACAAGCATATATCAAACATATGCTAACAACCATAGCAACCAATTCAACCAATAAAACAAATCTAATTATCCAAACAAAATTCTGGATAAAATTTCATTGAGTTTCCCCAGGTGTATATATACATACCGGGATACTCGCTCTAGAGAATCCAAACAATTAATACTATGAAGCTATAAAAGCTCCTATTCAACTATATCTGCAACACTAGCAAGATATCAGACTACAGACTAGTCTGACTCAACAACCAAAATTCCAGAATTGCTGGTTCCAAAATCAGAGATAGATCATACACATGCTCCCTTAGAGATACGTGAAACTCATCGAACCCCAGTTATCCAAACTGGCAATTCATTCCTGTAGATCAATCACTTATTCTCCAAGAATACAGAAAAGGTCTAAAACACTTCAGAGCTAACTTCTCAGACTTACCCAATCTTATATCTCACTTTTGATCGGAGAAAACTTATCCAAAATACAATCTCCAACTTCAGAATCCAATTTGCTCCGTCTCAAATCCACAAAATTCTTCAGACGATCCTGGGCTGTCGACAACCTTCCTGATCAGCTCAGCCTTCGCTGATGTCTCTAGATACAAACTAGACCAATCATCTCAACAAAATGATCTCCTCAAGATCAATCAAGATCAAGATCTCAAACTCTACTCCTCAATATCAGAAGACCACACTCACTTCTCCTATCCAGGAAAAGAAAAGAAGATGCACTTCCAAACTGCTTCCGCTGCTCAACTCTGATCCGAAGTAGAAGAGAATGCTCAAGAAGAACACGAGCACAACTCAACAACACATCCCAGAGATATGGTTCATCAGATCCATAAGAAAACTCAGAAATTTCCCCAAAACTCTGAGCTGCTACACTAAACCATTCTTCTATAAAGCTGAATCACCGGTACCACTCCTGGAATTCCAATCGATAAGGAAACTCAATCTCCAGATGCGGACAAAACTCTGACTTCCTGAAGACATCCAGAAAAACTCAGATAACCGAAGAGATCACTCAAACAATCGCAAGTCACTTTTGCGATCCACCAAACCAAATCCAAGGAAACTGTTCTCCCTTAGCCAAACGGAACAGCTTACAATTAACTAGCCAATCCACCGAAGAAATGGGTCCACTTAATTGTTTTCGAACTCCACTTCTAGAAAACTGCTAAGCCAGAAGACTTCCAGCCAACACCGAGAACACTCCAAGCTGTGCTGTTGCCACAGATGCCAAAGATTTCCAAATCAAAGCTCTTCGAGAAACTCGGATCTCACATCAACAGAAACACCATGCTAAACACAGCCACAACACTGAAGCAGACCTACTTCCTTAACTTGTTCCAAAGAAAACATTTTCATAAACATCCATAGTCACCGCATCTCATCACGCAGCTACTACTTCCCGAGGTACCAAAATACCATCACTTTTTTCTGCCTAGTCAACTAACAGAACCAAACTCTACCCATCCAACTTCAGAAATAGACTCCGAACCTTAACAGGTTTCCTTCAGAGATCAATTAAATCCTTCATCACTACAGAATGCACTCGAGACGGTATTAGGTCTATAGTCTTGACAAATACACTTCCAATCTCAAACATTCAAACTCCAACATATGATAGCCGTGTTACACACACTACTACCCCTTCTACCTTTATAACTTATATTGGAAAACCCGAACAGGTGACCCAACAGATAGGTAGAAATATATATATAGTTATATATAAAAATTACAAGTACGCTCTCTCAAGAAAGACACCACTATAGAACCTAGGTATTCACTCAACTTAATGCTTTGATACCAAGTGAAACGACCCGACTTTCTTACCATAGAAAATCGCATCATTTTTAAGAAGGAAAGGGATAGAAAGAGAAAAGAAAGAAGAGAAAGAAGAAACAACATCAGAATCTAAACAGCGGAACGAATAAATTATATTAATAACATAAATATTACATAGTTACAACCACTATCAGTTACACAGATATACATCACATACTAGATAGTTACAAACACATGTCTAGTTATACAACTCAATACAACACAAGAGAACTACTCAGAGAAATCTACACTGCGGAATACTATATATCTACACGCAGAAGCCTCCTGTTCCATTTGCTCCTCCACAATTCGTCAAAGCTAACCTGAATCCCTTGGCTACTCGTAAAAATTTGAGTACCCAAGTCTAAGAAAAACAGAATAAACTCTGGGTCAGACATGGTCAGGTGTGAGTAACAAGTTAAGGTTGCTTAATTTTCAAAACCTTTTGAAAAGAAAGGTGTCACGTAAGACTTCTCATACATACCATGCAAAAGTTTTTACCTTACGCTAACCAAAACATTTGATAGGAAATCCGGTGATATTATAATAGGTCTAGGGTTTTCAAATAAATATGAAATAGCCGAAATTGTTACATTATTAAATTCCATCTACTAGCCACAAAAGTGGGTAATACAATCAAAACCGTTGGCACTTATTGGATTTTGGATTCCATACAATGGCAGGGCTACTGGGGTACCGCCCGGCACAGTACGTGGCCTAGATCAACGTACCGAGGAGTACGCCCGCTCCCCTACAACACCAGGCCGGACCCATTCCTTACTGAACAATTCCGAACAAGACAACCCCGTAGTTGTAGCTAGCAACCACCCACACAGCCGAATATAAAGGAACCTCTAGACAAGGGTAAATCTCACTCTCAAGTGGGGGCTGCCCACGAAGCCTTGCTGCACCTCCCCTGTTTTAGCCATTCCGGTTGATGAGGCTTGAGGCTACGATTACCTTTAGTGAACACATCACTTAGAATGCTAATCGTCCACCTGACGATGTTCTGAAAGCATTCAATCCATACAAGTTCGTTCCGGGTTCGAACGAAACCGAAGGCATTATCTCGTTACACTCATTTTGGAATCACCCTTAGTGTTAACGACGATAACCCTTACACTCTTAATCACCATCTCGAACCTATAAGAACTAGTTTCGTCAAACTCATCACGGAATCAACCCCAGAGTTATGCTGACTTATAGTCCTCACACCTCGAGTCTTCACAAAGCTCTACTTGGATTCACGACCTAACGTTTAATTGGAATCGATGTGGTTTTCGGATATCCAAATATGGAAACCCGATCCCGGTCTCATTGAAATCCAAAGCGTATCTTTTAGGTCCAAGTTGTTTTAAAGTTTAAAACAATTCAATTATCTATATACGCACAGATAGATAACTCACAAATCACAATTGATAATCAACATTATCAAATGAACAGGTAATCCACGTTATCAACATCAAAATAGATAATCCATATATCACCATCACAATAGATAATCTATGTTATCATCACAATGCAACTAAGCATTCATATCACATAACCTGTATCATTTCTGAGATCACAAAGCATCCAAGACAATCAATGTCATCTATTCATACATATGCAATGATTTATCCAAAGCACATCTATAATTAATTTAAATGAATTAAATTAACTATCTCGATCTCTAATTAATTAAAGTGAATTAAATTAATTACTTCATCTTTAATTAATAAATTGAATTAATTACTTCACCAATATAAATCTTGCTTACTCAACCATTCAATTGATTACAATCAATTAATCATTCATTATTAATCACCTTAATTAATCACCCTTGATTAATTACTCTTAATTACATTCATGTAATTATGCTTAATTAATTTCACAAACTAATTATTCTCAACCAAACAGTAATAAATTTTTAATTACTTCAATTAATTAATTAACGATAATTAATTACATTAATCCTTAATTAATTACATTAATTAATTACCTTTAATTACCTATTATTGATTAATTAATCATAATTAATCAACTTTAATTACATCATTAATTATAATAATTAATGATCTTTAATTATACTTAATTAATTATCCTCTTAAATTAATTACCTTAAGTAATTAACTCATAATTATTAATCATCCCAGATTAATTACATTAAGTAATTAACTAACTTAGTTACTTTATTAAACTAAATTAATTATCCCTTAATTAATTTCCTAATTAATCCCTTGATTAATTACTAAGCAATTACATTCCAGATTACTTCATTCTTAAACATCTTCAATTAATTACAACCTGTAATTATCAATCAATTACTTAACCAAGTAATTTCCAAATCATTAATTACATACAGTAATTATCTATAAAACTCAAATGTTTAAAATTAATTAAAATAAATAAATTAAAATAAATTAATTAAAATAAAAAATCACATTTAACTTAATTAGTTACCTTAAGTAATTAATTTCTAAATTACTTCATAAAGTAATTACACTTATTACAATTGATTATTGTTAAATTAATTACTCTAATTAATTATAAAAATTAATCACATTAATTAATTATTAAATAATCCTAGTTAATGACCTTCATTAACCATTCTTTAATTATTTTCATTATGTAATTAACTTAGATTAATTACAAATTAAATTATCTTTAATTATCCATTAATTAAAGTCTAATTATTTAATTAATTAAGTGTTAATTGTCACTTAATTAATCTTTAATTATTTACTTAATTAACCTTGATTAAAACTTAATTACTTAATTAATAATTCCTTAATCATTAATTTAAAAATATAATTCATGATCTTAACTATAAATTGATTAATCATTAATCAATATTTATTAAACCTTAATCAATAATTAATTAAATTAACTAACTATTCCTTAATTACTTTATTAATTAAATAAATTTTCAAAACGTTAATCTTAATTAATTTAAGATAAAATATGTCTAAATTTTGTTCAAAAACAAATTTATTTTAAAACAAATTTTCTTTTGAACTTACTTTTAAATTTCACTTTAAATACATGATTTAAAATGAATATATTTTAAACTAAGTCAAAGTTTAAACAATTTAAAACCTTTTACAAATTTCAAGACAAAATAACAAGTGTTTGTCTTAAAAATTGAAATTCATAAAAATTTTGAAGTTAAATTCATTTCAAATTTTCAATAACTTTAATTTACATTTATTTTAAATCTTTCAAATTTAAACCTTCTTCTAATTTCAAAAACTGAAATCCATTTTTAATTTCCAGATTTTAAATTAAATTTTAAATCTTTCTCTTATTTTACAATTTCAATTTAAGGAGATTTAAACTACTTCCAAAACCAAGTAGTTAAACAAGTTTAAGTTTAAAACTTTATTTCTTATCTAAAACTGAGATATTTAAATTTAACTTGAATTTTAAATTTTAAGTTTAAAGCCAGGTTTAAACTTTCTTAACATTCAAAAGTTTCAGATTTACAAGTTATAAAACTCAGATGCTAAAGGTTTTTTAAATTTTTTTTTACTAAACTCAGATTTTTTGAAAACCTGAAAATGTATAGAACAAACTCGAGAACCATACAAACTGCTTCGAGACAAATGCTGATCTACTTCGAGTCAACAATCAACCTACTTCGAGCAACTCGCAAAACTTCCCCTATAAACAAACTAAACCCAAACACTATCATCAGAACTACATCACCGTGCATATGCACGGTGACCACCGCCTTCTCTGATCATCAGAGATGACCGCACTTCAACCAGAAAGACATCAATGCCTAAACGAAATCATCAGATTGAACCATCAATCAATAAATCAAATTCGAACTCCAATACAAAACCTGGAACATAAAAAATCAGGTTTTCTGCCTCAAACCTGTCAACGGTGATTTCTCACTGCCCCGTCCACCTGACGACTAGCCCCTCCGGCCTCGAACTCATCCATAACCACTCTAACACTTCCCAAAATATTGTAGCACTCGGTCCATCCTTCATCCCGAAATGATTGATTCATCATACCGCTTTCAAACTAGGGTTTAAAAATAGATTTTCAAACTACACCTTCCTTACAGAATTTCAACATCACTAATGATTTTTCTAAGAATCTACAAACCCTCCTCTACAACTCAGAAGAACCCCGAGCTTCCTCAATTCTTAGATCACCATGATTTGCTTAAAATTCATTTTTAGTTAAATATCTAACTGCACTTTCAACTAACACCTAAAAATACAGATTCTTAATTTAAAAATCAATTTTTTGTTATTACTTTTGTTTTATGATACTGAATTACAAATTTAACATGTTTGAGTTTTGATAAATATCACATGCATGATGTTGCCTATGTTTTCCAAAGACAACATCCTGTATTTTTTTTAACTTACTAAAGTTTTAAATGTTGAACTAAGAAAATCAAACAACATTGTTATATAAATTTCCTTATATCAGAAACTAAATTAACAGATAAGGTTTTGTATCACAGATTGCTTGAGAAAAAACAGAACAAACCGGGGATTACAGCATGTACACAAATACATATCAATCTAACTTTTATCAACACACAAACCATGCTTATTTATATCAAAATATTCTAGCATACAACCTATTAAAATTTAAAAATTTAAAATTTACTCACCTTTTTATTTAAAAGATGCAGAGCCTCTGATTGTCCTTTTTGAAATTTGCAGAATAAAATGCAGCATGATCCCTTTTTTAAAGATTGAGTTGCAATCCTGTTTGAAATTGGGATGCTCGTGTTTCCTGACTAAAATTACTTGTATGCAGATGCTTGAATAGGCTTCAATTAGGCTTCAATTTGAGGTTGTGCAGAGAGTAGATGCAGACTTGTACATTTCCAAGTGCATGCAGAGTTTATTTTATCTCCAGGTTTTATAAAAAAGAATGTAGACCTTTTGATTTTTGAGGAAGTTGAATATGCAGATTTTTTTGGATTTTGAGGATGTACAGATTTTGAATATATAGGGTTTGATTTATGCATTGAACATGATTTTGAAGAGGTGTTACTGATTTTAAATATGAAGAGTTTTGAAGTTTTCTTTTTGATTAAGAAAATGAGAAAACAAGTATGAATGAAGATGCAAATTGATATAGATGAATTTTCAGATTTAATTAAATAAAAGAAAAATTAAAACAAAATTTACACTTGTACAAATTTTGTACATTTGTCACATTGTTATGTTAATTTTGAACATTTGTATAATGAGACCTTAAGAATACTACACTTATCTTATTTAGAGTAATTAATATTTAATTTACAAGTTATTATGTGTTGATGTATGTATTAAGCCAAATTAAATTTGTTAGTTAATATTAAATATAAATATAAATTTATAAAATGAAATAAAAACAAACCATGTTTATAAATGAAACTTATACATATAGAAATTAAAACAATTAAAATTTATACTTTGGAATTTTAAATTCAAATTAAATTCAAAATCAATTATTTCCAAATCAATTAATGTATATAAATTCAATTTGAAATAACAATTGCAAATTTTATTCAAAATCTATTTATAAAGACAATACACTATTAATATTGTTTCAATAAATATCTTATTTTTAAATTAAAATCATTTTAAAACAAATTATATTTTTATTACTAAATTATCTATTTTGTTAAGCCATAAAACTTTTTGTTACATCATTCTAAATTTAAAACTCAAGCCAAATTATTTTAAAACATTTAAATATTTTTCTTATCAAATTTAAAGTCATATATTTATTTATTAAATAGTTTTTTAAAAACTCAGTACTAATTTAAATCAAAATTTCCAAATTAAAATGTATATATTAGAATTTTAAAACATTATCCACTAATTAAATTTAAACCAAGATTTATTTATTTAACTTTGGAAAGCTTAAATATTAAATCAAAACAATTTTCAAATTACTACAAATATTAATACTAGAAAAATATGCTTTATTTATTAAAAATAAAATAATGCTAATTTATTTAAAATATAAACCGTATATTTATATCGTAAGTAGAAATCAATTTATTGTTTTTAAAAGATAAAATAACCAATTAAATAATTATTGAAGAAGATTATTAAATCTATTTGAATTATTATTTATAAAATACCAATATCAATTTAATTTTAATACAGATTATTAAATTGATATTGTTAAAAATTCTGGGATATTACAGTTTCAAGGTTTAAAGGTTCAAATATTTACAATAATTTAGTTTGATAAATTTCATTTATACTTCTTATTCAACTTTACTATTATTTAGTTTTGAAATATTCACTTAATCAATCCAATAATCATTTAAATAAAATCTCAAATTACAAATTTAAATAAAACTAAATATCCCATTTCAAGTAATTTAAATTTGAAAGTATTCCTTTAATCACCTTTAAACAAAAATCAAGTTATAAAAAAATATCTTTAAAATCTCAAATTCAATAAGTTTCAAGTAAATTTTATTTAAGTAAAATCCTTAAAAAAATACAATTTCAAATCCATTTCAATCTATCTTCCCAACCTTAATTTATTATAGTTGTAAAAAATCTATTTTTAAAATGTTATTTCAAATAAATACCCAAACAAGTTATATACTACTTAAATTGAATTTTATTAAATTAAATCTTATTATTAAATTTAATTTATATTAAATCTATTTTTATATATTTTAAAATAGAAAAATTATTAGCAAAATCTTAAAAACTATATTTTCAAACTAACTTATAAATTTAAAATTTCCAAAACATATGCTTTTAAAAAATCAAAAATTTAGACATATATAAACATAACATTTATATATTATATTTTAAAAATAATTATTTATTATATTTTAAAAATCATTACTTATTAAAACCATATATATCCTTTCGAAACCTTGGAAATCGTTTTCAACATATAGACCAACGGTGCCGCATATTATTTTCTATCTTTTGGTCAAGTGATGCGGATATTTATCGTTTCAATCCGCAATTTAAATATTTATGAGTATATATAATTTCAACCCACAACCCCAATATTTAAAATAAATGAAAATTGCTTAGGTTTATCATTTCAACCCGTAATGATTTTCTCCTAATCTATAATATCGTTCGGGCATGTGTCATTTCAACACATAGGGATTTCTAAACTAACAGAAACATGCAAAGTGAGAACAGATATGATAAAAATATAACATATCAACAACAAACGCATAACATCAATAACAAATTTAATTAATATATAAACGACAAGTGATGGTGTCAGCTGTCATAGATGAATAGATATGGATAATGGCATATCATAGATAGCAATAAAAAATAAGCAGTTCAAATTTAACAGCATATTTCAATGTGAATTAAATTTATTAAATATAATAATGTTAATCATGAGTGATCGCTAACCTTTCTAGGCTAGAGAAATTTGATAGTGAACTGAGCTGCGAATCCAAGCAACAAATTCCAAAGTAAAGTACGATGAAAATGAATTTTGACGATCAAAGAAAAGCTGGAAGTTTGGAATTGATGGAAACAAATCAACACTAGCTCAATACAATCTGATCAAAATATATATTATATACAAAAGTTTTCTCTTAAATCAATTTAAAAAAATAAAAATAAATTCTATATATATGTGTGTGTGAAGCCATATCCATACAAAACTTATATTTCCAAAAACCCGACATAAATAAGAACCTTATGATTTCGATATATATACAACATGAAACTTTGATATATATACGAACTTATTTAGATATATTCAAAACTGATAAATATTATATATGAAACCTTATATATTTTCTTTTGTAAACCATATATGAAACTCATATATTCACAACTTTGTGGCATACATAATTGAACATATAAGAAACTTTATAAATATATATCTAAAATAGGAAATTTTCCTCACGGACAACTTTTAGGACTTTTTTGGATGTAGAACAGCCCGCTAATAATTTTCTCACAAGGACGCACGCACGTATTTTCCTTCCAGCCCAGTTTCGTGCGCTTCTTCTTCTTCCTTTCGACCAAATTTTTCTGTCGCGAGCCAATATCTCTCTCGCAATCAAAATATTTATCGACCTTGTTCGGTCATTTCAATTTCGTTCTTCTGAAAATTGTAGTTCATCTATCATATTTTTCTCATTCGCGTTTGTCGATCAAGTTCTTTTCATATTTCTATTGTGATCTCGTTTTTCTTCACAGTTTTGATATAAAGTTGTGATAGAGTGGAATAGTATCGTATTTTAGGTTCAGTTTCTGGGTATCATTTTTATTTTTTCTTAGTATCATTTTTATTATTATCAGTAACTACATATCAGTTTTGTATGCGGTAGGTATCAATTTTGTGAAATGGAAAAATTAATGTTCTAAATTGCATATATTTTTACTAATGTTTATTTTTTATTTTTTTTGCAGTGATGATAACAGTCTTCTTTGTCTATTTGTGTTGAATAATAACGCTTTTAGCACACGATTGTCTATCGATTGCTCTTTATATGATTTAAAGAATGAGATATGTCGATGTTGGTCTCAACTAACTCCTTCTATTCAGATTCCTTATGTATTTGGGGACAAATCTATTATGGTTAACACAGATTCTGATATTCAGAGTATAATTTGTTTTCAGTTATACAAGAACTGTTCTTTTTTTGGTTTTACTGTTAAGGTTAAAGGTTTTGAATTGGAATATGTTGATGGTGCTTCTACTTAAAGTTCATCTAATGTTTGTGCTTCTTCATCTTCTACTGGATTTGTCTATTCAAATGTTGTAGTTAATGGTAAAAGTTATTTAAAAGATATGTTGAGGAGAGGATCATCATCCTATTATTTCAAAATAAAGACAATAAGTTATTTGTGAAACAAATTATGTTGAAACATAACAATAGGTTGGGTATTAGCTGTAGTGAAATATCTTTAGTCAAATATGTAACGATTTCAAGTTTGCAGTAAATAAGTATCGGTTTGCAGTAACTATGTATCGGTTTGTACTAAGTAGGTATCAGCTTTCTGTAAGTAGGTATCATTTTATTTTCACGTAGGTATCAGTTTTTGTAAGTAGGTATCAGTTTTTGTAACTAGGTATCGGTTTTTTGGAAGTATCAGATTACAACTAAATGATACTGACAATTATTTTACCAAACGATTTACACTAAATGATACTGACTATTATTTGTTGTAAGTAGGTATCAGTTTGTTGTAATTATCAGCTTTTTCTTTTACCAAATGATTTATAGGTATTATTTTTGTAATATCTATTATGTTATAAAGTTATAATGTTTCTAATTTTACCGAATTAAGTTTTTCTTCTTCTGATTCTTCATCTGCAACTTTTTTCTCTTCTTCTTTCTGAGATTTTTCCTGTTTAACTTTTTTGATAATATTAGAATTCAATTAACAGTATGAAATTGTTAGTATTAGTATTATATTTTGCATCAGTTACCACAGTTTCTGTTTGCTTTTTCTTTTGAATCAATTTTTCATTTCTTCTTTTCGTTCTTTGTTCTCATATTTTCTTCAACGATTTTCTCTGCAGCTATTTATTGCTGCATGTTCTTTTCTTTATTCTGTGCAAAAATATTCAATGTTACTATAATAAAACTATACTAACTTTGTTATACTTGATTTTATAGTATCAGTTGCTGTATTTTTTCATGTATTCTTTTTGTTCTTTTTTCTTTATTTTTCGTTTCATCTTCTATTGATGTAGGTTTTCTAAGTTTTAACTTATTTCTTTTTTCCTTTATTGTCTTTGCTATCATTTGCACTAGAGGTAGGTTTTTCTCTTCTATTATTGCGTTTTATTTTTTAATATCTACTGTTGGAAGTGATTCGACATTTCAGTTTTCATTTTGTTGTTTCACTTCCGACGTAGCTAGGGTTTCTTTGACTGTCGATTGTTGTGCTCGTTGTTCGACGACTGTCGATTGTTGTGGTTGTACTGGAGATGTAGGTTTGCTTCTAGTTGGTGGTGCCATTTTTTTCGAACAAAATTTCGTCATATTCTGAGTTAAAGCAAGGATGAGGAAGATGAACGGAATTCTTTATTTTGTTTTAAATTTTATTTGGGCTTTGTGCTTTATCCTTACGGTAAAATCTTTGTGCGTGTGTCCTTGTGGGTAATTATTTACTTTAATTTGTCCTTTAAAAAAATTTACTGTAAAAACCCGATATTTTTAGCCATTCGCATCCACACATGCCGGACTTGAATTGCTCAAAATACCGCATTGTAAATAAATTTGGAGCAAATGAAATACAATCACAGACACAAAAATATCAGAATAACTCGCGGCGGAAATTAAAATACCATAGTAGTTCATGAAGCTACTATAACAAACTCTCAAAACATAATACATAATATCAGTCTGAAAAACATATATAATAGAAATCTCAAATACATATCAGTTTATAAATACCAGAGCTGAAATAGAACAACTGAAACTGAAAGGGAACAGATAATTAGACAAGTAGAATCTCCAGCAATTCCTAGCTCCAGAAAAGAAATCCAAAGCTAAGCTGTAAATACTCAGGCTGACCCGAGCGTAAAATAAAACACAAAACACTCAAGTCAGGACATATATACTTATCTAATGTAAACCAACTCAAGTGAACTGTAGTAGTAATGCACTATAACTTAAAGGATGCTTGGGATCGCCCATCCTCTAAGGATCAGTTAAAACATAAATTTAATACATCCCGTGGTTAAAATTCAAAAATGTTATTTTATACTTCTAAATCAAATATCAATTTCAAAGTTCAATATCATTTCAAATTCATTTCAAATATCAAAACATCATATCTTTCCAAAACCACATTCATTTTATTTAATTTAAATATTCTTCCAAGTCACATTTCAAAATGGTTTATATTTCAAACCAAATTACTTCATTTAAACCATTAAAATTTGAAGTCATTATATTTAAAATCAAATATTTAATTCCCAAAATTTTAGCCCTTTCAAAGTTCATTTATTCACTTAAATTTATTAAAACAGTGAAAATTCAACTTTCACACCACGTAGAAAATGCTACGGAAAGTTATGATTAAAAATAATTCAATTAGCAAAAGACAGCATGCAAAATGCTATAATAGGTTTAGATTTCAATTAAAACTTTAGTTAAGTCCAACAACTACAACACTCGCAAAGAGCTCTAATAGCCGTTAGTTCTGTAACGACCCATAGATTTCATAAGATTTAATTTGGTTAAATAAAAAAGTTTGTAATTTAAGGTTAACAATATAAAAAAATGAAATTCCAATTCAATGAAATAATGTAAAAGGTTGTGATTTGATTTTGATGGAATATGAGAAAAACAAGAGTAAGTATTGAATAATATGTTATTTATTTAGGGCATTGAATAAGAATTTGTAAGCAAATTGTCATTTATGGTAATACTGTGATATAAGCTAATAAATTTGATTTCAATGCAACACCCATCAATGAATGTAATGAAATAGGATTTAGGAAAATGTATACTAGGTTATAAATCAAATAGAAGGAAACTAACGTATATATCGAATTGATTAAAGCATAAGTATACATTGAATAGAAATTCAATGTACAGTTAATGGTAATTTAAAAACTTACTTATAGCAAAAATTGCATAAGATTCAATAAATTATGTAGTGGAAAGATTTTACCTAGATATACTCTGAATATTAGAAAATAAAGGAAGATATTAAATTGATTAATGTAGTATAACATTGTTTAACTGTAAATGGGAATAAATTTAAAGAATTATGTTAATGCAAGTGGATCATTTATAAACAAAAATGAAACATTCTAATTTAATAGAGATATTCAAATGTTAAGACTTATTTTAAGGGTAATAAATTGGATTTAATTGGAATTTGTTATATTTGGTTTAAATATGAAAGGAGTATACAAAAGTAACTGTGAATAGTGAAGTCGCAACTGTAAATGGAAGAAATTGAAATAAGGGGCAGTAAACATTGAATAAATTAATAGTAGTAAATGCCAACATTGAATTGTAATAAATATAATTAAGTATTACAAGTGGGTGAACGTAAAGATAAGGGTTAAGAGTGTGGAATAGGTATTAAAATAACTATAAAGTGTAAATGTAAGTTTTTATAGAGACATGAATTATTTGAAGGAAAATAATTGGAAAAGGGGGGATTGGGCTAAGGCAATGTTATTGACTGTTTGAAACCTTATTTAATATGGGGAACAAATTTAGCATAAGCAAAACCAATGCAAATATTAAATTTATCAGTGAAGGAATAATAATAAATAGTAATCAATTCAAATTTATGTAACAATAGAAATGTGAAATTTGGGGAATAGATTCAAAGTTATGAATGAGTTATTAAAATAATGCATAATAGTGCAAATTTAATGAATCAATGGGAGTATAGATTTAAGTATAGAAAACGATATTTTTAGTTTAATTTAAAGTATTGCAAAATAAATGAAATTAACATTAAATATTATGTTTATATAGATTAAACTAAAATTCAAGAATAGTAGAACAATAGATTTTGAACCCAACCAGGAACCCATCTACTTAAAATTTATAGATGGAACAAGCATTGATTATTTAATTTAATTGAAATTTTGGGAACTAAAATTTATAATTTTGTGAATTCAATGAAATTTATCATATAAAGTGAGATTTACATTTGACTCGATAAATTTGTTTTCTCTATACTGACATTTAGATTGGTTAAAATCATTGTAAACATTTGAGAAATACAAAGATGATAAAATTTCCAATTCTAGAATTTAAATTATGAAATTTGGATTTAATCAATTAATTAATCAATATAAAAATAGCCATTTTGTCCACGGACTCGGATTTCGACGAAACTAGTTTCATCGGATCCGTAACGGTGAATTATAATAATGTTTCAAGTTTCGTAGCGATCAGACTTGTCATTTGATCGTACGGACTCGAAACGCCTTGAAATTTATGCATTGTAATCAATTGAATTTGAAAATATTGATTTCAGCACAACTTCTTCATACTATCGAATTTGGACGTGAAACTTTTTTCATCGCGTTCGGAATATTTTAAAACACCTATTTGGATATATGGGTTTAACAAATTTCGTTCCGGGGTCAGAACGGGCTTTTTCGGGCCAATTACCGTTTAACGCGTTTATAATTCGTGCCCACCTATTCTATTGCAGTTTGTCTATAAATAGGCTGTGATAAACCCTAGCCTCCATCTATTATCATTTGTTTGTACGTTCTTTTTCTTCAACTCTTTCTCTTCCTCAATGGATGTAAATTTCAGATCAAATTCTATTCAAAAATCAAAGCTAAAAATTTAAAGTTATCAGAAAATTCCGAAAAAAATATAAGTGGAAGTTCTCGATGTACGTAATCTGCTGGTATGATTCGTTTTTCAATTCGATGCATCGTTTGACCAGAAATCGCGGTCAAAATTGATTTGGGCGTTTTTGACTGGTGAGTCTGATCGGAAAATCCTTTCTGGGTTTTGTAGAGAGGCTAGCGCTTTGTTCATCGGCGAAGTTTGGAGGCGAATTGACGGTCGGATTTGCGGCAAAACGCGGTCAAAGGGCCGGTCAAAGGGGAGGTTGCGTGCGTGTTCGAGGCGGCTACGGATGAATGCGCGCGCTCTGTCTGCTTGTGGAAGATAGTGACATGGCAAGCTTTGTAATGTGTTCTCTTCCTTTTGTTTTTTATATTTTTTTTTCTATCGCATTTAATCGCATAACTTTCTCATACGAACTCCATTTCTAGTGCGGCTTTTTTTGTTAGGATCGTATTGAAATTCCAGATCTTTTGACGTAGGTTTGGACTGATTTGGAGACCGTCGAATTTTTGGGTTTAAATCGAATTTAAATTCGATTTAAATTCAAAAGGTGGGTGTTTTAACCCACTCACAACTTCTAGAATTTCTTATGTTAGTTAATTTGACTTAAGATATGAGTAGAAATTTATTTATGATTGTTTGGCATGTTTTATTCATCATCTCGGTTAATTCGCATTCATTTAATTTAACTGTTAATTAATTTTATTTATTGCATATAAATTGACAGTTTAAATTTATTTATTTGCATATAAACTGCTAGTTTAACAGTTATTGAATTTAGTATTGAATATAAACTGTTATTTAATACATGTTATTTATTTTCTGTATAATTTATATGCTCAATATCGATGATTGTTTAAATTGGATGATGATTGCAAATGATGGTTGATGATTGATATTTGGATGAATGGATGCTACATTTATATTATATAAACTGCAAGTCATCCTGCATTTCCATTTCATTCGGGATTGCGGTTTGAAATAATATACAGCCGCATTTTTATTTTAAATTGCGGATTGAAATGATAAACATCTGTATCACTTGACCATGGGGTATAAAATTTTATACAGGCACCACGGTATATATATATAAAAATAAATTTTGAAATGATTTTTCTATGGTTTTGTAAAGCTATATATATGGTTTATGGGATATTGATTTGGTTATTGATAAAGGTTATTTATATATAGTAATTTCCGGGTTTTAAGCTTTGTATAACTTTGATTTGAAGTATAAAATAAAGTTTGATTTTTTTTAGATCAAATACGATTAAGCATTTCTTTAAAATTTTATTTTTGGAGTTCTATTGACTTAAATGAGAATAAGGTTGGAAGATGAATATTAAGTTAAATTGAAATTTAATAAAAAGGTTATAAATTTTTAAAGGATATGATTTTTATAACTTGATTTTTGTGTAGAGTGATTTAAATGAATATCAGGTTGATTTAAATAAATACATAATAAATTGAAAGATTTTTCAGTTATGTGAAGTTAAAGGTTTTCTTAAATGATATTGAATTCATTAAGTCAATATTTCAAGTCTAAATAATAAGTAATTGAATTTAATATATATGGGTTTGTCAAATGAGTTTGTTTTGAAATGGTGAAATATTTAAAGCTTTGAAACATAAGAATTGAAATGGTATTTGGAAGTTTAAATCGATTTTTGAAATTGATTTGAGAAATTTAAAGAAGCTATTTTGTTTTATAATAGAAATTTAATATTTAACCATTTGAGAGATGGAAATTTGTTTCGAAGTATGATTTTCAAGGTAGTATAAGTTAGAAATATTATATTCCTGTGTTTTGATTTCTAAATATTTTACTTTGAAAACCCTATGATTTTGGAAAGAATATATACTGGAAAATAAAATGTCATTATATTGGTTTGGGCCTAAATGATATCATATTGCTTTGGGGTTTTAAAAATATAAACGATATCATATTTATATGGGTTTAAAATGGATATTTTATTCTGGTTTTAAAGTGTAATTATTTTAAATGACCGCGGTGTTATAATAACGTTTAGTTGTTGAAGAGACCGGGATCGGAAGTTGTCATACTCTCTGCCACCTCCGAAAACCACCTTAACAACCGTGTACGCGGTGGAGATTCCAGAATGAAGTAGGTTGGTGACAGCGTTTCCTATAAGGTAAATACGTGGACCCAACTCCCGTGAGTTGGCATAAGGTGGCTAAAACAGGAGCGATTCTTGGGCCAATGAGGTCTTTCCTCTGATCGAACGCACTCCTTCGATACTATACTCCGACTTTGGTTTGATTCGGTGGCCACTGTTGATTTCTTTGATTTTGGGGGTGTTTGTTTGAGGTGGACGGTAGCTGCGTGCTGCGCGTTTCTACCAGCCCGGATAGCAATTGGTATATCTACCCTGGCATTGCCTAGTTGTGCCGTGTCACCTACCCTAGCGCGCCTTGTACGAGTTTCTATTTGTGTCGTACCTATGGAGTATCCTCTGGTAGCCTCCCGATCAGGAGGTATTACGGTACTGTATAGACTATTGGCATTATTTGTGTTAAGGGCTATATGGGTAACCCCTTAACGCTATTAAAAAGTAAGTTTATTTTACAATTAGACACTATTATAATAGCGCAATATACTACATAGTAAATAGTTTAACGGATCCTTAGGAGATGTAAATCCCGAGCATCTCTTGAGTTACTACACTCATATTTATTTCTGTTAATTTAACACACATAAGATCTTTTAGTTCCGACTCGAGCGTTTTTGTCTCTTCAAATTCGCTCGGGTCAGTCCGAGCGTTTCAGGATTTGAAGATTTAGCTCTGGAGGACGAAGACGAAGATGTACATTATTATTATTTATACTAGTGCACTACACACTATTCCGCTGCATTGTTATTGGTATGTATAACTCTGATATGTATTATATAAATGTTTTGTAAACAGATTTATAAACTGTATATTTTATTATTATATTTTATCCTTCCGCTGCGAGATTCTGTTTTCTTTTATTCCTTTCTTGTTTTTTTATTTACCCCATAACAATCCGCCCTTCCGTATGGTTTGAATCGGTATGTGTGTCGATTTTAAATCATGCGAAAAGGCAGGATGTTACAGTTGGTATCAGAGCTTTGGTTTAGCGATAAACCTTAGCTTTGTGGGGTTTGACTCTTTACTAATAGGATAGTAATACCCTATGGGAGTCACTGAGTGTATATATACGAGAGAGCGTATTTGTAGTGATATAAAATGGTTTTTATATTGTGTTAATCTGTTCCGTTTTGTATTTATAAATTCTGGTTGGTGCATGGGACGCTGTCACATCAATAGGGATTTCTAAACACTTAATAGGACAGACCGACATAAAATTTATTTTTATTATAGGTGAATGAAATAATTTTGCCTATTATATTTTCTATATATAAAATAAATTTTTTCAAATGGTATCTATATTTGGTTGCAATATATTGTTTTTTAGGAATAAAATTTATAAATAATAGGTAAAATAAGATTTAAAATAAATTGAATGAAATTTGGAAATTTTAGAACTTAAGCCCGTGATTTGGAAAAAATGCTTTCAAAGGATTTTGAAGTATAATAATAGTATTTAGAAATATTTTCTGATATAAATATTTCAATATAATTTGAAAGTATGGTTTTAAAGAAATTTTGGAAAGAAATAAGTTGCACTTTCCTCTCTGTTGCTGGAAAATAATTTCGGTGATGAGTGCACGCATCATCGACATTCATTTCCTAGTTTCGAAGGGGGAAGGCAATTGTAGTAGTTCTACTGCAGATTTACTTTTGAAAATATATAAATTTTGAATTTTTTAAATATAATTAGAGATATAAAAGTTGTAAGAATATATTTATCTATTAATTTCAAATAATTTGAAATTTAACCCGGTATTAAATTCTTAAATTTCCATTAAAAAATTGTTTCAATTATTACAATGAAATGAAAGGTTAGTAATTAATAATTGGAACCTTTAATTAAAGTAAAAAATTTAATATAATAGGAAGACAAGTAATGGAAACAAGTGTTTGTAAACCTTAGTAAATGAATTAATGAAATTCTTCATTTATAAGAATTGATGTTATAAGGTTACGAATTTGGTGTAATTAAAATGTTACTATTATTAAATATAAGAGAAATGTAAACATTAAATAGATGAATGGAATTAAAAGAAAGTTGAAATTGTAACTTATAAAACGAATATATAATTATTGAACCATAAATTAATTAAAGGAATTGAGAAGAAACTTGTATAATTTTCACTTACATTCTTAAAGCATATATATAACTTACCATATAATAAAAGTTACAGTGTTAGTAAGAAAATGTAAGGGGGAAATCTTACATGTAAAGCTTGAGGTAATGAAAGTATTTAATGAATTTGTTGTAATAAATGGGAATTTAATGTTATAAATTTAATTTGTAAATTGAAATTTTACCATAATTAAAGGTAAGTATTATAATTAGATGATTTTAAAACTTAAGTAAATAGAATGAAATTCTATAATAAATGAAACTGTGAGAAATAAATAAATAAAATTTAGAAATGCGTAAATGGAATGCAATAAAAAGAAACTTATATGACATTAAAATGAAAGATGAATATTGTAAGTAATAAATGAAAATAAATGAGGTAATCACTCAATGAATGAAAGAAAGAAAATCAAACAACTAAAGTATGAAATAAAATTTATAATAAGTTAAATTGATTTGTTGGGTTGAATTGTTATTGTTTGATTTATGGTTGGTCAGGTAACGAAATTCGAAATTGTTGGATGAATAAATAATTTATTTCGTTCCATCTAAGACTGTAGAGTAAATGATGCACTTGATAGTTATTTTTCACTCCGTACAATTTCAAATTTTGAACCTTAACAACAATTTGCTTGTTGATGGAATGGTTGTTTTGTTTCTTGTGTATGCTGTTTGTTGAAATGGATGGTTGTGTATTGATTTGTTGTTAGTGATTGAAACCACTTAATTATTTCACTTTATATAAATTGTTAACCCTTTAGATTTTATAAGTGAAATGCAATAATGGAAGCAATTGCTACTGCTTTTGGTTCCATAAATTAAGCGTAAATTGCCCGACAATAGGTACGTTTTCGGATTACAATTTATAGCGCTATTTTATATATTTTCCCGTGTTGGGATATACCATTTTGGATATAATAGGTGATATTTTGTTATATTTAATATTATATTTTTCCCGAGCCTCTCCGTACAAAGGGGACTCTGCCAAAATTTGTCGAAAATTTGAAAATGTTTTTCAAACTTTAATAATTTACTTATAAAAGATTTAAATGGGTATAAATTGGTATATTTTATTTTAAGTTATTTTATTTTGTAAGCCTATTTGTTTATAAATTTAATATTTAAGAAAGATATAATGATTTCTTATTTCTTCTATTCCCTTCCTTTCCTTTTCGGGGACGAAAAGTTTTGAGTGGGGGAGAGTGTAACGACCCGTAGATTTCATAAGATTTAATTTGGTTATATAAAAAAGTTTGTAATTTAGGGTTAACAATATAAAAAAATGAAATTCCAATTCAATGAAATAATGTAAAAGGTTGTGATTTGATTTTGATGGAATATGAGAAAAACAAGAGTAAGTATTGAATAATATGTTATTTATTTAGGGCATTGAATAAGAATTTGTAAGCAAATTGTAATTTATGGTAATATTGTGATATAAGCTAATAAATTTTATTTCAATGCAACACCCATCAATGAATGTAATGAAATAGGATTTAGGAAAATGTATACTAGGTTATAAATCAAATAGAAGGAAACAAACGTATATATCGAATTGATTAAAGCATAAATATGCATTGAATAGAAATTGAATGTACAGTTAATGGTAATTTAAAAACTTACTTACAGCAAAAATTGCATAAGATTCAATAAATTAAGTAGTGGAAAGATTTTACCTAGATATACTTTGAATATGAGAAAATAAAGGAAGATATTAAATTGATTAATGTAGTATAACATTGTTTAACCGTAAATGGGAATAAATTTAAAGAATTATGTTAATGCAAGTGGATCATTTATAAACAAAAATGAAACATTCTAATTTAATAGAGATATTCAAATGTTAAGACTTATTTTAAGGGTAATAAATTGGATTTAATTGGAATTTGTTATATTTGGTTTAAATAGGAAAGGAGTATAGAAAAGTAACTGTGAATAGTGAAGTCGCAACTGTAAATGGAAGAAATTGAAATAAGGGGCAGTAAATATTGAATAAATTAATAGTAATAAATGCCACCATTGAAATGTAATAAATATATTTAAGTATTACAAGTGGGTGAACGTAAAGATAAGGGTTAAGAGTGTGGAATAGGTATTAAAATAACTATAAAGTGTAAATGTAAATTTTTATAGAGACATGAATTATTTGAAGGAAAATAATTGGAAAAGGGGGGATTGGGCTAAGGCAATGTTATTGACTGTTTGAAACCTTATTTAATATGGGGAATAAATTTAGCATAAGCAAAACCAATGCAAATATTAAATTTATCAGTGAAGGAATAATAATAAATAGTAATCAATACAAATTTATGTAACAATAGAAATGAGAAATTTGGGGAATAGATTCAAAGTTATGAATGAGTTGTTAAAATAATGCATAATAGTGCAAATTGAATGAATCAATGGGAGTATAGATTTAAGTATAGAAAACGATATTTTTAGTTTAATTTAAAGTATTGCAAAATAAATGAAATTAACGTTAAATATTACGTTTATATAGATTAAACTAAAATTCAAGAATAGTAGAACAATAAATTTTGAACCCAACCTGGAATCCGTCTACTTAAAATTTATAGATGGAACAAGCATTAATTATTTAATTTAATAGAAAGTTTGGGAACTAAAATTTATAATTTTGTGAATTCAATGAAATTTATCATTTAAAGTGAGATTTACATTTGACTCGATAAATTTGTTTTCTCTATACTGACATTTAGATTGGTTAAAATCATTGTAAACATTTGAGAAATATAAAGATGATAAAATTTTCAATTCTAGAATTTAAATTATGAAATTTGGATTTAATCAATTAATTAATCAATATAGAAATAGCCATTTTGGCCACGGACTCGGATTTCGACGAAACCAGTTTCATCGGATCCGTATGGTGAATTATAATAATGTTTCAAGTTTCGTAGCGACCAGACTTGTCGTTTGATCGTACGGACTCGAAACGCCTTGAAATTTATGCATTGTAATCAATTGAATTTGAAAATTTTGATTTCAGCATAACTTCTTCATACGATCGAATTTGGACGTGAAACTTTTTCCATTGCGATCAGAATATTGTAAAACATCTATTTGGATATATGGGTTTAACAAATTTCGTTCCGGGGTCGGGCTTTTTTGGGCCAACTACCGTTTAGCGCGTTTATAATTCATGCCCACCTATTCTATTGCAGTTTGTCTATAAATAGGCTGTGATAAACCCTAGCCTCCATCTATTATCATTTGTTTGTATGTTCTTTTTCTTCAACTCTTTCTCTTTCTCAGTGGATGCAAATTTCAGATCAAATTCTATTCAAAAATCAAAGTTAAAATTTGAAGTTATCAGAAAATTCCGAAAAAATATAAGTGGAAGTTCTCGATGTACGTAATCTGCTGGTGTGATTCGTTTTTCAATTCGATGCATCGTTTGACCAGAAGTCGCGGTCAAAATTGATTTGGGCGTTTTTGACTAGTGAGTCTGATCGTAAAATCCTTTATGGGTTTTGCAGAGAGGCCAGCGCTTTGTTCATCGGCGAAGTTTGGAGGCGAATTGACGGTCGGATTTGCGGCAAAATGCGGTCAAAGGGCCGGTCAAAGGGGAGGTTGCGTGCGTGTTCGAGGCGGCTATAGGCGAATGCACGCGCGTTGTCTGCTTGTGGAAGATAGTGACGTGGCAAGCTTTGCAATGTGTTCTCTTCCTTTTGTTTATTTTTTTTCAATCGCATTTAATCGCACAACTTTCTCATACGAACTTCGTTTCACGTGCGGTTTTTTTTTGTTAGGATCGTATTGAAATTCCCGATCTTTTGACGCTGGTTTGGACAGATTTGGAGACCGTCGAA
Source organism: Allium cepa (assembly GCA_030765085.1). NCBI lineage: Eukaryota > Viridiplantae > Streptophyta > Magnoliopsida > Asparagales > Amaryllidaceae > Allium > Allium cepa. The sequence goes on along the minus strand of CM060928.1, from coordinate 80,869,116 downwards.
TTTTAGGGTTTAAATCGGATTTAAATTCGATTTAAATTCAAAAGGTGAGTGTTTTAACCCACTCACAACTTCTAGAATTTCTTATGTTTGTTAATTTGACTTAAGATATGAGTAGAAATTTATTTATGATTGTTTGGTCTGTTTTATTCATCATCTCAGTTAATTCGCATTTATTTAATTTAACTGTTAATTAATTTTATTTATTGCATATAAATTGACAGTTTAAATTTATGTATTTGCATATAAACTGCTAGTTTAACAGTTATTAAATTTATTATTGAATGTAAACTGTTAGTTAATACACGTTATTTATTTCCTGTATAATTTATATGCTCTATATCGATGATTGTTTAAATTGGATGATGATTGCAAATGATGGTTGATGATTGATATTTGGATGAATGGATGCTACTTTTATATTATATAAACTACAAGTCATCATGCATTTCCATTTCATTCGAGATTGCGGTTTGAAATAATACACAACCGCATTTTTATTTTAAATTGCGGATGGAAATGATAAACATCCGTATCACTTGACCATAGGGTAGAAAATTTTATACAAGCACCGCGGTATATATATATAAAAAAATTTGAAATGATTTTTCTATGGTTTTGTAAAGCTATATATATGGTTTATGGGATATTGATTTGGTTATTGATAAAGGTTATTTATATATAGTAATTTCCGGGTTTTAAGCTTTGTATAACTTTGATTCGAAGTATAAAATAAAGTTTGATTTTTTTAGATCAAATACGATTAAGCATTTATTTAAAATTTAATTTTTGGAGTTCTATTGACTTAAATGAGAATAAGGTTGGAAGATGAATATTAAGTTAAATTGAAATTTAATAAAAAGGTTATAAATTTTTAAAGGATATGATTTTTATAACTTGATTTTTGTGTAGAGTGATTTAAATGAATATCAGGTTGATTTAAATAAATACATAATAAATCGAAAGATTTTCCAGTTATGTGAAGTTAAAGGTTTTCTTAAATGATATTGAATTCATTAAGTAAATATTTCAGGTCTAAATAATTAGTAATTGAATTTAATATATATGGGTTTGTTAAATGAGTTTGTTTTGAAATGGTGAAATATTTAAAGCTTTGAAACATAAGAATTGAAATGGTATTTGAAAGTTTAAATCGATTTTTGAAATTGATTTGAGAAATCTAAAGAAGCTATTTGGTTTTATAAAATAAATTTAATATTTAACCATTTGAGAGATGGAAATTTGTTTCAAAGTACGATTTTCAAGGTAGTATAAGTTGGAAATATTATATTCCTGAGCTTTGATTTCTAAATATTTTACTTCGAAAACCCTATGATTTTGGAAAGAATATATACTGGAAAATAAAATGTCATTATATTGGTTTGGGCCTAAATGATATCATATTGATTTGGGGTTTTAAAAATATAAACGATACAGTATTTATATGGGTTTAAAATGGATATTTTATTCTGGTTTTAAAGTATAATTATTTTAAATGACCGCGGTGTTATAATAACGTTTGGTTGTTGAAGAGACCGGGATCGGAAGTTGTCATACTCTCTGCCAACTCCGAAAATCACTTTAATAACTGTGTACGCGGTGGAGATTCCAGAATGAAGTAGGTTGGTGACGGCGTTTCCTATAAGGTAAATACGTGGACCCAACTCCCGTGAGTTGGCATAAGGTGGCTAAAATAGGAGCGATTCTCGGGCCAATGAGGTCATTCCTCTGATCGAATGCACTCCTTCGATACTATACTCTGACTTTGGATTGATTCAGTGCGCACTATTGATTTCTTTGATTTTGGGGTTGTTTGTTCGAGGTAGGCGGTAGCTGCGCGCTGCGTGTTTCCACCAGCCCGGATAGCAATTGGTATATCTACCCTGGCATTGCCTAGTTGTGCCGTGTCACCTACCCTAGCGCGCCTTCTACGAGTTTCTATTTGTGTCGTACCTATGGAGTATCCTCTGGTAGCCTCCCGATCAGGAGGTATTACGGTACTGTATAGACTATTGGCATTATTTGTGTTAAGGGCTATATGGGTAACCCCTTAACGCTATTAAAAAGTAAGTTTATTTTACAATTAGACACTATTATAATAGCGCAATATACTACATATGAAATAGTTTAACGGATCCTTAGGAGATGTAAATCCCGAGCATCTCTTGAGTTACTGCACTCATATTTATTTCTGTTAATTTAACTCACATAAGATCTTTTAGTTCTGACTCGAGTGTTTTTGTCTCTTCAAATTCTCTCGGGTCAGTCCGAGCGTTTCAGGATTTGAAGATTTAGCTCTGGAGGACGAAGACGAAGATGTATATTATTATTATTTATACTAGTGCACTTGTAACGACCCAGAATTTTGAATAATTTAATTTGAGAATATTTAATTAATTTTAAATATTTGAATGATTGTTTGAATTGAATTTCAAATTATCAGAATGAATTTAGCGATTAATTTATAGAATTTAATCTATTTGAAAGTTGAATAAAATTCTGAATCTTCAATTTTAAGCCGATTAAAAATATTTCAAAGGCTTGTAAAATTTATATTGATAATATTGAAGGTTATAGGAGCTTCAGAATTTAATTTGGAAGTGAATTGTTCAGTTTTGAAATTAAATCGTTTGAATCGATATTTAAAAATAGCCGTCCGAGGCACAGTCTCGGAATTCGACGAAGCCAGTTCCGTTGGGTCCGCAATATTGAATTATTCTCGGATTTCAAATTTCGTATTTTTCGGAGTTAATATGTGAGCACACGGTGTGTAAACGCATTGAATTTTTATCGAATTCAATTTAAATTTAAATATAAATTTAAGTCAAACACAGCACGTTCTCTTCTCTACAATTATTCCTAGAACCACGCCTAGAATCACGAAGGAAAAAAAATCGTGAAAAGCATACCCCTTCATCTCCAAGCATGGCCGCGTACTTTTTTTTTGTTTTCTCGTTCAAAATAAATAGATGGCCGAAGCCAGAAATCAAAAGAAGGAAAGACAAATAAACAATAATGGCCGATCATTTCCAGGCAAATAAAAATTCCAAAACAAAATCTCGTTCCCTCCTCACTCTAAAAAATCAAACCAATCGAGAGAGTCGCGTCCCTCTTTCAATTCCAACACCGAAAACCCTAAGGCAGCAACATCAAATCGAAAAGGGGATTCTCGAGCACGATGGCGATTCACGATTTGGAGTGGCGGCAGCACTGAAGCGAGGCCGTGCTCATCGTGGTCGCGATTGGGATAGCGGCTGTAACGCCCCACCCCGAGACCCACCTTAGTAAAGAGAATTAACGAGTAATTCCGTCTACTAAAGCGGAGAATAGGGCTGGTTAAGAGCGACCATCTATAACTTTGTCTTAAACATCTACTGAATACGTCGATAAATGCAATATAATTTTTCTTTCCTATCTCAATAGATCGACATACATAGTAAATGTTTAATCCAAAACTATAGGCGGTTGACGGATCTATCGGAACAAAATACAATAACTAAATGTAAAGCACATCACAGAACAGTAATCGACATCCTATATATACATATACACTGATACATGTTTAGTACAATACAATATGAATACAATAAAAGTGGTACTCTACCACACCATATACATCAAATCAAATGTAAAAACATCAGAGTATGCGGAAGAAATTAACCACTCAAGCGAAAGAAGAGATGATATCCAACACCAACTTCAAGCTAAGTCCAATAGATGATACCTGAAACAACTCGGTCTGACCCGAGTATAAATACACGGGTCAGTCTAGCTACACAAATCAGTCAATATCGATAATATGAAGCAGAATGGGTATAGTGATACTTCTTCTCGAATGAGGAGAAGGATTAGATAACTCATAGCTCAATACTTAGATAACAAACGCTACCTAAGTGACTAAATACCTCGAAAGAGGTAACTCAAACTCAATACTCAAATAAAACACAAGTGCCTCATATCATTAGCGATAACCCATAATGAACTCAAATCAACTCATATAAAACTCAAGCAAAACTCAAATGGTTCGATGAACCATTACTCCGAAAAGGAGAAAACTCATCTCAATCACAAATAGAAGTCATGAAAGCAACACAAGACAACTCCATAAGAACGTGAGATCTCAAACTCATAAGTAAACCAAGGCGGCTAAATCTCACACATACATCTCAATCATAAAAACTCATGGAACTCGATACGAATTCAAACTCATAAAATCTCAAATTCAATAAAGAATTCGATGCATGTTCAAAACTCAGAAAATCTTAACACTAATGCACCAAAAACGGCGAATTCAAAACTCAGAAAACCCGGATTTGCCATATCCCTAAATACAATGCCGAAGCAATGCTTCATGTGCTAAACTCAGACGGCCGAAGCCTTAGACAAGGTCGCTAACACCTTCCAAAGCAGTTCGTCCTCATGACAAGGTCGCTGACACCTTTCCAAAGCAGTTCGTCCTCATGACAAGGTCGCTGACACCTTTCCAAAGCAGTTCGTCCTCATGACAAGGTCGCTGACACCTCTCCAAGCCATTTTGTCATCCCTAACAAGGTCGCTAACACCTCCAAAGCAGTTCGTCCTCATGACAAGGTCGCTGACACCTCTCAAAGCAGTTCTGTTAGGTAAACATCGTGAATGTGTCACAAACTCATGGATAGGAATCCGAAAAGTGTTAACGTGTGTCCCATACCACACATTCGCACTTAATGGTTTACTAGCCGTTAGTCGATGCCACACTAAAAACATCATAAAAACCGGAAGAGAATAAGACTAAAAATGAGCTAATACAATTCTAAGGTCAATGTTTGTTGTTGTTGTCATCTTGTTCTCATGACAACAACTTATAACCATAATTTCGACCAAGAAAGCTTAAAAATTCCAGAAAATAAAATGAACAAATCTTGTAGCACATAATTTAGGCTTTTCGAAACATCTAAAATTATCAAAATCGGATAAGAAACGAAGAAGTTATAGCCAATTTTGTTTCAGCCTTAAGCACAGAGCAAATATTGCTTTTGCTCTCGGGACAACAGTAAAAAAATTGATTTTTGACACAGCATACCTCTAAATTATAGAAAACTCAATACATGAAAGTTGTATTATATGATTTGTGCTTTCCGAAACATCTAAAATTATGAAAATCGGATAAGATACGAAGAAGTTATGGCCGATTTAGTTTTAGCCTTAAGCACAGAGCAAATATTGCTTTTGCTCTCGGGACAAGAATAGAAAAATTGATTTTTGACACAGCAAACCGCTAAACTATAGAAACCTCAAGACATTAAAATTGTACTATATGATTTGTGCTTTCCGAAACATCTAAAATTATCAAAATCGGATAAAAAACGAAGAAGTTATGGCCGATTTAGTTTAAGCCTTAAGCACAGAGCAAATATTGCTTTTGCTCTCGGGACAACAATAGAAAAATTGGATTTTGAAATAGCAAAACTCTAAATTAAAGAAAACACAATGCATGAAAGTTGTAGCATATGAATTAAGCTTTCCAGAACTTTAAATGATATCAAAATCCGATAAGAAATGCGAAAGTTATGCTTAAATTACTAACAATATCAAGCACAGAAATTTGACAGGGCAGAGACTATTACTCTGTTAAAATTTCGATTTTGACCAAGAAATATTCAAAATATGAGAAAGTAATAAAAATAAAAGTTCTTCCTTAGAGAATTATCTTTCTACTGCAAAAAGAATCAACACAATTTGGTTTACCAATCGAAAGTTATGTCCATTTTACTCTCAGGTATTAACTCAATTTTTTTATATGGCTGAGCTATAACATTGGTTTCAAACTCAATTTCAACCAATTTAACTGCAGAATTTCGAAATATGATTAAAAGAAAACTTGTAGCTAAATGAAATATCTTTCTACCACAAAAAGATTGAGTCAATTTGGATTATTCTACCATATATTATCGTTGTTTTACTGCAGAGAATTGTTTTTTAACAAATTTTCAGCAAACAATAACACAATAATCAGACAAGTTTTCAACCAAATTGCATATAATTAAATCAACAATCATTCAAACAATGATGTGCAGCAAACATAGATTTAGATGTGAGTGACTAACTCACCTCTATCCTTTAATTCAACAATCGAGATTATCAATTCAGCCCAAATTTCCAAACTAGCAAACCCTAAACAGAGAAGAAGTTAATAGATTTTCACTATAAATTAGATTTTGATGGAGATATTGGTTTTGGATTGAAGATTACCTGAGTTTATACTTAAATCCATGTTTTAAAACATCCATTCTTCATTTTATTTTGATTAATAGAGCATAGATTGGGAAAATGAGAAGGATGCCATTATTTTTGAGCTTCAGAAGTTTTTAACTGAGAGGAGAGAAGTGAATGAACGTACAGACTTTTCTCCTCTTTCTCATTCTTTAGTAACATGTTAGGGTTTAATTGTACTAATGGACTTAAGCCCAACAAGTAATTCAACCACTTATTTCATGTTACAATGCATACTAATGATGAAATTTATACTATTTCAAGTTCCACTTCTTAAGAATTAAGAAATTCATTACTCGTGATAATAAAAATGTTTTACACCCGATTAAAATATTATTTACATAATTGGAACATATTTATTATCATATTTTCCTATTTAAAGAAAACAGCAAATTTACATTATTAATTACAAAACTCATTGTAATTAACACTATAAATTACACAAAAATCACATTTTTATGTCATAAAATTCTATAACTCATTTCAAATATAATTTTATGCTCAACTTATATTTTTAAACTCAATTCCATCATTTTATTAAATATATCCCATTTTAAAATTAATTACTTCTTTTAAAAAAAACTATATATATATATATATTAAAAGAAGTAAGAGCAATAATTAACAAAATTATTGCATTAACTCTAAATAAAACACATTTTCCTCATTTATTTATTAAATCAAACCATCTTAATAAAGTCTTCAAAATTCTATTTTCTCATTTTATGCTCAAATATATTGTTTATTCCCAATAAACAATTTAAATTCCTCTTTAATTATTAATTTACACTATTAAATTACAACTATCGTTATAATTTAATATTTTCTGGTAATCGCTAAAACCAGGGTTGTTACAGACTCCTCTCCTTACAAAAATTGCGTCCACGCAATTTTCTAGAAAAAGAGCTGTAAAAACATAAAAGATACAATCATCGAAGGATAAAGACAAGCTCGAATTCCAAACCATTCATACTCTCAATATAGAATGGTAGAAGAAAAAAAATAAGGAAAACTCAATTGGTTAATTCAATGGCCCATCATATGCTAATATAGGGATTAACAAACCATCGAATTTTCCAAGCAAATCGAAAGAATTTCGAAGATATCCCGTCTTCAAATCAAAACTCAATAAAATGCACAACAATTAATCAATCGAAAATGATTGGTTTTACAAAACTCTACGAATAGAGTTGGGATCTACTCACTTAAACCCGAACTCTAAGGAACAAAGAAGATCATCAATAAGATTTTTCGCATAAATATACAGAAAGAACATCCTCACAATAGGGTAGACACAATAGAAAAGATGGATAAATCACAAGATGGCTTCTCACAAGGCCACCAAACTCGAACGACCGCGAAAATGCACGTCGTTAATAATAGCCCAAAGATAGAATATACTCAAGAACAAGGATATAAGATCGAATTATCTTTTAATCCAAGATATTTAGAATTTTAAATCTCGACATCTTTTAATTTTTTTTTTTAAAACTCTATTTTCAGCATTTGAAAATTTGCAAACTTTTTACTATATTACTTAGTAAGTAATTTAAAACTCAAATTAAAAGCCCAAATTTCTTCTCTTACTTCAAAATAAATTTTCAAAGAATTTTGTAAATCCATAATAATTTTCCTCAAAATAAATTAAGGGTTTAAATTCTCTTTACTCTTTTTTTTATTAAACCACTTAAATCGTTTAAAAACAATCTTCAAATCCTCTTATAACTCTTCTCTTAAAATATCCAATGTATATAATATAGATTCTAAAATCTCAAAATATAATTTCAATAAAGTATAGCTCAAAGTAAATGAATAAATAAATGGCACTACCTCGCCATTGAACCTCTAATAAATAGATATATCAGTTGGCTGCAGAGTCGATCGAACGATCAAAACTGCCTCGCCACTCTGTTACTCATCTCTAAAATCAATGGCTGCAATTACCATTCAAAAAATAAATTTAATATATAATCTCAAAATATTATTTTCAAATCCCAATTTTTAAAACACAAATCATCGTGTTTGATTGCCTCATCATAGCATTTAGGAGATTCCTATCGATAACGTTGATCAGGCGTATCGACTAGAACTCTTAACTACTCGATGGATAACCCAACACTCTCAAATTATTTCTATGAAAGAATACTGCCCATATAAATATATTCTCAAAACATTCTTTGATTTTTAAAATATCTCAAAACTCCAATTTCTCTTTTTAAAACTCATATATATGGCTTCAAAAACTCAAACCAATGAACATTAAGAGAATGCATCGAGATATTCCCAAAGTACGCGATTCACAAAATCAACAGAAGGAGATGGAGTGTTTGTCAACTCCTACATGAGGACGAGCCACTCTCGGAAATCATCAAGACCAAAGATAAGCTAGATATTCTCCTCGAAGGAAAAGAAGCATACGAACCACAAATCATTACTTCAAACAAAGTAATGCTGCAAAGGATAACACTGATTGAGTATTCGAAAAGGATATTTAAAGAAACTGAATGATAAACTCAATCGAACTCGAATAATCTAGAAACTCACCTCATTCCTTAGTGGATATCCTCGTGGAAGGATAATCGAAGAGCTAAGAGCCAGGAATAAGGTTACCTCAACATTCGATGCCTGATTGGATGTCAAATCCAAACGGACTCACAAAAATCAACAAAGTCACCTTGATTGGAATTCGATATATATCATCAATGTCTCGATACTCAAGAGTGAATTCAAAAACTTTGGAATCATCATTAACATTCCAAAGTGATAGAAATAATAAACCAATCAAAATAGGAAACCTAAATATATAATAGGATCCAAAAAACAAAGGATTGGACTTAATATCAAATAAGTCAATCCACCTCAAATCAAATGCATCTCAAGATCGTGAGTAACAAACAAATACTCACTAAAGAAGCAACAAATAGAAAACTCAGAATGCTTACAACAAGCCAATTGTTGTGGATCCTCTCAATAGGATTCACAACTCTCAAAGGAATGCAACGAGAATGCTCAAAGAAATCAATTAGCTCCATCGATACGAACTCACTTGTATCGACAAAAATAAGAATAGAATAATCTCAAATAAGATTATTTATAAGATAAGATGACTTCCAACTCTATTATGGAATACTACGGAATATGATGTATGTTTTCCTAGACATATTCCATCTCAACAATCCCAAAAACTCGAAAAGAATCAAGGCTCGATTCGAAAACAAGCTTGAATAAAGGACAATGATTCGCGCGTATTGTACTTCGATGTATCATGATATACGTATTGTTCTGTGTTTATTCTACTTTGTTCTGACCATAGCTCTGATACCAAGTTGTAACGCCCCACCCCGAGACCCACCTTAGTAAAGAGAATTAACGAGTAATTCTGTCTACTAAAGCGGAGAATAGGGCTGGTTAAGAGCGACCATCTATAACTTTGTCTTAAACATCTACTGAATATGTCGATAAATGCAATATAATTTTTCTTTCCTATCTCAATAGATCGACATACATAGTAAATGTTTAATCCAAAACTATAGGCGGTTGACGGATCTATCGGAACAAAATACAATAACTAAATGTAAAGCACATCACAGAACAGTAATCGACATCCTATATATACATATACACTGATACATGTTTAGTACAATACAATATGAATACAATAAAAGTGGTACTCTACCACACCATATACATCAAATCAAATGTAAAAACATCAGAGTATGCGGAAGAAATTAACCACTCAAGCGAAAGAAGAGATGATATCCAACACCAACTTCAAGCTAAGTCCAATAGATGATACCTGAAACAACTCGGTCTGACCCGAGTATAAATACACGGGTCAGTCTAGCTACACAAATCAGTCAATATCGATAATATGAAGCAGAATGGGTATAGTGATACTTCTTCTCGAATGAGGAGAAGGATTAGATAACTCATAGCTCAATACTTAGATAACAAACGCTACCTAAGTGACTAAATACCTCGAAAGAGGTAACTCAAACTCAATACTCAAATAAAACACAAGTGCCTCATATCATTAGCGATAACCCATAATGAACTCAAATCAACTCATATAAAACTCAAGCAAAACTCAAATGGTTCGATGAACCATTACTCCGAAAAGGAGAAAACTCATCTCAATCACAAATAGAAGTCATGAAAGCAACACAAGACAACTCCATAAGAACGTGAGATCTCAAACTCATAAGTAAACCAAGGCGGCTAAATCTCACACATACATCTCAATCATAAAAACTCATGGAACTCGATACGAATTCAAACTCATAAAATCTCAAATTCAATAAAGAATTCGATGCATGTTCAAAACTCAGAAAATCTTAACACTAATGCACCAAAAACGGCGAATTCAAAACTCAGAAAACCCGGATTTGCCATATCCCTAAATACAATGCCGAAGCAATGCTGCACATGCTACACTCAGACGGCCGAAGCCTTAGACAAGGTCGCTAACACCTTCCAAAGCAGTTCGTCCTCATGACAAGGTCGCTGACACCTTTCCAAAGCAGTTCGTCCTCATGACAAGGTCGCTGACACCTTTCCAAAGCAGTTCGTCCTCATGACAAGGTCGCTGACACCTCTCCAAGCCATTTTGTCATCCCTAACAAGGTCGCTAACACCTCCAAAGCAGTTCGTCCTCATGACAAGGTCGCTGACACCTCTCAAAGCAGTTCTGTTAGGTAAACATCGTGAATGTGTCACAAACTCATGGATAGGAATCCGAAAAGTGTTAACGTGTGTCCCATACCACACATTCGCACTTAGCGGTTTACTAGCCGTTAGTCGATGCCACACTAAAAACATCATAAAAACTGGAAGAGAATAAGACTAAAAATGAGCTAATACAATTCTAAGGTCAATGTTTGTTGTTGTTGTCATCTTGTTCTCATGACAGCAACTTATAACCATAATTTCGACCAAGAAAGCTTAAAAATTCCAGAAACTAAAATGAACAAATCTTGTAGCACATAATTTAAGCTTTCCGAAATATCTAAAATTATCAAAATCGGATAAGAAACGAAGAAGTTATAGCCAATTTTGTTTCAGCCTTAAGCACAGAGCAAATATTGCTTTTGCTCTCGGGACAACAGTAAAAAAATTGATTTTTGACACAGCATACCTCCAAATTATAGAAAACTCAATACATGAAAGTTGTATTATATGATTTGTGCTTTCCGAAACATCTAAAATTATGAAAATCGGATAAGAAACGAAGAAGTTATGGCCGATTTAGTTTTAGCCTTAAGCACAGAGCAAATATTGCTTTTGCTCTCGGGATAAGAATAGAAAAATTGATTTTTGACACAGTAAGCCGCTAAACTATAGAAACCTCAAGACATAAAAATTGTACTATATGATTTGTGCTTTCCGAAACATCTAAAATTATCAAAATCGGATAAAAAACGAAGAAGTTATGGCCGATTTAGTTTAAGCCTTAAGCACAGAGCAAATATTGCTTTTGCTCTCGGGACAACAGTAGAAAAATTGGATTTTGAAATAGCAAAACTCTAAATTAAAGAAAACACAATGCATGAAAGTTGTAGCATATGAATTAAGCTTTCCAGAACTTTAAATGATATCAAAATCCGATAAGAAATGCGAAAGTTATGCTTAAATTACTAACAATATCAAGCACAGAAATTTGACAGGGCAGAGACTATTACTCTGTTAAAATTTCGATTTTGACCAAGAAATATTCAAAATATGAGAAAGTAATAAATAAAAGTTCTTCCTTAGAGAATTATCCTTCTACTGCAAAAAGATTCAACACAATTTGGTTTACCAATCGAAAGTTATGTCCATTTTACTCTCAGGTATTAACTCAATTTTTTTTATATGGCTGAGCTATAACATTGGTTTCAAACTCAATTTCAACCAATTTAACTACAGAATTTCGAAATATGATTAAAAGAAAACTTGTAACTAAATGAAATATCTTTCTACCACAAAAAGATTGAGTCAATTTGGATTATTCTACCATATATTATCGTTGTTTTACTGCAGAGAATTGTTTTTTAACAAATTTTCAGCAAACAATAACACAATAATCAGACAAGTTTTCAACCAAATTGCATATAATTAAATCAACAATCATTCAAACAATGATGTGCAGCAAACATAGATTTAGATGTGAGTGACTAACTCACCTCTATCCTTTAATTCAACAATCGAGATTATCAATTCAGCCCAAATTTCCAAACTAGCAAACCCTAAACAGAGAAGAAGTTAATAGATTTTCACTATAAATTAGATTTTGATGGAGATATTGGTTTTGGATTGAAGATTACCTGAGTTTATACTTAAATCCATGTTTTAAAACATCCATTCTTCATTTTATTTTGATTAATAGAGCATAGATTGGGAAAATGAGAAGGATGCCATTATTTTTGAGCTTCAGAAGTTTTTAACTGAGAGGAGAGAAGTGAATGAACATACAGACTTTTCTCCTCTTTCTCATTCTTTAGTAACATGTTAGGGTTTAATTGTACTAATGGACTTAAGCCCAACAAGTAATTCAACCACTTATTTCATGTTACAATGCATACTAATGATGAAATTTATACTATTTCAAGTTCCACTTCTTAAGAATTAAGAAATTCATTACTCGTGATAATAAAAATGTTTTACACCCGATTAAAATATTATTTACATAATTGGAACATATTTATTATCATATTTTCCTATTTAAAGAAAACAGCAAATTTACATTATTAATTACAAAACTCATTGTAATTAACACTATAAATTACACAAAAATCACATTTTTATGTCATAAAATTCTATAACTCATTTCAAATATAATTTTATGCTCAACTTATATTTTTAAACTCAATTTCATCATTTTATTAAATATATCCCATTTTAAAATTAATTACTTCTTTTAAAAAAAACTATATATATATTAAAAGAAGTAAGAGCAATAATTAACAAAATTATTGCATTAACTCTAAATAAAACACATTTTCCTCATTTATTTATTAAATCAAACCATCTTAATAAAGTCTTCAAAATTCTATTTTCTCATTTTATGCTCAAATATATTGTTTATTCCCAATAAACAATTTAAATTCCTCTTTAATCATTAATTTACACTATTAAATTATAACTATCGTTATAATTTAATATTTTCAGGTAATCGCTAAAACCAGGGTTGTTACAGCGGCGGCGCGCGAATCAGAAGGAGGGGCGAAGCAGCCTCGTGAGTGACGAGGTGCGGCGGCGACAGGGGGGGTTCGAACCCGAGTTCGAATATGATGGAGATGTCGAGCATGGGGCAGCGCGAGATGAAGGGCAGGGGGTTCGGTGATTTTCTTGATTAGGTAATTTGATTGAATTCAAATTGACGGAATGTTTTATTTTCTTTTCAAAATAAAATATATTGTAGTATATTTTATATGAGAATATTTTTAGGAAATATATATATATAATTTATAGTGAAAGTAAAGTAAATATACAGTAAAATATAAATACAAAAATTTCAAATTTCTTCTACAGGAAACAGGTTTTGATATTAGTATTCATATTTTAAGTTTTAAAATCTTGTAGGTTAAACAGAAATTTTTATAGGTTAGAAAATATAAACAATAAAAATTATCAAATGAAAATTTCTGTTTTCAGTTAAAATATAGACGGAAGTGGAATTTTTATACAGTGAAATTTTACTAAAATAAATATAGATAAGCAGAAAAATAAATTATAAAAGAAAATTAGTTAGATAAATTTAATTATTTAAAAGAAATTGATTTAAAGATATTAATTTAAAGTGAAATAATTAGTTAAGTAGTTATAAACAATAGTTTACGATAATTAATTTGTTTTATCTATTGTAGTTACTAAAAAGAAATTTTTAGTAAAAAAAATTGAATTTATAATTGATTAAGTTATTAAAAGAGAGTTTGGTTAATTAAATTAAATAATTAGTTTAAATAAATTTATGTAAAGAAGAAAATTTGTTTAAAAGAAAATCATTGGTTAATCTAAATTAATTTATAAAAGGAAAATTAGTTAAATAAATTTTTAAAGGATATTTAGATTAAAACTTAATTTTTTATTATTTATTTAAAAGAAATTGATTTAAAGATATTAGTTTAAAGTAAAATAATTAGTTTAAATAAATTTATTAAAGGAGAAAAACTGGTTTAAATAAAACTATCAGTTAATTTAACTATTAAAACAAAATCGCCGATGAATCGAAATTATCTAACGAAAATTTATTATTCGATCTGTTCGAATATTAATAAATTGTGTATAATATTTATACAAGGTATAAATCAAGAAAATCGAGTCAAGATGGAAAGGGATTGCTAATAAAAGCAAAGGAGAGAACTTCTCACTCAAAAGGATTTATTTAAATTTTAAATAGTTAGATTTAAAATTTGTTGATTGAATGATTGAATGCTTGAATGATGATTGTTATATATATATATATATATTGGATGTGAATAGACCCTATACGCCGTTAGTAAGCGGAGGTTATTTATTACACACATATACCGCGATATTCCACCTCGAAGTGGAATTGGTATTATATTATATATATAGCAATATATATATATATTGGCATATGTATATATTGCAGTTGATTGATTTCCCGCATTGTATAGCGGATGAGACCCTATTGCGCCGTTAGTAAGCAGATAATATTTTATAAAATCCCATATACCACGATATTCCGTCTTGAAACGGAATTGGTATTGTGCTAATGTCTGTGGATGCAGGGAAACAGGATGGAGGGATCCAACTGGATTCCTTACAAATATTTATTTGATTTCATATATTGTGATATTTGATTGTTTATCATGGATGATATATGATGTTGAAAGTCGTGATTGACTATTGATGTGTTGCATCATCGGATCCAATTTTTTTTGAAGTTTAAAAACAACGATTTTGATTTCTAATGTGATTTTTGGAAATATACGTTTATAAAATATTTTTGAAATTGATTCATCTTAAATAAATAAACGTTAAAATTTTAATGTTATAAAAATTATGATTTTTGAGAAATACAGTTAAAAGTTTATTTTTGAAGATACGAGATTAATGATTTTATAAAATAGCTTAAACTGGGATTGCTGAATTTATTATAAAAAGTTTAAAAATTGGATTTATAAAATTGGATTATTTTATAAATCAAATGATGAAATTATAAAAGAGTTTAAAGACGTTTTAAAAATAGTAATATAAATTGTTTTATATTAAAAGATTTATAAATTGATATTTATAAATTAAAAATATTGGAATTATAAAACGAGCTTTTACAAGTATTAGAATGAATTGTAAATGAATTTCATAAATTGGAATTATAGAATTATAACGGTGAAGTTATAAATGGAATTTTATAAACAGTAGGTTTATAAAATTTGTAAAGTTATTTAAAAGAATAGATTTTGGATAAATAAAAGAATCTTATAAGTTATAAGATTTATAAATTTGGGAAGTTTAAAGAAACAATTTTGTAAACAAATAAATTATAAGTGTTTGACTTATAATATGAATTTTTATTATATCATTGTGATATGAATTGAGATAGGTTAAGAAAGGAATTTATAAAAAGGAGTTGATATAAAATAAATAGAAATAGAATTTATAAACGTTGTTTTATAAATCCGCAACGACTTATTTTGATAAGGAATTGTTGTAATTTGTTAATGGAGTTATATTCATGTTTTAGACGGCGAATAATCCTTTAAAATAAAATGAATAGAAGTGATGAAATTTATTAACAAGGTATATTCATGTTTTTAAATAGTGAATATTATGTTAAAGAAACTATTTTGGATGTGATGTTTGAAATAGAATTAAAACGATCTAAAGATGTTTTAAAAGGTGTTGAGATTTGAAACCATAGATTTCAACATTTATTGTTGAAATAGATATTTTCGAGAAATAAAAGGAAATGGTGGACTATAACACTGTTGTTATAGTAAATGATTTCGAAAGGAAATGTTTTGTATAGTATTGGGATTTATATATCTATTTTAATTTCGAATCCCTATACTAGTGATTTTGGGTTGTCGTAACGATGTTTTACGCAACATTCGTTTTGGCCCAAATAAATATGGTTAAGTGAATGATTTCCTTAAAGAATGAAATATATACTTAATTTCGATTAAAGTATATTGAATATTTTCCAAGTATAGAAAATAAAAAGACTTGTGAATTTCTTATAAATAAATAAGTATGGAAATGTTTTCCAATATAAAGTGAATATGTTGAGAATTTATCTTTTTGAAGATAAAGTGAAAATGAATAATTGGGAACGTATATTCATAGATATTTTAGCGTATGAATTCAATATGGAATTTATAAATGAAATTTGGAAAATAGGTTAGAAATAAATATTGATTTATTTTTGAAGTATGGAAAATATATATATCTTCTAAAGATATTTTTGGGAAATAAATAATTTGGAAAATTATTTGGAATCTGGTGATGTTGTGCATATCTATTGATAGTTTCATAACCGACTATCAATATTTACCTTTAAATAGGTAATTGTTGTGATTTGCTTGAAATTGAATGCCACACTTATTTTTTAAAAATAAGCACTCACTACTCGGGTTAACCGGGAAAGGACCTTGGGGTCGTATAACCCATTCCGAATATGTGATACGTCGTTATGAATTGCATTCGAAGATCGGTGTTGAAGACCGGATATTTTCGAAAGCGAAAGGGTTTCTTGTTGATTGTCTCTACAGTGGCTGATCCCCGGTATTGAGATCTCCATATGTGATGGGAAATCCGAACGTGATTAGAGATTATTCGGATTGCAAGGACTTCTTTGTAAGTGCCTTCGGTTCTGTTCGAGCCCGTAACAGACTTGTATGGATTGTGTGTCTGACATTACAATTGAGATATAAAGCCGATTTCTTTCAAATATATTTCTGTTGGTGGCGGAGAATTTATTCTCTTAGCTTAACACCCTTCTCTGGGACGTACGAGCTCAGAGGTTATATAGTTGAAGGTTATCAGCGATATACTCCCAATTTGGTAATGTGACATGCTGAGTGTTGCTGTGAAATGATCATTGTGTTGATTATTTGTGATAGGATCATTTATTTGATCGTCTATCTTGGTGATCATTTCTATGATCATTTGTTGACCCAAAGCACGGCTTTTGTATAAAGTGTGTTTTTGTGGACGTGACTTCGTCGAGCCTCACAAACCGGTAATGGTCGAAACAGGAATTGTGTGGCAAGGTTTCCAGGAATTGCTTCCCTAGGGTATGGCCATTCCTTCTGGAAAAGGGTATTATCATGGTATGGAGCCCAGATACTTACTCATGTTGAAAACACTTTGTTATGATTGTGTGATGATGGTGACGAGCGCTCGTTTAAAGGTTCCAAAGGACCGGGGGTGGCATATCTGAGGGTTTGTAATATTCCTTGGGAAAAGGGATTCCCGGCTTTGTTTAGCGGAGAACGGTTTGGTTCTCGGGGCGTCCTTCCAGAGGCGTTTCCATGTGGCAATGGGAAGTTCCTTGGCCCGACCATTTGTTGGAAAATCCATTCTTCAAATACGAGCCTTGTACGGTTTTAGTTGTAGAACCTGCCATTTAAAATGGTAGCTATAGTAAGCATAATATAATGGTACCTATGCTGGTTAAGATTTATATTCTACTTTCGAAATATCTTCTACACTATGCACTAATAATAATATCAAAATTGATTTGATTTTAATGCGTATCAAGCATCTTTGACTAACATAAGAAGAAATCTCCTCCAAGTCTGCGTTTGCATTGTGTGTGTGGCGGGAGGTCTTATGGTAGTCTCATTTTTAAAAGCATTGCGAATTGAATTTTAAAAATATTCCTCTATTTTGATTTTAAAGAAAAATAAACTGTTTTAGTTCTCGCACCAGTCACATGACTGACTCGAAGTTTATTGTTTTCCTTCCTAAACTCTGGGTGCCCACCAATTTCCACACGGGCAGTCAAGAGTTAGGTTTATCAGGATATTCTGGAATTCAGGAGTTGCAGGAGGCAAGCTGGATGGCATAGCGTATTACTAGTATAGTACTTCTTTTTCCGCTGCATTGTATGTTGTTGTACACTCTGATGATATGATGTAATGTAATGTAATAACTGATATAGTTCTTTGTTTAAAGATTATTCATTTACCTATTATATGTTGTTCCGCTGGGAATTGTGAGATTCTGATGTAGTTCTGTTATTTTCTGTTCCGTTCTATTTTCTATCTTCTTTTCTATTTTCTATTCTCTCTATTTTCTACTATCTTCTCTCTTCTACCCTCTTTTTCTTCTTCTTAAACCCAAACATTTCGTTTTTTCGGCAACGAAAAATCGCAATCCTTACAGCACTACGCACTGTTCCGCTGCATTGTTATTGGTATGTGTAACTCTGATATGTATTATATAAATGTTTTGTAAACAGATTTATAAATTGTATATTTTATTATTATATTTTATCCTTCCGCTGCGAGATTCTGCTTTCTTTTATTCCTTTCTTGCTTTTTTATTTACCCCATAACAATCCGCCCTTCCGTATGGTTTGAATCGGCATGTGTGTTGATTTTAAATCATGCGAAAAGGTGGGATGTTACAAGTTCATTTTAGCCATTTAGTTCATTTCTATCAATTACAGCAATTACAAATGCTGTAATATCCTTTACATTAGAAATAACAACATTTAGAAATGTTGTTAATTAAATTCCAAATATTCAATATCATTTCACAAACAATTAAATTTTATTTAAATCATTTTAAACTTATAAAATCATATATTTTCACTTTAAAAAATCATTTAAATACCCTTATATTCATGATTTTATAAGGTTAAATTTTCATTCAAATTAATATTTAATAATAAATCACATATTAAATTCACACATTCAATTTCAATTCTTTAAATTAAATTTTTAACTTAACAATTAAGTTTAAATTTCCAAATATAACTTATTTTTTACTCTTTGTTTACTTAACTTAAAATTCACCTTTAAACAAAATTCACAAATTACCAATTTAAGATATATTTCGAAATTCAACTTAATATTCATTCATTTAACATGTTAACTTTATTCAAAAATCATTAATACTTTATAACAATAATTTTAAATTCATTTTAAATTAAATTTTATATTTATTTATCATATTTTCCTACTTAATTGAAATTTAATTTATAACCAAATCAAAATTTTCAAGATAACTTCTATTTCAAATTTCTAACTTTACCATTAATTTATTTCACTTATAAATTTTTAGAAAATCAATAATACTTTACAAAAATCATTTTTAATTAAGTTTTAGATCAAAATATTATAATATTTACATTTCTAAAATATTTTAAAATTTGTAGAACCATATTTCAACCACGGGTCTGTATAAAATTTTCTAGCCTAGGTAAAGTAATACGGATAATATATCATTTCAATCCGTAATTTACAAAGAAAACCCAGGTTTTATCATTTCAACCCACAGTCCCAAGTAAATAAAAATAATTAAAAATCATTCAGGCCTATCATTGCAGCCCATAACGATTTTTCCCTATTCTAAAGTCCGTTCGGGTATGTATCATTTCAACCCATAGTGATTCTAATCTAAAGGGAACTTGTAGTGTGATAAACTGATAAAATAACAAAGCAGCATTATATAATAGTAACATATGATATAACGGGTGTTTAAGCATGGGTGAACATCATATAATCATAGCATAGAAGATATAAAAGGTGATATGATTTTACAAATTCAAATGTGATCAGTTTACTAGTCATATAAGTATAAAACTGTCTGGTGAGAATAACTCACTGGTATAAGCTGAAGACAACAACCAAAGTACACAAACTGAGATCCACAAAGGCACGATAGCACGACAATGATTCGAGAGTGGGAGAGCCAAAGCTAATTGCCTTGTTACATAATAAACAAAACAAAGTACAATATATAAATTTCAAACCAAACTATTATAAACAAAGCAAGAAATATAAGCACAATATAGCTAAACTTTTTGCACTTGCATTCAACCACTTGTGCTTCAGTTATGGACTGGAAAAGCACTGTAATAGGATGGATTTGGATTAGGTTAAGGTTAGGTTGAGGTCATATAGGCTGGCCATAACAATATATGGAGGAGATGAAGTCATATGTGTGCATCAACACACAACTACAAGCAACAACAAGGATTTCAAGGCCTAAATGGCTTCAGCCAAGCATGGATCAGGCGTGGCCTGATCTAGTGAGTGCATATACAGGTGTGGAAGGGTCCTATACTCAGGTTTGTGGCTTGCGGTGGTGGTGTTTGGGTCCGCCAAAGCATGATGGTGGAGTGGTGAATCAAGGGAAGTTCGGCTATGAAGTTTCAAGTGGAGTTTGTCATTTTTTTAGTGGATCTACGTCATGGATGACTTCGGCCATGGGATATCAGTGGAGAGGACGATATGGTGACTGGAATAGGTGGTGGTGGAGGCGGCCATGGGGCTGGAGGTGTCAGGCCGAACTACATGAAGGTGAAGGCAAGTGCAAAATCAAACAAAACAAGTATAAAAAGTGAAAAAAAGAAGAAATTTTACCGAACTTTTTGCTTCAGGAAGAAGCCCGATAGTTTTAGGGTTGAGGAGGACATATTTTCACGTGAGAAATAAAGTGGAGTCGGCTGAAGAAAGTAGTATAAGGTAGCAAATTGAATTAGTGCATTGATTGATGAAAAGGTAGGTTGAATATGAAAAGACAATGTACATAAAGAGTCACAAACTTTTCAAAACTCTCTAATTCTTTTTAAATTTTTAAATACATTTAAAATACTTATAACTACAGAAAAAACACAAAAATATGATGAATGCACAAAATAAATAAATATTAATTAAATATAATTAAATTGAGAAAATAGCTAAAAATTGGAAACTAGGCTTTAAAAATTGAAAATAAATTCAATAAACTTTGAAAATATTTAAACATCACTTTAAAAATATTTAAAAAAATATACATATACCTACCATGTCATATAACACATATTAGAACATGATTTGATAATAAAAATATTATTATATAAATTAAAATAAACAATATTGTTAAATAAATTAATGTACACAATATTGTAAAATGCATAACTTTCACAATATAAATCAGATTTCAACGAAACAAAAAGCATTATTCTTAAAATTTAATATATTTTCATACTAAAAGATAAAATTAAAAAAATTAAAATATTTAAATTTAAAAGTCAAAGTTTGACCAGATTGACCAAAAATCCACTTTTTTTGGAAAAATCCTATTTATTCTTGTTTGAAATTATAATTCACAAAAAAATCAACATATACTCTTAAAATAACAAAATTTATTTATTTTAATAAATATAATAAAGTTTTTAAATCAGGATTTTCAATTTAAATAATTAAAATAAACAATTAAAATAATCACAAAATACTGGGTTGTTACACTCTCCCCTACTCAAATCTTTTCGTCCTCGAAAAGAAAGAACAAGGAAAAATAAGGAAAAGCACGATAGACAACAAATAGTACCTGGAAAAAAAAATTCATATTCGAAGCACAAATTCTCTTCTCCGTTTCCCAAGTACAATCTCGATCATCAGTACCCCATTGTACTTCGATCAAACTAACAGATTTCCTTCTTAGCTGCTTCGTACCTCGGCCGACAATACATAGTGGCTTACTCTCGACAGTCCGATTAGGCTCAATATCCAAACTATCAAGAGTAGAAGGCTAAACAAAAAGAGATGTTTCATGAAGATACCAATGAAGATGTGAGACGTGGAATACATCATGCACTCCAGAAAGTTTCTCGGGCAAATCCAAACGATAAGCCAAAGAACCAACTCTTTCCACAATGCGGAAAGGACCCTCAAAGAGGAAGAAGGTAGGAATAGCTAGAAGGAAAAATAGGTTAAAATACAAAAATGAACCATTATTTTAAAACCATATACATTTCAATTTAAAATTTTATATTTACGACATTCTAAACATTTTATAATATGATAGATAGTCATTCGATTCCAATTTGATAGTTCGAAGTAAACAATATTTAAAACATTTTCAAATTATTTAGACAAGTAAAATAAATGATCAAAATATTCTTTATATAATATACTTTATCAAAACACTTTTATAACTCGATGTCTTAACAAGTTTACTTTCGTTCCTGCAGACTCTGGTCATGCGTTGATCATGTGCAAAGCTAGGATCCTCCAGGTGCTTAGTAGACTTGTTTCAACACCCAGTGAAAATACTGGAAGACCTTTTAAAACAACAGATATGGAAAGCACAATCCAAACAAATCAACCAAACCAAAACATTTGTCTAACCATGGGTCGCAGATACACAATGGTTACGCCTGGATCCCCTAGGAAACAATCCATATCCGTAAGCTTTCTCGGCCATGCAAGTTACGCCATGATGACTAGTAGAATTTAGGATACACAATGGTTACGCCTGGATCCTCCAAGAAACAATCCGTACCCCTAGGCCATCTCAGCCAGGCAATTTCGCTACTAATGCTACCTACATAAATTGAAGGATACACAATGGTTACGCCTGGATCGCCCAGGAAACAATCCGTACCCCTGGGCCATCTCAGCCAAGCAGTTGAGCTATGCAGTTGCGCTCGTAAGACCATGAAGATCGCCATTGAATTCGATGGATACTCGAGTATCATATCCGGAAAACCCAAATCAGAGGGAATAATATCGATAGAATGAATCCACAGTGTGGCCACAAAGCGAATATCAAGCAGAAGGCACTTTCCATATCTTTACTTCGGAAATATGTATCATATAGTACCTTTCAAATATCATATTTATATAAAGTCCGTTATATATAAGATTCCATTTCAAATCGAATACTTTCCAAATCAATAGTATGTCAAATCATACTTATATAGACTTCGATTATATAAGATTTCAGTTTACAAGTTGAGTACCTTTACAAATCAATAGTTTTCAAATCAATTCACACTTATACAAATCAATTTTATATAAGTTCGATAACTCCCAAATCAAAGTATTTAAATAAACAAGGTTCTCAATTTCAAACCATTTCAATATCAATTCAGTTTCAAAATCATATATGATTTTGCCAAATCATTTCTTCCTAATTACATACATTCAGTTCCAAAGTTTCTTGAAACAATAGATTTAGAAAATAATCCAAATTTCCAAATCAACAAAATTTATGTCAAACAAATTCATTTCCATTTCAAACATATATTCACTTTCAAAAAAATCATAATATTTTCAAAGTTATAAATCTTTCGAAACCAAAATACTTGAAATCATTACACTTTGAAAATCATAACCTTTCGAAATCATACATTTGAAATCGTAAAACATTCTTTTAATTCTTTACATTTTATAAATTTATTCAATTAAATCCAAATCTAAAATTTCCAATTTTAATTAAATTCAAACCATCAATTTCAATTCAATTTAGTTTTCCAACAAAACCAATTCAAATATTATCAAATTTCAAATAATGTTTTTATCCATAAAATAAACTATTCAATCTTTAATATATTTCAAAGCTTTAATATCCGACATTTCAAAACTAAACCTTTTAATTTCATATATCTCAAATCTAGTTTCATTATTACTTAGTTTTGAAATATTCATTTCGTAAATCCATCATTTTTAAATAAACTCAAATTACAAGTAAACCAAATATCCTTTCATACAAATATAAACTTCAAATATTCATTTATCAAAATCAATTATAATTCCAAATTCACATTCTTTATTAAAATAAAGATTAAATCATTTCCAAACCATTTCAATCATCAAAATATCTAAAATGGTTACAAAGTTTAAAACTATCTCCTTTTAAAACCTTCAAACTATTTATTTCTGTATGAAAATTCCAATTTGCCATTGGAAAGATTATTATCATATATATATATATACTTTATTAAAAACATTTCAAATCTATATTTCATACCAGTATAATTCAAAATAGTCTTATTCATTTCACTCAACAGACAGTTTCAAACTTATATAAATCATATTACTTTATACTTTAATCATACCAAACTAAACTTATATTCTTTATTGAATGCCCTATACCTTTCAAAATTACATGGCTTTGAAAAGTTAACCCTGAATTGAAAGTGCTCGAACCTTCAAAATAGTCGAAGGAATCATATTTTCAATCCAAGAGTTGGAACTCACCAATAAATCAGTAAACCAGTTCCAAAAGATAAGGTTATACCAAAACAATCTGAAACTCGGGGACTGAACACCGGCTTACATTAAATCATTTCAAATATACAAACATACGTATATCTTTCGAATATCAAACCATGCTTCAAAATCTGAAATCAAAATTTGGTTACATAAAATCACTCGCATAGCAAAGCTACTAGAGTGGCCTCACCCCCACTCAGAACTCAAAAATTAATGTCGATAATGCATGCATTCATCATCAAAATTATTTTCCAACGACATAAGTGGGTTCTAGACTTTTATTTTCTTGAAACTTCATTGAAATCTCTTCGCAATCATTGGAATTCATTCGAATACATTTGAAATATTTCTTATTTGGAAAAATTTCTTTAAATCATATTAGTATTATATATTTTCCAAATCTTAAAACCGATTTCAAAACATCGGAGTTCGATTCCTCGAACTTCAAATTCAAAAACCTTTCAGTTATAAATCATTTTTATATAAATCAAATTCTTATAAATTTTAAAATTTCAAATCCTTTCAAAGCTTCAAATTCTCATTTTCAAAAGATATAAAATCCTTATTGAAAATATTTCACTTTTGTATACAAAATGGGGTCGTCCTTATCAAAATTATAATTTCAATGTATGCACAAATTCAAAACACAATCAAACACAAATTTCTAAGGAAAATCGACATTCGATCGCCAGAGAGAATCTAGATAGAGCAAGAGATAGATAGCATCGTAAACCGAGGATATAGAAATCTCTGGTTAATCAATGCCAATTGTAAAGGAGTTTCGCCCCTTTACAAATCATTTACAAATTGACGGAATCACCGATCTTTGTAGAGGCCACTCCAAAGTGGAGTTATGGGATGCCCCAAAATCAAAAGGGTAAAATAGGAAAGACAAGACTGGATTTCAAAACAAGTAGGAGCATTCCAAAGTTCAAGGAATCCTAATCGATAAGAATCCAAACCAAGAGATTTGTAACAAGGTGGATACAGAAGGAATGAAGTTTAGAAAATCTTGGTTTCAAAATAAGAAAATTTTTATACCAAAATAATCTTTGAAAATCCTTTAAAAATCATTTGAAATTATTTTATACTTCGAAAATACGCTCTCTCACAAGGAAACGATTCTAAGATTGATTTCACTCATTTTAGGGTATTTCTACCTTATCTCCAATGAGGTTTTGCTCCGCAGGCTAAGGTTTTCCTAAAACCAAAGCCCTGATACCAACTGTAACAACCTGATATTTTCAGCCATTCACATCCACACATGCCGGACTTGAATTGCTTAAAATACCACATTGTAAATAAATTTGGAGCAAATGAAATACAACCACAGAATCACAGACACAGAAATATCAGAATAAATCGCGTTGGAAATTAAAATACCATAGCAGTTCATGAAGCTACTATGACAAACTCTCAAAACATAATACATAATATCAGTCTTGAAAACATATACAATAGAAATCTAAAATACATAGCAGTTTATAAATACCAGAGCAGAAATAGAACAACTGAAACTGAAAAGGGAACAGATAACTAGACAAGCAGAATCTCCAGCGATTCCTAGCTCCAGAAAAGAAATCCAAAGCTAAGCTATAAATACTCAGGCTGACCCGAGCGTAAAGTAAGACACAAAACACTCGAGTCGGGACATATATACTTACATAATGTAAACTAACTCAGGTGAACTATAGTAGTAATGCACTATAACTTAAAGGATGCTTGGGATCGCCCATCCTCTAAGGATCAGTTAAAACATAAATTTGATACATCCCGTGGTTAAAATTCAAAAATGTTATTTTATACTTCTAAATCAAATATCAATTTCAAAATTCAATATCATTTCAAATTCATTTCAAACATTAAAACATCATATCTTTCCAAAACCACATTCATTTTATTTAATTTAAATATCCTTCCAAGTCACATTTCAAAATGGTTTATATTTCAAGTCAAATTACTTCATTTAAACCATTAAAATTTGAAGTCATTATATTTAAAATCAAATATTTAATTTCCAAAATTTTAGCCCTTTCAAAATTCATTTATTCACTTAAATTTATTAAAACGGTGAAGATTCAACTTTCACAGCACTTAGAAAATGCTACGGAAAGTTATGATTAAAAACAATTCAATTAGCAAAAGACAGCATCCAAAATGTTGTAATAGGTTTAGATTTCGATTAATACTTTAGTTAAGTCCAGCAACTACAGCACTTACAAAGTGTTGTAATAACTCTTAGTTCATTTTAGCCATTTAGTTCATTTCTATCAATTACAGCATTTACAAATGCTATAGTATCCTTTATATTAGAAATAATAACATTTAAAAATGTTGTTAATTAAATTCCAAATATTCAAAATAATTTCACAAATAACGAAATTTTATTTGAATCATTTTAAACTTATAAAATCATGTATTTTCACTTTAAAAACAATCATTTAAATACCCTTATATTCATGATTTTATAAGGTTAAATTTTCATTCAAAATCAATATTTAATAATAATTCACATATTAAATTCACACATTCAATTTCAATTCTTTAAATTAAATTTTTAACTTAACACTAAAGTTTAAATTTCCAAATATAACTGTTTCATGAAGATTTGACCAGGCAACTCGGTACTCGGCCCCTCTGGATTGTTCGGCATATCATCGCGGTCGGCATCCAGCAAGTACTCGACATTTAGGAGCGCTCGGCATAAGGGGACACTCGGCAGAAAGGAGCGCTTGGCACTCAGTTTGTTCGGCATACGTGGATCGTTTGGCTTCGATTGTATCGCTCGGCCTTCACACTACGTTTGGCATGGCAGGATTTTCCGGCACCAACTACCGTTCGGCCTAACTATTGCTCGGCCTAAGGATTGTTCGGCGGAGGCACAGTTCGGCCTGGGTAACGTTCGGCCAAAGTATCGTCCGGCCTAGGTTCTGCTCGGCATCTATGCTTCACTTGGCATTCCTAGATTATTCAGCATTCTAGCCTCGTTCGGCCTAGCTATCGTTCGGCCAAGACACTGGTTCGGCTTCCAGTATCGTTCGACACAAGTGCTTCCCACGGCATTCAGAGCGTTCGGCCTCACCTCGTTCGGCCTAAGGAGATCGGTTGGCATTCACACCCTGTTCGGCATTCAAAGAACGCTCGGCGTCTATGGTTCGGCACATAGAGATCTCACTATTTGGGCCAAGATATTCAGCTACCAGGCCCACCAGGGAAGTCCAACCCACCTTCGTCTATAAATAGAGAGGCAGGGGCACAACGAAAAGAATGAGTTTTTTGGGAGAACTGGGGAAACTCTGCCGCATTCAACATTCACTCAAGACTTAATCTTTTACTTTGCAATTGTCTTCAAGTAATTAGAAAAGGATTGTATCTATAATCAACGATCAAGGAAATCAATAGAAATTAGCTTCAAAGTTGACGTACGCAGTTACGCCGAACCACTATAAATTTGGTGTTCTTGTTCTCTGCATTGAAATTCATATATTGTTCTCTGTTTTAATTTATTTCTTCATTAATCTCTCTACACAATCTTTCTAAGGGTGTTAGTGACCAATTTTGGTGCTAACATTTCGGTGCTTCCACTGAGAATTTAATTCTCAGGTTGTTAGGATCTGTTTTATAGCTACTGGATTGAATAAATCCCTAGAAGATACCCGAAAACATTCACAATGCATCTGTTGATTCTATTCAGAGTTACAACCAACAACTCTACTATGGGGAGACCACGAACCAGATCGGCCTCCCACAACAAAGATGTCCATGAAACTGCCAGCGTACAACAAGTTGGATCTGGAAATCAGCAAACAACCAGAGGTGCAGGGCCCTCCATCCAAATCCAAGCGGAAGTCGTTTCTCGAACGGAGTTCAGTGACTTGATAAGAGAACTCAAGGAAAGTAGAAGGTAGCTTGCTGAGCAGATTCGAGCCAACACTAACCTTATAACTCGGCTCGCTCAGCAGCAGCGCCAGAATGCTGCATGTAACCCTTCCCCTTATTCTGAATCTGATAGCTCAACCTCAGCTGACGAACCTCCTAGGCGTAGACGCCGTAAGGACGAAGGTGCACAAGAAGGCATCGAGAATCAAGCCTGCGAAGAGACCGGGCACCCAAATCTTCAAGACCCAAATCAGGCGGGACACCAACCCGCACGGTCCCGTGGAACGGAACCCAACCTTCCACCCTCCATACAAACTCCGTACTTAGCAGCTATGGCCAGGCAGTTGATGAGAGAAAACCAACGATTAACCAATGAAGATTGGAGAGTGTCCAGAAGCCATACCCCCTTTACGGATGGTATTGTGTAGGCTGAGTACCCCAAGAAGTTCAGTATGCCAACTATCCCAGCCTATGAAGGGAAGACCGACCCTAGGCAGCATGAGGTATGGATGGATGATGGATTCTACAAGAGCTAATGATGCAACCAAGTGTAGGTGCTTCCCAATCACTCTATCCAAAATCGCCACCATGTGGTTTACTCAACTTCCCCCGCGATCTATATCCAACTTTTACGAATTGGCAATGAAATTCATAGAGCAGTTGAAGATACACACCATTCGTCCAAAGGATGTGATGTCCTTATCAAGCGTAATCGAAGCTCCGGGAGAGTCATTGAAAGCATACTTAAAGAGATTTCATGTTGCTGCAACTGAAGTGAGCAATCCAAACGACCATGTCATTTTGATGGCGGTAATGCGTGGAGTGGATCCAAACTCTGAATTTGGAGATTGGTTGGCGGGAAAGCCCCCAGCCATGCTGGAGCATTTTCTTCGAAAGCTCATCAATTCATAAGAAGGGAAGAAGCTCGATGGACGAGACAAGACAAGGCACCAGGGCCTGCTCAGGAGATTGTGAAAAGTACCGTCGCCATGAAGCAAGCTGGTGATAATTTGGGAAAAGCTCAAGCCAACGTCAAAAACAAGCCTAAACAGTCTAAAGGATCCGAAGGTGGAAATCGTAGGAAGAAAAGAGAGTCGGGGAGATGGAAGTCAAGGATCCCGACCTACAATGAATACACCCCGCTCAACGCATCACTTGAGAACATCTATTTGTCAACTTGCAACACTTTCCAGTATAGAAAACCACGCCCAAAGGAATCAACGGAGGAACAGAAGCAGATTGGGAAGTACTTCCGCTTTCATGAGTCTTATAGACACAAAAAAGAGGAGTGCAGGCACCTCCATGACGCTATTGAAAGGTTGATTAGGCAGAAGAAGCTGCAGGAGTTCGTCAAAGGCCCACGAGACGGAAGTCAAGAGACGTCGGGCCCCAGACGTGGGCCAGCTCCACGCCAACCAGAACAATCTGCTCGAACTATGGGTAGATAAATATCAACACGATTGTGGGCGGACCTCATCCTGCGGATAAGAATTGGCAGGAGATGGAGCGATATGCTAACTCTTTAAGACATGCGGAGTATAAGTGCTGTTCAAATGTGGAGGATGGGACTCCTGCAAAATAGCAGCGAACGATGGATGATGATATTGTATTCAGGAGCCAAGATGCAGATAAGGTGGAGACCCCTACCGTTGACCCGATGGTCATATCTGCGACAATCGGGTCGGCGCTTGTGAAGAGAATTCTAATCGATTGTGGAAGCTCCGTTAGCATCATCTTCAAGAAGGCATATGACCAAATGAAGCTAGAAGCTAAGGATTTGAAGCCATCTAATGCCAGAATCCATGGCTTTAACGGCGCAGCAACGGATGCAGTGGGATATCTGGAGTTACCAGTTGAACTGGGGCAAGGCGAGCGTAGGAGGGTGCGAATCCTACCATTCGTAGTATTGGAGGTTGACTCTCCATATAACGTATTTCTAGGACGTCCAGCCTTGGCAGAATTTAGGAAACGGCGATCAGGCGACCAGATATGCCTGCTATGTGGCTGAGCAGAGAGAGGCTCAACGCAGAGAGAAAGGAAAGGTTGTGGACCACTTCGTCCGCATCCGAAACGCTAATGATTGACAAGTAGCGCCCGAGTCCTGCCTCGGTCAACATTCTCGGATCAATAGAGACATAAATCCGAGAGACGATGATGGAGAACCCAGGGAAACCAATGCAGCACCGGCGGAACTCACAACTGACATCCCAGTTAGCCGGAGCGACCCATCACAAATTCTTAAAATTAGGTCGCAACTCGACCCTTTGGCCGCTGGGAACCTTACCTATTTCCTCCGAGCGAATCTTGATGTTTTCTCCTAGACACATTCTGATATGTGCAGAATTTCTCCTGCGATTGCGAGTCATATGTTGAACATAGACCCGAAACATGTACCTGCGAAGCAAAAAAGGATAGGCATGGACCCGGAGAGGTCTGCAGCTCTCAAAGAGGAGGTGGACAAACTCAAAGCCAATGGGTTCGTCCGCGATGACCTCTACCCTGAATGGGTATATAATCCGGTGCTAGTAAAGAAAGCAAACGGAAAATGGAGGACCTTTGTTGATTATTCTGATTTAAACAAAGCATGCCCTAAGGATAGTTTCCCGTTACCTAGGAGTGACCTGCTGGTCGACTCAACTGCCGGACATTAGTTATTATCATTTATGGATGCATGCTCTGGATATAATCAAATCCCAATGCACCTTCCAGACCAAGAACACACCGGTTTTGTCACGAACATGGGATTGTATTGCTATGTAGTAATGCCATTTGGATTAAAGAACGCAGGAGCGACTTATCAACGCCTGGTGAATCGAATGTTCAAAGATCAGATTGGCAAAACAATGGAATTCTATGTGGATGACATGCTCGTGAAGTCACGGCAGTCAAACGACCACATCCAAGACTTAGCGGAGATGTTCGACGTACTCAAGCATTATGGAATAAAGATCAATCCGTTGAAGTGTCCATACGGCATAGCATCAGGAAAGTTTCTGGGATTCATTGTGAATGCCCGTGGAATCGAGGCTAACCGAAAGAAGATTCAGGCTATCCGAGATATACAAGTACCCAAAACCATAAAACAGGTGCAAAGCTTGAATGGAAAGGTAGCCACGCCGAGCCGATTCATATCCAGGGCCACAGACAAGTGTATTTCTTTCTTCGATGTCATAAAGAAAGGAAAGAGGAATTTCGAGTGGACATCCGACTGTAAGGAAGCATTCCGAGCTCTTGTAAGGCACTTGGAAAGTCCCTCGATATTATCAAAACCAATAGACCATGAAATGTTGTACGTATACTTGGCTGTATCCCAGCACGCTATCAGCACAGCCATGGTTCGCGAGGAAGACCGGGTTCAAAAGCCAGTTTGCTATGTTAGTAAATGCTTGACGGGGGCAGAAAGAAATTACCCAAAGATTGAGTAGCTAGCCTATTGCTTGGTGATTGCATCATGCAAGCTTCGTCCATACTTCCAGGCACACTCAATCAGTGTTTACACTGACCAACCCTTACGGTAAGTACTCCAATGACCAGAAACTTCTGGAAGAATGTTAAAATGGAATGTTGAGTTAAGTCAGTTCGACATTACCTATCTACCACGAAGATCCATACAAGGACAAGCACTAGCTGACTTCATTGCTGAATTCACTATGACAAACGAATCAAATGATCACAACATCATACCTCTCGTTCGATGGAAGATGTACACCGATGGAGAATCTAACGATCGCTGTTCGGGGGTTGTCATAGTTCTTGTAACTCCTGAAAACTGATCAGTTTGCTACGATTTGAAGCTCGAATTCACAGCGACGAATAATGAAGCCGAATATGAAGCGTTGATCGCCGGCTTAAGGCTCATTAAAGAACTGGGAGTATAATCGGTCGAGATCTTTAGCGCCTCTCAGCTGGTGGTGTACTAAGTACGAGGAGACTACCAAGCGAGCGGGCAGAGACTTGTCCCATATTTGGTCTGAGTCCAGGAGCTGCTAGAGAATCTCGAGTACTATGAAATTTCACATGTCCCGCGCGAGAAAACAGAGCACCCGATTCATTGGCAAAATTCGTAAGCACTGGTGATGCGCAACAGATGGGATTATTTCCCATTAAGGACCTCCATGCTCCAAGTATAGATATGATAGAGGTAGATTTCACGTTAGAAGTAGAAATCGAGAAGGAATCGTAGATGACCCTAATCAGGCAGTACTTGCTATTCGAGACCTTACCCAAAGAAAGGAGTGAAAGACGACAAGTCCTCCGTAAGACTTCTCATTATGTAATACAGGACGGAAGAATGTATCGAAGGGGATTCTCAACCCCATTACTCTGATGCATTGCCCATGATGAGATAACACGAGTCCTGAAGGAAGTCCATGAGGGAGAGTGCGGTGACCATACTAGGAGGCAAACGCTAGCGAAGAAAATCCTCTGTTATGGATACTACTGGCCAACGGTGAATCCAGATGCTGCAGACTATGTGAGAAGATGTGATAAATGCCAGATATATGCAAAAATCCTGAGAGCTCCGCCTACGGAACTCACGCAGATGGTTAGTCCCTGGCCATTTGCAATGTGGGGGATTGACCCAGTTGGCACTTTACCCTTAGCCAAAGGTGGAGCGAAATATGCAATAGTGGCGGTCGACTACTTTACCAAATGGGCAGAAGCAGAGACTTTGGCTACAATAACGACCAAGAAGGTTATTAATTTCATCGTACGAAATATCATATGCCGTTTTGGCCTTCCACGGACCATCGTCACATATAATGGAACTCAATTCGAGAGCAAGGAGTTCAAAGAATTTTGTCAGAAATATGGCATTGAGAAAAAGTTTGCAGCGGTTGCTCACCCGTAAGCCAACGGACAAGTGGAAGCCATAAACAAGATAATCAAGTCCATATTTAAAAAGCGTTTGGAAAAGGCAAGAGGCAAGTGGGTGGATGAACTTCCAACGGCTCTTTGGGCCTATAGGACCATCCATAAGACCACGACTAGCCACACTCCCTTCGCATTGGCATATGGAACGGAAGCTGTCATACCCATGGAACTTGAAGTTCCATCACATCAGGTAACTTATTACAACCCCGAGTCGAACCAGAATCTTTTTTTGGAATCGTTGGACTTCATTGACGAAAAACACGAAGTGGCCAATTTGAGAGTGGCCGCATACAGACATAGAGTCACCAAATATTATAATGAAAAGGTCCGACCAAGAATTTTTGGTATGGGAGACCTCGTTTTGAAAGGAGTTTTTCCGATCCCATCTCATATGAATCCCACATGGGAGGGTCCAAACGTCATCGAACGGAAGCTTGGAGAGGGAACTTTCAAGCTATCGACCGT
The DNA here is from genome assembly GCA_030765085.1 of Allium cepa. Lineage (NCBI taxonomy): Eukaryota > Viridiplantae > Streptophyta > Magnoliopsida > Asparagales > Amaryllidaceae > Allium > Allium cepa. The sequence goes on along the minus strand of CM060928.1, from coordinate 80,835,490 downwards.
CAATGGTGCGACGCTTCCCCAAGCATGGAACAACGAGCACTTGCGGCATTATTATACCTAGTCTATTTCTTTCATGTATTAGCTGCATTTATTTCCAGTACGCTTTTATTTCTAGTTTTTGACATGTAGTAAGACAATTCAACTTGCTCTCATTAATAAAGGCTCGAAGCCATCTTTTCCATAAATGACTAATGTTTCTGCCTATAATGATCATGTGACAGGCAAACGGAACCATATTATTCTGACTGAAGTACTCTAAGTCCCCGGAGCGCGGACTTGAGTATAAACGATTTAAAATCTCCAAGTCCCCGGAGTGCGGACTGGAGTACTCTAAGTCCCCGGAGTGCGGACTGGAGTACTCTACATCCACAGAGCGTGGACTTGAGTATAAACGATTTAAAATCTCCAAGTCCCCGGAGTGCGGACTGGAGTAATCTAAGTCCCCGGAGCGCGGACTCGAGTATAAACGATTTAAAATCTCCAAGTCTCCGTAGTGCGGACTGGAGTACTCTAAGTCCCCGGAGCACGGACTCGAGTATAAATAATTTAAAATCTCCATTTCCTCGGAGTGCGGACTAGAGTAGTCTATGTCCCGGAGCGCGAACTCGAGTATAAACGATTTAAAATCTCCAAGTCTCCGAAGTGCGGACTGGAGTACTCTAAGTCCTGGAAGCGCGGACTCAAGTATAAACGATTTAAATGACCAGGTCCTCTAAAGACAGACTGGATATAAATGACTTGAAGTCATCGATCCTTTAGCGCGCGTATTAGAAAATATTCTAAGTGCTTGGGGCACAGAAGAAAAAAAGATAGTTCACAAAGAATTTCCGAGCTATATGAAGATGAATCGAGAGGTCTATTATATTCACAACAACTTGGATTTGAATCACAATCACAAAGAAAATTGAACGACAAGAGCCATGGAAAGACAAAAAAACTAAGTTTTATTCATCAAAGATAAGTTTCCATTACAACTCATTTGAAGCTCGGAATCAAAGGCTTATTTACACAAACTAAGAAAAAAAAGTACTTGCCTAATCTAAACGTACTCTCGTTGAACGAGAGTAATGATTACTTCTTATGCTTCTTCACCTCTGTTGTCTTCTCAGACGACCCCTCTCCTCCGCATTTACCCTTGGTACCCTTCTTTGATGGAGGAGTGACAGCCAGAGAAGTATGAGGGACATCCACGGGTTTAGACTTGCCAGGGAGAATGATCTTCAACGGCTTATTCGAAGGATCATCGGGGTCTACGGGTTGAGGTTCGACATTGATCTTGGTCGTTTCTCTCTTCTCTTTTTCCAGTCGCTCCTTCATACTCAACTCAGACATGTGTTCGGAGGCACTTATGATCTCTACTTCATAACTCCCCTCGATGTGAGAAGAAGTCTCAGATTTGTCTTCATCTAGCGCCCCAATCACCGGAGCATCTGGCCTGGGAGCTTCTCCTTCCTAGCTTGCCTCACCTATCTTCTCTTCCATCGCCTTGGCGACATCGCTCCTCAGAGTGGGCCCGGGATCAGAACGACCTGCGCGAAAGCATGGAAAACAGGCATTATAATACAATAGTCCTAGGATGTCGACATTTGGAATCTCAAGATGAAGAGTTATCTACCAGCTTCCGGCAGGCTCTCAACCGTCAAGGCGGTCTCACCCTCCGGAATGGGAGACAGAATATGGACGCCAAGGCCAGGATTCTCCGGATTGTAACCAATATGCTGCTCGAATGGATCGAGTATTTGCCAATCGGCCGATTGAATAGGCGCATGAGCTGGAGGAACGACCCCGGATGGACAAGTAATAACTTCTTTCCCTTTCTTTGAGGGGGAGCCTTTGCAATAGATAACTTTGGCCGTTGACAAGTCGAAGGCTCATTTCTCTTAAGATATTCTTTTATCAATGCCCCATCATCAATCTCTTCGGTGTCGTGCTCGGCCTTCCTGATTTCTATCAAAGCCTCCCATTCCTCGGCTAAAGATTCAAGATAGCCCTCGCCCAAAAAAGTCAAGTCTCGATGCATGAGAACGCGGGCGTTGATTTCAGTGATTAGCGGGTCAAACATGCTTTTGACCTCTTCCCTGCCTTCTTCTCTAGCTGCATCGAGACGCGAGTCGAAATCCATGCATGCTATCCTCTTGCCCTCTTCTTGGGCCTTACTCTTTATCACCTCAACTTTGGAAAGCTTGGCCTCAATTTTTTCTTTTAAAAGTCGAGTGGCAACGATCTCCTCATATTATCGTTGTGACTATTCTTGGGCAGCCTCTTTCTCTTTTCTCTCCCTGCGAAGATGCTCCTCAAGCTCCTTGATTCGGAGGCTAAGCGTGTCCCTCTCCTTTTGAACGGAGTCCTTCTCTAGAGCCAAAGCCCCACATCACTGAACCGCCTCGTCGAGTTCTTTATTATGAGTCAATTCCAGACGAGTGATGGCCTCAGCAGTGTCCTTGGCGCTCTGATGGGCGGCCTCAGGTTTGGACTTGTAAGTTTTGATTTCTTCATCATGAACCTTAATGATGTCTTTGTCGTGGATAGCCTCAAGCTTCAGGCGATCGATTTCATGTTGGCGCTCTACGGAGACTCGAAAAGTTTTTCAGCCAAGTGAACAAACGCGTCATGTTGAACATAGACGTCGTTTGTACAGGCGATGGCACTCTACTTGACGTGTCTGGGATTGGATGAATCGCCGGGAGGAATTTCGGGCCATCGAAGCACATTCTTGGAAATTTACCTTTAAGCTCGGCCAATCTCTCCTGCACTGATGGGTCCGTTGCAGGAGCGGGAGGAGAAAACTTTGAAAGTTAGACTCTCCTATGAGAATCTCGGGACTGTCGGGTGGACGAGGAGTTGGAGTGTTGGTCCCGGGGAGCATCAGGTTGCGACCTCTTGTGGCCGCGCTTGTCTTTACTTTGCTCCGCGTAAGAAGAGGTATCCTGGTGGTATTTTGGCTGATAATAAGTCTTCCTCCGAGATGACGAGTCCCGGGAATGATTGTCTTTATCGCGGTCACCATCCCTATCTCGACGTCTCCCGGAACCCATGTCCCGTCCAAAGTGATGAATTAGCAAAGAGTAGTGTGACGACAAAATCTAAGCGAAAATTGAAATGCAGGTGTTCGTGTGTGTCCTAGTGTTTCCCCCCGACGGACAAGTTGCTTTACTAACGGGATTTTTCTCTCCCTGACTTTGGGCTAGAGCGCCCGCATCGCCTCTAATGGACGAGTGAAGTTGAAATGCTTCTGGATCGTCAAAACCATAATTAAGTAGATCATCCAGAATGGAGAGGTTCGATAGGCCCTTTAAAGAACTTTCTACGTGCTGTGAAGAAGCCTCTTTCTCCGTTGGAATAAGCGTAATCTTCGAAGATCCGCCAACCTTTTCCTTCCTAATCTTGTACGTCAATCCCTTTTTCCTCTCTGAAGGAGAGATGACGTTTCGATATCGTGCACTTCGACTATAGGATCTTGAGCGGGACCCAAATTCTCACCTTGTGCTTCGGGTGGTTCGTTCTCTTTGATTTCCCCCTCTTCCTGTACATCAGGGGTGTGGCGTGGTGACAACTCAGCTAATTTTTTCCCCTTACCGGATGCAGGCTTGGGTTTGGAGACGCCCTTGGGAAGGCTTACCCGACGACCTTCTGTTAACAGTCCGAATCGCGATAGTGACTCATTAGAAATGAGAGTTCGAATGTCTCGTTCCTCGAAGGGAAGAGCTCTAATAGCTTCAACGACCTCAGAATATCCGCAGCCGTCGGGATGTGGTTTGACGCTTGAGAAGATGAAACAAGAGTTAGAAAAGGCATAGCCTCGACCAAAACATGAGTATTGTTCCAAGAAGAAGACTTACTTCCTTCAATCCATCTCCTCGCAAAACCAGGGGGGCAACGCACATAGAACCATTCTTGTTTGTACAGGGCAAATTTGCTCCACGCCCCGGTTAAGATTTGACATTTACGATATGGCTCGAGGAACATGTAAGAGGGGCTATCTGCTCGCTTCTTGATCATATATATGTATATGATGTCGCCAGGAGTTGGGGGCCTAGAGAAGATGGTCATGAAGAGTATGTAAGTGCCATAGATGAAGGTGTGACCATTTGGGTGCAGCTGGGACGGGGTGATGTCGATGTATTGTAGCACGTCCCGAAGAAATAGATTGAACGGTGGCACGCTGCCAACCCAGCACATGAATTTATTACACGCCGTGTATCCGATTGGGGGGAGGTGTAGCCGATCGAGCCCCGATGGAACCAACATGCCGTCAAAAGGTATTCCGTGAATGGAACATATTCGTCGGAGCGCTACTTCATTGATTTTTGAAGCCTGTGAATCGACAGGGTTATCCAAGAGAATCGATGCCTCCAGGGCATCGAGGGCTAAGTTATGTGCAGGAGAGGTGGGTGGATTTGAGACATCTGCGTCTTCCTGTCGAGAGGATGGCCCTAGTTTGTCAGAAATCGTGGCAGAGATGGATTTTTTAGACATGTTCAATAAATAGTGAATTCGGCTAAGCACCTGTGTGAACTATACTTGAAAAATGTTCGACGTTAGAATTAACATCATAAATATTCCCCCCATGTGATGTGTGAATTAGTGCGATCAATCATGTGTAAGCACTGAAAAATTGAAAGTCACAGAGTTAATAATATGAAATTGAGCTTCGAATCATCGCCTTCGAAGACCGTTATCGTTGGCCATCTCCGAAAGCCTACCTTATGGTGTTTACAGTTTCGGATTCAGAGAATATTAGAAGAAGTTATCCGATTATGTCAATTCAAGGTAAGGCAATTGATCGTTCGGCCTAAGTTCGGTTCGGCCTTGATATGGTTCGGCATCCGTGACTATTCAGCCTATCAAATGTGGTTCGACATTTATGTTTGTTCGGGATGTTCGGCTTAACTGTCGACCGGGCAAGCTATCGCTCGACCGAACTATAGTTCGGCCTAAATAACGCCCGGCCTTAGTCCTGCTCGGCCAAAAGTAACATTCGGCATCCCCACCAACTCAAGCCTTCTCCCTAACCTTCCATTCCATTGTTCGGCCAATGGTGTGTCACGCCAAACCAAGGTTATGCTAAGCCTTAACACTCGGCACTCCGCCCTTGACTACCGTTTCATTTTCTCCTCTCCTCCTCCATCCATGCCGAACAACAAGACCGGATCGCTCGGCGAGTCACTCTAGGTCATGCCGATCGGCATCCTAACCACCTCCCACTCCTCCTCTATTCTTTCTTTTCTTCCAGTCTCGTTCGGCATGAAGAAACCGAGACTAACTACAACACATCACCCAACAACTATAAACGAGTGATCATCCCAGGTCATTTCTCCTTATCTCACATCATCCATCCCTATCCTAATCGAAGTTTGATTACTCTATCCACGTAACCCATTTTGCTACGACCCTAATTTATAAACTTGAGGAAACTATTTAATCATGGAAAGGATTTAGATAGAGGAGGAAATACCTAGTTGGTAGATCGAGACTTAGGAAGGATTGATTAAGTCTTTAGTATCTGACTAACAGGCGAAGTTTGCAGGCATAAAGTAGCGGAGGTAAAAAGTGAAAAGAGAAAAGGGGGAAGACGATGGCCTTTATAGGGAGGTAGAAGAAGGCGAAACGACGATGACCGGTAGAACCGGTCAAAACTATCGTTCGACATCAGTTTGTTCGGCATACGTGGATCGTTCGTCTTTGGTTGTATCGTTCTGCCTTCACCCTATGTTCGGCACACATCTCCACAACTGGTATTTACAAGAAATACAACCCTCAAGTATGATGGGCCAGGGTTCGGAGCAAAGCACAAAGGACACGTAGTACAAAGCACATCACCTTCGGCCATGCAATACGCTTTGGAGGGCAAGTGTTTCCTGGAGTTTTGACCAGGCAACTCGGTACTCGGCCCCTCTGGATTGTTCGGCATATCATCACGGTTGGCATCCAGCAAGTACTCGGCATTCAGGAGCGCTCGGTATAAGGGGACACTCGGTAGAAAGGAGCACTCGACATATAGTTTGTTCGGTATACGTGGATCGTTCGGCTTCGGTTGTATCGCTCGGCCTTCACACTACGTTCGGCATGGCAGGATTGTCCGGAACTAACTACCGTTCGGCCTAACTATTGCTCGGCCTAAGGATCGTTCGGCTGAGGCATAGTTCGGCCTGGGTAACGTTCGACCAAAATATCGTCCGGCCTAGTTTCTGCTTGGCATCTATGCTTCACTCGGCATTCCTAGATTATTCATCAATCTAGCCTCGTTCGGCCTAGCCATCGTTTGGCCAAGACACTGGTTCAGCTTCCAGTATCGTTCGGCACAAGTGCTTCCCATGGCATTCAGAGCGTTCGGCCTCACCTCGTTCAGCCTAAGGAGATCGGTCGGCATTCACACCCTGTTCGGCATTCAAAGAACGCTCAGTGTCTATGGTTCGACACATAGAGATCACGCTATTTGGGCCGAGATATTCAGCTACCAGGTCCACCAGGGAAATCCAACCCAACTTCTTCTATAAATAGAGAGGTAGGGGCACAGCGAAAAGGATGAGTTTTTTGGGAGCACTGGGCAAACTCTGCCGCATTCAACAATCACTCAAGACTTAATCTTTTACATTTCAATTGTATTCAAGTAATTAGAAATGGATTGTATCTGTAATCAACGGTCAAGGAAATCAATAGAAATCAGCTTCAAAGTAGACGTAGGCAGTTACGCCGAACCACTATAAATTTGGTGTTCTTGTTCTCTGCTATGAAATTCATATATCGTTCTCTGTTTTAATTTACTTTCTTCATTAATCTCTCTACACAATCTTTTTAAGGGTGTTAGTGACCAATTTTGGTGCTGACAATAACTTTTTTTTCCTCTTTATTTACTTAACTTAAAATTCACCTTTAAACAAAATTCAGAAATTTCCAATTTAAGATATATTTCAAAATTCAACTTAATATTCATTCGTTTAACATTATAACTTTATTCAAAAATCATTAATACTTTATAATAATCATTTCAAATTCATTTTAAATGAAATTTTATATCTGTTTATGATCTTTTCCTACTTAATTTAAATTCCATTTACAACCAAATCTAAATTTCCAAGATAACTTCTATTTCAAATTTCTAACTTTACCATTAAGTTATTTCACTTATAAATTTTTAGAAAATCAATAATAATTTACAAAAATCATTTTTAATTAAGTTTTCAATCAAAATATTATAATATTTACATTTCTCAAATACTTTAAAAAATTTAGAAAAATATATTTTAACCTCGGGTCTGTATAAAATTTTCTAGCCTAGGTAAAGTGATACGGATAATATATCATTTCAATCGTAATTTACAAAGAAAACCCGGGTTTTATCATTTCAAACCCGCTGTCCCAAGTAAATGAAAATAATTAAAAATCTTTCAGGCCTATCATTTCAGCCCATAACGATTTTTCCCTATTCTAAAGTCCGTTCGGGTATGTATCATTTCAACCCATAGTGATTCTAATCTAAAGGGAACTTGCAGTGTGATAAACTGTTAAAATAACAGAGCAGCATTATATACAAGTAACATATGATATAACAGGTGTTTAAACATGGGTGAACATCATATAATGGTAGCATAGCAGATATAGCATGGTGATATGAGTTTACAAATTTAAATGTGATCAGTTTACTAGTCATATAAGTATAAAACTGTCTAGTGAGAATAACTCAATGGTATAAGCTGAAGACAACAACCAAAGTACACAAACTAAGATCCACAAAGGCATGATAGCATAACAATGATTCGAGAGTGGGAGAGCCAAAGCTAATTTCCTTGCTACATAACAAACAAAACAAAGTACAATACATAAATTTCAAACCAAACTATTATAAACAAAGCTAGAAATATAAGCACAATACATAGCTAAGCTTTTTGCACTTGCATTCAACCACTTGTGCTTCAGCTATGGACTAGAAAAGCACTGTAATAGGATGGTTTTGGATCAGGTTAAGGTCAGGATGAGGTCATATAGGTTGACCATAACAATATATGAAGGAGATGAAGGCATATGTGTGCATCAACACACAACTACAAGCAACAACAAGGATTTCAAGGCCTAAATAGCTTCAGCCAAGCATGGATTGGGCATGGCCTGATCTGGTGAGTGCATGTACAGGTGTGGTAGGATCCTAAGCTTAGGTTTGTGGCTGCTGGTGGTGGTGTTTGGGTTGGCCAAAGCATGATGGTGGAGTGGTGAATCAAGGGAAGTTCGGCTATGAAGTTTCAAGTGGAGTTTGTCATTTTTTTAGTGGATCTACGTCATGGATGACTTCGGCCATGGGATATCAGTAGAGAGGAGGGTATGGTGACTGGAATAGGTGGTGGTGGAGGCGGCCAGGGGGGTGGAGGTGGCAGGCCGAACTACATGAAGGTGAAGGCAAGTGCAAAATCAAACAAAACAAGTACAAAAGGTGAAAAAAGAAGAAATTTTACCAAACTTTTTGCTTCAGGAAGAAGGCCAATAGTTTTAGGGTTGAGGAGGATATATTTTTATGTGAGAAATAAAGTGGAGTCGGCTGAACAAAGTAGTATAAGGTAGCAAATTGAATTAGTGCATTGATTGGTGAAAATGTAGGTTGAATATGAAAAGACAATGTACATAAAGAGTCGCAAACTTTTCAAATTTCTCTAATTCTTTTTAAATTTTTAAATACATGTAAAATACTTATAAATACAGATAAAAACAAGAAAATACGATGAATGCACATAAATAAATAAATAAATATTAATTAAATATAATTAAATTGAGAAAATAGCTAAAAATTAGCAACTAGGCTTTAAAATTTGAAAATAAATTCAATAAACTTTGGAAAAACTTAAACATCACTTTAAAAAAGTTTAAAAAAATATATACCTAACATGCCATATAACACATATTAGAACATGATTTGAAAAATAAAAATATTATTTATATAAATTGAAATAAACAATATTGTTAAATGAATTAACGTACACACAATATTGCAAAATGCATAACTTTCACAATACAAACCGGATTTCAACGAAACGAAAAGAGGTATTCTCAAAATTTAATAATTTTTCATAATAAAATATAAAATTAAAAAATTCAAATATTTTAATTTAAAATTTAAAAGTAAAAGTTTGACCATATTGACCACAAATCCAATTTTTTTTGAAATGTCATATTTATTCCGATTTGAAATTATAATTCGCACAAAAATCAAAACATACTCTTAAATAACAAAATTTATTCATTTTAATAAATATAATAAAGTTTTTAAATCAGGAGTTTCAATTAAATAATTAAAATAAACAATTAAAATAATCATAAAATACTGGGCTGTTACATTTCCCTATCTAAAACCCCTATACTTTCAAAACGTGATACATATATACAAATCGGATATATAACAAACATGACATATACCTTGTAAAAAACTATATATGTACATGTTTTAAAATACTAGCAATATAGGCAACAAATAGAATGCTAACATATATATATATATATATATATATATATATGTAACATCTAATCAATATTACTAACATATAAGATCAATACATGATATATAAATACTGACATGTATCCTTCCTAAACAAGAGACGACTGTTGTGCTTTTCAATATATATAAGTATATATCATGTATAAGTGTTTGTATTTATTAAAACGAGGTAAAAGAAGGTTGTAGAAAATAGGGAGAAAGCTTCTTGCATGCTTGAAGGAGTGAGATGGACGCTGGCTTTACAGGCTATGGCGAAAAGTGGGCTATGGTATACGGTCGAAGGTGGCTGATGCTACATAGTGCAGAGGACAGGCTTACAGAGGGGAGGAATAGTGGGTCTATATGGGGTTGCAGTGGCAGAGGGATGGGTCCGCTGGCGTTAGTGGAGGTTGGCAATGGGAGGTGTGCAGAAAAGTGGGCTGCGTGGCAGAGGGGGACGGGGATGACGGTTGTGGGCCGGAGAAAAGAAGTGTGGCGGTAATGGAAAATGGAGATGAGTGTATGTGGCAGCAAATTAGCTTTGTTGAGGGGTGGTGAAGGGTCGGGCTATTGTTAAGGCGAACGAAGGGAGGATGGAGCGGGGGTCTTAGGGTTGGTGAACTGACAAGGCGAGCTTGGTGGTCTTACTCGGGTCAGTGGAGATGAAACGCGGGCACGGGCATGGTTGGCTCGAGAAATGAAAGCAGTCGATTTCCCAAACAAACCTTAAAATAAATAAAAAATTCCAAAGAAGTCTTAAAATTTTCTCAAAGCAAAAGTAGGTTATCAAAGGAAGAGGACAAGTACAACTATCCGAAAGAAATATACATTAAAAAAGTTTCTCAGAATGAAAGAGTTACTGGGAGAGGAACGAATATACTGGTTTGCCAAGCAAATGAACAGGCTTACATATATATACATAAACTTAAATTATTTTATTTTAAAATGAAAGCAGAGGTAAGTACATGAACCATCAGATAATACTGCAATGGGGAATAGTAAGAGACAATAATTTGATTTTAGGGAATATGTAAAAACTAGTGGCTGTTTTTTTAGCCGGTGGGTAAATAAAAGAACACAAGAAACCAAAGTGACTCTAGAAATGGGTACTGATACGCTTAACGGCTTCGTGTTTTTCGCCGCGTACCGGATACCGATATAAACCAAATGAATATACTACGGAGATCGACATGATGAGATGAATATAATGGTACACAAATATCAGCGATATGACTATCCTATCAAAACTCGATTTGTCGCTGCCGAAAATGCTGCTGAAATGCCAAAAATAAGATAAATGGAGCTAATGCTGTCCAAATTCGACAAAACGAAATACGTAATATCACTCAAAAAATGAGTTACATTTTAATTATATAAAAATATTCAGATTTTTAATATATTTTATTTCCATCAAATGGAACTGATTTTAAATTTAAATAAAATTATACAACAAAATAAACTTGCATATTCTTTGATGAAAATTTACCATTTACTATGTTTTAATAGATGCATACCAAATATCAATTTTTCATTTCAAAATTTTACTATTTAATTTCAAGAAAAAATTTCAGTTAATTACGTTAATAAAACCGTTAAAATTTCCAGGACATTACACTTACGCTAGACTTTGGTCCGATCCATCGTTTTATTTTTTCGTTAATTCCCCGAGTGCTCTTTTTGGAAAGTTTTAGGAAAGCAGGTTTTCGTTGATGTTTATTAAGCCGATGGATAGAAGCTAAATGATTTACTTGCTGTGGTATTTATTTTTCAATGCATTTTTTGTGTATATATACGAGCAATTGTAAGACATGCTGTTATAATTATCTAGGCTAATGATAACACTATGAAATGTTATGTATATTAGAGTAACACTGTGTACTATCTTTTGATATTATATGTCACCATTCCAACGTGGGATTCTAATTTTTTTTTCTCCTATTTCTTATTAATTTTCTTTTCTTCCTTTTCTTTTCCCTATGTTTTGTCTTTCCGCTACTTGTCTAACAACCCTGTATTTTTGTGATTATTTTAATTTTATATTTTATTTATTTTAACTAAAATTTTCGATTTAAAAACTTTATTTTATTTATTAAAATGAATAAATTTTGTTATTTTAAATATAAATTTTTATTTTTATGTGAACTATAATTCCAAACATGAATAAATAGAATATTTTTCAGAAATGTGAATTTTAGTCAATATGGTCAAACTTTGACTTTTAAATTTCAAATTTAAATATTTGAAATTTTGAATTTTATCTTTTATTTTGAAAATAAATAAATTTTAAGTATACTGCTTTTCGTTTCATTGAAATCCGATTAATATTGTGAAAGTTATGCTTTTTACAATATTGCATGTAAATTGTTTATTTAACAAAATTATTTATTTAAATTTATATAAATAATATTTTTGTTTGTTCTGATTGTGTATATATGTGTAACATGATATGTCAAGTATATATTTTATTTTTAAAACATTTTCAAAAGTGTAGTTATAATTTCCTAATGTTAATTGTATATTGTTTATATTTTTAAATTCTAGTTTCAATTTAATAACTATTTTCTATTTTTCCTTAAATTATTTATTAATTTTCTTTTTCACTTTATTTTGTTTGTCTTTTATTTTTATTTTACTGATTTTTTTATTTTATTTTGATTAATAGAAATAAGAAAACAAAGAGACAAAGACCTTTCATTTTCTAGTGGCTTTTCATGTACTTGTCTTTTCAAATTGCTTTGGCGTTTTCACTTCATTACTTGGCCGTTAATTCTTATGCATAGATGTGAGTTTTGTATTGAATTTCACATAAGAAACTTCTTTCTCATTTCATTACTCACGCCTATTTTCAGATCTTAAAATATTAGGTAATGGCTTCTTCATTTTTTCTACTTTTCTATTCATTTTTCTATTGAATTTTACATTGTTTTGCTTGATCTCCTTGTGCTTTTTTTGGCCTAAACTCCTCACCACCTCCTCCGCCCACCACATCACCTTCTTCCCCTCGCCATACACGACCTGACCATCCACTCCTTTAACCATGACTGACCGTGACCACACCATGATGCTAACACCACTAAAAGTTGCAAAAACACCTTGAAACCATGCATAGCGAGCTAGCTTCACATACCCTTCATTTTATAGCTTCGGCCACCCCCTTAGCCACCACCACCAGTTAGATCACCATCTCTGGCCATCTCTCCAGCCACCACCTTACTTAAACCATGCAAAGACCAAGCCCATTCATGCATGGTCGAGCCTTAAAGTTGCACTAAAACTCCTTTTTTTGCCTTGCCATTGTCCTTCCTTCATGTTGTAACTCAAAAATCTTCACCTTGTTGTAGCCGTGCCCATATATGCCATACCCTAGCCCAAAATATCATAATGGCCTAACCTATATAGCTTTGAGGCCAAGCGTAAGTGATTTGGAGTCAAGCAAAATTGATGGTTAAGCTTGGTGATTTCTTTTGTAAACTTTATTTCCATTTTTTTCCCAATAATTCAGTATTGTATTTATATTTTGCTTTGTCTTTGTTGTTGGATGTAAGATCAACACTTAGCTCTCCACTCCACTCAAATCAAAGTCATGCTATCGTGCTTTTTGGATTTTTGTCCGTGTGTTTATTTTGCTAACTCCAGCGTAAAGAGGTGAGTATGCACTCATGACATCTTTACTTATATAAATGGTGAATTGACAACAAGTGAATGTGTAGGATTGTTATATCATGTTATACCTGACTGTGATATGTATCATATGATGTTAACCCTATTTATAAACTTGTCATATCATCTGTTACCGCCATATGTTGCCATACTGTTTCTCACACTGCAAGTTCCCAGTAGAATAGAATCACTATGGGTTGAAATGATACATACCCGAACAGACTTTAGAATAGGGAAAAAATCATTATGGGCTGAAATGATAGGCTTGGGCGATTTTAATTTATTTTATTTAACTTGGGATTACGGGTTTGAAATGATAGAACCCGGATTTTTCTTTGTATATTGCAGATTGAAATGATATATTATCTTTATCACTTGACCTAGGTTAGAAAATATTATACAGACCCGTTGTTATTATATATATATTTTTCTGTAATTTTAAAGTATTTTTTAAATTGTATATTATGATATTTTGATTTAAACTGGATTAAAAATGATTTTTATAAAGTATTAATGATTTTTCTACAAGATAAATATGTTAATAAATGAAAGGTCAAGTTGCAAATTGAAATATAAATTAATTTCGAAATTTGTGATTTTGCTTAAAAATGGAGTTTAAGTTAAGTAAATAAAATATGATAATTGGTTTAAATTTGAATTTAAAATGACTTAATAAAGTGTTATTGATTTTTCTATGAATTAAAATGGTTAAATAAATGAATACTTAAAAATGTAATTTGAAATATATCTTGACATGGAAATATGTATTTGGTTTAAAATAAAAGTTAAGTAAAGAAAATAAAATGGAAATTAAGTTTATATTTTGAAATGGTAATTAAAACTCAATTATTATGTTAATTTTTAAAATGAAAAGAATGGAAAATTTGTATTCTTAAATTTAATAAGTGAATTATTCAAAAATTTGATTTTATGCATAAATTTTACTTTATAAAAATCATAAATTAAAGGTTATTTTAAATGACGATTTTAAAGTGGAAAAATATGAAATTTTATGAGTTAAAATGTTTTAAATTGGAATTATATTACTGCTGAAATTGTATTGAAAAAGTTGGAAATTGATTTAATAGCATTCGGAAATGCTATCATTTGTGAAGTTAACTTAAAATCTGTTGTAAAGGATATTACAGCATTTTTTAAGTGTTGTAGGTGATGCAAGTGAACCAAGAGGCTAAAGTTAACTAAGGGCTATTGCAGCACTTGGTAAGTGTTGTAGTTGCAGAACTAAATCTTGAATTTGTAATTAATAAAAGGGCTATTGTAGCACTTGATAAGTGTTGTAGTTGGCTGAATGAAATTTTTGAATATAACAGAACTGTTACAGCAATTTTTAAATGCTATCTTTGGTGAATTGAATTGTTTTCAAATAAAACTTACCGTAGCATTTTCTAAGAGCTGCGAAAGCTGAAATTTCACTGTTTTAATGTATTTATTTGAATAAATGAACTATGAAAAGGCTAAAATTTTGGTAATTTTATATTTTATTTGAAAGTATAATGACTTCCCCTTTTAATGGTTTAAACGAATGATTTTAATTCGAAATTATAAACCTTTTTGGAAATTTAACCACGGGTACATTTCTCTATATGCCTTGTGATTTTGAATGTACACCTGCAATTTGTGAGCGTGATTAGAGGTGAGCGATTGCTGCCGCTCTATGCTATCCTAGCCACATTAACACTGTTATTTGCATAGTTTACTTAACATAGGCATTTCTATGATAGAGTTTATTACTGTTTAATTGATCGTTTAACGAATCCTTGAAGGATGGGCGATCTCAAGCATCCTTTAGGTTATTGTGTATGACTGCTACAGTTCACTTGAGTTGGTTTACATTGTATAAGTATATATGTCCTGACTCGAGTGTTTTATGTTTTACTTTACGCTTGGGTCAGCCCGAGTATTCACGGCTTTGGATTTCTCTTTCTAGAGCTAGGAGTCGTTGGAGATTATGCTTATTTAGTTATCTATCTATTTCAGTTTCAGTTGTTCTATTTCAGCTCTTGTATTAGTGACTTCTATGTATTTGGGATCTCTATTGTGTTTGTTTTCAGACTGACATTATGCATTGTTTCCAGACTTTGCTATAGTAGCTTCATGAACTACCATGATATTTTTATTTCCGCTGCGAGTTCTTCTGATATTTCTGTGTCTGTGATTCTGTGAATGATTTTATTTGCTTCAAATTTTATTACAATCTGTTATATTGAATTATTCAAGTCTGACATATGTAGATTATTGTCGATTTGAATGGTCCAAAATAGCGGGTCGTTACAACTTGTGTGTTCGGCACGTGAATATCGTGAATGTATCTGTAACGACCGGTGAATTTTAGTAATTAAGTTGGCTATTTTCAATTAAAATTTAGGAATTAAATTTAGATGAAAAAAAGAGAGAAAAAAAACTTTATAAGTTAATATTAAAATGAACGCTGAAATAAAACATATTGAATTGTAGTTGAATGAAAATGTATGTGAAAAGTTTATGCAAGTTGATAAGTAACGATATTTGTGCAATACATGTTAATTGGGAAAAATTTGTAAAGTTATATTTGAGTGAAATTGTAAATTTGAAGTTAAGTAATAATGGACATAGTGAAGATGGCAATCAAATCAAATTTTATCTAATTTTGAAGGTAATCAATAATTCATGAATTAAATGGTAAGTAATTAGAATTAAATTCTATATTAATTGAAACTGAATGTAGATTTAACGTAATAATGTTAAGGCGAACTAAATTAGCGAATTCCAAATTATGAAAACCAATTACAATAAGTGTTAGAAAGTAATTTTAAATGGTCGTTATTAAAATTATACGTTACCACAATGATTATTGGAAGGGTAACGGAGGTGAATGAAAATATAATAGAAACAATGCAAATTTAAGGTTAATGATTTATGAACTTGCATAAAATTCCAATTATAGAAAATAATCTAAATGTACATTTCGCTATAAATTATACACAAGAAAATAAATGGATTAAGAATATAATAGTAATTAGTGTACATACTTAGCAAATATAACTAAATAGTATGGAATGAAGCATGCATTAATGAAATAACTACCAACCAATGAATGTATTTAAGTTGTAAAAGTCGTAATTGATTGCATTAAATAAATTGGGAATTTAATTCAAAGGTTATGTTAATTGAGAAATAGTACGTAATAAATTGCAATGTGATCGAATCAAGGCTAGGTAAGTAATTTTAATAAAGTGTAGTTGATATGTAAGTATGAATGTGAGTAAATTTGGCATTTAGTGATAATTGTTAAAATTTACCCATTCATCTAATTTGCTTAATTAGAGCCAAGTCAATGACAACATTTGTGTTAGTAATAGCTTGTAAGTGGAAGTAAATGTTAAATGGTAACCATTATTTAGGTTAATCATTTATTTAGTGTATTAAAGTATAACTGGTAACCGATTGCAATAAATACAAATAAATTATGACGTTAATGTTAATATAAAGTAATATTTGAAAATAATGTCAATTTCATTTATAATATGACAATTGGCTAATCTAAAGAATTGAAAGCTAGATTTATTTATTTAATTGAAAAGAAAAAACTTTCAATAATTGAATTTATTGTGAGTAAATAAAATATAACAGTTAAATTTTACGTTAAAGGAAATGTAGAGGAAATCTAAGATAAAACAGGGATATTAATGCAATATGATATAAACCATGATAATTGTACCGTAAATTTAAATTTGATTGAATAGCTAAATTTGTGCATACTCAATTTATTGAAACAGATGGTAAAGTTTAATTGATTGAAATCAGCAAATTGGAAAATAAATTCAATTGATGAAATAACACGCAGTAAAATTTAATTTGACATAATCAATGTTAAGTAACAAATTTTATTATTTATCAATTGATAACAGGGTATGAATGGGAGTAGATTTGGCTTATTGTGATAACTATTAATTGTTTACCTATGTATATAATTTAGTGAATTAGATCTAAATCCATTGAAATAAACGTAATTAATCACTACGTTGATATAAATTTAGTTGATTACTGGAAAATATTAGGGAATTAGATTTACAGTAATGTAAAATGTACCCATAAGTTAATGATTAACTGAATTTAAAAGAATGGGAAGTAAGATTTTTAATTTAATTGAAGTGTAGAAAAATTCAATAATTGGCTTTATGGAAAATAAATGAAATTTAACACTTAATTATTACGTTAATAGAAAGTTAGATGGAATGTAAGAATATTATGATAGTTTGTAAATTTAATGAAAAATTTTATCCGTTTAAGAATAGTGAATTGAATAATAGATATGAAACAAAATAGTTATACCATAAGAAGAATGTACTGAAAATAAATGGAAAGCTAATTTCATTGAAAATTTTGGAAGATTTAATGTATAATCTATAAACAATTGAAATAGAAGTTAAAGCTTTGAAAGTGTGGAATTTGCAACATCTAATCCATATGAGGAATCTTTAAATTAAAAGGAAAGAGAAGCTAATTGAAATTTATGGCATTTAATATAAGAAACATGCATTTTTGGGTTAAATAGAAAGAGCACTTTTAATGAAAATAAAATAACAGCTTGAGAAAAATAAAATGAATGTTTCATTTTAAACATAAGTAAAATCTTGTAAGAAAGGAAAATTTTGAATTTTGAAACAACATTTTACATTCATTTTATAACAATCAGAGGCAGTATAGAAGTGATTTTAATGCTAACCTTATATTTTAAAGTAAATTAAATATTTTGAATCTTGATTGCACGTTGAGAAAAATGCAGTTTTTAAATTTGAACTTCCAGTCTCGGTTCATCTTTTATTGTGTGTAGCGGCGGTCCCCAGTGGCATTAATTGGAGTGTTACATTTTATTTAATATGTGTTAATAAAATTTAATTGGGTGTTAATAAGGTGTATATTTAGGGTTAATAGAAATTAATTTAGCGGAGTAGACGTTTTGAAATTGGATCTCAAAGTTTTAGTACAACTGGTCCATTTGTTACTTTATATTTATTCGTTACCACCTCTTTGTTTGAAATATATAAATTTTCATTTTTGCTACCTGAAGCATTCATTTCATTGGTTTCATCCCCCACTAGCCTCATTTCAATTTTCCAATTTCATTTGAACTTCATTATGCAAATATGACCCTATTTCATTTTCTCCCTCATCTGCTTGCAACACTTTTCCTAATCCTTCTTGAAGCTTTGAGTTATGTGAAAGCCTCTCCACCTCACCCAAGCCTTGCCACCACCTTGTTAGCAGGTACCCTAGTCTCCTCATCCCAAAACGTGAAATTTAGTATTTATTTTGTTTATTTTAATATCATTATATATATACACTTTATTATGTCAATAGTCATCTTATAACTTGAATAACTTTTGCATATGATGTCCGATTTACGCGCGATTTTTTTTGTTAGGATTGTATTGAGATTTATGACATTTTGATGCAGGTTTGGGCTGATTCTGAGGCTGTTGAATTTTTGGGTTTAAATTGGATTTTAATTCAATTTAAATCCAAAAGGTGAGTGTTTTAACCCACACACAATTTCTAAAATTTCTTAAGTTTGTTATTTTGATTTATGATATGAGTAGAAATTCATTTATGACTGTTTGGCATATTTTATTCATCATCTCGGCTAGATTGCATTTATTTAAATTAAATTGTTATTTAATTTTATTATTGCATATTAGTTGACAGTAAAATTTATTTATTTTTGCGTATAAACTTCCAATTTTACAGTTATTAACTTATTATTGAATATAAGCTGTTCGTTGATACCTGTTATATTTTTTTATGCTATATATTGATGTTTTGTTCAAATTGGATGATGATTGTAATAAATGTTTGATGATTGATGTTTGGTGAATGGATGATGTGTTCTATATTATAAAATCTACAAGTTATCATGCATTTCATTTCATTCGGGATTGCGGCTTGAAATGATATACAACCGCAAATTTTTATTTTTAAATTGCGGATTGAAATGATAAATATCCATATCACTTGACCATAGGATAGAAAATTCTACACAAACACCGTCGGTCTATATATAATTATTTTGAAAATAATTTCTATAGTTTGGATAGGATACAGTTTAATAAATATAAAAATTTGATATTATATAAATATTATTTTATATATACATATATAGTAAATGTTTGAATTTAAGCTACGTATAAATCTGTAAAATAAAAATGAATAAGTTGAAAAAAATGAAGTTTAATAATTTATATTTTTGTTTAAGTACAGGTTCAATTTTTTTATATATATAGAGTTTTAAATGATTCAAATCAATTAAATTGGAAGATAAATTGGAAATTTATTTGGAATTGAGCTTATTTAAAAATTAAACTCCATAAGTTGATGTAAACTTATTTAAATTTGGAAATTTAAAGGTATGATATTTATAACTGGATTTTTATTCAAGATAATTTAAATGAATATTTCTAGTATAAATAAATTGAAGGAAATATTTAGTTGTTAGTAATTTGAGTTTATTTTTAATGATTTTGGATTCATTATGAAAATATTTCAAACTAAATAATAGGACAATAAATTGCTGAATAGAAATTTCCAACCTTAGTTTTGAAATTGTTAATTACTCAAAGTTCGAAATATATTGAAATCGAAGTGTTTTATTGAAATTAAAACTGAATCTAAATTTATGGGGTTTAGACCTAAAATTTTAAATGAATAAAAATTATGTAGTCGCAGAAATTATTTTATAAAGAAATATTTATATTCAAACTATTTTATTTTATATACTGTTGAATATCCAAACCATTCAAGTTTTAGAAGTTATGGTTTTAAGCTATGAATTTTGAAGTATTAGGTTTTAAAAGTTATAATTCAATTGTTTGGTTTCCAGATATTATAAATTTTGAAGCATTATGATTTTGGAAAAGGAATATATTTGAAATAAAAATGATATTATTGATTTGGGTTTTATAAAACTAATATCAAAATGAGTTGTTTTGGAAATGGAAATGATATCGTATTTATGGGTTTTGAAATGGATAATTATTTTCTGGTTTTAAAGTATAAACTATTCTAAAAACCGCGGTGTTATAATAACGTTTGGTTGTTGAAGAGACCGGGATCGGAAGTTGTCATACTCTCTGCCAACTCCGAAAACCACTTTAACAACCACGTACGCGGTGGAGATTCCAGAATGAAGTAGGATGGTGGCGGCGTTTTTCCTTTGAGGCAATTACGTGGACCCGACTCCCGTGAGTTGGCATAAGGTGGCTAAAACAGGAGCGATTCTCGAGCCAATGAGGTCATTCCTTTGATCGGATACTCCTCTTCGATGCTATACTCTGACTTTGGATTGATTCGGTGGCCACCTTCACTTTTGATTTCTTTGATTTTGGGGAGTTTGTCCGAGGTGGGTGGTAGTTGTGCGCTACGCGTTACCACCGACCTGGAAGCGTAATTGGTATATCTACCCTGGTATTGCCTAGTTGTGCCGTGTCACCTACCCTATCGCGCTTTGTACGAGTTTGGATTTCTCCCGTAGCCCGTGTGGTATCCTCAGGTGGCTTCCCGATCAGGAGGGACTATGATATTGGATGGACTACTGGGACTATTACGTATTAAGGTGGAAAATGTAAAGCCTTAATGCTATTTAAAATTAAGTTTCTTTTACAATTAGACACTATTATAATAGCGCAATATACAAAATAATAAATAGTTTAACGGATCCTTAGGAGTGTAAATCCCGAGCATCTCTTGAGTTATTGCACTTATATTTATTCCTGTTGATTTAACTAACATAAGATCTTTTAGTTCTAAATCGAGTGTTTTGTCTTTTCAATTCGCTCGGGTCAGTCCGAGCATTTCAGGATTTCGAAGACCTTAGCTCTGGAAGACGAAGACGTAGATTTATTATTATTATTATTAGTCCACTGTACTCATATTGTTCCGCTGCATTGTTATTGGTATGTGTAACTCTGATAAATGTTGTAAGTATAATCAAATATTTTGTAAAACAGCTTTATAAACTGTATATTTGATTATTATATTTTATCCTTCCGCTTTGAGATTCTATTTTGTTTTATTTCTTCCTTGTTTTTCTGATTTACCCCATAACAATCCGCCCTTCCGTATGGTTTGAATTGGCACGTGTGTCGATTTAAAGCATGCAAAAAGGTAGGACGTAACAACGTGGTATCAGAGCTTTGGTTTAGCGATAAACCTTAGCTTTGTGGGGTTTGACCCTTTATTAATATGGTAGTAATGCCCTATGGGAGTCGCTGAGTGTATATATATGAGAGAGCATTTTTGTTAGTGTTATAAAAAGGTTTTAATATTGTGTTAATCTGTTCCGTTTCATATTTATAAATTCTGGTTGGTGCATGGGACGCTATAACATCAATAGGGATTTCTAAACACTTAATAGGACATACCGACATAATATTTGTTTTTAATACAAGTGAATGAAATAATTTGCCTATTATATTTTCTATATATAAAACAAATTTTTCTAAAGGCAATTTTTGGTTGTATTATATTGGTTGTTAGGTAGTAAAATTTATAAATAATAGTTGAAATAAGATTGGAAAAGTAAAGTAAATGAAATTTGGAAATTTAGAACTTAAGTTTCGGGGTTTTGAAACTTCTTTTGAATGATTTTGAAATATAATAATAATATTATTAAAAGAAGTATTTTCTGATATCAATATTTCAATATAATTTGAAAATATGGTTTTAAATAAATTCTGGAAAGAAATAAGTTGTACTCCCCTCTTTGTCGCTGGAAAATAATTTCGGTGATAAGTGCATGCATCATTGACCTTCATTTTCGAGTTTCGAAGTGGGAAGGTCACTGTAGTAGTTTTACTACAGATTTATTTTTGATAAACAGAAGTGAATTTTTAATTTATTTTGAATAAACTTGGATATAGATAAGTTGTAAGTATATTTATCTATTATTTTAAAATAATTTGAAATTAAACACGGTATTTAATTCTTAAGTTTCCATTTATTAATAGTTTAATTAATATAGTGAAAGGTAATTTAACTAATAATTGAAACCCTAAATGAAATAAGAGATTTAATGCTAAGTTATAAATGGAAATTAAAAGAAATTGAAATGTGTAACATATAAAACAAGGATATTATTGTTGTGCATTAAATTAATTAAAGGAAATAGAAGAAACTTGCCGAATTTTCAATTACATCCTTATAAACATATATATAACTTACCAAATATTAAAGGTTAAAAATGTTAATAAGAAAATGTAATAGATATTATACAAGTAATTAACTTGAGGTAATGAAAGTAATTAATGAAATTCCTTAATAAATAAGAAATTGGTGTTGTAGATGTTAGGAACTTAAGTATAACTGAAAGACTACTAATTAAAGGGTAAGTACTATAAATGGATTTTAGTAATAAATGATGGAATAATTGTATTAAAATTAATAGAAAAGTTATAAAGAAATGATTATAAATGTAACGTCCGGCCTTTTCGCACGTTTCATATCGACACACGTGCCAATTTAAACCATACGGAAGGGTGGATTATTATGGGGTAAATAAGAAAAACATAGAAGAAATAAAATAAAACAGAATCTCACATCGGAAGGATAAAATATAATAATCAATATACAGTTCATAAAACTGTTTACAAAACAATTGATTCTTCTTTGTACAATAAATATTATAGTTCACATACCAATAAATATCAATGTAGCGGAATTAAATAGTTTAGTGGAATAATAGTAGATAATAGTAATACAAATCTTCGTCTTCGTCCTCCAGAGCTAAAAATTCAAACCCTGAAAGGCTCGGACTGACCCGAGCGAATTGAAAAGACAAAACACTCGAGTCAGAACTAAAAGATCTTATGTAAGTTAAATTAACAAAAATAAATATGAGTGCAGTAACTCAAGAGATGCTCGAGATTTACATCTCCTAAGGATATGTTAAACTATTTACTATGTAGTATATTTTGCTATTATAATAGTGTCTATTTGTAAAATAAACTTACTTTTAAATAGCATCAAGGAGTTACCCAATCTCCCCCTTAACACAATAATAGTCCCGGTAGTCCTTCCAATATCATAGTCCCTCCTGATCGGTAAGCCACCAGAGGACACCACACGGGCTATGTAATAAATTCAAACTCGTACAAGGCGCGAATGGGTAGGTGACATGGCACAACTAGGCAATGTCAGGGTAGATACACCAATTACGCATCCGGGTTGGTGGTAATGCGTAGCTGCTACCACCGCCCACCCCGGACAAACTCCCCTAAATCAAAGAAATCAAAAGCGAAGGTGGCCACCGAATCAATCCAAAGTCAGAGTATAGTACCGAAGAGGGGTATCCGATCAGAGGAATGACCTCATTGGCCCGAGAATCGCACCTGTTTTAGCCACCTTATGCCAACTCACAGTAGTCGGGTCCACGTAATTACCTCAAAGGAAAAATGCCTCCACCATCCTACTTCATTCTGGAATCTCCACCGCGTACACGGTTTGTTAAAGTGGTTTTCGGAGTTGGCAGAGAGTATGACAACTTCCATCTCGGTCTCTTCAACAACCAAACGTTATTATAACACTGCGATCTTTTTTAAAATAGTTTATACTTTAAAACCAGAATATAATTATCCCTTTTAAAACCCATAAGTACGATATCATTTCCATTTCCAAAGCAACTCATTTTGATATTAATTTTTATAAAACCCGAATCAATAATAACATTTTATTTCAAATATATTTCTTTTCCAAAATCATACTGCTTTAAAATTTATAGTATATGAAAACCAAACATTTGAATTATAGCTTTCAAAACATAATACTTCGAAATTCATATCTTTAAACCATAGCTTCTAAAACTTGAATGGTTTGGATATTCAATAGTATGTAAATTAGTTGATTTTAAATTACTTTTAAAAGTAAATAATTTCCACGCCTTTACCATTTATTCACTATAAATTAAGTCTAACCCATCAAATTAGATTCGCTCTCAGTTTCAATAAAACACTTCAATTTTAATATATTTCAAACTTTGAGTATTTCACAATTTAAAGCTCAGGTTGAAAATTTCTATTCAACAATTTAATGTCCTATTATTTAGTTTTGAAATCTTCACAAAATAAATCCATAAAATAAAACTCAAATTACTAACAACTAAGAATTTCCTCAAATTTATTTATACTAGCAATATTCATTTGATTTATCTTGAATAAAAATCCAGTTATAAATATCATACCTTTAAATTCCAAATCTTAATAAGTTTACATCAACTTATGGAGTTAACTTTTAAATAAGCTCAATTCCAAATAAATTTTCGATTTATCTTCCAATCGTAATTGATTTGAATCACTTAAAACTCTATCTATATACAATATCTTAAACCTGTACTAAATCATATAATATAAATTATCACCTCCATTATTCAACTCACTCATTTTTATTTAACAGATTTATACATATTTAAATTCAAAAATTTAACTATATATGTATATAAAATAATATTTATAAAATATCAAAATTTATTATTTATTAAACCGTATCCTATCCAAACCATAGAAATCATTTTCAAAATAATTATATATATATATATATAGACCGACGGTGTCTGTATAAAATTTTCTATCCTATGGTCAAGTGATACGGATATTTATCATTTCAATCGTAGTTTAAAAATAAAAATGTGGTTGTATATCATTTCAAACCGCAATCCCGAATGAAATGAAAATGCATAATAACCTACAGTTTATAAAATATAGAACACATAATCCATTCAACCAATATCAATCATCAACCAATTTATTTCAATCATCGTCAATTTAAACAAACATCAATAGAGCATATAAAATATAACAGGTATCAACGAACAGTTTATATACAAATAAATAAGTAAATAAATAACTGTTTAACTAGCAGTTTATATGCAAAATAAATAAATTTTAACTGTCAATTTATATGCAATAATAACATTAATTAACAGTTAAATTAAATAAATATGATTTAACTGAGATGATGAATAAAATATGCAAAACAGTCATAAATAAATTTCTACTCATATCTTAAATCAATTTAACAAAGATAAGAAAACTTTGAAGTTGTGAGTGGGTTAAAACACTCACCTTTGGGATTTGAATTGAATTCAAATCCAATTTAAACCCAAAAATATGAAGGTCTCCAAATTCATCCAAACCATCATCATCAAGTCCGGAATCCCAATACGAACCTAGTGGAGGAAACCGCGTGTGAAACGGATCACATACGTAAAAGTTATTTGATTTAAATTGTTCGAAATAATTTTAATTAATAGAAAAACTCACCCAAAAAATCATTGCCACGTCAGCCCATGTATTCTCCCTCCCACATGTTCTTCTTTACATTACTCGCCGAAACCCTACCGCAACGCACGAAGCCGCCATCATTCGCGCAAATTTCACCGACGCCACGATGCTTCTGGTCACGATCAGAGAGTGCCACTGTGTTGGCCTCGCCGAGCCGCTCCACTATGACAAACGCGGCTCCCTCCGACGCCTCCTGGAGCACACGGCCTTCGCACCATCTTTGCCAATTTCTGGCGATTCCAAAAATCATCGCGACGAACTAACCTCATAGATTGAACCTACTCGTCACCCTCTACGCATCCATGCTTCCCGATCGACCTATGGACGTCGATCCACCGTTGAATCACAAAGACAAAATGAACGGCCGAGACAAATGAGCAAATTTCTAATCAAACCGAAACCCGAATCGAAAAATGAATTGCAACATTGAATTTCGCTCGTCGAGAGCATTAACATATATTTTTTTGGATTTTTCCTGAAGGACTTTGAATTTTTGGCTTTGAATTTGATTTTTGAAATTTGAATTTGGATCTAGGGTTTGCATCCATTGAGGAAGAGGAGGAGTTGATGAAATTTACGCGTAGACAAAAGGGAATAGACGGAGGCTAGGGGTTAGCAGGGTATTTATAGATAAAGTTGAAAAATAGATGGATCGGGTTGATATATATACGTGCTACTACTAACGTGGCCCAAAAAACCAGCTCTGACTCCGGAACTATAATTGGTAAACCAATATATCAAAATAGGTGTTTTAAAATATTCTGAACGCGATGGAAAAAGTTTCACGTCCAAATTCCATCGTATGAAGAAGTTATGCTGAAATCAATATTTTCAAATTGATTTCAAATTGATTTCAATTAAATCGATTTCAAGGCGTTTTGTGTTCGTACGATCAAACGACAAGTCCGATCGCTACGAAACTGGAAACCTTATAATAATTCACCGATACAGATCCGATGAAACTGGTTTCGTCGAAATCCGAGTTAGTGGCCAAAATGGCTATTTTTCCATTAATTAAATAAACTTAAAATAAATTAATTAAATCAAATTCCGCGTTTCAATTCTGAAATTTGAAATCTTTATCACTTTGTAATTCTCAAACATTTACAATGATTTAACAATTTTTAAAAGTCAATTTATTAAAGATTAATCCATATAAATCTTCAATTTCACAAAATTCAAATTTTATAGATAAATTTCCAAAATTTCCATCAAATTGAACTTACCCATAATTATTCCATTAATAATTTCAATTAAAAGGGTATACCATTGGATTTAAAATTATTACATAAATATTTCCCAATTTTCAACTTAATTTTTAAATTAATATAATAATTACATATTTGATTTCATTCATTTGCAATAAATCCAACTATTATAAATTGACTCACTATTAAAGATTCAAATTCTATAATTCATAAAATTTCATCATCTTGATTTACTTATTAATTTATAATTCTTTAAATCAATTCCCGTTTCAATTTAAAGTAACTTAATTTACCAATTATAGAATTTATTTCAGTATCTTAAAATTGCCCCTTTATTATAAATTGGAGCTAATTTATTTTAATAAGTTTCCAAATTAAATGGATTAGATTCAATTTCAACCTTTAACTTACACTTAAGTTTAGGTCATAATCAATTTATAACGTGTTACTTTCATAGTTATTTACATACTTCTCGTATTAATTTCTCAATTAATCATAATTATTAAAGTAACGCTTATTGTTAATAACGACATTATAATTACTCAACATTTAAATGATCGTTATTACAAGTAAATTTATTGCCCAATTAATTAGGAAATTTACAATAGTTGTTATCTTACCTTTAAATTTACTTTCAAATAATGGACTTCCTACTCTCCTTTGATTGTAATTTGAATTCCAACCTTTATTCATCATACTAAATAAAATAAATAACATATAGATTGTTACCTATTTCCTTTACATGCCTTTAGGTTTATTACTTAGCAATCACCGTTAAAGATCCCGTGTATACCTAAATTTTATATTTCATACACATTCAATCAATTACGTATTACTTTATGTTCACACTTCTGTTACTATATAATTAATCACCAAGTAATGTTATTATCAAACCAACATTAATTAATATATTAAATGCTTACATTTACTTCTCTATATCCAATTTTTTCCAACTTTATTTATATTAATGCTATTCCCTTATTTGGTTATTATTTATCAACTTGTTCTAACCTTATTACCTAAATTCCGTTATTGTAAACCGTTAATATTTTCATTTAAATTAAATATAAATTCCAATTCAATCAAACCTTTCAACATGTCAACTTATAATAACTTCTTACAAGTACGAATGGAATTATCATTTATTCTAATATTTTCTAAATTTACATTAACATATAAATTAATTTCCTTTAAATGAAATTCATACCCCATTTCATTTATTGAAATTTATAAATTGCTAGTAAATAGGTTTTAAGTCACCATTTATATATTTTAATTTAGCGTTCATTTCAATATTTGTTTATAAAGTTTTTTTTTCTTTTTTCTACTAAATTTAATTACAAAACTCATTTACTCGACCAAATTAAATCCACGAAATTTACGGATCGTTACACTGTCCCCCACTCAAAACTTTTCGTCCCCGAAAAGGAAAAGAAGGGAAAAGAAGAATTAAATAAACAATACATCTTATTCAAAATATTGACTTATAAGCAATAATTTACAAAATTCATTACTTTGAATAAAATATACCCATTTTATAATCATTATATCTTTTATTCTTAAATAAATAAAGTTTGGAAAAACATTTTAAAATAATTTCTACGTCCAAAATTTTACGTAAAATTTCGGTAGAGCCTCCCTTGTAAGGAGAGGCTCGGGAGAAAATATAATATCAAAATATAACAATTATGTTACATTTATTTTCCAAAATATTATTTCCCAACCTGGGAAAATATATAAAATAGCGCTATGAACCGTAATCCGAAACGTACCTATTTGTTAGGCAATTTACGCTTAATTTATGGAACCAAAAACAGTAGCAATTGCTTTCATAACCTGCATTTCACTTATAAAATCCAAAGGGTTAACAATTTATGTAAAGTGAAATATTTAAGTGGTTTCAATCACTAACAACAAATCAATACAACAACCATCCATTCAACAAACATCATACAAACAAATACAAAACAACCATTCAACAAACAAGCAAATAGTTGTTCGGGTTCAAAGCCTTTATTAATTTCATTTCATACCTTTGTTGTTTGATTTTCTTTTTATTTACACAGTGATTTATCTTTTTAATTTACATTTACTCATTAAATGTTTGCTTCATTTTTTATACTTATTACTTACAATTATTCAATTCCATTAACTCAGGTCATGCCGGTTTCTTTTATTTCGTTAAAATTATTCATTCATTTATTATTGCATGTCCTCCTTTATTTATTACTTAATTTCATTTATTACAGTATTCATTTTCCCACTAATTTTATTTATAATTATCTTCAACTGTTTACTTAAGTTCATTATCATTCACTTATACTACTTCATTTCATTTATTTATCATTTTTTTTCCATTTACAATACTTACTTTTCTATTTTAAATTTGTAGTCTTTTCAATTTAAACTTAAGTTTATAACTCTATACCCCCAATCCTAATAAACAAAAGCAATTTATTGAACACTTTCATTACATACTTTTACTGTACAATTTCCATTACATTTCTTATTAAACACTTCAACTTTATTATTTGGTAAGTTATATATATGTTTTTAAAGAATGTAATTGAAAGTTATCCAAGTTTTTCTCATTTCTTTTAATTAATTCATTGTTCAATAAATTTTTACCCTTTTCCTTATAGGTTAAAATTTCAACTTCCTTTTATTTCCTTTATAACTTGGCATTAAATCACTTACCTAGATTAGAGGTTTCGATTATTAATCACTTACCTTTCATTTCACTACAATAATTGAAACAATTAATTAATGGAAATTTAAGAATTTAATACCGGGTTAAAATTTCAATTTATTTTAAAACAATAGATAAATATATTCTTACAACTTATATATCTCTAATTATATTTAAAAAATTCAAAATTTATATATCTTTCAAAAATGAATCTGCAGTAGAACTACTACAGTGGCCTTCCCCCTTCGAAACTAAAAAATGAAAGTCGATGATGCGGCCGCCATTACCGAAATTATTTTCCAACGACAAAGAGGAAAGTACAAAATTTATTTACTCCATAATCTTCTTTAAAACAATTTCTCCGAATTTTATTGAAATATTTATATCAGAAAATACTTATAAACTATTCCAAAATTTATTCAAAAGAAATTTCAAAACCCCGGAACTTAAGTTCTAAATTTCCAAATTCATTTATTTTTATTTTTCAATCTTATTTCTATTATTATTTATATACTTTATTACCTAACAACCAATCTATTGCAGCCAAATATAGATATCATTTGAAATTTTGTATTTTATATAGAAAATATAAATGGAAAAATTATTCCATTCACCTATATTAAAAACAAATATTATATCGGTTTGTCCTATTAAGTGTTTGAAAATCCCTATTGATGTCATAGCGTCACATGCATCAACCAGAATTTATAAATACAAAACGAAACAGATTAACACAATATTAAAACTTTTTATAACACTAACAAATACGCTCTCTCATATATATACACTCAGCGACTCTCATAGGGTATTACTACCCTATTAATAAAGATTCATACCGCACAAAGCTAAGGTTTATCCCTAAACCAAATCTCTGATACCAGATTTAACGTCCAGCCTTTTAGCACGCTTCAAATTGACACACGTGCCAATTTAAACCATACGGAAGGGCGGATTATTATGGGGTAAATAAGAAAAACAGAGAAGAAATAAAATAAAAAAGAATCTCACATCGGAAGGATAAAATATAATAATCAATATACAGTTTATAAAACTATTTACAAAATAATTGATTCTTCTTTATACAATAAATATCAATGCAGCGGAATTAAATAGTGTAGTGGAATAATAGTAGATAATAGCAATACAAATCTTCGTCTTCGTCCTCCAGAGCTAAAAATACTAATCCTGAAACGCTCGGACAGACCCGAGCGAATTGAAAAGACAAAACACTCGAGTCAGAATTAAAAGATTTTATGTAAGTTAAATTAACAGAAATAAATATGAGTGCAGTAACTCAAGAGATGCTCGGGATTTACATCTCCTAAGGATCCATTAAACTATTTACTATGCAGTATATTTCGCTATTATAATAGTGTCTATTTGTAAAATAAACTAACTTTTAAATAGCGTTAAGGAGTTACCCAATCTCCCCCTTAACACAATAATAGTCCTAGTAGTCCATCCAATATCATAGTCCCTCCTGATCGGGAAGCCACCAGAGGATACCACACGGGCTACGGGAGAAATCCAAACTCGTACAAGGCGCGATAGAGTAGGTGACATGGCACAACTAGGCAATGCCAGGGTAGATATGCCAATTATGCATCTGGGCTGGTGGTAACGCGTAGCTGCTACTACCGCCCACCTTGGACAAACTCCCCCAAATCAAAGAAATCAAAAGTGAAGGTGGCCACCAAATCAGTCTAAAGTCATAGAATAGTATCGAAGAGGAGTATCCGATCAGAGGAATGACCTCATTGGCCCGAGAATCACTCATATTTAAGCCACCTTATGCCAACTCACGGGAGTCGGGTCCATGTAATTGCCTTAAAAGAAAAACGCTGCCACCATCCTACTTCATTCTAGAATCTCCACCGCGTACATGGTTGTTAAAGTGGTTTTCGGAGTTGGCAGAGAGTACGATAACTTCCGATCCCGGTCTCTTCAACAACCAAACGTTATTATAACACTGCGGTCTTTTTTAAAAATCGTTTATACTTTAAAACCAAAATATAATTATCCCTTTTAAAACCCATAAATACGATATCATTTCCATTTCCAAAACAACTCATTTTGATATTAATCTTTATAAAACCCGAATAAATAATATCATTTTATTTCAAATATATTTCTTTTCCAAAATCATACTGCTTTAAAATTTATAGTATCTGAAAACCAAACATTTGAATTATAGCTTTCAAAACATAATACTTCGAAATTCATATCTTTAAACCATAACTTCTAAAACTTGAATGGTTTGGATATTCAACAGTATGTAAATTAGCTGATTTTAAATTACTTTTAAAAGTAAATAATTTCCATGCCTTTACCATTTATTCACTTTAAATTAAGTCGAACCCATCAAATTAGATTCACTCTCAGTTTCAATAAAACACTTCGATTTTAATATATTTCAAACTTTGAGTATTTAACAAATTAAAACTCAGGTTGAAAATTACTATTCAACAATTTATTGTCCTATTATTTAGTTTTGAAATCTTCACAAAATAAATCCATAAAATAAAACTCAAATTACTAACAACTAAGAGTTTCCTCAAATTTATTTATACTAGCAATATTCATTTGATTTATCTTGAATAAAAATCCAGTTATAAATATCATACCTTTAAATTCCAAATCTTAATAAGTTTACATCAACTTATGGAGTTAAATTTTTAAATAAGCTCAATTCCAAATAAATTTCCGATTTATCTTCCAATCTTAATTGATTTGAATCATTCAAAACTCTATCTATATTGAATATCTTAAACATGTACTAAATCATATAATATAAATTATCAACTCCATTATTACACTCATTCATTTTTATTTAACAGATTTATACATATTTAAATTCAACAATTTAACTATATATGTATATAAATTAATATTTATAAAATATCAAAATTTAATATTTATTAAACTGTATCCTATCCAAACCACGGAAATCATTTTCAAAACAATTATATATATAGACCGACGGTGTCTGTATAAAATTTTCTATCCTATGGTCAAGTGATACGGATATTTATCATTTCAATCCGCAGTTTAAAAATAAAAATGCGGTTGTATATCGTTTCAAACCGCAACCCCGAATGAAATGAAAATGCATAATAACTTATAGTTTATAAAATATAGAATACATCATCCATTCATTCAATATCAATCATCAACCAATTTATTTCAATCATCATCAATTTAAACAAACATCAATAGAGCATATAAAATATAACAGGTATCAACGAACAGTTTATATACAAATAAATAAGTAAATAAATAACTGTTTAACTAGCAGTTTATATGCAAAATAAATAAATTTTAACTGTCAATTTATATGCAATAATAACATTAATTAACAGTTAAATTAAATAAATGCGATTCAACTGGGATGATGAATAAAATATGCAAAACAATCATAAATAAATTTCTACTCATATCTTAAATCAATTTAACAAACATAAGAAAACTTTGAAGTTGTGAGTGGGTTAAAACACTCACCTTTGGGATTTAAATTGAATTCAAATCCAATTTAAACCCAAAAATTTGACGTTCTCCAAATTCATCCAAACCAGCGTCATCAAGTCCGGAATCCCAATGCGAACCTAGCGGGGAAAACCCCGTGTGAAACGGATCACATACGTAAAAGTTATTCGATTTAAATCGTTCGAAATAAATTTTAATTAAAAGAAAAACTCACCCAAAAAGTCATTGCCATGTCAGCCCACATATTCTCCCTCCCACACGTTCTTCATTACAGTACTCGTCGAAACCCAACGCACGAAGCCGCCATCATTCGTGCAAATTTCACCGACGCCACGATGCTTCCGGTCACGATGAGAGAGTGCCACTACGTTGGCCTCGCCGAGCCGCTCCACCATGACAAATGCGGCTCCCTCCGGCGCCTCTTGGAGAACATGGCCGTCGCACCATCTTTGCCAATTTCTGACGATTCCAAAAATCATCGCGACGAACTAACCACTTACACGTCACCCTCTACGCATCCATGCTTCCCGATCGACCTAAGGACGTAGATCCACCGTTGAACCACAAAGACAAAACGAACGACCGAGACAAACGAGCCAATTTATGATCAAACCGAAACCAGAATCGCAAAACGAATTGCACCACTGAATTTCTCTCGTCGATAGCATTAACATATATTTTTGAGGAATTTTTCCGAGGACTTTGAATTTTTGGCTTTGGATTTGATTTTTGAAATTTGAATTTGGATCTAGGGTTTGCATCCATTGAGGAAGAGGAGGAACTGATGAAATTTACGCGTAGACAAATGAGAATAGGCGGAGGCTAGAGTTTAGCAGGGTATTTATAGATAAAGTTGAAAAATAGATGGATCGGGTTGATAGATATACGTGCTACTGCTAACATGGCCCAAAAACCCGTTCTGACCCCGGAACGAAATTGGTAAACCCATATATCAAAATAGGTGTTTTAAAATATTCTGAACACGATGGAAAAAGTTTCACGTCCAAATTCCATTGTATGAAGAAGTTATGCTGAAATCAATATTTTCAAATTGATTTCACATTGATTTCAATTAAATCGGTTTCAAGGCGTTTTGCGTTTGTACGATCAAACGACAAGTCCAATCGCTATGAAACTGGAAATCCTATAATAATTCACCGATGCGGATCCGATGAAACTGGTTTCGTCGAAATTCGAGTCAGTGGCCAAAATGGCTATTTTTCCATTAATTAAATAAATTTAAAATAAATTAGTTAAATCAAATTCCGCGTTTCAATTCTGAAATTTGAAATCTTTATCACTTTATAATTCTCAAACATTTACAATGATTTAACAATTTTTAAAAGTCAATTTATTAAAGATTAATCCACATAAATCTTCAATTTCACAAAATTCAAATTTTATAGATAAATTTCCATTAAATTAAACTTACCCATAATTATTCCATTAATAATTCAAATAAAAGGGTTTACCATTGGACTTAAAATTATTACATAAATATTTCCCAATTTTCAACTTAATTTTTAAATTAATATAATAATTACATATTTGATTTCATTCATTTGCTATAAATCCAACTATTATAAATTGACTCACTATTAAAGATTCAAATTCTATAATTCATAAAATTTCATCATCTTGATTTACTTATTAATATATAATTCTTTAAATCAATTCCTCTTTCAATTTAAAGTAACTTAATTTACCAATTATAGAATTTATTTCAGTTTCTTAAAATTGCCCCTTTATTATAAATTGGAGCTAATTTATTTTAACAAGTTTCCAAATTAAATGGATTAGATTCAATTTCAACCTTTAACTTACACTTAAGTTTAGGTCATAATCAATTTATAACGTGTTACTTTCATAGTTATTTACATACTTTTCGTATTAATTTCTCAATTAATCATAATTATTAAAGTAACGCTTATTGTTACTAACGACATTATAATTATTCAACATTTAAATGATCGTTACTATAAATAAATTTATTGCCCAATTAATTAGGAAATTTATAATAGTTTTTATCTTACCTTTAAATTTACTTCCAAATAATGTACTTCCTACTCTCCTTTGGTTGTAATTTGAATTCCAACCTTTATTCATCATACTAAATAAAATACTAAACATATAGATTATTACCTATTTCCTTTACTTGCCTTTAGGTTTATTACTTAGCAATCACCGTTAAGGATCCCGTGTATACACAAATTTTATATTTCGTAATCACATTCAATCAATTACGTATTATTTTACGTTCGCACTTCCGTTACTATATAATTAATCACCAAGTAATGTTATTATCAAACCAACATTAATTAATATATTAAATGCTTACATCTATTTCTCTATATCCAATTTGTTCCAACTTTATTTATATTAATGATATTCCCTTATTTGGTTATTATTTATCAACTTAATCTAACCTTATTACCTAAGTTTCTGTTATCGTAAACCTTTAATATTTTCATTTAAATTAAATTTAAATTATAATTCAATCAACCCTTTCAACATGCAACTTATAATACCTTCTTACAAGTACGAATGGAATTATCATTTATTCTAATATTTTCTAAATTTATATTAACATATAAATTAATTTCCTTTAAATGAAATTTATACCCCATTTCATTTATTTAAATTTATTCAAATTGCTAGTAAATAGGTTTTAAGTCACCATTTATATATTTTTTTTTTTTTTTTTTTTTTTTGGCAAGGCCAGCCGGTTTTATAGTGGACCGTCCACTTTTTATTACAAACGTAATAAAATTTGAAGTACAGGAGTTAGGCAGAGAAGC
Organism: Allium cepa; assembly: GCA_030765085.1. NCBI lineage: Eukaryota > Viridiplantae > Streptophyta > Magnoliopsida > Asparagales > Amaryllidaceae > Allium > Allium cepa. The sequence continues at coordinate 80,799,863 of CM060928.1, read as the reverse complement.
CTAAACTACTAAAAAAAGAAAGTATAAAATACAGCACAGGAGTGTGACAGCTAGTCACAACTACTAAATGGCTAACAAGACTAGGTCTCCTCCGTCGAGGTAGTGCCACCAGCAACAACATCCGCCTGGGAAGAAACATTCCCAAATAGACCAAAAAACGGGCGAAACAGAACAGCAAGAGAGGGATCATAAATGTCAGCAACGGAAGAGTAAATAAAGGATCTATCCCAAGAAGTATCAGCTAACACGACGGAATTAACCTCAGCAAAAGAACCGTCCAAGGCAAGGACCAAGGAATCACCAGATGGACAATAGTAAAGGCATCGTTGGTCCATAGGATTGTCGCTAACATATCTAAAATAGGAATTATCCGCCGGTTTGAAACGCATATCAGATCGGCAATCAACCCAACAACGCTCAGACTCAGCCCAAACAACATGAGGCGAAGGATGATCCGAAACATCAAGGGCATCAGCAGAAGAATCACCAGGAACAATGGAAGGAGGCCGAACAGGAGAATGCGGTGAAGTAGGGACAGAAAAAGGTACAACAGGAGGAGGAACGACCATAGCTTTAGGAACCCATTTCCTGAGCGTAGGCCGGGGGAGAGGGATCTTAGGGGGTATAGGGGAAACAACAGAATGCGAACAGGAAGTATCTAAGTGGCCAAAGGAGTGACAGGCGGAGCAAATGTCAGGGACCCAACCGTATCGAACACGAACATCCACCACATGGCCAACAGCTAGCTGAACAGGAATAGAGGATGGTAGAGGCTTAAAGGGAGAAATCTCAATCAGAGCTTTAGCATACACCAGCTTATCACGCGCAACGGTGTTAGAATCAAAACATTTTAATTTACCAACATTACACGCGAGCCAATTCAACCCAAGCAGCGGTTGGAGAGCAGAAGGAATTTGAGAAAAATAAACCCAAACAGGGATAGAGAGAACTTGCTCACGGGCACTAGATACCGTAGGAGTCCAGGGAGTAATAATAAATGGTTTCCCAGCGAAGAAAGAAGGCTCAGCCTCAAGAACACGACTACGTTCCTCAGGGGAGGAGAACAACAAGAAGTACATGGAATCAACCAACTTAATACGTAAATTACCACGCAGCCGCCAGGCTCTACGGCAAACAGCAGACGCATCATGAAGGCGATCCTTAGGATCCAAAAAGAATCCAACCAAGTATTCTGACCAAAAGTCAATACCAGCTTGCATAACATTTGGAGGAGGAATCATCACTCCATTTTCTTCAACTATATCAAAGTCAACCGGTTCATAAGCTCCAGCATTACGAGGAAGAGATGTAAAAAGTGAAGACCAGCTTTTGGAACCAATATGGGACGGAGCAACAGGACGACTATCCTCAACACCATCAGAGGCCACAATGGGAGAGGCCATAAGCAGAGAACCATCAGTACTCAAAACAGAGTGTTTGGAAACAAGGTTCTCATGAGCATTCTGACGAACAGTAGAAGTGCATTGTTCATAACACAAGTTATCAGCAGGTGATTGATGCTTAAACTCACAACCCAACGCCACTGAGACACGGCCATTAGCATTCGATCCATCACGTAATTCTCCACAATCTGCACTTTCATCTGTTACACCCAAACACACTGAACTAATACCACAAGTGTCACCACCAACCAAATTACACATAAAATCAGGTCGCAATCCAGGACGAGCTACTGGAGCAAGGGGCGACGTCTTAGCAATCGGCAGGGGAGGAAAATCGTCTACAGAAAGCGAACACATGGTCACTGGACGCTTGAAGATCCTGCCAGATCTGGTAGATGAAGGCGCAGAGGGAGGAGCTTCGGGGAGGATGTGGAGAAGAGGGGGAGGGCTAAGCGTAGGAAGAAGCGGCGGGAGAGACATGAAGGAGCGGACGACAGGAGAAAAGCTACGGAGAACTGGAAATAACGTCAAAACAGTGGAGCACGAACGCCATTTGTGAATATAGCAAGCTATATGTCCAAATTAAACTTTGGGGACAGGGAGACTATGTCGCCCTGACCTTTGGTTAAGCCGGTTTTAAAGTGGCCGTGCACTTATGTCTCATACTTGTGGCCGCTGGGAATCGAACCTGTGCCACCACAACAAGATGCAGCAACTCACCTCATGTCGTAAACCATTTATATATTTTAATTTAGCGTTCATTTCAATATTTGTTTATAAAGTTTTTCTTTTCTTTTTTCTACTAAATTTAATTACAAAAGTCATTTACTCAACCAAATTAAATCCATGAAATTTACGGGTCGTTACAATAAACTTAAGTAAATAAAATGGAAATGCTAAGAAATTGAATGGGACATGAATACTATTGATAAATGAATGTAAATAAATGAGTGCATGCAATAAATGAATGAATAATTATAATGAAATAAAAGGAACTGGCATGACCTGAGTTAATGGAATTGAATCATTGTAAGTAATAAATGGAAATAAATGTAGGAATCACAGAATAAATGAAAGAAAGGAAATCAAACAACTAATGTATGAAATAAAATTAATAATAAGTAAATTTGATTTGAATTGTTGTTTGGTTTATGGTTGTTGGGGTAGGGATACTTTAAATTGGTTGGATGAGTAAATAACCTATTTAGTCTCATCTAAGACTATTGAGTAAATGGTGCACTTGATAGTTTATTTTTCATTCCATACAATTTAAAGTTTGACCCGAACAACTATGTGTTTGTTTGCTTGATTGGTTGATTTATATTGTTGTGTATGCTGTTTGTTGGAATTGATTGTTGTTGTGGTTGAAACAACTTTAATATTTCATTTATATAATTGTTAACCCTTTAGATTTTATAAGTGAAATGCAGGTTATGGAAGCAATTTCTACTGCTTTTGCTTCCATAAAATAAGCGTAATTTGCCCGACAAATAGGTACGTTCTCGGATTATGGTTTTATAACGCTATTTTATATATTTTCCCGTGTTGGGATACACTATTTTGGATATTATATGTGTATATTGTTATATTTGATATTATATTTTCTTACGAGCCTCTCCGTACAAAGGAGACTGCTGAAATTTTTCGAAAATTTCAGACTTAGAAATTATTTTGAATATGTTTTCCAAAATTTATTAATTTGAGTATAAAAGGTTTAATGGTTATATATTGTATATTTTATTTAAAATAATTAATTTTGTAAATTTATTTGTTTACAAATTTAATATTTTAAATAAAATATATTAATTTCTTAAATCTTCTTTTCCCTTCTTTTCATTTTCGGGGACGAAAAGTTTTGAGTGGGGAGAGTGTAATGACCCGTGAATTTTAATAATTAAGTTGGTTATTTTAAATTAAAATTTTGTAATTAAATTTAGATGAAAAAAAAGAGATAGAGAGAAACTTTATAAGTTAATATTAAAATAAACGCTGAAATAAAACATATTGAATAGTAGTTGAATGAAAATGTACGTGAAAAGGTTTATGCAAGTTGATAAGTAACGATATTTGTGCAATACCTATTAATTGGGAAAAATTTGTAAGTTATATTTGAGTGAAATTGTAAATTTGAAGTTAAGTAATAATGGACATAGTGAAGATGACAATCAAATCAAATTTTATCTAATTTTGAAGGTAATCAATAATTTATGAATTAAATGGTAAGTAATTAGAATTAAATTCTATATTAATTGAAAATGAATGTAGGTTTAATGTAATAACGTTAAGGCTAACTAAATTAGCGAATTCCAAATTATGAAAACCAATTACAATAAATGTTAGAAATGTAATTTGAATGGTCATTGTTAAAATTATACATTACCACAATGATTATTAAAAGGGTAACGGAGGTGAATGAAAATATAATAGAAGCAATGAAAATTTAAGGTTAATGATTTATGAACTTGCATAAAATTCCAATTATAGAAAATAATCTAAATGTATTTTTGGCTATAAATTGTATACAAGAAAATAAATGGATTAAGAATATAAATAGTAACTAGTGTACATGCTTGGCAAATATAACTAAATAGTATGGAATGAAGCATGCATTAATGAAATAACTACGAACCAATAAATGTATTTAAGTTGTAAAAGTCATAATTGATTGCATTAAATAAATTGGAAATTTAATTCAAAGGTTATGCTAATTGAGAAATAGTATGTAATAAATTGCAATGTGATTGAATCAAGGCTAGGTAAGTAATTTTAATAAATTGTAGTTGATATGTAAGTATGAATGTGAGTAAATTTGGCATTTAGTGATAATTGTTAAAATTTACCCATTCATCTAATTTGCTTTATTAGAGCTAAGTTAATGACAACATTTGTGTTAGTAATAGCTTGTAAGTGGAAGTAAATGTTAAATTGTAACAATTATTTAGGCTAACCATTTATTTAGTTTATTAAAGTATAACTGGTAACCGATTGCAATAAATATAAATAAATTATGACGTTAATGTTACTATAAAGTAATATTTGAAAATAATGTCAATTTCATTTATAATATGACAATTGGCTAATTTAAAGAATTGAATGCTGGATTTATTTATTTATTTGAAAAGAAAAAAACTTTCATTAATTGAATTTATTGTGAATAAATGAAATATAACAGTTAAATTTTACGTTAAAGGAAATGTAGAGGAAATCTAAGATAAAATAGGGATATTAATGCAATATGATATAAACCATGATAATTGTACCGTAAATTGAAATTTGATTGGATAGCTAAATTTGTGCATGCCCAATTTATTGAAACAGATGGTAAAGTTTAATTGGTTGAAATCAGCAAATTGGAAAATAAATTCAATTGATGAAATAATACGCAGTAAAATGTAATTTGACATAATCGATGTTAGGTAAGAAATTTTATTTTTGTCAATTGATAACAGGGTATGAATGGGAGCAGATTTGGCTTATTGTGATAACTATTAATTGTTTACCTATGTATAAAATTTAGTGAATTAGATCTAAATCCATTGAAATAAACGTAATTAATCGCTACATTGATATAAATTTAGTTGATTACTGGAAAATATTAGGGAATTGGATTTACAGTAATGTAAAATGTACCCATAAGATAATGGTTGACTGAATTTAAAAGAATGGAAAGTAAGATTTTTAATTTAATTGAAGTGTAGAAAAATTCGATAATTGGATTTATGGAAAATAAATGAAATTTAACACTTAATTATTACGTTAATAGAAAGTTAGATGGAATGTAAGAATATTATGATAGTTTGCAAATTAAATGAAAATTTTTATCCGTTTAAGAATAGTGAATTGAATAATAGATATGAAAAATAATAATTATACCATAAGAAAAATGTACTGAAAATAAATGGAAAGCTAATTTCATTGAAAATTTGGGAAGATTTAATGTATAATCTATAAACAATTGAAATAGAAGTTAAAGCTTTGAAAGTGTGGAATTTGCAACATCTAATCCATATGAGGAATCTTTAAATTGAATGGAAAGAGAAGTTAATTGAAATTTATGGCATTTAATATAAGAAACGTACATTTTTGGGTTAAATAGAAAGAGCATTTTTAATGAAAATAAAAGAACAGTTTGAGAAAAATAAAATGAACGTTTCATTTTAAAGATAAGTAAAATTCTATAAAAAAGGAAAAATTTGAATTTTGAAACAACATTTTACATTCGTTTTATAACAATCAGGGGCAGTATAGAAGTGATTTTAATGCTAACCTTATATTTTAAAGTAAATTAAATATTTTGAATCGTGATTGCGCGCTGAGAAAAACGCCGTTTTTAAAATTTGAACTTCCAATCTCGATTCACCTTTTATTGTGTGCAACGGCGGTCCCCAGTGGCATTAATGGGAGTGTTACATTTTATTTAATGTGTGTTAATAAAATTTAATTGGGTGTTAATAAGGTGTATATTTAGGGTTAATATAAATTAATTTAGCGGAGTAGACGTTTTGAAATTAGATCCCAAAGTTTTAGTACAACTGGTCCATTTGTTACTTTATATTTATTCGTTACCACCACTTTGTTCGAAATGTATAAATTTTCATTTTTGCTACCTGAAGCATTGATTTCATTGGTTCCGGCCTCCATTGGCCTCATTTCAATTTTCCAATCTCACTTAACTTCATTATGCAAACATGACCCTATTTCATTTTCTCTCTCACCTGCTTGCAACAATTTTCCCTAATCCTTCATGAAGCTTTGAGTTGCATGAAAGCGTCTCTACCTCACCCAAGCCTTGCCACCACCTTGTTAGCAGGTAACCTAGTCTCCTCATCCTAAAACGTGAAATTTAGTATTTATTTTGTTTATTTTAATATCATTATATATATACACTTTATTATGGCAATAGTCATCTTATAACTTGAATAACTTTCGCATACGATGTCCGATTTACGTACGATTTTTTTGTTAGGATCGTATTGAGATTTATGACATTTTGACGCTTGTTTGGGAAAATTCTGAGGCTGTTGAATTTTTGGGTTTAAATTGGATTTTATTTCAATTTAAATCCAAAAGGTGAGTGTTTTAACCCACTCACAATTTCTAAAATTTCTTATGTTTGTTAATTTGATTTATGATATGAGTAGAAATTCATTTATGACTGTTTGACATATTTTATTCATCATCTCAGTTAGATTGCATTTATTTAAATTAAATTATTATTTAATTTTATTATTGCATATAAATTGACAGTTAAATTTATTTATTATTGCGTATAAACTTCGAATTTTACAGTTGTTAACTTATTATTGAATGTAAATTGTTGGTTGATACCTGTTATATTTTTTTATGCTATATATTGATGTTTTTTTCAAATTGGATGATGATTGTAATAAATCGTTGATGATTGATGTTTGGTGAATGGATGATGTGTTCTATATTATAGAATCTGCAAGCTATCAAGCATTTCATTTCATTCGGGATTGCGGTTTGAAATGATATACAACCGCAAATTTTTATTTTTAAATTGCGGATTGAAATGATAAATACCCGTATTACTTGACCATAGGATAGAAAATCCTATACAGACACCGTCGGTCTATATATAATTATTTTGAAAATAATTTCTATGGTTTGGATATGTAGGATCGATTTCACCCTGGGGGGGGGGGGGGTGAATAGGGTGATGGTGTTAATTATAAAAATTAATTGCGGAAGCTTATAAAATTATTTCATCACAGATCACAGATTAATAGCAGCACATAAAAATAGCGTAATAATAAATGCAGAAATAGAACGACACGGAATTTACCCAGCTTTGGCAAAACCCTGCCTATGTGCTTCCCCAAGGTTTCTACTAGAAATTAGATAGTCAGACGCTTACACACGTAAACTCGCGACACTCGCTATCGACTAAATCTAACTCTATGCTCAAAACCCTGCCACAACTCATCCACTGAGTTGCGAATTCTCAAACTACGCCACATAGTTTGTCCCCTAGTCATACGACTAAAAAATACAACGATTAAAAGAGAATTTTAAAATAACAAATATAAAAACAAATAGCCCTTAATTTAAAATATAAACAAAAGCCTTTTATATTAAAAACAAGGCCGGCCCAAACTAAAACAAATCATCCCCTTTTTATTTCTCCGGCCTGCTTTCCTCTGTGAGATAATGGTGGCTTTGTTTCGTTCGTCCCTTTTTGCGTCTGAATTAGGGCTTTTGAAGGTTGAAGCGCCGCTCTGTCAAATTGATTTCAGAAGCTTCGATTCCTTTCTTCGTTCGATTATTATGTTCGCAGCTACCTTAATTTGGTCGAGTTAATTGTCAAAAATGGTATGCGATTTTTCCTTTTTCGATGTTGATTTTTGCTTGACCTTTGATTCGGGTTATTGATATTGTTCTCTGTTGCTCAAACTCGAATAGTTTTGAAATTGGCGATGATGATTGTTTATATAGGGTTTGTAACCCTAGAATTGCGTTCGTCTGATTTCTTCAACGATTTAGTTCGACCATCTGATATTTATTGAACCTTAATGATTTATTTGACTTTGTCAATTTCGTATTATCGATGCTTGGCTCTCACGGCTTTGAATCTGAACTGTTTGTTTCTTTACAATCACGTCTCTGACTTGTTCAACATTGACTTTGGCACGAACTTGATATGATACTGTGAATTCATGTTTCTGCTTGCTTCGGTAGTACTTTCGACCTTATTTGATTTTTCCTGTTGTTACATGACTCCTGCCATTGATTTATTGATTTTCTGGCTTTGACTTGTACATTCGAAAATCTTTGATTTTGTTAATGCGATGTTGTTTAAGGCCCTTATGTTCATCCCTGTAGTAGCTTTGTGCGTTTCTCTGGCCATTTGTGTTTATCCCTGTAGTATACTCGAATTGTAGTTGTTAATTTCTTCTGGCTTCACTGTTAACTTTGGCTCTGGCCATCTTTGTTTCAGTGCTCCCATGCCTTGTGTATGATGCATATTGCCTGACCATTGTTGCTGTGTTAATCTGAGTCTTGATATCACTGGTGTCACTATATCATGATACAGTTTGCATTTGTTAGCATGTAGTTCATGTGTTCATTAGTTCATTTGATATGCTGTTGATTCATGTAGCTATTGGTCGAGTTGCATCTGCTTGTAGTTGTTGAGCTTTGATGCATATTGCAACTTGTACAAGCTTTGATTTTTATTTTACTTCACTTGAATCATTTGAAGTTTGTTGTGTACTGACTTTGAACTTATGGCCTTGATGTCATGGTGCACATGTAAGTTGCTATCATATTCGCTGTGTCACTTACTTGGTGCATTCATGTGTACTAGGTATAGTTCTGATCTGGTTCACTTGTATCACTTGAGTTGTTTGGATTTTCTTTACTAGTTCATTGTGCAGTATTTTCCATTCACTGTTGCCTTATTCTCTGTTCATACCTGTATCATGCTTGGCTTTGTGGTCTGGTTTCACTTTGGCTTGTAGTTGATGTTTATTGTAACGACCCCGGATTTTTATGAATTTAAATTGATAATTTAAATGAATTTTTGAATAAAAATTTATAAAATTTATTATAAATGGAAGCGAGTTTCCTCGATTCAAATAGAAAATATATAGAGTCATATGGATTTGAAATTTTGTATATATGTGAATATATATGTATATCTTGGATTTTAAATAAAATCTTAAATAAATGATTTTGAAGAATAAATAAATAAATTGATTTAAAAATTTATAAATGATGATAATTTGAGTTGTATAAGATATATGTGTATATAGAGAAATATAAAACAATAATTTTTAAAGTTAAATTTATGTTAATTATTTAAACTAAAAGTAGAAGTAAATATGCAGGCAAGGCAAGTAACATATTTATAAAATTATGTAAAATATAAGTAAACATATTAACTAAAATCTAACATTATAGAACTCATGTATATTTCAAAATATAAAACAAAAGAAAGAAACAAAATAAAATATATTTGTACATACAAAATAAATAAAGCAAAGTATTAAAATAAAGTACAAATATGAAACAAGTATGTCTTCGGCCACCAAGCAAATATAAGTATATTCATGCAGCCTTCAAAGTTAAGTACAACAAAAGATATCACCTTGTACAAAGTATAACATCAGGTAAACAAGTAGGTATGGCTGAAGTAAAACAAGCCTTAACATATCACATCAGCCCCAAAACTACGTAATAAAATATGCAAGGCCTGTCTGTTCTTATATATGCATATCATCTCCATTTTGTTCACAATTTGAGACTAAATAAAACCAAAGCAATATCATCAGGAATTCAAATAGATATCAACTTAAAACTTCTACTTAAAACCCTCAAACAAATATTATAAAAAGAAGGAAGAAGAGAAAGTACCTGTAACAACTTCAACTCAGTTTTAACTTTGCAAAGTTAAAAAGGATTTCAACTTAAAGATTTCTGGGAATCAAGGAGCAAGGAAGCTTCAGTTATTAAAACCTGATTACAATCTCAACATTCACTTAAAAGCTTTGAAATATGATCTGGAAGGTGAGTAAACTCCTACCAGAATTTTTATTTTTATTTCATCTATTTGTCTATTGATGCTGTGGGTAAACACATTTTTAGCATGGTTAACATGGTGCTTGCCTATGTATTTGTTTGTATAGTTCTGTGTTTATATAAATGAGTGTGCTGTAACTTTTGAAGATGCTGTTGATTTCCTGGTTGTAGTTACAGAGTTAAGGAGTTAAGCAAAACATATAAAACATCTTCTTCCAATCATATATAGGCTTACATTTTAAAACAAAATAGGTTGTTAAACATAAATCAAAGCTTTAAAAATTTGTTTTGAGCCTGTTGTTGAAGCATCATCACCAGAGACTCTGTTCTACAGGCAATACGCATTATTATGATAAAATTCGAAAGTAATGAATTGTTGATTCAATTACATAATCGGAATCTACATTCGAAAATATGATTTTCGAAACAAAAATGGAAGCTTTTAGTTAAGTATGTTTCGAACAGTTCAAAAATGAACTGAAATGGTATTTTTATCAATTTCTGGAAATTTAGAAAATTTTAGATGTTGAAATTTTGTTTGGAGATAGGCTGTTGATCGATGATTCCAGGAAAATTGCTAAATATTTTTTTCAATGTAAGAATGTTTGGGACGAAAACGATTTAGGGTTTAATATTGCATTCTGAAACATTGAACTGTCGAGGTCGTGGCGTCAACTATATGGCATCGGAGTTGATCGCGATTGTGGGAAAGGCCGCGTATGTCAATGAGGAAGCCTCGGGGATGACGGCGGGCGGTCTCGAGGTCGTGGGCGATGGGGAAGGTGGAGTTTCCGGGCCATGGTGGTTTCCTGATTTGTCACGAATGCCTCAATTTTGCGTCGTTGGGTTTTTGTACGATCTGGGGTTGCCTTCGTGTTCAGGTAAGTTTGTGTGGTTGTTGGGGATGGTCGTGACCGCCGCCAGAGGCCGAAGCCGTGGGTGCAAGTGCACCGCATGCACGTTTGGTTTTGGGTTTCTTTGGCATTGGGTTGCGTCGTTGGGGAAGAAGAAGAGGAGGACTCGGGACATTGCTCGAGATTTTTGTAAATTGACTCGAAGCAACTGGGTTCACTCGAAACTCTGGGGGTCGCGTGTGTTTGCCTGGGGATTTAAATCGTAAAGTTATTAAAGTTCACCTGATGCTGAAACTTAAATAACAACATAAACTAAAGAAAAAGAAAAGAAAAAGGAAATAGGAAGAAGGGTGAAGTAACTCGAGCTTCAACTCGAATGAAAAGAAAGTTTTCTAATTAATACTTAACAAAGTTAAATAAATCAAGCTAAGATTATATGACAGGTTTAATTATTTAAGCAAATACTTAACAAAGTTTTTCTAAGTAATACTTTAGCTAAATAACTTAATTTAAGTTAAGTATTTAAGTTAATCAACGTTAAAGCTCTTTATGAATTGAAATAAATAAATTTTCAAAATGAAAGAAAGTTTTAAATTTATAAATTAAGGTTTTAAGTAAATCAATTAAGAGATAGTTAATTAGTAATTAGAAATCATAGACTTCAAAAAAAAAAAAAAAAAAAATTTGTGCCGAAAGAATTTCAATTCGAAATGAAAATGAGTAATTTTATGATTAGAAATTAATTGTAATTAAGAACTAATTCAGCAACCATTAACCCCTAATTAAATAATTCAGATTTATTAATGGATTATTAATGGTAAATCAATTCTTATAAATAATGATTAAAGTTAATTCATCAAGTGATTAAGATAAGATTACATTTAATGTAAATAAATGTTGATTTATTTGTAAAGGAAAATAATTACTTAATGAAATTAATTAAGGTTAAATGATTATGTAATTAACTGAAGGTTTATTAAATTAATGCGATAAATCAAGATTAATTTAAGGTAATTGATTAATTTATTAATATCAAATGATTTGTAATTAATAAATCAGGATTGGGTAACTAATTTATAAGTAATAAATTTACTTGGAAATAAATTGAATTGATTAGGATTAAAAATGATTTAATTAATCCTGCTTATAGATAACTATTGAATTACTCATGAATGGTTGTATTGTATGAGATGCCTTGAATTGATCTTCCTATCTGATCTGTGATAGTTTGTTCTGTGAAGTGAGCTGTGTATTTATTCATTTATTGATGATATATTTGTATATTATCTGTGAATCTGTGGATATATGATAAGCGTTATAGTTTATATCGCTTATCAATTATATTTGTGTGTTTTGATCTGTGATGATTGAATGGTTGTGCACTATTGAGTTGAACCCCTGGACCATACCATACACACACAAATATGGATTTCACGAGGAAATCGATTAAGTCGCAGATTTTTGAAATAGTTAAATTTGAATTTTTACATTCAAATGTTTTGGAAATGGAATCGGAATAAATGTGAAAAGCTTTTGGAATGGAATTTCAAAATAGAATTTATTATTTTTAAATTACTTGATTAAGTTTTGGAATTTAAATAAGTTGATTTAAATTTAAATTCAATACTTGAAATTGAATTCTATGATTTGAAATTAGGGATTAAAGATGTCATATTGGTTATATAGGGATTAAACCACTTTTAAGTATTGTTTTTGGGAATTTGAATTTAACCTAAGGATTTCAACTCGTATAAATGAATCAGATTTCCAAAATGAAAACTGTTGTTTTCAAATGATAAACACTTTTAAATAAGAACTGAGATTCCAGTTAATTAAGGGAATTTCAAGATTGAATAGAGAAATGATTTTCCTAAGTTATGAATGAAGTCTTTTTGAAAACTATGAATTAAATCTGTTTATTTTTAACAGATTTAAATTGATGATTTAGTTAAATCAAATTGAAATGAAATTGTTTTGAAGGCTATAAGTTAAATCTTTGATTTAAAGATTTAACGAGATTAATCAAATTGAAATGAAATTGTTTTGAAAGCTATAAGTTAAATCTTTGATTTAAAGATTTAACGAGTTAAATTGAAATGGAAATTGATTTGGAAAATCTGTGAATGAACCTTTTGTTTAAAAGATTAAAATGTGAAAATTGTTTAAACCGTTAAAGGTTGTGAAAATGAATCTTTTTGTTTAAAGATTGAAATGGTGATTGGATTAAACCATTTGAAATAAAGTTTTGAATTATTAAGTTGTGACTTAATTGAAATCCCATTATCCATTTGTTTTTGAAATATCGTGCTCACTATTCGGTTTAACCGGGAAAGGACCTTTAGGTCATATAACCCATTCCGAATATGTGATTCGACGTTATGGATAGCATTTGAAGACCGGTGATGAAGACCGGGTATTTGCGAAAGCGATAGGATGACCTATCGATTGTTTCTGCACCGAGTCGCGCCGGTATAGAAACTCCCTAAGTGATGGGAAATCCGATCGGGATTGTGAATATCCGGATTGCAAGGACTTCTTTGTAAGTGCCTTCGGTTCTGTTCGAGCCTGGAACAGACTTGTATGGATTGTATGTCTGACATTACAAATTGAGATATAAAGCTGATTTCTTTCAAATATATTTCTATCGGTGGCGGAGAATTTATTCTCTTAGCTTAACACCCTTCTTTGAGACGTACGAGCTCAGAGGTTATATAGTTGAAGTTATCAGCAATATACTCCCAATTTGGTAATGTGACATACTGAGTGTTGCTGTGAAATGATCATTGTGTTGATTATTTGTGATAGGATCATTTATTTGATCGTCTATCTTGGTGATCATTTCTGTGATCATTTGTTGACCCAAAGCATGGCTTTTGTATAAAGTATGTTTTTGTGGACGTGACTTCGTCGAGCCTCACACCCGGAAATGGTCAAAACAGGAAAGATGCGGCAAGGTTATGAGGGGTAGCGCCCTTTAGGATGTGTGCATTTCCTTCTGGAAAAGGGTGGTGTAACAACCCGCATATTTATCGATTTTATATTTAAATATTTTATCGTTCGTCGGATTAGTCCGAAAACCTACTTTTTGCATACGGTCGAATTAGGACTCGAGACCACCTCCATTGAGTTCAAAATGACGTTTGCGACCTTTTTGAGTATAAGCTTCGATATGTTTGGAGAAAGTTGAATTTTGCTACTTTTTGCTTAGGGTTTTGGTTTGGGCTGAGCCAATTAACCACTTACTAACTCAGTTCCAACCCTCTCCTCTTCATTCACTTCTCTTCTATTTTCCTAATACTCAAGCTTTTATGTTAATGGAGGGTGGAAGAGGAAATTAAAACTCCAAGCCCTAGCTTCCTTTGCAAATCCAAGCTCTTGCTCCAAAATCAAAGAGAACCCCTTGGTAAGCATCTCCTTCACCTTCTCCAACTCTTTCTCCATTCAATTTCAGAAATTTCCTAAACCTAATTTAGGGAATGTTTCTCTTTTAAGCTTAGATTCAAGCTTCTAGTGTTGAGATTAAAGAGTGCTTGTTCTTGCCATTGCTTTCAAGCTTCATCTTCATAAACTTAGTTCAAAGGTGAGATTTTTATCTCACATCTATGACTATAATTATCTTTGGTTGTTGGGTATGAATTCCTAACACTTCTTCATGTGCATTTTCTCTTGTTTTGGATTGATTTTGTGAATACTCCAATTTTTGGGTTTTTAAGTCAAATTTGTGTGAAATCCTTTTATGGATGTTTGATCATGTTTTTGGTGATGCACCGAGGAGCATATAGGGCCGGGTTGCCGATTGGCATAAACCCTTAGAGCCAATGTTCGTCCGGTTGCATTTTGGAAGAATTTGCTCTTCATTTGAATAGGCTGAAAAACAGCCCAGGCATGATTCAGTCGACTGAAAACTCTGTTCAGTCGACTGAACCTGAAACCCGAGAGTTTCCAAGCATGATTCAGTCGACTGAAAAACTCTGCACAGTCGACTGAAACTGGAAACAGAAAGTTTCCTGAACCTGGAAAATTTCCATGTACAGGGTCAGTCGACTGAAAATCTCTGTTCAGTCGACTGAACCTGCTGTTTTAGTCCAATTTGTCTTTTTGGATTGAATTTCCAATTTAAATCGATTCGTGATGATCCTATTTATTGTCATCATTTATTATCATCTTTGATGACTTATTTTCTTTGGGAATTTTAGATATATCCACTTCGATGGATCCTTTATCGATTTCATTGGATTTTTATTCACACCTTCGAATGTGATCTTTGTGATTGATTGTTTCTACAATCCCCCTTGTGCTTTGTCACTTTAAAAATATAAAGGTTTTCTACACTATTTTAATACCAAATTCGTTTATAAAACCGTTTTCCAATCTATTAGTATATACAAACCTTTACCTCACTCGTATGAGAAATCTAATTAAACGACTTAGTAAAACAAGTGGTATGAAACGCTTGCGTTTACTTCGTCGGTTAATTCTTGGACTTGTTCGATTGAACCTCTTGTGACAATTTCCTAGTGGAGATCTACAATTTGTTCGTAAATATTTAAGTTAAGCTAGTGGTTATGGGACATGAAGCTAAGCTCACATATTTACTAGCTTATTGTAATTGACACTTCTCTTTGATCATGATGATCATCTTTGTGGTTTAGACTAGCAATGTGCGATGTCTCTTTGTCTATGTGGAGGACTGTTCCTCATTTTATTGAGTTTCGTCTCATTTTAGAACATGGGGTGTATCTTTCTAGGTGCATCGATGTTTATTTATTTGTGCATGGGGCGTATCTTTCTAGGTGCGTCGATGCTAGAACATGGGGTGTATCTTTCTAGGTGCATCGATGTTTATTTATTTGTGCATGGGGCGTATCTTTCTAGGTGCGTCGATGCTAGAACATGGGGTGTATCTTTCTAGGTGCATCGATGTTTATTTATTTGTGCATGGGGCGTATCTTTCTAGGTGCGTCGATGCTAGAGCATGGGGTGTATCTTTCTAGGTGCATCGATGTTCGACATTACATGGGGTGTATCTTTCTAGGTGCATCGATGTTTATTTGTGCATGGGGCGTATCTTTCTAGGTGCGTCGATGCTAGAGCATGGGGCGTATCTTTCTAGGTGCGTCGATGTTCGACTGTTCATGGGGCACATCTTTTTAGGTGTGTCGATGTCCGGTTTCTTTTTCCGGGGATTGGCCATCCTTTTTATTGTGATTTGGTTCATCGGATGTCCCGCTGTACGACGTCGTTGTTCCTTTTGTTGTGATTTCTGGATTTCTTGTGTTGATTTCTGGAATTTATGTTTCACCAACTTTTACGATTGGCATTGTTATATATGTCATTTATTGTGGCTTGGTGAATGAAATTAGGAGTATGACATTCCTTTTTATCTTGAGTAGATTATTGTGATATTGATTAATCTCTTGTTGATTTTCAATTACTTATTTATCACAGCTTGGCATTGTGATTATTATACGTTTATGTCATATCTCTTATTATATATCACTTCATCTGATATTTATAGCTAGACTGATCCGTTTATTATTTTCTTCTTAAATAATACTCGGGTCAGACTGAGATTTAACAGGTGCTTCTGCTTGACTCCTCATCGGACTATCATCCCGACTTTTGGTTGACTACTTTAGTTTAGTAGTCTTTTGTTGTATACATTTGAGATACAGACTCTATGATGTATACTTATTCTTTTGTATAGCACGTGTTGCTATTTATTTGTATTATTGTGGATTCTTTTTAGACCACTACTCTGATGTACACTTTCATGTGTAATATTCATATCTATTTCCGCCTTTGTGATATGAATTGCCTATGACTGATTTATGTTATGTTTATTTCTATATTTGTTTCCGAAGAAATTATAGCCACTGTATTAGCAGCTTTGAGTTTGTGTCGGTATGTCGGATTTCCTCTTGAGATGAAAAGTTATATTTTCATCCGGTATATCGGTACTCGCACAAAGCAATTATACAGATGGTCGCTCCTCAACAGCCTTATTCTCCGTGCTAGTTGACAGCATTCACAGTAATGTTCTTGGCTAGCGTGGGTATAGAGGTGGGGCGTCACTGCTTGGTATCAGAGCCAAACTTCGGAACAATGTAGAATAATTTAGCAAGGATCATGTCCTAAGTCTTTCTTAGGAGTTGTGCTTTAGGATTTTATTCGGGTCTTCGTACCGATTCATCCTATTTTCTTTATGATTCCTTGTTTTATCTATCAAGAATTGCTTGATATTTATTTTGAGATTAACCTTTTCCTCTTCTTTCTTTCTTTCTTAAAGAAGAGAAATGGTTAGACCAGGCCGTCCCAGCGCCGGTCAATCTAGTGCTACTCCTCAGGATGGAGTATTCATGTCTGCTCAACAACTTTTGGATCTTGTAAAGAATCAAGAGTTTATCTATGCTTTGGGTAAGAACCCCGAAATGGTTCTACCTTTGAAACTTGAAGTTTCTTTCAATCAGCTTGTGGATGTTACTCTTCTTCACGGAGAGGTTGGTAAAGGAAGTGTTTGTGATATTGGGACTTCCAAGAAGAGGCATATTAAGTTCAAGAGCCTTAATCCCAATAAGAGAGTGAAGCAAACTACTTTTGTAGCAAAGACTCCAATCCCTAATCGTGGAGGATGCTACAATTGTAATTCTATGGAACACTTTGCGAATATGTGTCCAAAACCCCATTCTTGTCGCTATTGCAAGAAACCGGGTCATCTTTTATATGCGTGTCCCAAACTTTTGAACAAGGACATGAGAAAGCTAAATATTGTGCAGGCCCCTAGCAACTCTTCTCTTGGTCAAGGTATTTTTCATTCAATCCTTGATGGCATTGTTTTAATTCGTGAGCTTTCTATTTGAGTTCTTTTTGATATGGGTTCCATCTCACTATTTTATATCAAAAGAACTTGTCGATTCTTTTTCTTTGAATATTTTGGGCTTGATGACTTCATTGAGGATTGTGTATCCGGATGGTAGATCCGCAACACTCAATTTGCTTTTGTTTAGATGTCGAGATTGTTTTATGTGACTTTTCTTTCCGAGCCGATATTTTTGCTTTGGCTTCGGAATTGACCTTTCTGTAAGGATTGGCTTAATCATTGTGAAGTCCATATCCTATTTTTCGAGTGGATTATTCATCTTCGACATTTTCAATCTGTTAAGCAGATTTCTATTTTTCCCTTATGATTTTGATTCCAACTTGATGGCATCATTTTATTCCTTAAGCCCACTTATAAGGAAAGTGTTATTTCTCTCATTCATGTAGTTTGAGAAATTTTCCGGTATTTTTGAGTTTGTCTTAGGATTATCACCTAAGAAATCTTTTGTGTGGTGTTAAGGTCTTTTCAGTTTGACTATACCACCGGTTTTCGTTTGCTACGAGTTGCGGAAATTAGCATTTCACTTATCGCATTCCGCACTTGTTATGATTCCTATGAATGAATTATTATGTCATTCAATTTGTCCAGCTTGTTTCATCCGTTTTATAAATCCAATATTCTATGAAAATTTCAATGAGACCATTCTTATTTATGGGTTTTGGATGGAAATAGAAATTTAAAATTTTGCAAATCTTTTTCATAAGATTTAATTATAAGTGCAATTTGATTTTTTGCTCTTAAAACGAGCAAAGAATATTCTTAAAACTTTTTAAGAGATTTATTTATCCTAGAAAAGATGACTTTGTGATTGTATTGCCCGTTGAGTGCTTTAAGAATTTTGGTCGATGCGCTTGATCAACGTTATCGATAGGAATTTCCTAAACGCTTTGATGTGACAATCAGACACGATATATTGACTTGTAAAAATTTAAATTTTTGTAGAAAGATTATTACATAAAAGTAAAAATGTAATTTTGAAAGTTTTAACTTTTCGGGGAAGAGAATTATTTAAAAAGAACCCTTCCTTTCAATACTCTTATTCTTGTGATTCCTGAAGGGGAACCAAGACTTTGCTATTTGTACCTATTGGTTTGGAATGCCATTCTCTTGCAAAGGAAAACGTGCTATCACTTGTGCTTCTAAATCTTTATAGCTTACCGAGACTAGATATGCCACTCATGGTCTAGTGTTCGCGGCTATTGTTTTTACTTTTGGAATTTGGCATCATCATTTTTGGATGAGAAATTTGTTCTCCATCTCGATCATAAATCCTTGGAATATTTATTTTCTTATAAGGAACTTCATGTCGACTCGAGTTCCTAGCTTCCTATGATCTTGATATCCTTTTTATTCCCGAAGGGGAAATCGTGTTGCCAATGCGTTTAGTCGTAAGCAACAAGGGGTTGTTTCTTTGTTGATAACCGAATGAAATTATCTTTTTATCAAGTTCATCGGGCGTTTTGATGTACTTCGTTTTATTGAGTTTCATGTCATTTCTTTTATGAACTTGCGTCTGATGTTCTTTTATTATGTTTGGTTCATTGGACGTACCGTTTTTGTACTACGTCGGTGTTCCAAAATCATTCGGGTTTCGATTCATCGGATGTACCGTTGTACTACATCGATGTCTTTGTTTTTGATTCATCGGATGTACCGTTTGTACTACATCGATGTCTTTTCTTTTGATTCATCGGATGTACCGTTGTACTACATCGATGTCTTTGCTATTTGATTCATCGGATGTACCGTTGTACTACATCGATGTCTTTGCTTTTGATTCATCGGATGTACCGTTTGTACTACATCGATGTCTTTTCTTTTGATTCATCGGATGTACCGTTTGTACTACATCGATGTCTTTGCTTTTGATTCATCGGATGTACCGTTTGTACTACATCGATGTCTTTTCTTTTGATTCATCGGATGTACCGTTTGTACTACATCGATGTCTTTGCTTTTGATTCATCGGATGTACCGTTTGTACTACATCGATGTCTTTGCTTTTGATTCATCGGATGTACCGTTTGTACTACATCGATGTCTTTGGTTTTGATTCATCGGATGTACCGTTTGTACTACATCGATGTCTTTTCTTTTGATTCATCGGATGTACCGTTTGTACTACATCGATGTCTTTTCTTTTGATTCATCGGATGTACCGTTTGTACTACATCGATGTCTTTGCTTTTGATTCATTGGGCGTACCGTTTTTGTACTACGCTGATGTCCCAAATTGTTTGAGTTTCTAGTTTTTCGGGCGTACCGTTTTTGTACTACGCCGTTGCACCGGCTCAATTTTCTGCTATTCTTGACGTTCCCCACGTCTTTTATCTACGGGAATGCCTTAGGGATTCCGGTTTTCATTCTTGAGCCCGGTGTTATTGTGGAAATTGAAGTTTCACCAGGTTTCTTGCTAACTCTTTTGTGCACTTTATGGTGAACTTCCTATTTCAAAATTTTCTTTTGTGTTAATATGCTTCTATGGTTGTTACTTCATATATTTCCTTCTTACTTATTGCGAGGACGCAATTTCTTTAAGGAGGGGAGTCTGTAACAACCCGCATATTTATCGATTTTATATTTAAATATTTTATTTAAATATTTTATCGTTCGTCGGATTAGTCCGAAAACCTACTTTTTGCATACGGTCGAATTAGGACTCGAGACCACCTCCATTGAGTTCAAAATGACGTTTGCGACTTTTTTGAGTATAATCTTCGATATGTTTGGAGAAAGTTGAATTTTGCTACTTTTTGCTTAGGGTTTTGGTTTGGGCTGAGCCAATTAACCACTTACTAACTCAGTTCCAACCCTCTCCTCTTCATTCACTTCTCTTCTATTTTCCTAATACTCAAGCTTTTATGTTAATGGAGGGTGGAAGAGGAAATTAAAACTCCAAGCCCTAGCTTCCTTTGCAAATCCAAGTTCTTGCTCCAAAATCAAAGAGAACCCCTTGGTAAGCATCTCCTTCACCTTCTCCAACTCTTTCTCCATTCAATTTCAGAAATTTCCTAAACCTAATTTAGGGAATGTTTCTCTTTTAAGCTTAGATTCAAGCTTCTAGTGTTGAGATTGAAGAGTGCTTGTTCTTGCCATTGCTTTCAAGCTTCATCTTCATAAACTTAGTTCAAAGGTGAGATTTTTATCTCACATCTATGACTATAATTATCTTTGGTTGTTGGGTATGAATTCCTAACACTTCTTCATGTGCATTTTCTCTTGTTTTGGATTGATTTTGTGAATACTCCAATTTTTGGGTTTTTAAGTCAAATTTGTGTGAAATCCTTTTATGGATGTTTGATCGTGTTTTTGGTGATGCACCGAGGAGCATATAGGGCCGGGTTGCCGATTGGCATAAACCCTTAGAGCCAATGTTCATCCGGTTGCATTTTGGAAGAATTTGCTCTTCATTTGAATAGGCTGAAAAACAGCCCAGGCATAATTCAGTCGACTGAAAACTCTGTTCAGTCGACTGAACCTGAAACCCGAGAGTTTCCAAGCATGATTCAGTCGACTGAAAAACTCTGCACAGTCGACTGAAACTGGAAACAGAAAGTTTCCTGAACCTGGAAAATTTCCATGTACAGGGTCAGTCGACTGAAAATCTCTGTTCAGTCGACTGAACCTGTTGTTTTAGTCCAATTTGTCTTTTTGGATTGAATTTCCAATTTAAATCGATTCGTGATGATCCTATTTATTGTCATCATTTATTATCATCTTTGATGACTTATTTTCTTTGGGAATTTTAGATATATCCACTTCGATGGATCCTTTATCGATTTCATTGGATTTTTATTCACACCTTCGAATGTGATCTTTGTGATTGATTGTTTCTACAATCCCCCTTGTGCTTTGTCACTTTAAAAATATAAAGGTTTTCTATACTATTTTAATACCAAATTCGTTTATAAAACCGTTTTCCAATCTATTAGTATATACAAACCTTTACCTCACTCGTATGAGAAATCTAATTAAACGACTTAGTAAAACAAGTGGTATGAAACGCTTGCGTTTACTTCGTCGGTTAATTCTTGGACTTGTTCGATTGAACCTCTTGTGACAATTTCCTAGTGGAGATCTACAATTTGTTCGTAAATATTTAAGTTAAGCTAGTGGTTATGGGACATGAAGCTAAGCTCACATATTTACTAGCTTATTGTAATTGACACTTCTCTTTGATCATGATGATCATCTTTGTGGTTTAGACTAGCAATGTGCGATGTCTCTTTGTCTATGTGGAGGACTGTTCCTCATTTTATTGAGTTTCGTCTCATTTTAGAACATGGGGTGTATCTTTCTAGGTGCATCGATGTTTATTTATTTGTGCATGGGGCGTATCTTTCTAGGTGCGTCGATGCTAGAACATGGGGTGTATCTTTCTAGGTGCATCGATGTTTATTTATTTGTGCATGGGGCGTATCTTTCTAGGTGCGTCGATGCTAGAACATGGGGTGTATCTTTCTAGGTGCATCGATGTTTATTTATTTGTGCATGGGGCGTATCTTTCTAGGTGCGTCGATGCTAGAGCATGGGGTGTATCTTTCTAGGTGCATCGATGTTCGACATTACATGGGGTGTATCTTTCTAGGTGCATCGATGTTTATTTGTGCATGGGGCGTATCTTTCTAGGTGCGTCGATGCTAGAGCATGGGGCGTATCTTTCTAGGTGCGTCGATGTTCGACTGTTCATGGGGCACATCTTTTTAGGTGTGTCGATGTCCAGTTTCTTTTTTCGGGGATTGGCCATCCTTTTTATTGTGATTTGGTTCATCGGATGTCCCGCTGTACGACGTCGTTGTTCCTTTTGTTGTGATTTCTGGATTTCTTGTGTTGATTTCTGGAATTTATGTTTCACCAACTTTTACGATTGGCATTGTTATATATGTCATTTATTGTGGCTTGGTGAATGAAATTAGGAGTATGACATTCCTTTTTATCTTGAGTAGATTATTGTGATATTGATTAATCTCTTGTTGATTTTCAATTACTTATTTATCACAGCTTGGCATTGTGATTATTATACGTTTATGTCATATCTCTTATTATATATCACTTCATCTGATATTTATAGCTAGACTGATCCGTTTATTATTTTCTTCTTAAATAATACTCGGGTCAGACTGAGATTTAACAGGTGCTTCTGCTTGACTCCTCATCGGACTATCATCCCGACTTTTGGTTGACTACTTTAGTTTAGTAGTCTTTTGTTGTATACATTTGAGATACAGACTCTATGATGTATACTTATTCTTTTGTATAGCACGTGTTGCTATTTATTTGTATTATTGTGGATTCTTTTTAGACCACTACTCTGATGTACACTTTCATGTGTAATATTCATATCTATTTCCGCCTTTGTGATATGAATTGCCTATGACTGATTTATGTTATGTTTATTTCTATATTTGTTTCCGAAGAAATTATAGCCACTGTAGTAGCAGCTTTGAGTTTGTGTCGGTATGTCGGATTTCCTCTTGAGATGAAAAGTTATATTTTCATCCGGTATATCGGTACTCGCACAAAGCAATTATACAGATGGTCGCTCCTCAACAGCCTTATTCTCCGTGCTAGTTGACAGCATTCACAGTAATGTTCTTGGCTAGCGTGGGTATAGAGGTGGGGCGTCACTGCTTGGTATCAGAGCCAAACTTCGGAACAATGTAGAATAATTTAGCAAGGATCATGTCCTAAGTCTTTCTTAGGAGTTGTGCTTTAGGATTTTATTCGGGTCTTCGTACCGATTCATCCTATTTTCTTTATGATTCCTTGTTTTATCTATCAAGAATTGCTTGATATTTATTTTGAGATTAACCTTTTCCTCTTCTTTCTTTCTTTCTTAAAGAAGAGAAATGGTTAGACCAGGCCGTCCCAGCGCCGGTCAATCTAGTGCTACTCCTCAGGATGGAGTATTCATGTCTGCTTAACAACTTTTGGATCTTGTAAAGAATCAAGAGTTTATCTATGCTTTGGGTAAGAACCCCGAAATGGTTCTACCTTTGAAACTTGAAGTTTCTTTCAATCAGCTTGTGGATGTTACTCTTCTTCACGGAGAGGTTGGTAAAGGAAGTGTTTGTGATATTGGGACTTCCAAGAAGAGGCATATTAAGTTCAAGAGCCTTAATCCCAATAAGAGAGTGAAGCAAACTACTTTTGTAGCAAAGACTCCAATCCCTAATCGTGGAGGATGCTACAATTGTAATTCTATGGAACACTTTGCGAATATGTGTCCAAAACCCCATTCTTGTCGCTATTGCAAGAAACCGGGTCATCTTTTATATGCGTGTCCCAAACTTTTGAACAAGGACATGAGAAAGCTAAATATTGTGCAGGCCCCTAGCAACTCTTCTCTTGGTCAAGGTATTTTTCATTCAATCCTTGATGGCATTGTTTTAATTCGTGAGCTTTCTATTTGAGTTCTTTTTGATATGGGTTCCATCTCACTATTTTATATCAAAAGAACTTGTCGATTCTTTTTCTTTGAATATTTTGGGCTTGATGACTTCATTGAGGATTGTGTATCCGGATGGTAGATCCGCAACACTCAATTTGCTTTTGTTTAGATGTCGAGATTGTTTTATGTGACTTTTCTTTCCGAGCCGATATTTTTGCTTTGGCTTCGGAATTGACCTTTCTGTAAGGATTGGCTTAATCATTGTGAAGTCCATATCCTATTTTTCGAGTGGATTATTCATCTTCGACATTTTCAATCTGTTAAGCTGATTTCTATTTTTCCCTTATGATTTTGATTCCAACTTGATGGCATCATTTTATTCCTTAAGCCCACTTATAAGGAAAGTGTTATTTCTCTCATTCATGTAGTTTGAGAAATTTTCCGGTATTTTTGAGTTTGTCTTAGGATTATCACCTAAGAAATCTTTTGTGTGGTGTTAAGGTCTTTTCAGTTTGACTATACCACCGGTTTTCGTTTGCTACGAGTTGCGGAAATTAGCATTTCACTTATCGCATTCCGCACTTGTTATGATTCCTATGAATGAATTATTATGTCATTCAATTTGTCCAGCTTGTTTCATCCGTTTTATAAATCCAATATTCTATGAAAATTTCAATGAGACCATTCTTATTTATGGGTTTTGGATGGAAATAGAAATTTAAAATTTTGCAAATCTTTTTCATAAGATTTAATTATAAGTGCAATTTGATTTTTTGCTCTTAAAACGAGCAAAGAATATTCTTAAAACTTTTTAAGAGATTTATTTATCCTAGAAAAGATGACTTTGTGATTGTATTGCCCGTTGAGTGGTTTAAGAATTTTGGTCGATGCGCTTGATCAACGTTATCGATAGGAATTTCCTAAACGCTTTGATGTGACAATCAGACACGATATATTGACTTGTAAAAATTTAAATTTTTGTAGAAAGATTATTACATAAAAGTAAAAATGTAATTTTGAAAGTTTTAACTTTTCGGGGAAGAGAATTATTTAAAAAGAACCCTTCCTTTCAATACTCTTATTCTTGTGATTCCTGAAGGGGAACCAAGACTTTGCTATTTGTACCTATTGGTTTGGAATGCCATTCTCTTGCAAAGGAAAACGTGCTATCACTTGTGCTTCTAAATCTTTATAGCTTATCGAGACTAGATAAGCCACTCATGGTCTAGTGTTCGCGGCTATTGTTTTTACTTTTGGAATTTGGCATCATCATTTTTGGATGAGAAATTTGTTCTCCATCTCGATCATAAATCCTTGGAATATTTATTTTCTTATAAGGAACTTCATGTCGACTCGAGTTCCTAGCTTCCTATGATCTTGATATCCTTTTTATTCCCGAAGGGGAAATCGTGTTGCCAATGCGTTTAGTCGTAAGCAACAAGGGGTTGTTTCTTTGTTGATAACCGAATGAAATTATCTTTTTATCAAGTTCATCGGGCGTTTTGATGTACTTCGTTTTATTGAGTTTCATGTCATTTCTTTTATGAACTTGCGTCTGATGTTCTTTTATTATGTTTGGTTCATTGGACGTACCGTTTTTGTACTACGTCGGTGTTCCAAAATCATTCGGGTTTCGATTCATCGGATGTACCGTTGTACTACATCGATGTCTTTGTTTTTGATTTATCGGATGTACCGTTTGTACTACATCGATGTCTTTTCTTTTGATTCATCGGATGTACCGTTGTACTACATCGATGTCTTTGCTATTTGATTCATCGGATGTACCGTTGTACTACATCGATGTCTTTGCTTTTGATTCATCGGATGTACCGTTTGTACTACATCGATGTCTTTTCTTTTGATTCATCGGATGTACCGTTTGTACTACATCGATGTCTTTGCTTTTGATTCATCGGATGTACCGTTTGTACTACATCGATGTCTTTTCTTTTGATTCATCGGATGTACCGTTTGTACTACATCGATGTCTTTGCTTTTGATTCATCGGATGTACCATTTGTACTACATCGATGTCTTTGCTTTTGATTCATCGGATGTACCGTTTGTACTACATCGATGTCTTTGGTTTTGATTCATCGGATGTACCGTTTGTACTACATCGATGTCTTTTCTTTTGATTCATTGGATGTACCGTTTGTACTACATCGATGTCTTTTCTTTTGATTCATCGGATGTACCGTTTGTACTACATCGATGTCTTTGCTTTTGATTCATTGGGCGTACCGTTTTTGTACTACGCTGATGTCCCAAATTGTTTGAGTTTCTAGTTTTTCGGGCGTACCGTTTTTGTACTACGCCGTTGCACCGGCTCAATTTTCTGCTATTCTTGACGTTCCCCACGTCTTTTATCTACGGGAATGCCTTAGGGGTTCCGGTTTTCATTCTTGAGCCCGGTGTTATTGTGGAAATTGAAGTTTCACCAGGTTTCTTGCTAACTCTTTTGTGCACTTTATGGTGAACTTCCTATTTCAAAATTTTCTTTTGTGTTAATATGCTTCTATGGTTGTTACTTCATATATTTCCTTCTTACTTATTGCGAGGACGCAATTTCTTTAAGGAGGGGAGTCTGTAACAACCCGCATATTTATCGATTTTATATTTAAATATTTTATTTAAATATTTTATCGTTCGTCGGATTAGTCCGAAAACCTACTTTTTGCATACGGTCGAATTAGGACTCGAGACCACCTCCATTGAGTTCAAAATGACGTTTGCGACTTTTTTGAGTATAAGCTTCGATATGTTTGGAGAAAGTTGAATTTTGCTACTTTTTGCTTAGGGTTTTGGTTTGGGCTGAGCCAATTAACCACTTACTAACTCAGTTCCAACCCTCTCCTCTTCATTCACTTCTCTTCTATTTTCCTAATACTCAAGCTTTTATGTTAATGGAGGGTGGAAGAGGAAATTAAAACTCCAAGCCCTAGCTTCCTTTGCAAATCCAAGTTCTTGCTCCAAAATCAAAGAGAACCCCTTGGTAAGCATCTCCTTCACCTTCTCCAACTCTTTCTCCATTCAATTTCAGAAATTTCCTAAACCTAATTTAGGGAATGTTTCTCTTTTAAGCTTAGATTCAAGCTTCTAGTGTTGAGATTGAAGAGTGCTTGTTCTTGCCATTGCTTTCAAGCTTCATCTTCATAAACTTAGTTCAAAGGTGAGATTTTTATCTCACATCTATGACTATAATTATCTTTGGTTGTTGGGTATAAATTCCTAACACTTCTTCATGTGCATTTTCTCTTGTTTTGGATTGATTTTGTGAATACTCCAATTTTTGGGTTTTTAAGTCAAATTTGTGTGAAATCCTTTTATGGATGTTTGATCGTGTTTTTGGTGATGCACCGAGGAGCATATAGGGCCGGGTTGCCGATTGGCATAAACCCTTAGAGCCAATGTTCGTCCGGTTGCATTTTGGAAGAATTTGCTCTTCATTTGAATAGGCTGAAAAACAGCCCAGGCATGATTCAGTCGACTGAAAACTCTGTTCAGTCGACTGAACCTGAAACCCGAGAGTTTCCAAGCATGATTCAGTCGACTGAAAAACTCTGCACAGTCGACTGAAACTGGAAACAGAAAGTTTCCTGAACCTGGAAAATTTCCATGTACAGGGTCAGTCGACTGAAAATCTCTGTTCAGTCGACTGAACCTGCTGTTTTAGTGCAATTTGCCTTTTTGGATTGAATTTCCAATTTAAATCGATTCGTGATGATCCTATTTATTGTCATCATTTATTATCATCTTTGATGACTTATTTTCTTTGGGAATTTTAGATATATCCACTTCGATGGATCCTTTATCGATTTCATTGGATTTTTATTCACATCTTCGAATGTGATCTTTGTGATTGATTGTTTCTACAATCCCCCTTGTGCTTTGTCACTTTAAAAATATAAAGGTTTTCTATACTATTTTAATACCAAATTCGTTTATAAAACCGTTTTCCAATCTATTAGTATATACAAACCTTTACCTCACTCGTATGAGAAATCTAATTAAACGACTTAGTAAAACAAGTGGTATGAAACGCTTGCGTTTACTTCGTCGGTTAATTCTTGGACTTGTTCGATTGAACCTCTTGTGACAATTTCCTAGTGGAGATCTACAATTTGTTCGTAAATATTTAAGTTAAGCTAGTGGTTATGGGACATGAAGCTAAGCTCATATATTTACTAGCTTATTGTAATTGACACTTCTCTTTGATCATGACGATCATCTTTGTGGTTTAGACTAGCAATGTGCGATGTCTCTTTGTCTATGTGGAGGACTGTTCCTCATTTTATTGAGTTTCGTCTCATTTTAGAACATGGGGTGTATCTTTCTAGGTGCATCGATGTTTATTTATTTGTGCATGGGGCGTATCTTTATAGGTGCGTCGATGCTAGAACATGGGGTGTATCTTTCTAGGTGCATCGATGTTTATTTATTTGTGCATGGGGCGTATCTTTCTAGGTGCGTCGATGCTAGAACATGGGGTGTATCTTTCTAGGTGCATCGATGTTTATTTATTTGTGCATGGGGCGTATCTTTCTAGGTGCGTCGATGCTAGAGCATGGGGTGTATCTTTCTAGGTGCATCGATGTTCGACATTACATGGGGTGTATCTTTCTAGGTGCATCGATGTTTATTTGTGCATGGGGCGTATCTTTCTAGGTGCGTCGATGCTAGAGCATGGGGCGTATCTTTCTAGGTGCGTCGATGTTCGACTGTTCATGGGGCACATCTTTTTAGGTGTGTCGATGTCCAGTTTCTTTTTCCGGGGATTGGCCATCCTTTTTATTGTGATTTGGTTCATCGGATGTCCCGCTGTACGACGTCGTTGTTCCTTTTGTTGTGATTTCTGGATTTCTTGTGTTGATTTCTGGAATTTATGTTTCACCAACTTTTACGATTGGCATTGTTATATATGTCATTTATTGTGGCTTGGTGAATGAAATTAGGAGTATGACATTCCTTTTTATCTTGAGTAGATTATTGTGATATTGATTAATCTCTTGTTGATTTTCAATTACTTATTTATCACAGCTTGGCATTGTGATTATTATACGTTTATGTCATATCTCTTATTATATATCACTTCATCTGATATTTATAGCTAGACTGATCCGTTTATTATTTTCTTCTTAAATAATACTCGGGTCAGACTGAGATTTAACAGGTGCTTCTGCTTGACTCCTCATCGGACTATCATCCCGACTTTTGGTTGACTACTTTAGTTTAGTAGTCTTTTGTTGTATACATTTGAGATACAGACTCTATGATGTATACTTATTCTTTTGTATAGCACGTGTTGCTATTTATTTGTATTATTGTGGATTCTTTTTAGACCACTACTCTGATGTACACTTTCATGTGTAATATTCATATCTATTTCCGCCTTTGTGATATGAATTGCCTATGACTGATTTATGTTATGTTTATTTCTATATTTGTTTCCGAAGAAATTATAGCCACTGTAGTAGCAGCTTTGAGTTTGTGTCGGTATGTCGGATTTCCTCTTGAGATGAAAAGTTATATTTTCATCCGGTATATCGGTACTCGCACAAAGCAATTATACAGATGGTCGCTCCTCAACAGCCTTATTCTCCGTGCTAGTTGACAGCATTCACAGTAATGTTCTTGGCTAGCGTGGGTATAGAGGTGGGGCGTCACTGCTTGGTATCAGAGCCAAACTTCGGAACAATGTAGAATAATTTAGCAAGGATCATGTCCTAAGTCTTTCTTAGGAGTTGTGCTTTAGGATTTTATTCGGGTCTTCGTACCGATTCATCCTATTTTCTTTATGATTCCTTGTTTTATCTATCAAGAATTGCTTGATATTTATTTTGAGATTAACCTTTTCCTCTTCTTTCTTTCTTTCTTAAAGAAGAGAAATGGTTAGACCAGGCCGTCCCAGCGCCGGTCAATCTAGTGCTACTCCTCAGGATGGAGTATTCATGTCTGCTCAACAACTTTTGGATCTTGTAAAGAATCAAGAGTTTATCTATGCTTTGGGTAAGAACCCCGAAATGGTTCTACCTTTGAAACTTGAAGTTTCTTTCAATCAGCTTGTGGATGTTACTCTTCTTCACGGAGAGGTTGGTAAAGGAAGTGTTTGTGATATTGGGACTTCCAAGAAGAGGCATATTAAGTTCAAGAGCCTTAATCCCAATAAGAGAGTGAAGCAAACTACTTTTGTAGCAAAGACTCCAATCCCTAATCGTGGAGGATGCTACAATTGTAATTCTATGGAACACTTTGCGAATATGTGTCCAAAACCCCATTCTTGTCGCTATTGCAAGAAACCGGGTCATCTTTTATATGCGTGTCCCAAACTTTTGAACAAGGACATGAGAAAGCTAAATATTGTGCAGGCCCCTAGCAACTCTTCTCTTGGTCAAGGTATTTTTCATTCAATCCTTGATGGCATTGTTTTAATTCGTGAGCTTTCTATTTGAGTTCTTTTTGATATGGGTTCCATCTCACTATTTTATATCAAAAGAACTTGTCGATTCTTTTTCTTTGAATATTTTGGGCTTGATGACTTCATTGAGGATTGTGTATCCGGATGGTAGATCCGCAACACTCAATTTGCTTTTGTTTAGATGTCGAGATTGTTTTATGTGACTTTTCTTTCCGAGCCGATATTTTTGCTTTGGCTTCGGAATTGACCTTTCTGTAAGGATTGGCTTAATCATTGTGAAGTCCATATCCTATTTTTCGAGTGGATTATTCATCTTCGACATTTTCAATCTGTTAAGCAGATTTCTATTTTTCCCTTATGATTTTGATTCCAACTTGATGGCATCATTTTATTCCTTAAGCCCACTTATAAGGAAAGTGTTATTTCTCTCATTCATGTAGTTTGAGAAATTTTCCGGTATTTTTGAGTTTGTCTTAGGATTATCACCTAAGAAATCTTTTGTGTGGTGTTAAGGTCTTTTCAGTTTGACTATACCACCGGTTTTCGTTTGCTACGAGTTGCGGAAATTAGCATTTCACTTATCGCATTCCGCACTTGTTATGATTCCTATGAATGAATTATTATGTCATTCAATTTGTCCAGCTTGTTTCATCCGTTTTATAAATCCAATATTCTATGAAAATTTCAATGAGACCATTCTTATTTATGGGTTTTGGATGGAAATAGAAATTTAAAATTTTGCAAATCTTTTTCATAAGATTTAATTATAAGTGCAATTTGATTTTTTGCTCTTAAAACGAGCAAAGAATATTCTTAAAACTTTTTAAGAGATTTATTTATCCTAGAAAAGATGACTTTGTGATTGTATTGCCCGTTGAGTGCTTTAAGAATTTTGGTCGATGCGCTTGATCAACGTTATCGATAGGAATTTCCTAAACGCTTTGATGTGACAATCAGACACGATATATTGACTTGTAAAAATTTAAATTTTTGTAGAAAGATTATTACATAAAAGTAAAAATGTAATTTTGAAAGTTTTAACTTTTCGGGGAAGAGAATTATTTAAAAAGAACCCTTCCTTTCAATACTCTTATTCTTGTGATTCCTGAAGGGGAACCAAGACTTTGCTATTTGTACCTATTGGTTTGGAATGCCATTCTCTTGCAAAGGAAAACGTGCTATCACTTGTGCTTCTAAATCTTTATAGCTTACCGAGACTAGATATGCCACTCATGGTCTAGTGTTCGCGGCTATTGTTTTTACTTTTGGAATTTGGCATCATCATTTTTGGATGAGAAATTTGTTCTCCATCTCGATCATAAATCCTTGGAATATTTATTTTCTTATAAGGAACTTCATGTCGACTCGAGTTCCTAGCTTCCTATGATCTTGATATCCTTTTTATTCCCGAAGGGGAAATCGTGTTGCCAATGCGTTTAGTCGTAAGCAACAAGGGGTTGTTTCTTTGTTGATAACCGAATGAAATTATCTTTTTATCAAGTTCATCGGGCGTTTTGATGTACTTCGTTTTATTGAGTTTCATGTCATTTCTTTTATGAACTTGCGTCTGATGTTCTTTTATTATGTTTGGTTCATTGGACGTACCGTTTTTGTACTACGTCGGTGTTCCAAAATCATTCGGGTTTCGATTCATCGGATGTACCGTTGTACTACATCGATGTCTTTGTTTTTGATTCATCGGATGTACCGTTTGTACTACATCGATGTCTTTTCTTTTGATTCATCGGATGTACCGTTGTACTACATCGATGTCTTTGCTATTTGATTCATCGGATGTACCGTTGTACTACATCGATGTCTTTGCTTTTGATTCATCGGATGTACCGTTTGTACTACATCGATGTCTTTTCTTTTGATTCATCGGATGTACCGTTTGTACTACATCGATGTCTTTGCTTTTGATTCATCGGATGTACCGTTTGTACTACATCGATGTCTTTTCTTTTGATTCATCGGATGTACCGTTTGTACTACATCGATGTCTTTGCTTTTGATTCATCGGATGTACCGTTTGTACTACATCGATGTCTTTGCTTTTGATTCATCGGATGTACCGTTTGTACTACATCGATGTCTTTGGTTTTGATTCATCGGATGTACCGTTTGTACTACATCGATGTCTTTTCTTTTGATTCATCGGATGTACCGTTTGTACTACATCGATGTCTTTTCTTTTGATTCATCGGATGTACCGTTTGTACTACATCGATGTCTTTGCTTTTGATTCATTGGGCGTACCGTTTTTGTACTACGCTGATGTCCCAAATTGTTTGAGTTTCTAGTTTTTCGGGCGTACCGTTTTTGTACTACGCCGTTGCACCAGCTCAATTTTCTGCTATTCTTGACGTTCCCCACGTCTTTTATCTACGGGAATGCCTTAGGGGTTCCGGTTTTCATTCTTGAGCCCGGTGTTATTGTGGAAATTGAAGTTTCACCAGGTTTCTTGCTAACTCTTTTGTGCACTTTATGGTGAACTTCCTATTTCAAAATTTTCTTTTGTGTTAATATGCTTCTATGGTTGTTACTTCATATATTTCCTTCTTACTTATTGCGAGGACGCAATTTCTTTAAGGAGGGGAGTCTGTAACAACCCGCATATTTATCGATTTTATATTTAAATATTTTATTTAAATATTTTATCGTTCGTCGGATTAGTCCGAAAACCTACTTTTTGCATACGGTCGAATTAGGACTCGAGACCACCTCCATTGAGTTCAAAATGACGTTTGCGACTTTTTTGAGTATAAGCTTCGATATGTTTGGAGAAAGTTGAATTTTGCTACTTTTTGCTTAGGGTTTTGGTTTGGGCTGAGCCAATTAACCACTTACTAACTCAGTTCCAACCCTCTCCTCTTCATTCACTTCTCTTCTATTTTCCTAATACTCAAGCTTTTATGTTAATGGAGGGTGGAAGAGGAAATTAAAACTCCAAGCCCTAGCTTCCTTTGCAAATCCAAGTTCTTGCTCCAAAATCAAAGAGAACCCCTTGGTAAGCATCTCCTTCACCTTCTCCAACTCTTTCTCCATTCAATTTCAGAAATTTCCTAAACCTAATTTAGGGAATGTTTCTCTTTTAAGCTTAGATTCAAGCTTCTAGTGTTGAGATTGAAGAGTGCTTGTTCTTGCCATTGCTTTCAAGCTTCATCTTCATAAACTTAGTTCAAAGGTGAGATTTTTATCTCACATCTATGACTATAATTATCTTTGGTTGTTGGGTATGAATTCCTAACACTTCTTCATGTGCATTTTCTCTTGTTTTGGATTGATTTTGTGAATACTCCAATTTTTGGGTTTTTAAGTCAAATTTGTGTGAAATCCTTTTATGGATGTTTGATCGTGTTTTTGGTGATGCACCGAGGAGCATATAGGGCCGGGTTGCCGATTGGCATAAACCCTTAGAGCCAATGTTCGTCCGGTTGCATTTTGGAAGAATTTGCTCTTCATTTGAATAGGCTGAAAAACAGCCCAGGCATGATTCAGTCGACTGAAAACTCTGTTCAGTCGACTGAACCTGAAACCCGAGAGTTTCCAAGCATGATTCAGTCGACTGAAGAACTCTGCACAGTCGACTGAAACTGGAAACAGAAAGTTTCCTGAACCTGGAAAATTTCCATGTACAGGGTCAGTCGACTGAAAATCTCTGTTCAGTCGACTGAACCTGCTGTTTTAGTCCAATTTGCCTTTTTGGATTGAATTTCCAATTTAAATCGATTCGTGATGATCCTATTTATTGTCATCATTTATTATCATCTTTGATGACTTATTTTCTTTGGGAATTTTAGATATATCCACTTCGATGGATCCTTTATCGATTTCATTGGATTTTTATTCACATCTTCGAATGTGATCTTTGTGATTGATTGTTTCTACAATCCCCCTTGTGCTTTGTCACTTTAAAAATATAAAGGTTTTCTATACTATTTTAATACCAAATTCGTTTATAAAACCGTTTTCCAATCTATTAGTATATACAAACCTTTACCTCACTCGTATGAGAAATCTAATTAAACGACTTAGTAAAACAAGTGGTATGAAACGCTTGCGTTTACTTCGTCGGTTAATTCTTGGACTTGTTCGATTGAACCTCTTGTGACAATTTCCTAGTGGAGATCTACAATTTGTTCATAAATATTTAAGTTAAGCTAGTGGTTATGGGACATGAAGCTAAGCTCATATATTTACTAGCTTATTGTAATTGACACTTCTCTTTGATCATGACGATCATCTTTGTGGTTTAGACTAGCAATGTGCGATGTCTCTTTGTCTATGTGGAGGACTGTTCCTCATTTTATTGAGTTTCGTCTCATTTTAGAACATGGGGTGTATCTTTCTAGGTGCATCGATGTTTATTTATTTGTGCAT
Source organism: Allium cepa (assembly GCA_030765085.1). Classification (NCBI taxonomy): domain Eukaryota; kingdom Viridiplantae; phylum Streptophyta; class Magnoliopsida; order Asparagales; family Amaryllidaceae; genus Allium; species Allium cepa. Next base: position 80,764,990 of record CM060928.1, on the reverse strand, counting down.
GGGGCGTATCTTTATAGGTGCGTCGATGCTAGAACATGGGGTGTATCTTTCTAGGTGCATCGATGTTTATTTATTTGTGCATGGGGCGTATCTTTCTAGGTGCGTCGATGCTAGAACATGGGGTGTATCTTTCTAGGTGCATCGATGTTTATTTATTTGTGCATGGGGCATATCTTTCTAGGTGCGTCGATGCTAGAGCATGGGGTGTATCTTTCTAGGTGCATCGATGTTCGACATTACATGGGGTGTATCTTTCTAGGTGCATCGATGTTTATTTGTGCATGGGGCGTATCTTTCTAGGTGCGTCGATGCTAGAGCATGGGGCGTATCTTTCTAGGTGCGTCGATGTTCGACTGTTCATGGGGCACATCTTTTTAGGTGTGTCGATGTCCAGTTTCTTTTTTCGGGGATTGGCCATCCTTTTTATTGTGATTTGGTTCATCGGATGTCCCGCTGTACGACGTCGTTGTTCCTTTTGTTGTGATTTCTGGATTTCTTGTGTTGATTTCTGGAATTTATGTTTCACCAACTTTTACGATTGGCATTGTTATATATGTCATTTATTGTGGCTTGGTGAATGAAATTAGGAGTATGACATTCCTTTTTATCTTGAGTAGATTATTGTGATATTGATTAATCTCTTGTTGATTTTCAATTACTTATTTATCACAGCTTGGCATTGTGATTATTATACGTTTATGTCATATCTCTTATTATATATCACTTCATCTGATATTTATAGCTAGACTGATCCGTTTATTATTTTCTTCTTAAATAATACTCGGGTCAGACTGAGATTTAACAGGTGCTTCTGCTTGACTCCTCATCGGACTATCATCCCGACTTTTGGTTGACTACTTTAGTTTAGTAGTCTTTTGTTGTATACATTTGAGATACAGACTCTATGATGTATACTTATTCTTTTGTATAGCACGTGTTGCTATTTATTTGTATTATTGTGGATTCTTTTTAGACCACTACTCTGATGTACACTTTCATGTGTAATATTCATATCTATTTCCGCCTTTGTGATATGAATTGCCTATGACTGATTTATGTTATGTTTATTTCTATATTTGTTTCCGAAGAAATTATAGCCACTGTAGTAGCAGCTTTGAGTTTGTGTCGGTATGTCGGATTTCCTCTTGAGATGAAAAGTTATATTTTCATCCGGTATATCGGTACTCGCACAAAGCAATTATACAGATGGTCGCTCCTCAACAGCCTTATTCTCCGTGCTAGTTGACAGCATTCACAGTAATGTTCTTGGCTAGCGTGGGTATAGAGGTGGGGCGTCACAGGTGGTATCATTGTATGGAGCCCAGATACTTACTCATGTTGAAAACACTTTGTTATGATTGTGTGAATTGATTAGAGAGCTCTCGGATAAAGGTCCCAAAGGACCGGGGGATGGCATATTCGGTCAGTTGTTACTCAGTTAGGGGTAACCCGGCCTTGTGTTGGTAGAGATCCGGTTTCGTTCTCGGGGATGTCCTTCCAGAGGCATTCTCATGTGGCAATGGGAAGTTCCTTGGCCTGACCATTTGTTGGAAATCCAAAGAAACAATACGATCTTGTACGGTTTTAGTTGTAGAACCTGCCATGGAATGTGGCGGTAACCTGCTATTGAACATGGTAGCTATAGTAGGCATACGATAATGGTCGTATGTTGGCTAAGATTTATATCTTTACTTTCGAAATAAATTTTACTACACTATGCACTAGTAATAATATCAAATGTTTCTTTTTAATGCGTATCAAGCATCTTTGACTATCATAAGGAGAAATCTCCTCCAATTCTGCGTTTGCATTGTGTGTGTGTGCGGGAGGCCTTATGGTAGTCTCATTTTTAAAAAGCATTGCGAATTGACTTTGAGAAATCTTATGTTGAATGTTTTAAAAGATAAACTGTTTTTGTTGCTCACACCAGTCCCACGACTGATCCGGAGTTTATTGTTTTCTTTCCTAAACTCTGGGTGCTCATTATTTCCTACACGAGCAGTCTAGAGTTAGGTTTTTCAGATAGTCAGGTTTAGTAGATTATCTGGAGTTAGTTCAGTCTTTGGATCACACCAGACTTGTTTATCTTGGTGCATCGTTATTGGGAGTTCGAGCTATTACTGGATTAGTTCTTGGAAATGGAGTTGCAGTTATTTCTGGAGTTCTTCCTTGAAGACTATCTTAGAGTTTTTTGTTCCGCTGCTAGATGTTATCTATTTTTCTTTTCCGCTGCTATTTTATTGTATCATATCTCTGATGTATATTGATATTCATTGTATCGTTCTGTTGTATCAGATATTGTATATCAGTGTATTATTCTATTTATTCCGCTGTGTTGTTTACTCAGTCTTGTTATAAGCTCTGGCGAATCGGATTTGAACGGTCGAATCGATGGCATTTGAATACGATTTGAAGTATGAATGTCGATTTTCGGGCGGGCAAAATTCGACTCGTCACATTTGGTATCGGAGCTAAGGGTTGAACATTAGCTCAGGAGTATAATACATTGAGTAACTCATTAGAGATAGGGTGAAGTAAATCCTAGAATGAGTAATCCCTAAGATATCCATTTGAATGCCTCAGTAAATTCTCTTACTATCCACTGATAGTAAGTATGAGTGCAAGAACAGAACGAGATAGGGGACAGGGAAATACGGTTATAAATGGTCGATACTCTGTAACAATAGTGGAAACATCTTTCTTATCAATTTTTTTTGATTCGTTTTCAAATTTCTTTTGATTGCTTCGTGGCAGTTTCAAGAAGTTTTGGTATGATGAGACGCCCTACGAATCGTTATAGAAAATCTTTACTTCGTATTTCATCGATTTCTTATCAGTTTTTCGATTTAAACTTTAATGAAATTGATTTGAAATTTGAATAAATTGGAAATTTCAATTTGAGTTGAAATTGGTTAATGAAATATAATGATAGATTTGAATTATAACGATAGAACGATTTTGTTTAAAACCAAATTTTGGATTTCTGTTATAACTTCTTGGGTAGAATAAAATCTGAAATATAAACTTGTTGTCTTTCTCAACCTATAAAATTCTAAACCTTAGAATCTTAATAATTGTTTTTTTTATTATTGTAGAGAACAAATAGCGTTAGCCGAGGAGGAAAGGTCAGGAGAGTGGGTGATTATGCTTCATCCAGTAGGGTACGAGATGATGAAGGTGAGTCATCAGTTCATAGGGAATTCCCAGTGGAGCCTGTAGTGCAGCCCCAACCACCAGTGGAAGAAGAAGAAGATGAAGAGGAATTCGAAGAAGAAAATGAAGACGAATTCAAAGAAGAAAATGAAGAGGAATTCGAAGAAGAAAATGAAGACGAATTCAAAGAAGAAAATAAAGAGGAATTCGAAGAAGAATTTGAGGTAGAAGAACCTGAAATGGAGATAGAGTCCGAAGGTGATGAAGAAATTCATTGGGATTTGGATAATGCCATAGAAGGCGAGGAGCTGGATGATGAAGGTTTTATTCAGATAGACTCTGATCCAGAGGATGATTACGAGACTGACGATGAGGCAGAAGTTAGAGATCTGTCAGGGCCCGAGAGGGAGAGCTCTGATAGTGATGATTTGTAGTTGGTTAGATTAACTTCTTTTTGGATATGGTGTATCTATGTACGCATTTTGAGCCTAGAATCGTAGTGAATGTTATGTTTACTAGTAAGAATATTATGAGTAGCATTTTATTTGATAATTAATTATGAATTAACCGAAAATATCCATATGTTTACTAGTATAGTTTGAATTGGCATTATTCTATTCTGTGTATGTATAATTCATGAAATGAGCTGTACAATTTCGAGGACGAAATTCTTTTAAGGGGGGAAGATTGTAACGACCCCGGATTTTTATGAATTTAAATTGATAATTTAAATGAATTTTTGAATAAAAATTTATAAAATTTATTATAAATGGAAGCGAGTTTCCTCGATTCAAATAGAAAATATATAGAGTCATATGGATTTGAAATTTTGTATATATGTGAATATATATGTATATCTTGGATTTTAAATAAAATCTTAAATAAATGATTTTGAAGAATAAATAAATAAATTGATTTAAAAATTTATAAATGATGATAATTTGAGTTGTATAAGATATATGTGTATATAGAGAAATATAAAACAATAATTTTTAAAGTTAAATTTATGTTAATTATTTAAACTAAAAGTAGAAGTAAATATGCAGGCAAGGCAAGTAACATATTTATAAAATTATGTAAAATATAAGTAAACATATTAACTAAAATCTAACATTATAGAACTCATGTATATTTCAAAATATAAAACAAAAGAAAGAAACAAAATAAAATATATTTGTACATACAAAATAAATAAAGCAAAGTATTAAAATAAAGCACAAATATGAAACAAGTATGTCTTCAGCCACCAAGCAAATATAAGTATATTCATGCAGCCTTCAAAGTTAAGTACAACAAAAGATATCACCTTGTACAAAGTATAACATCAGGTAAACAAGTAGGTATGGCTGAAGTAAAACAAGCCTTAACATATCACATCAGCCCCAAAACTACGTAATAAAATATGCAAGGCCTGTCTGTTCTTATATATGCATATCATCTCCATTTTGTTCACAATTTGAGACTAAATAAAACCAAAGCAATATCATCAGGAATTCAAATAGATATCAACTTAAAACTTCTACTTAAAACCCTCAAACAAATATTATAAAAAGAAGGAAGAAGAGAAAGTACCTGTAACAACTTCAACTCAGTTTTAACTTTGCAAAGTTAAAAAGGATTTCAACTTAAAGATTTCTGGGAATCAAGGAGCAAGGAAGCTTCAGTTATTAAAACCTGATTACAATCTCAACATTCACTTAAAAGCTTTGAAATATGATCTGGAAGGTGAGTAAACTCCTACCAGAATTTTTATTTTTATTTCATCTATTTGTCTATTGATGCTGTGGGTAAACACATTTTTAGCATGGTTAACATGGTGCTTGCCTATGTATTTGTTTGTATAGTTCTGTGTTTATATAAATGAGTGTGCTGTAACTTTTGAAGATGCTGTTGATTTCCTGGTTGTAGTTACAGAGTTAAGGAGTTAAGCAAAACATATAAAACATCTTCTTCCAATCATATATAGGCTTACATTTTAAAACAAAATAGGTTGTTAAACATAAATCAAAGCTTTAAAAATTTGTTTTGAGCCTGTTGTTGAAGCATCATCACCAGAGACTCTGTTCTACAGGCAATACGCATTATTATGATAAAATTCGAAAGTAATGAATTGTTGATTCAATTACATAATCGGAATCTACATTCGAAAATATGATTTTCGAAACAAAAATGGAAGCTTTTAGTTAAGTATGTTTCGAACAGTTCAAAAATGAACTGAAATGGTATTTTTATCAATTTCTGGAAATTTAGAAAATTTTAGATGTTGAAATTTTGTTTGGAGATAGGCTGTTGATCGATGATTCCAGGAAAATTGCTAAATATTTTTTTCAATGTAAGAATGTTTGGGACGAAAACGATTTAGGGTTTAATATTGCATTCTGAAACATTGAACTGTCGAGGTCGTGGCGTCAACTATATGGCATCGGAGTTGATCGCGATTGTGGGAAAGGCCGCGTATGTCAATGAGGAAGCCTCGGGGATGACGGCGGGCGGTCTCGAGGTCGTGGGCGATGGGGAAGGTGGAGTTTCCGGGCCATGGTGGTTTCCTGATTTGTCACGAATGCCTCAATTTTGCGTCGTTGGGTTTTTGTACGATCTGGGGTTGCCTTCGTGTTCAGGTAAGTTTGTGTGGTTGTTGGGGATGGTCGTGACCGCCGCCAGAGGCCGAAGCCGTGGGTGCAAGTGCACCGCGTGCACGTTTGGTTTTGGGTTTCTTTGGGATTGGGTTGCGTCGTTGGGGAAGAAGAAGAGGGGGACTCGGGACATTGCTCGAGATTTTTGTAAATTGACTCGAAGCAACTGGGTTCACTCGAAACTCTGGGGATCGCGTGTGTTTGCCTGGGGATTTAAATCATAAAGTTATTAAAGTTCACCTGATGCTGAAACTTAAATAACAACATAAACTAAAGAAAAAGAAAAGAAAAAGGAAATAGGAAGAAGGGTGAAGTAACTCGAGCTTCAACTCGAATGAAAAGAAAGTTTTCTAATTAATACTTAACAAAGTTAAATAAATCAAGCTAAGATTATATGACAGGTTTAATTATTTAAGCAAATACTTAACAAAGTTTTTCTAAGTAATACTTTAGCTAAATAACTTAATTTAAGTTAAGTATTTAAGTTAATCAACGTTAAAGCTCTTTATGAATTGAAATAAACAAATTTTCAAAATGAAAGAAAGTTTTAAATTTATAAATTAAGGTTTTAAGTAAATCAATTAAGAGATAGTTAATGAGTAATTAGAAATCATAGACTTCAAAAAAAAAAAAAAAAAAATTTGTGCCGAAAGAATTTCAATTCGAAATGAAAATGAGTAATTTTATGATTAGAAATTAATTGTAATTAAGAACTAATTCAGCAACCATTAACCCCTAATTGAATAATTCAGATTTATTAATGGATTATTAATGGTAAATCAATTCTTATAAATAATGATTAAAGTTAATTCATCAAGTGATTAAGATAAGATTTCATTTAATGTAAATAAATGTTGATTTATTTGTAAAGGAAAAAAATTACTTAATGAAATTAATTAAGGTTAAATGATTATGTAATTAACTGAAGGTTTATTAAATTAATGCGATAAATCAAGATTAATTTAAGGTAATTGATTAATTTATTAATATCAAATGATTTGTAATTAATAAATCAGGATTGGGTAACTAATTTATAAGTAATAAATTTACTTGGAAATAAATTGAATTGATTAGGATTAAAAACGATTTAATTAATCCTGCTTATAGATAACTATTGAATTACTCATGAATGGTTGTATTGTATGAGATGCCTTGAATTGATCTTCCTATCTGATCTGTGATAGTTTGTTCTGTGAAGTGAGCTGTGTATTTATTCATTTATTGATGATATATTTGTATATTATCTGTGAATCTGTGAATATATGATAAGCGTTATAGTTTATATCGCTTATCAATTATATTTCTGTGTTTTGATCTGTGATGATTGAATGGTTGTGCACTATTGAGTTGAACCCCTGGACCACACCATACACACACAAATATGGATTTCACGAGGAAATCGATTAAGTCGCAGATTTTTGAAATAGTTAAATTTGAATTTTTAAATTCAAATGTTTTGGAAATGGAATCGGAATAAATGTGAAAAGCTTTTGGAATGGAATTTCAAAATAGAATTTATTATTTTTAAATTACTTGATTAAGTTTTGAAATTTAAATAAGTTGATTTAAATTTAAATTCAATACTTGAAATTGAATTCTATGATTTGAAATTAGGGATTAAAGTTGTCATATTGGTTATATAGGGATTAAACCACTTTTAAGTATTGTTTTTGGGAATTTGAATTTAACCTAAAGATTTCAACTCGTATAAATGAATCAGATTTCCAAAATGAAAACTGTTGTTTTCAAATGATAAACACTTTTAAATAAGAACTGAGATTCCAGTTAATTAGGGGAATTTCAAGATTGAATAGAGAAATGATTTTCCTAAGTTATGAATGAAGTCTTTTTGAAAACTATGAATTAAATCTGTTTATTTTTAACAGATTTAAATTGATGATTTAGTTAAATCAAATTGAAATGAAATCGTTTTGAAGGCTATAAGTTAAATCTTTGATTGAAAGATTTAACGAGATTAATCAAATTGAAATGAAATTGTTTTGAAAGCTATAAGTTAAATCTTTGATTTAAAGATTTAACGAGTTAAATTGAAATGGAAATTGATTTGGAAAATCTGTGAATGAATCTTTTGTTTAAAAGATTAAAATGTGAAAATTGTTTAAACCGTTAAAGGTTGTGAAAATGAATCTTTTTGTTTAAAGATTGAAATGGTAATTGGATTAAACCATTTGAAATAAAGTTTTGAATTATTAAGTTGTGACTTAATTGAAATCCCATTATCCATTTGTTTTTGAAATATCGTGCTCACTATTCGGTTTAACCGGAAAGGACCTTTAGGTCGTATAACCCATTCCGAATATGTGATTCGACGTTATGGATAGCATTTGAAGACCGGTGATGAAGACCGGGTATTTGCGAAAGCGATAGGATGACCTATCGATTGTTTCTGCACCGAGTCGCGCCGGTATAGAAACTCCCTAAGTGATGGGAAATCCGATCGGGATTGTGAATATCCGGATTGCAAGGACTTCTTTGTAAGTGCCTTCGGTTCTGTTCGAGCCCGGAACAGACTTGTATGGATTGTATGTCTGACATTACAAATTGAGATATAAAGCTGATTTCTTTCAAATATATTTCTGTCGGTGGCGGAGAATTTATTCTCTTAGCTTAACACCCTTCTCTGAGACGTACGAGCTCAGAGGTTATATAGTTGAAGTTATCAGCAATATACTCCCAATTTGGTAATGTGACATACTGAGTGTTGCTGTGAAATGATCATTGTGTTGATTATTTGTGATAGGATCATTTATTTGATCGTCTATCTTGGTGATCATTTCTATGATCATTTGTTGACCCAAAGCATGGCTTTTGTATAAAGTATGTTTTTGTGGACGTGACTTCGTCGAGCCTCACACCCCGGAAATGGTCAAAACAGGAAAGATGCGGCAAGGTTATGAGGGGTAGCGCCCTTTAGGATGTGTGCAATTCCTTCTGGAAAAGGGTGGTATCATGGTATGGAGCCCAAATACTTACTCATGTTGAAAACACTTTGTTATGATTGTGTGAATTGATTAGAGAGCTCTCGGATAAAGGTCCCAAAGGACCGGGGGATGGCATATTCGGTCAGTTGTTACTCAGTTAGGGGTAACCCGGCCTTGTGTTGGTAGAGATCCGGTTTCGTTCTCGGGGATGTCCTTCCAGAGGCATTCTCATGTGGCAATGGGAAGTTCCTTGGCCTGACCATTTGTTGGAAATCCAAAGAAACAATACGATCTTGTACGGTTTTAGTTGTAGAACCTGCCATGGAATGTGGCGGTAACCTGCTATTGAACATGGTAGCTATAGTAGGCATACGATAATGGTCGTATGTTGGCTAAGATTTATATCTTTACTTTCGAAATAAATTTTACTACACTATGCACTAGTAATAATATCAAATGTTTCTTTTTAATGCGTATCAAGCATCTTTGACTATCATAAGGAGAAATCTCCTCCGATTCTGCGTTTGCATTGTGTGTGCGTGCGGGAGGCCTTATGGTAGTCTCATTTTTAAAAAGCATTGCGAATTGACTTTGAAAAATCTTATGTTGAATGTTTTAAAAGATAAACTGTTTTTGTTGCTCACACCAGTCCCACGACTGATCCGGAGTTTATTGTTTTCTTTCCTAAACTCTGGGTGCTCATTATTTCCTACACGAGCAGTCTAGAGATAGGTTTTTCAGATAGTCAGGTTTAGTAGATTATCTGGAGTTAGTTCAGTCTTTGGATCACACCAGACTTGTTTATCTTGGTGCATCGTTATTGGGAGTTCGAACTCTTACTGGATTAGTTCTTGGAAATGGAGTTGCAGTTATTTCTGGAGTTCTTCCTTGAAGACTATCTAAGAGTTATTTGTTCCGCTGCTAGATGTTATCTATTTTTCTTTTCCGCTGCTATTTTATTGTATCATATCTCTGATGTATATTGATATTCATTGTATCGTTCTGTTGTATCAGATATTGTATATCAGTGTATTATTCTTTTTATTCCGCTGTGTTGTTTACTCAGTCTTGTTATAAGCTCCGGCGAATCGGATTTGAACGGTCGAATCTATGGCATTCGAATACGATTTGAAGTATGAATGTCGATTTTCTGGCGGGCAAAATTCGACTCGTCACATTTATAATTGTTCGACCTGGCATTTGTTTGTTGTTATGTTGGTGGCATTGTGCCTTAGCCTTGCTTGTGCATTGCCCCATACATATTGTCACTGTTTGATATAGTTTGGATTCGGGCTTTGACTTATGTCACTGATTTTTGGTCGAGACTTGTTTTAGTGGTCGAGACCATTTTTTCATACTTGCACATTTTTAAATGCACCTGTGTTGAATCCAATTTTAAAACTCGGGTTTGACCTTGTGCCGATGTCGAGACTTTATTTATATTGCACCTGAGTTGATCCCGTCTTTTATTAGGGTTTGACCTTGTGGTTACCTTTCTCTGTAGCATTATCAAGTGTATATCGGTGTGCACGGCCTTGTGGCATGTACCGTGATACACTGTGCATGTCACATTGTTCGTGTGTGATGAATTCAAATTTAAATGACGACGAACAACCCAAATAACTGAGGAAAATAATATTTTCAAAATCCATATTTTATTTTATATTGCCAAAAATATTTCTTTTTCAATTTTACTGCATTTGTGAATATTTTTGCAGATAGCTCAGATGCTGGATTCTAACTGGAATGAAGTTGAAGATAAAATACGAATTGAGTGAATGAGTGATGTGTAGTGAGGTTAAATGTAAATGTGAAATTGTGATGTATTTTTAATCAAAATTGTATATGTATAGTGAGGGCTTGAATTTGTACTATTCAAATTGTAATAAATATTTGTTTGAATAAAATTTCTGTTTGAATTCAAATTCTGTGTTATTTATTTTTATTCAGCAAGTATTTATTTAGTCTATGAAAAATAAAACAGTACATTAAAAAATACATTTAAATGAATGTATATATGTTTATTATCATCAAACAAAAATCATATAAGCGCATATTCAACAATGTCCCCCTTTTGATGATAACAAACATATATTTAAATTCTCTCTCTACACAAAGCTCCCCCTACATATATGCATACAAATAAAAATATGCAAATGTGCCTATATGCAAATAAAAAATTATTTGACCTTTGCTTGATTTTATTTGACAAAATCTTAACTTTTCTCTCCCCCTTTTGTTATCAGCAAAAAAATAATAGTTTTAGAGAAAATAAAGATAAAGTGATCGATATTAATTCAACATTAAAACTCAATTGAATATAAATATTAAATTTCAATAAAAATCAAACAAAAATCATAAATATTTTGTTAGGCGCATATTCTACTTTTAGAATGATGGAAATGATGTCATCATATAAAACCATACAGTTGTGCTATTTGTGGCATATTTATATCAGGAATTTGAATATCTACTAAACATGCATAACCGTTAGGACTTTTAAATGAGATTAGTAGTATTCCAATTTTATTTTATTTTAAAAAAATTCAAGTCTCTTCTAACCACGCATAACCGTGAGGACTTTTAATTGGGATTAAAATCAACTTATTTATTTTAAAAATCAACTTTTGATATGCGTTCCATACATGCATAAGTGTGAGGACTTTTAAATGAGCATGGAAGCACATAACAAATTCCAAGTAATTCACCCATGCATAACCGTGAGGAATTTTAAATGATAGTGAATACTTTGGTATTTATTTATTTTTACTATATAATTTTTTTCTATTTTTTTTATTATTTAAAAGAAATGTAAAAATGAAAAACGAACGATTCCTGTTTAAAGTACCACATATCGACAAACTATATAGAATTTTGATGAGTGATGGTCGCTAGAAATATGATAGAGATAGAGATAGTCATGGAATTTTTACCAACAAAAAGTTTTATAACTCTTGTTTAAATTTCTAAATAAATTTACTAATTATACCGTCTCGAGTCATAATATATGATAAATATCAACACACGTCACTTTTTCAATCACTATTTCTCTTTTCGATAATTATTAAGGAGTCAGATTAGTCAAAATAGTCATTTAAAATCAAATTCAGAAATAATTATGAAATCAATTTTTCAAAATGACTAATCCAAAAATATGGTCAAAAATGATTTTCTCGAGGGGGTTTTATAAGAAAATTTTTTGCTATTTGAAAATTGTTTGAAATGAAAAATATGCAGATATTTTCTTTGAAAAATGATGCAGTTACTAAATGTCTCAAAAATCACGTTCAACTAGTAATTTTTCTATCAACTAGATTACCAGTGTAATCTGCATCTGAATTTCTTTTTCACTCAAAATTATCATTGATCGACCAAACCATGAAGTGTGCACCAAAAATTTCAAACTCAATTTTAACAACATTTTAAATGACATTCTTTTAAATTTGAATTGAAGCCGTGTTAATAATCAAAAACCATGAATATAGAGTTAGCCGTATTATAACCAAATGTATTATCATTCAACCAAAACACTATTTTTAATCCAAACTGATATATATGAAGTAATTCAAAGTATCTAGAGATTTTTATAATGTTTTTGGCATAAGAATATAATTTCTCATCATCTTTTCATCATCACATTATTGGCTGATTTAATTCAGAATATGGTGCAGATTATCACATTTAATATATCGTAAATATACCTTTACCTGTTTTACCTTTACAATATTTTTCATGATTGCCCATTGTGATTCTGTAACCTTTGTACTAGGCCAAGGAACTTTGCTTTGTTGCCCGTTGTGTTTCTGGAACCGCCAAAAATCCAGAGAACATTGTTGTTGTTCCTTAGCCTGCCATCACACCTACACGGGAAAGGATTTATGTGACCTATTTGTTTTTGTAGGTCCATGGTTGTAAGTGGCAGAAAATTTAGAAAAATAATTTTGTGGAGACCCAAAACTATTTATAATTGTTCCCTTCGGCACCCAAATTTGTTTAACTTTGAGAGATTTTATATTTGTGCCTTTTGGAACCCAAATCGGTATAGTTTTCACATGTTTGGGTCTATACCAACAATTATTATGACTGTGTCCATATTTTCTACAAATTGTGCACATTGAATTTTCTTGATTAATCTTGTTTTCAACAATTTTAGATTGATTATATCCAAGTCATTTTCTAACCGTATTAACAGTTTGCTTTCCTAATAGCATATTCAATGATTTTTCACTTTTTGAAAATTTATCTAAAGTCGTTGACAATTGTTGGACTTGTGTTTTGAGAGATTCATTTCCGTTTAACAATTGTGTGCACTTTTTAATAGAATTCTCTCTCCTAGTATTTTCACTCTCTTTTAAAATCAGAATTTCATTTTCAAGTGCTTTTATATTGATTTCTGATTTTTTAATTTCCTCTTCGAATGTTGGACACTTATCACACTTAGGGATCCTTCTTTGATAGTTTTCAACTAATTGGTCAAGTTGTTCATTTAATTCTATCAAAGTGTATTTTTGTGATTCAAGTTTGGCATATTTTTCCCTAAGTCGTTCAAAACAGCCATTTACTTCGTGGAAATAAATAAGTAATTCAGAGTGAGTAAGTTTTGATACCTCGCTTGGCTCGTCATCGTAGCTATCAGTTATATTTCCTTGAAGGCACATATCTGCTTTCTCACTCTCACTGCTAGTACTTTGATTATCTTCATCACTTGTATTCTACGTGGCTGCAAAACTTTTCCTTTTTAATTTGTTTTTAAAGTCGCATTGATTTTGAGGACAATTGGGCTTGATGTGCCCGGGTTGATTGCACTTGTGACAGATGATCTTCTGTTCTTTAGAGTAGTCTAGTGCTTTGGCTATTCAGCTTTTCGCTTTCTGAATTCGAGCTGAATTTCCATATTTGTAATTCCATCTTTTGAATTTCTTTATTAATAGCTCCAATTCTGCTGCTCCATCATCATCATCCTTATCATCATCACTTTCGGTTGTTCCTTTGAGCGCTATTGATTTCTTTCGAGTATCTCCTCCTTCACGCTCTTCCTTGAATTTCATTTCTAACTCATAAGTGGTGAGATTTTCGATGAGTTCTTCAACTTTCATTTGTTTTAAGTCTTTTGATTATTTAATGGCAGTCACTTTCGCTTCAAATTTTCGTGGAAGGACTCTGAGGATTTTTCAGACTATCTCCAACTCTGTGTATGATTTTCCAAGAGCTTTTGATTTATATACGATATTGGAAAGTCGTCCATGCATCTCTTTAACATTTTCTTCCTTCGCCATTGTGAAGTTCTCGTATTCGCTGCTTAGCATGGCAAGGCGAGATTCTTTGACTTGAGATGTTCCTTCGTGAGTCACTTCTAGTGTGTGCCATATTTCCTGCGCCGTTAGACAATGTGAGACACGATTAAATTCAAATTGATCCAATGAATAGATAATAGAATTCATAGCTTTAACATTAGTATTTTGTAATTCATTTTCTAGTTCCGTCCATTATTCCTTTGGTTTATCTACTTCCTGATTATCTACAGTTATAGTCGGTGTTTTATAACCTGTCTCAACAATATTCCAAGCGTCAATGGTTTTCAGAAAGATTTCCATCCTATTTTGCCAATAAGCATATTCACCATTGAGCATTGGTGGTCTAACTATGGATTGACCCTCAGCAAAAGCAGTATTAAAAAAAGCCATTTTAAAAATTCAAATTTTTAAAACAATAATTGGTTTTTGAAAAACAAATTTTTTAATACAGAAGTTGACTTCTATTCCTAGCTGCGATACCACTTGTAGGATCGATTTCACCCTCGAGGGGGGGGGTGAATAGGGTGATGGTGTTAATTATAAAAATTAATTGCGGAAGCTTATAAACTTATTTCAACACAGATCACAGTTTAATAGCAGCATAGAAAAATAGCAGAATAATAAATGCAGAAATAGAACGACACAAAATTTACCCAGCTTCGGCAAAACCCTGCCTACGTGCTGCCCCCAAGGTTTCTACTAGAAATTAGATAGTCAGACGCTTACATACGTAAACTCGCGACACTCCCTATCGACTAAACCTAACTCTACACTCAAAACCCTACCACAACTTAGCCACTGAGTTGCGAATTCTCAAACTACGCCACGTAGTTTGTCCCCTAGTCACACGACTAGAAAAATAAAATGGTTAAAAGAGAATTTTAAAATAACAAATATAAAAATAAATAGCCCTTAATTTAAAATATAAACAAAAGCCTTTTATATTAAAAACAAGGCCGACCTAAACTAAAACATATCATCCCCTTTTTGTTTCTCCGGCCTGCTTTCCTTTGTGAGTTAATGGTGGCTTTGTTTCGTTCGTCCCTTTTTGCGTCTGAATTAGGGCTTTTGAAGATTGAAGCGCTGCACTGTCAAATTGATTTCAGAAGCTTCGATTCCTTTCTTCGTTCGATTATATTATTCGCAGCTATCTCAATTGGTCGAGTTAATTGTCAAAAATTGTATGCGATTTTTCCTTTTTCGATGTTGATTTTTGCTTGATCTTTGATTCGGATTATTGATATTGTTCTCTGTTGCTTGAACTCGAATGGTTTTGAAATTGCCGATGATGATTGTTTATATAGGGTTTGTAACCCTAGAATTGCGTTCTTCTGATTTCTTCAACGGTTTAGTTTCGGCCATCAGATATTTGTTGAACGTTGATGATTCATTTGACTTTGTCAATTTCGTATTATCGATGCTTGGCTCTCACGGCTTTGAATCTGAACTGTTTGTTTCTTTACAATCACGTCTCTGACTTGTTCAACATTGACTTTGGCACGAACTTGATACTGATACTGTGAATTCATGTTTCTGCTTGCTTCGGTAGTACTTTCGACCTTATTTGATTTTTCATGTTGTTACATGACTCCAGCCATTGATTTATTGATTTTCTGGCTTTGACTTGTACATTCGAATTTCTTTGATTTTGTTAATGCGATGTTGTTAAAGGCCCTTCTGTTCATCCCTGTAGCAGCTTTGTGCATTTCTCTTGCCATTTGTGTTTATCCCTATAGTATACTCGAATTGTAGTTGTTAATTTCTTCTGGCTTCACTGTGAACTTTGGCTTTGGCCATCTTTGCTTCAGTTGTGACGACCGCCCATGACTCCCGCACCAAAACGAGGAAAAAATGTGCTGAAGGGTGTGCCAGGCAGCCATGGATGATAGTCAGGGTAAAATAAAAAAAACAGCAAACTCTATCGTACAACTCACAGCGCATGGATAAAATACAGTAGAGAAATATAATATAGTGAAGCTCCATAGAACAGTACATCATCATATAAGCATCATAATAGTTTTATACAAAAATATGAATCATCCATACATCAAAGCCTCACTACATAACACTCAAACAAATACAGCAGCGGAACACCCAGTACATATAATATGAAATAATATGCAAAAGCCTCCTGCTCGTCCTTGTCATCATCAGCGTAGACCTCCATGAACAGCACCTGTCACCTGCTACCTAGTCTGCCCATCCCAACATGGATGAACAGCCCAAGGTAATAAGAGGAGACATAAAACCTTGAGTCAAACAAAGTCTTAGTGAGCAGTAAATCAACTATCAAACATACCAAAAGAGTATAAGGGATAAAAGGAATAGGAACCAAACCGTCCCACTCCACCTCTTTCTACAGTGATAGCCCCCAGACACACACTAAGGAGAAGCAAGCATAACATAGCAGACAATTACGGTAAAGCAATAACCACTCGAGTCAAGGTCGATGTTCTCCAAATACAAACCCCCAAGGCCTAAACCAAGATCAGATAAGCACCCAGAAAACACCGCTCTTGAGACCGAATGATGATACAACCAAACGTCCAAACATCCATGACTCTGGCTATCACTGTTATCATTGCCTTGATTTCACCGTTAGATGAATGACCACCTGTCAAGGGCTAATGGTAACCCCGGTTCTAGACATAGCTCCGCACGTCATCATGACCCGTGCCTAGGACTTACCTACTCTGCCCAGAGTACTCGACTACCTGCCTGTAGTCTTTTGGGTGTCCCGACTACCTACCTGTAGTCGTTTTGGGCGCCCCATGTACTCTTGCTTTTGAGCATGCTAGAACCTTCAACAACGATGAGATCTCAGCCTCCTAGTCATCCTCCTCGACGACTATTACCATGCTAGCCCAAGCTACCTCTCGAGCAATCCATTATCACCCAACTCCAACCATCCCTCGAGTTATCAACATGCTTGGAATGATCCCTGCCTGGATTATGCCAAGACTCACATCATACTTCGCTTCATCGCATCATAGCAAAGTCTCATCTCAACATCATGGTTTGCCTCATCGCATCATGGCAAAGTCCCATCTCAATATCATCCAATCCATACATATGAGCTGCTACGTCCGCTACATATGTCTTAAGCAGCTTTCACCATTCAAGAGCCTCTTCCGTAGCTTTTGAATCGTCTTTGACCATACTTGTCCAAATCTATCAACTAGATAACTCATTCACAACAATCAAACAAGGCAAACATCAATCCAAACAAATAATTAGTCAATCAGGATCTAAATAGACATTTATAACTAAAATGGCAAATTTCGTAAATAAATGAGAATAGATCTAACATACATGGATCATGGGTTTTTAACATAGATCTAACAAATATAAATCATGGGTTTTGTCTCTACAACTTGATGAATGAACTTGCAAAAGTAAACATCTTCATAAGAATGGATCTATACTTGAATCTAAGGAAAAATGCATAAACCACTATCTACAACACTCCAACAAACCACCAAACCAATATACTCCTTTGGGTCCGCGTGAGAGATAACCACCACTCACCAAATCACCTAAACACTTCAAAAACTATCAACTTCAGATCTGGACAGCGAAGATTCAAGCTTGATTCGTCGAAATCCCGCTTGAAACGATGAAATCTAGCTTCGTTGGATGAAGATCTTCAACTTTGGCTCTTGGATCTTCAATCTCGATCTTCGATCTTGGATGGATGTTAGAACTAGATTGGAGTGGAGAAAAGAAGATGAAGAAATGCTGTAGTCGAGCTCTCAAAATGGCAGCACTTCGTCGCTTCAAAAACCGGTGCCAAAAAGTGAGCCAAACCCCTCTATTTATAGGCTGAAATCCCCCATGAGTCGTCCGCCCCTATGAGTCGTCCACGACTCATGACTCACGACTCAAACCACTCCGACTCACGACTCAACGCAGCTCAAGGCAAATACGACACAACACACACACACGACATAGCATGCACACGACTCAAGCCCCTACCGACTTAACAACACACGACCTAAGATACTGCCGCATATCCTAAGTCTTAAGTCGTATGACGACTTAACTATGACACGACCTAAAAACACACACGAGCTAAACTATCCTGCCGACCTAACACTAAGTCGTCTGGACGACTCAACTACCAACGACCTAAGCCTTAACTCCTTAAGCCGCTAACCTATGAGTCGGCATCCCCTAAGCCGTTAGTTCCTTTAGGTTAGCCAATCACCTTAAGTCGTTCATTCCACTAAGTCGTTTAACTATCTTAAGTCGGCCCATTCTCTTAACTCGCCAACTACCTTAACTCGGCAACCCTTAACCTGTTAACTCCTATAACTCGGCCAACACACTTAAGTCGCTACGCCCGACCTATCACCCTTACGACCCAAGCTACCCACTAACCCGTAAGTCATCTACGACTTAACTTAGGTTGCCTACCCGAGCTAGTCTCCACACGACCTACTCCCCATACGACTTAGGCTATGGATGACTCAACAACACTAACGACCTAGCAACCCTTATTTTACGATTAGTCGACATGTAAAATACGGGTCGTTACATTCTCTCCCCCTTAGGAATTTCGCCCCCGAAATTCCAAGCAAACAAGAGCAATCAAAATTATTCTGCATGCCTACCATCCATAGCAATCAACAAACCATGCATCCAATTACTATCCTAGCATGCAGAATACTAAGACTTAGAACAAGTTACAAATTCATGAGATGTCACGACACCTTAGGACCATACCTCGAAGAGTTCAGGATGAGCTTCCTTCATCCTCTCTTCCTCCTCCCACCTACAGTCGTCAACATCATCACTCATTGTACCTTGAGCAACGTAATCGTCTTCCTCCTAAGCTGTTTCGTGTTGGTTTCAACTACACGAAGCAGCTTACGAGGTCTCGAAACAACTGGATCAACCTCTAAATCTTCACAGCTATCAGCAGAAACCACCGTATTCGAGTCATGCACATACTTCCGTAGATAAGATACATGAAAAACATTGTGCACACCCACCATCTTTTCCGGTAACTCCAATCTATAAGCGAGCTTTCCAATTTGCTTGATAATCGGGAATGGTCCAACAAATCTCGGAGTTAACTTTCCTTTCTTTCCGAATCGAATAACATTCTTCAGAGGAGAAATCTTCACAAAAACCATATCACCTACGTCGAATTCCAAATCCTTACGACGATTATTGGCATAACTTTTCTAACGATCTTGGGCTGCCTTCATTCGTTGCCGAATGATCCCTATACAATCTGAAGTCTGTCGAATCATCTCTGGCCCAAGTACCAATTTTTCTCCAGTTTCCAACCAACATGTCGGAGAGTTACACGGTCTTCCATACAGTGCTTCATATGGTGCCATACCAATACTTGACTGATAAATGTTATTATATGCAAATTCCACCAAATGAAGGTGATCTTCCCATGATCCTCCGAAATCCAAAACACAGGCTCTGAGAAGATCTTCCAAAACTCGGTTGACTCTCTCAGTCTGACCATCTGTTTGAGGGTGGTAAGCTGTACTCAAACACAACTTAGTTCCCAAAACTTCCTGGAAGCTCTTCCAAAATCCACTAGTGAACAATAGGTCTCGATCGCTCACTATACTCTTCGGAACACCATGGAATCGAACAATCCACTTAACATACAACTCAGCCAACTTCGATGCTGTCCTAGTTGATCGAACAGGAATGAACCTTGCACTCTTAGTCAATCGATCTACTATGACCCAAATCCCTTCATTCCCTGTCCTGGTTCTAGGTAGACCATCGATAAAATCCATCGACACTTGCTCCCACTTCCATGTAGGAACCTCTAATGGCTGAAGTAATCCACTGGGCTTCTTCTGCTCAGCTTTCACCAACTGGCAGTTCATACACTTGGAAATAAAATTTCCAACATCCTTCTTCATGCCTGCCCAATAATAGGTTCTCTTCATATCCCGATACATCTTATTTCCACCTGGATGAATTGTCAACTTCGAGTGATGACTTTCCCTAAGGACTTCATCTCTCAATCCATCTACATCGGGAACAACTAGTCGTCCTTGCTTTCGAAGCCAACTCTCTCGATCGACTTCAAATCCTTTATACTTTTCTGGATTCAATCCAGATTCCAAATCTCGGATAATCTTGACAAGCTTATCGTCTCGCTTTTGACTCTCGCCAATTCTCTCCACAAGAGTAGGCCTTATCGATAAGTTTGCCAACATCTCAGGTTCCAATTCACATCTAGGCCTGAAGTCAAATCCAGCCAAATACTCAAGACTCATCCACTCCGAAAACATGGCTCCTAGTCCTGCATGTCTTCGACTCAACGCGTCAGCCACTGCGTTACCTTTTCCCGGAGTATAGGCTATACCAAAATCATACGATGCTAAGAACTCTAGCCACCGTTTCTGCCGAAGATTCAAATCCTTTTGGGAAAACAGATACTTCAACGACTTATGATCCGTAAACAACTCGAATCGAACTCCCAAAAGATAATGTCTCCACATCTTCAAAGCAAATACAATCGCCGCTAACTCCAAATCATGAGTCGGGTAATTCCTTTCATGCGGCTTTAGTTGTCGACTAGCATATGCAACAACTTTACCCTTCTGCATCAGCACTGCTCCAAGTCCAGTACCACATGCATCGGTGTAAACCACCATCTCATCATTCCCACTTGGAATAGTCAAAACAGGAGCACTTGTTAGTCGCTCTTTCAGGATTAGAAAAGCTTGCTCACACTTATCATCCCATCTGAACACTTGGTTCTTCTTCGTCAATCCTGTTAACGGTGCAGCTATCTTGGAAAAGTCTTTGATAAACCGACGATAATATCCTGCTAATCCAAGAAAGCTTCTCACATCGGATGCATTCTTAGGTCTAACCCAATCCTGGATCGTTGCCACCTTCGCTGGATCAACCGCGATTCCATTTCCAGAAATAACATGGCCTAAGAACCTCACTTCACTCTTCCAGAAGTGACATTTCGAAAACTTAGCCTTCAACTGATGTTTCCGCAAGATTTCCAAAACAATACCCAAGTGCGTCTTGTGCTCTTCTTCAGTTCTGGAATAAATCAGAATACCATCCATGAACACAAGCACGAACTTATTCAACTGATCTCTGAACACTCTATTCATAAGATCCACAAAATATGCTGGTGCGTTAGTCAATCCAAACGGCATTACCAGCCACTCATAAAAACCGGATGGTGTCCTAAAAGCAGTCTTCGGCACACTATCCTTAGCCACTCTCAACTGGTGAAATCCCGTTGCCAAATCCATCTGAGAAAACATCTTAGCCTCGTGAAGCTGATCAAACAGGTCATCTATTCTCGGCAATGGATACTTGTTCTTCTTAGTCACCTTATTCAGCTCACGGTAATCCACACACAACCTCAACGATCCATCCGCTTTGGTTGCGAACACAACTGGTGCACCCCATTCGGACACACTACGCCGAATGAATCCTTTCTGTAAAAGGTCATCAACTTGCACCTTCAACTCTTGCTGCTCCCTAGGCGCCATCCGCCTAAGAGGCATCACAACAGGTCTGGCTCCCTCAACTAGATCGATACGAAACTCGATCTCCCTATGCGGCGGTAACCCTTTGACTTCGTCAAAGACATCCTCAAATCCATTCACAATAGGCACCGATGACAGTACATCCCGTGGAACAACCAACGAATACATGAAGCTCATGAAGACACCTTCTTCATGCTTACATCGTATCACAACCTTTCGCCCTTCCACATTCCCGACTGTCACCTCAAGCCTCTCACAATCAATCCTTGCCGCATACTTCCTAAGCCAGTCCATACCCAAAATAATTCCGAACCCCGCAAAGTTCAGAACAAAGCAATCACAACCAAACGAGCAATCATGACTTGACACAACTAGACCATGGCATATCATACACAAATATGACGAACCCCCAACTGGATTTGTCACAACCAATGGTCTATCAACAATATCCAGTTCCAAACCTAACCGGCCTACCAAATTATCACAAACAAAAGAATGCGACGCTCCAGTATCAAACAACACTCTAACTGGAACACCACAAATAGAAAGAGTACCTTGAACCACCACACTCTTCCCTTTCTCTTCAGCAGTAGGAGCTTTTGAAGACGACGGCACAGCTCCCAAAGCATAAGCTTGCACAATCTGCCTGTCCCTCCTCGGCTCTGGACAATTCTTCATGATATGTCCCAGCTTATCACAGTTGTAACACTTTGCTGGCACCTTGGGATTCTTACAATCTTTGAAGAGATGGCCCTTCTGCTGGCAGTTGTAGCAGGTCACTTTGCCTTCGGCTTCTTCTGGCCATCCTTACCCCTCTGTTGCTGCTGCTTCCTCTTCTTATTTCCACCCTGCTGTGGTTTAGACCCTTCCTTGGTCACAGCAACAACAGAACTCTCCCTAGGAAACAAACTCTCATGCCTGAGAGCTTTTTCCACAAGCTTCTCAAACGGATCGTCTAAGTGATCCACCAACTGCCTCCCAAGATAAGCGTCCAAACCGGTCACAAACTTCTCATTCTTCTGATAGGGAGAATCAATATACGATCGAGCATACTTGGACAAAGCTTCAAACTCAGAAACATACTCAAGAACTGGTCTCCCACCTTGCTTGAGCTCCACAAACTTCTTAAACAGAACAGATTTCTGAACCGTAGAGATGAACTTAGCTTCAAATCTAACTTGGAATTGCTCCCAAGTAATCTCTTCCTCTGGAGTATCGATAGTGATAGAACCCCACCAATCAACAGCTCTTCCCTGAAGCTGTCTTGATGCAAGCTTCCTCTTAGTTGCATCCTCGATTCCCAAGTCACCAAAAATCCTTCTACAGGCATCAATCCATCTCTCAACTTCTATGGTTGATTCTGTCCCCAAGAAAACTTTCCCTCCAAGAGCAGTATAGTCTTTACACAACTTAGCAAAATCCACTGGTCTTGGAGCTTGAACTTGAACTCCAACATCTACTTACGGTCCCGAAGCTGGTATCCTCCTCATGATCGAAGTCATCATGGCCTCAAACATAGGAGCATAATCAACAGCTTCCCTAGCAGCACGGCTTTCCCTCGCAGTTTGTCTCTCACTTCGACTCATCCTTAATATCTGTAAAAGAACGATTAGAGCACCTTAAGAAACAACTGTATAAGGAGTTCAAATCCATCTAAACTACTATATTATATATGTAGTAATCATCCATCAAAATACAATTACGTCTCTCATACGTAGTTACGTCAGCGAGCATTGGCTAAAATCGATTAACCAAAGCTCTGATACCAAATGTGACGACTGCCCATGACTACCGCACCAAAACGAGGAAAAAATGTGCTGAAGGGTGTGCCAGGCAGCCATGGATGATAGTCAGGGTAAAATAAAAAAAACAGCAAACTCTATCGTACAACTCGCAGCGCATGGATAAAATACAATAGAGAAATATAATATAGTGAAG
The DNA here is from genome assembly GCA_030765085.1 of Allium cepa. Lineage (NCBI taxonomy): Eukaryota > Viridiplantae > Streptophyta > Magnoliopsida > Asparagales > Amaryllidaceae > Allium > Allium cepa. Next base: position 80,741,531 of record CM060928.1, on the reverse strand, counting down.
CTCCATAGAACAGGACATCATCATATAAGCATCATAATAGTTTTATACAAAAATATGAATCATCCATACATCAAAGCCTCACTACATAACACTCAAACAAATACAGCAGCGGAACACCCAGTACATATAATATGAAATAATATGCAAAAGCCTCCTGCTCGTCCTTGTCATCATCAACGTAGACCTCCATGAACAGCACCTGTCACCTGCTACCTAGTCTGCCCATCCCAACATGGATGAACAGCCCAAGGTAATAAGAGGAGACATAAAACCTTGAGTCAAACAAAGTCTTAGTGAGCAGTAAATCAACTATCAAACATACCAAAAGAGTATAAGGGATAAAAGGAATAGGAACCAAACCGTCCCACTCCACCTCTTTCTACAGTGATAGCCCCCAGACACACACTAAGGAGAAGCAAGCATAACATAGCAGACAATTACGGTAAAGCAATAACCACTCGAGTCAAGGTCGATGTTCTCCAAATACAAACCCCCAAGGCCTAAACCAAGATCAGATAAGCACCCAGAAAACACCGCTCTTGAGACCGAATGATGATACAACCAAAAGTCCAAACATCCATGACTCTGGCTATCACTATTATCATTGCCTTGATTTCACCGTTAGATGAATGACCACCTGTCAAGGGCTAATGGTAACCCCGGTTCTAGACATAGCTCCGCACGTCACCATGACTCGTGCCTAGGACTTACCTACTCTGCCCAGAGTACTCGACTACCTGCCTGTAGTCTTTTGGGTGTCCCGACTACCTACCTGTAGTCGTTTTGGGCGCCCCATGTACTCTTGCTTTTGAGCATGCTAGAACCTTCAACAACGATGAGATCTCAGCCTCCTAGTCATCCTCCTCGACGACTATTACCATGCTAGCCCAAGCTACCTCTCGAGCAATCCATTATCACCCAACTCCAACCATCCCTCGAGTTATCAACATGCTTGGAATGATCCCTGCCTGGATTATGCCAAGACTCACATCATACTTCGCTTCATCGCATCATAGCAAAGTCTCATCTCAACATCATGGTTTGCCTCATCGCATCATGGCAAAGTCCCATCTCAATATCATCCAATCCATACATATGAGCTGCTACGTCCGCTACATATGTCTTAAGCAGCTTTCACCATTCAAGAGCCTCTTCCGTAGCTTTTGAATCGTCTTTGACCATACTTGTCCAAATCTATCAACTAGATAACTCATTCACAACAATCAAACAAGGCAAACATCAATCCAAACAAATAAGTAGTCAATCAGGATCTAAATAGACATTTATAACTAAAATGGCAAATTTCGTAAATAAATGAGAATAGATCTAACATACATGGATCATGGGTTTTTAACATAGATCTAACAAATATAAATCATGGGTTTTGTCTCTACAACTTGATGAATGAACTTGCAAAAGTAAACATCTTCATAAGAATGGATCTATACTTGAATCTAAGGAAAAATGCATAAACCACTATCTACAACACTCCAACAAACCACCAAACCAATATACTCCTTTGGGTCCGCGTGAGAGATAACCACCACTCACCAAATCACCTAAACACTTCAAAAACTATCAACTTCAGATCTGGACAGCGAAGATTCAAGCTTGATTCGTCGAAATCCCGCTTGAAACGATGAAATCTAGCTTCGTTGAATGAAGATCTTCAACTTTGGCTCTTGGATCTTCAATCTCGATCTTCGATCTTGGATGGATGTTAGAACTAGATTGGAGTGGAGAAAAGAAGATGAAGAAAGGCTGTAGTCGAGCTCTCAAAATGGCAGCACTTCGTCGCTTCAAAAACCGGTGCCAAAAAGTGAGCCAAACCCTTCTATTTATAGGCTGAAATCCCCCATGAGTCGTCCGCCCCTATGAGTCGTCCACGACTAATGACTCACGACTCAAATCACTCCGACTCACGACTCAACGCAGCTCAAGGCAAATACGACACAACACACACACACGGCACAGCATGCACACGACCCAAGCCCCTACCGACTTAACAGCACACGACCTAAGATACTGCCGCATATCCTAAGTCTTAAGTCGTATGACGACTTAACTATGACACGACCTAAAAACACACACGAGCTAAACTATCCTGCCGACCTAACACTAAGTCGTCTGGACGACTCAACTACCAATGACCTAAGCCTTAACTCCTTAAGCCGCTAACCTATGAGTCGGCATCCCCTAAGCCGTTAGTTCCTTTAGGTCAGCCAATCACCTTAAGTCATTCATTCCACTAAGTCGTTTAACTATCTTAAGTCAGCCCATTCTCTTAACTCGCCAACTACCTTAACTCGGCAACCCTTAACCTGTTAACTCCTATAACTCGGCCAACACACTTAAGTCGCTACGCCCGACCTATCACCCTTACGACCCAAGCTACCCACTAACCCGTAAGTCATCTACGACTTAACTTAGGTTGCCTACCCGAGTTAGTCTCCACACGACCTACTCCCCATACGACTTAGGCTATGGATGACTCAAAAACACTAACGACCTAGCAACCATTATTTTATGATTAGTCGACACGTAAAATACGGGTCGTTACATCAGTGCTCCCATGCCTTGTGTAAGATGCATATTGCCTGACCATTGTTGCTGTGTTGATCTGAGTCTTGATATCACTGGTGTCACTATATCATGATACAGTTTGCATTTGTTAGCTTGTAGTTCATGTGTTCATTAGTTCATTTGATATGCTGTTTATTCATGTAGATGTTGGTCGAGTTGCATCTGCTTGTAGTTGTTGAGCTTTGATGCATATTGCAACTTGTACATGCTTTGATTTTTATTTTACTTCACTTGAATAATTTGAAGTTTGTTGTGCATTAACTTTGAACTTCTGGCCTTGATGTCATGGTGCACATGTAAGTTGCTGTCATATTCGCTGTGTCACTTACTTGGTGCATTCATGTGTACTGGGAATAGTTCTGACCTGGTTCACTTGTATCACTTGAGTTGTTTGGATTTGCTCTACTAGTTCATTGTGCAGTATTTGCCATTCGCTGTTGCCTTAATTCTCTGTTCATACCTATATCATGCTTGGCTTTGTGGTCTGGTTTCACTTGGGATTGTAGTTGATCTTTATAATTGTTCGACCTGGCATTTGTTTGCTGTTATGTTGGTGGCATTGTGCCTTAGCCTTTCTTGTGCATTGCCCCTTACATATTGTCACTGTTTGATATAGTTTTGATTCGGGCTTTGACTTATGTCACTGATTTTTGGTCAAGACATGTTTTAGTTGTCGAGACCATTGTTCCATACTTGCACATTTTTAAATGCACCTGTGTTGAATCCAGTTTTAAAACTCAGGTTTAACCTTGTGATGATGTTGAGACTTTATTTATATTGCACCTGAGTTGAACCCGTCTTTTTATTTAGGTTTGACCTTGTGCTCACCTGTCTCTGTAGCATTATCAAGTGTATATCGGTGTGCACGGCCTTGTGGCATGTACAGTGATACACTGTGCATGTCACATTGTTCGTGTGTGATGAATTCAAATTTAAATGATGACGAACAACCGAAATAACTGAGGCAAATAATATTTTCAAAATCCATATTTTATTTTATATTGCCAAAAATATTTCTTTTTCAATTTTACTACGTTAGTGAATATTTTTGCAGATTGCTCAGATGCTGGATTCTAACTGGAATGAAGTTAAAGATAAAATACGAATTGAGTGAATGAGTGATGTGTAGTGAGGTTAAATGTAAATATGAAATTGTGATGTATTTGTAATCAAAATTGTATATGTATAGTGAGGGATTGAATTTGTACTATTCAAAATTGCAATAAATATTTGTTTGAATAAAATTTCTGTTTGAATTCAAATTCTGTGTTATTTATTTTTATTCAGCAAATATTTATTTAATCTATGAAAAATAAAATAGTACATTAACAAATACATTTAAACGAATGTATATATGTTTATTATCATCAAACGAAAATCATATAAGCGCATATTCAACATGATAGGATACGGTTTAATAAATATAAAAAATTGATATTATATAAATATTATTTTATATATACATATATGGTAAATGTTTGAATTTAAGCTATGTATAAATCTGTAAAATAAAAATGAATAAGTTGAAAAAATGAAGTTTAATAATTTATATTTTTGTTTAAGTACAGGTTTAAAATTTATATATATATATATATATATATATATATATAAAGTTTTAAATGATTCAAATCAATTAAGATTGGAAGATAAATTGGAATTTATTTGGAATTGAGCTTATTTAAAAATTAAACTCCATTAGTTGATGTAAACTTATTTAAATTTGGAAATTTAAAGGTATGATATTTATAACTAGATTTTTATTCAAGATAAATTAAATGAATATTTCTAGTATAAATAAATTGAAGGAAATATTTAGTTGTTAGTAATTTGATTTTATTTTTAATGATTTTGGATTCATTATGTAAATATTTCAAACTAAATAATAGGACAATAAATTGTTGAATAGAAATTTCCAACGTTAGTTTTGAAATTGTTATTTACTCAAAGTTTCAAATATATTGAAATTGAAGTGTTTTATTGAAACTAAAAGTGAATCTAAATTTATGGGGTTTAGGCCTAAAATTTTAAATGAATAAAAATTATGAATTCGCAGAAATTATATTATAAAGAAATTTAAAATTCAAACTATTTTATTTTATATACTTTTGAATATCCAAACCATTCAAGTTTTAGAAGTTATGGTTTTAAGCTGTGAATTTCGAAGTATTAGGTTTTGAAAGTTATAATTCAATTGTTTGGTTTCCAGATATTATAAATTTTGAAGTAGTATGATTTTGGAAAAGGAACATATTTGAAATAAAAATGATATTATTGATTTGGGTTTTATAAAAATAATATCAAAATGAGTTTGTAACAACCCTCATATTTTACGATTGAGTATTTAAATATTTTATTTAAATATTTCATCGTTAGTCGGATTTTAGTCCGAAAAGCTACTTTTTACAAACAGTCAAATTTGCACTCGATACCACCCCCATTAAGTTCAAAATGCCGTTTGCAACCTTTTCGAGTATAAGCTTCGATATGTTTGGAGCAATTTGATTTTTCTGCTTTTTCTATAGGGCTTTGGGTTAGGGTTCAGCCCATTTGCCCAATTCTGGTTATATCAACCCAACCCCTCTCCACTTCTCCTCATTCATTCCTCATTTCCTAACTCTTTCAAGCTCAAGAGAAAAATGGGGGAAAAGATGGGAAATTAAAACTCCAAGCCCTAGTTTCCATTAGCAAATCCAACATCTAACTCCAAATCTAAAGAGAAGCTATCGGTAAGCATCATCTTCTTCTTCTCCAACTCATTCTCCTTACAATTTTCAGAAAATTCCTAAACCTAACTTTGGGAATGTTCTTCTTTTGAGCTTAGGTTCAAGTCATTTGGGTTGTTTTGAAGTGTGGTTGATTCTTCCTTTGCTTTCAAGCTTCTCCTTCATAGATTTTGTGTAAAGGTGAGATTTTTATCTCACATCCTAATCTATAATTATCTTCGATTGTTAGGCATGAGTTCCAAACACTTATTCATGTGCATTTGATTTTGATTTGGATTTGTTTTGTGAATATTCCAAATTTAGTGTTTTGAAAGCCAAATCCTTAAAAATCATAGCTTTGATCTTTGATCATGATTTTGTGATCCATCGAGGAGCTTATAGGGCCGGGTAGTCGATTGGCATAAACCCCTAGCGTCCATTGCTCGTCCGATTTCAATTTGGTCGAGAATGGCCCTCATTTTGATAGGCCGGGAAGTTCTGGAAAACAGGGTCCGGTCGACCGAGCTCTGTAGCCGGTCGACCGACCTGCTACCAGAGAACTTCCCTGTCTCTGGTCCGGTCAACTGGCTACAGATCTCGGTCGACTGACCAACCATCCCGAGAATTTTTCCAGAACAGGGTCCGGTCGACCGAGCTCTGTAGCCGGCCGACCGACCTGCTGCTACTTTGCCTATTTTTGCCTTCTTGTGTGGTCTCCAAATTTAACCGATTCGTGTTATTCCCTATTTGTTGTTATCATTTAGTATCGACTCCGATGACTTCTTTTCTTTGGGATTTTTGGGAATATCCATTTTAATGGATTCGGTATCGATTTCTTTGGATTTTATTCACGTCTTTGAATGTGAATTTTTGGTGATTGATTGTTCTACAATCATTTTTGTGATTTGTCACTTTAAAAATATAAAGGTTTCAATACTAGTAGCAAATATCAAAACTCTTTCATCAAAACGATTTCAACACTATTTTATTACAACGCTCGTTTCTTAAACCGTTTTTCCAATCTACTAGTATATACAAACCTTTACCTCACTCTTATGAGAAATCTAATTGAACGACTTAGTTAAACGAGTGGTATTAAACGCTTGCGTTTACTTCGTCGGTTAATTATTGGACTTGTTCGACTGAATTTCTTGTGACAATTTTCGAGGGGAAATCTACAATTTGTTCGTAAATATTTAAGTTAAGCTAGTGGTTATGGGGCATGAAGCTAAGCTCATATATTTACTAGCTTAATGTAATTGACACTTCCTGATGATCGATGATGATCATTTAATGGTCTAGACTAGCGATGTGCGATGTCTCTTTGTCCACGTTGACAACTGTACCTCGTTTTATTGAGCTTCGCCTCATTTCTTTGTGGGTTGGCAACCCATGTACTTTTAATATGTTTCGACCCATCTGGTGTACCGTTTGTGCTACATCGATATCTCGGCTTTTCGATTCATTGGACGTACTGTGTGTACTGCGTCGATGTTCCGAATTGTTTTGTGTTTCGATTCATTGGATGTACCGTTTGTACTACATCGATGTCTCGGCTTTTCGATTCATTGGACGTACCGTGTGTACTGCTTCGATGTCCGAATTGCTTTGTGTTTCGATTCATTGGATGTACCGTTTGTACTACATCGATGTCTCGGCTTTTCGATTCATTGGACGTACCGTGTGTACTCCGTCGATGTTCCGAATTGTTTTGTGTTTCGATTCATTAGATGTACCGTTTGTACTACATCGATGTCTCGGCTTTTTGATTCATTGGACGTACCGTGTGTACTGCGTCGATGTTTCGAATTGTTTTGTGTTTCGATTCATTGGAGGTACTGTTTGTACTACATCGATGTCTCGGCTTTTCGATTCATTGGACGTACCGTGTGTACTGCATCGATGTTCCGAATTATTTTGTGTTTTGATTCATTGGATGTACCGTTTGTACTACATCGATGTCTCGGCTTTTCAATTCATTGGACGTACCGTGTTTACTGCGTCGATGTTCCAAATCATTTGTGATACACGTGTTGGTGAGTTTTCATGCTCCCGTTTTGTGATAGGCCTCCCCCTTCTTGTGATTTCTTGATTTCTAATTATTGATTTCTGTAATTTATGTTTCACCAACTTTTACAATTTGACATTGATATGTATGTCATTTTTCTTGTGGCTTGGTGGATGAAATAAAGAATATGACATTCTTTTTATGCTATGAGACTCGTGAGATATTTGTACGATTTTCCTTTGTTGATTTTCTAATGTATACTTGTAGAGGTATGACATTTTTGGTTATCATACGTTTTTATTATATCTCTTTTTATATCTCATTTTATATGATAATTATAGCTAGACTGATCCGTTTATTATTTTCTTCTTAAATAATACTCGGGTCAGACTGAGATTTTACAAGTGCTTCTGCTTGACTCCTTATCGGACCATCATCTGATCTTTTGGCTAACTACTTTAGTTTAGTAGTTTTTGTTGTATACAATTGAGATACAGACCCCTTGATGTATACATATTTTTGTCTAGCACTTGTATCTATTCCTTTGTGACGTTGTGGATCTTATTTGACCACTACTCTGATATACACTTTTATGTGTAATATTCATATCTATTTTCGCCTTTGTGATATGAACTTTTGTGACTGATTTGTGTTATGTTTATTTCTATATTTGTTTCCGAAGATATTATAGCCTCTGTGTAGTAGCTTTGAGTTTGTGTTGGCATGTCGGATTCCTCTTGGAATGAAATGCATCTTGAACTATCTGGCATATCGGTGCTCGCACAAAGCAATTACACGGACGGTCGCTCCTCAACAGCCTTATTCTCCGCGCTAGTTGATGACATTACACAATAGTGTCCTTGGCTGGCGTGGGTATAGAGGTGGGGCGTCACAGCTTGGTATCAGAGCCAAACTTTGGAACAATGTAGAATAATTTAACAAGGATCATCGTCCTAAGTCTATCTTAGGAGTCGTGCTTTAGGATTTAATTCGAGTATTCGTACCGATTCATCCTATTTCTTTATGATTCCTTGTTTTATCTATCAAGATTTCTTGATATTCATTTTGTGAATAACCTTTTTCTTCTTCTTTCTTTCTTTCTTAAAGAAGAGAAATGGTTAGACCAGGCCGTCCCAGCGCCGGTCAATCTAGTGCAACTCCCCAGGATGGAGTATTCATGTCTGCTCAGCAGCTTTTAGATCTTGTGAAGAATGCTCAGGCTGCCGGACCCATCCCTGAGCCTACTCATCCTAGATCCGGTTTTGCACGCTTGTGTAGAGACTATACCGATTTGGGTGGAAGGTCATTCAAGGGATCCGAGAGTGTTATTGAAATTCAAGCTTGGCACAAATCATGCGATCACATCTTTTCTCGCATGAACCTTATTGATCTACATCGAGTCCAAGTGGCTTCTAGCATGCTCCAAGAAAGAACATTAGATTGGTATGAGCTTTTAGTTTCCGAGATCATTGAAGCAGATCTTACTTGGAAGCAATTCCGGGAAAGATTCGAATCAAAGTTTGTGCCGGAGGCTGAAAAGGTAACTTTGGCCCGGCGTTTTATTGATCTTGTTCAAGGTGAATCTTCTATGATGGATTACGTCGCATCTTTCGAATCTCTCTCTAAGTATGGGGTCAAGTATACTAATACCCCATTGAACAAAAATCAGAGATTTGTCTATGGCTTGAATAAGAATCTTAAGAAACCGTTACTCCTGAAACTTGAGGTTTCATTTGATCAGCTTATTGATATCGCTCTTCGTCTTGAAGAGGCCGATAGAGAGAGTAACGTTGAAGTTGTGGTTACCAAACAGAACTTCAATGACAACATGAAAAGGCCTATCAAATTCAAAGGCCCCACTCCCAATAAGAAAGGGAAGCAACAAACTCCGGTAGCAAAGACTCCTACCTCTAGTCGAGGACAGTGCTACAATTGTGGTTCCACAGACCATTATGCTAATAGGTGTCCGAAACCTTTCTTTTGTCATTATTGCAAAAGTTCGGGTCATCTTTTATCTACCTGTCCCAAACTTCCAAGCAAGAGGGAGGGAAGGCTTAATGTTGTGCAAACGCCTAGTGACACTTCTATTGGTCAAGGTACTTTTTATTCAATCCTTGATGACATTGTTTTATTTCGTGATCTTCTTATTTGAGTTCTTTTTGATATGGGTTCACCTCATTATTTTTATATCAAAAGAACTCGTTGATTCTTTTTCTTTAAACATTTTGGGCTTGTTGACTCCTTTGACAATGGCGAATCATGTTGATGGATCAGCAACGCTCAGTTGGTTTCTTGTATCGATGTCGAAAATTATTTTATGTGATTTTTTCTTTCCGAGCCAATTTTTACTTATGCTTTGGAATTGACTTTTGAATGGATTGGCTTAATTTTTATGAAGCCACATCCGAAGTCCCAAGTGGACTATTCATCCTCGACATTTTTAATATGTTAAGCAGATTTATATTTTTCTTTGTGATTTTGATTCCAATTTGATGGCATCGTTTTTATTCCTTAAGCCCACTTATAAGGAAAGTGTTATTCTCTCATTCATGTGGTTTGAGAATTTTCTGATATTTCTGAGTTTGTCTTAGGATTATCACCCAAGAAATCTTTTATGTGGTGTTAAGCTCCTTTTAACTCGACCTTGCCACCGGTTTTCATTTGCTATGAGTTGTGGCAGTTAGCATTCCACTTACCGCATTCCGCACTCGTTATGATTCTTATGAATGACTTATTATATCATTCAGATTGCCCATCTTGTTTCATCCATTTTATTAATCAAGTATTCTATGAATATCTCGATAATTCCATTCTTGTATTTATTGATTTTGGATGAAAATAGAAATTTAAAATTTTGCAAATCTTTTCCATAAGATTTATTTATAACTACAATTGGATTTTGATCTTAAACGAGCAAAGAATATTCTCAAAACTTTTGGAGATATTTTCATTATACAGAAGATGATTTTGTGATTGTATTGCCCGTTGAGTGCTTTAAGATTTCTGGTCGATACGCTTGATCAACGTTATCGATAGGAATTTCCTAAACGCTTAGATGAGACAGCCAGACACGATATATTGACTTGTAAAAATGTAAAATTTCTAGAAAGATTTTTACGTTAAGATAATTGTAATTTTGAAAGTTTTAGGTTTTTGGGAAAGAATATTATTTAAAAGAAATTCTTTCTTTTGATACTCTTATTCTTGTGATTCCCGAGGGGAACCAAGACTTTATCTTTTCAACCGATGCTAGTTGTATTGGTTTGAGTGTCGTTCTCTTGCGAAAGAGAACGTTCTATCATTTAGGTTTCTAAATCATTAAAGCATATCGAGACTAGATATGCCATTCATGATCTAGTGTTCGTAGCGATTGATTTCACTTTTAAAGTTTGGCATCATCATTTTTGGATGAGAAAACTGTTCTCTACCCGATCATAAATCTTTGGAATATTTATTTTCTCATAGGGAACTTCATGTTGACTCGAGTTCCTGGCATCTTATGATCTTGATATTCTTTTATTCCTGGAGGGGAAATCGTGTTGCCAATGCGTTTAGTCGTAAGCAACAAGTGGTTGATTCTTTGATGATGTCTGAATGGAATTATCTTTTTACCAAGTTCATCGGACGTTTTGATATACTTCGTTTTATTGAGCTTTATCTCATTCCTTTTATGGACTAGTGTCCGATGTTCTTTTATGGTGTTCGGTTCATTGGATTTACGTATTTGTACTATGTCAGTGTTCCGAAATTATTCGAGCTTTGGTTCATCTGGCATACCGTTACTGTACTACGCTGTTGTTCCAAATTATTCGAGTTTCTCGTTTCTCGGGCGTACTGTTATTATACTACGTTGTTGCACCGGTTCAATTTTCTGTTATTCATGACATTTTCTCACGTCTTTCTACTACGGAAATGCCTTAGGGATTCCGATTTTTATTCTTGAGCCCGGTGTTATTGAGGAAATTGAAGTTTCACCGGATTTGACTTATGGGCAACATACCATTTGCATCATTGCTTCGGAGGTTGAGTGCCTTCGGAATAAAGATGTTCTTCTTGTGAAAGTTCAATCGTTCTCAGATCCTAAGGATTGCTCTTGGGAATCCTGGGAATTCATCGAGTGATCCCGTTCAGGCTTACTCTTTCATGCTCTTTATGGTGAACTTCTTATTTCAAATTTTCTTTTGTGTTGATATGGTTTTACGGTTGTTATATTTATTTTCTTCTTAAGTACTGTGAGGACGCAATTTCATTAAGGCGGAAGTCTGTAACAACTCGCATATTTTACGATTGAGTATTTAAATATTTTATTTAAATATTTCATCGTTATTCGGATTTTAGTCCGAAAAGCTACTTTTTCCAAACAGTCAAATTGGGACTCGAGACTACCCCCATTGAGTTCAAAATGCCGTTTGCAACCTTTTTGAGTATAAGCTTCGATACGTTTGGAGTAAGTTGATTTTTCTACTTTTTCTATAGGGCTTTGGGTTAGGGTTCAGCCCATTTGCCCAATTCTGGTTATATCAACCCAACCCTCTCCACTTCTCTTCATTCATTCCTCATTTCCTAACTCTCTCAAGCTCAAGAGAATGATGGGGGAAAAGATGGGAAATTAAAACTCCAAGCCCTAGTTTCCATTAGAAAATCCAACATCAAACTCCAAACCTAAAGAGAAGCTATCGGTAAGCATCATCTTCTTCTTCTCCAACTCATTCTCCTTTCAATTTTCAGAAAATTCCTAAACCTAACTTTGGGAATGTTCTTCTTTTGAGCTTAGGTTCAAGCTCATTTGGGTTGTGTTGAAGTGTGGTTGATTCTTCCTTTGCTTTCAAGCTTCTCCTTCATAGATTTTGTGTAAAGGTGAGATTTTTATCTCACATCTTAATCTATAATTATCTTCGATTGTTAGGTATGAGTTCCTAACACTTATTCATGTGCATTTGATTTTGATTTGGACTGGTTTTGCGAATATTCCAATTTTAGTGTTTTGAAAGCCAAATCCTTAAAAATCATAGCTTTGATCTTTGATCATGATTTTGTGATGCATCGAAGAGCTTATAGGGCTGGGTAGTCGATTGGCATAAACCCCTAGCGTCCATTGCTCGTCCGATTTCAATTTGGTGGAGAGTGGCCCTCATTTTGATAGGCTGGGAAGTTCTGGAAAACAAGGTCCGGTCGACCGAGCTCTATAGCCAGCCGACCGACCTGCTACCAGAGAACTTCCCTATCTCTGGTCTTTTCGACTGGCTACAGAGCTCGGTCGACCGACCCACCATCCCGAGAATTTTTCCAGAACAGGGTCCGGTCGAAGCTCTATAGCCGGCCGACCGACCTGCTGCTACTTTGCCTATTTTTTCCTTTTTGTGTGGTCTCCAAATTTAACCGATTCGTGTTGTTTCCCTATTTGTTGTTATCATTTAGTATCGACTTTGATGACTTCTTTTCTTTGGGATTTTTGGGAATATCCATATTAATGGATTCGGTATCGATTTCTTTGGATTTTATTCACGTCTTTGAATGTGAATTTTTGGTGATTGATTGTTCTACAATCATTTTTGTGATTTGTCACTTTAAAAATATAAAGTTTTCAATACTAGTAGCAAATATCAAAACTCTTTCATCAAAACGATTTCAACACTATTTTATTACAACGTTCGTTTCTTAAACCGTTTTTCCAATCTACTAGTATGTACAAACCTTTACCTCACTCGTATGAGAAATCTGATTAAACAACTTAGTTAAACGAGTGGTACGAAATGCTTGCGTTTACTTCGTCGGTTAATTCTTGGACTTGTTCGATTGAATTTCTTGTGACAATTTTCGAGTGGAAATCTACAATTTGTTCGTAAATATTTATGTTAAGCTAGTGGATATGGGGCATGAAGCTAAGCTCATATATTTACTAGCTTAATGTAATTGACACTTCTTGATGATCGATGATGATCATTTTATGGTTTAGACTAGCAATGTGCGATGTCTCTTTGTCCACGTGGAGGACTGTACCTCATTTTATTGAGCTTCGTCTCATTTCTTTGTGGGCTGGCAACCCATGTACTTTTAATGTGTTTCGATTCATCTGATGTACCATCTGTGCTACATCGATGTCTCGGCTTTTCGATTCATTGGACGTACTGTATGTACTGCGTCGATGTTCCGAATTGTTTTGTGTTTCGATTCATTGGAGTACCGTTTGTACTACATCGATGTCTCGGCTTTTCGATTCATTGTACGTACTGTGTGTACTGCGTCGATGTTTCGAATTGTTTTGTGTTTCGATTCATTGGATGTACCGTTTGTACTACACCGATGTCTCGGCTTTTCGATTCATTGGACGTACCGTGTGTATTACGTCGATGTTCCGAATTGTTTTGTTTTTCGATTCATTGGATGTACCGTTTGTACAACATCGATGTCTCGGCTTTTCGATTCATTGGACGTACCGTGTGCACTGCGTCGATGTTTCGAACTGTTTTGTTTTTTTGAATCATTGGAGGTACCGTTTGTACTACATCGATGTCTCGGCTTTTCGATTCATTGGACGTACCGTGTGTACTGCGTCGATGTTCTGAATTGTTTTGTGTTTCGATTCATTGGATGTACCGTTTGTACTACATCGATGTCTCGGCCTTTCGATTCATTGGACGTACCGTGTGTACTGCGTCGATGTTCCGAATCATTTGTGATACACGTGTTGGTGAGTTTTCATGCTCCCGTTTTGTGATAGGCCTCCCCCTTCTTGTGATTTCTGGATTTATAATTATTGATTTCTGGAATTTATGTTTCACCCACTTTTACAATTTGACATTGATATGTATGTCATTTTTCTTGTGGCTTAGTGAATGAAATAAAGAATATGACATTCTTTTTATGCTATGAGATTCGTGAGATATTTGTATGATTTTCCTTTGTTGATTTTCTAATGTATACTTGTCGAGGTATGACATTTTTGGTTATCATATGTTTTTATTATATCTCTTCTTATATCTCATTTTATCTGATAATTATAGCTAGACTGATCCGTTTATTATTTTCTTCTTAAATAATACTCGGGTCAGACTGAGATTTTACAGGTGCTTCTGCTTGACTCCTTATCGGACCATCATCTGATCTTTTGGCTAACTACTTTAGTTTAGTAGTTTTTGTTGTATACAATTGAGATATAGACTCCTTGATGTATACATATTTTCTAGCACTTGTATCTATTCCTCTGTGATGTTGTGGATCTTATTTGACCACTACTCTGATATACATTTTTATGTGTAATATTCATATCTACTTCCGCCTTTGTGATATGAACTTTTGTGACTGATTTATGTTATGTTTATTTCTATATTTGTTTCCGAAGGTATTATAGCCTCTGTGTAGTAGTTTTGAGTTTTTGTCGGCATGTCGGATTCCTCTTGATATGAAATGCATCTTAAACTATCTGACATATCGGTGCTCGCACAAAGCAATTACACGGACGGTCGCTCCTCAACAGCCTTATTCTCCGTGCTAGTTGACGGCATTACATCGTAGTGTCCTTGGCTAGCATGGGTATAGAGGTGGGGCGTCATAGAGTTGTTTTGGAAATGGAAATGATATCGTATTTATGGGTTTTGAAATGGATAATTATTTTTTGGTTTTAAAGTATAAACTATTTTAAAAACCACGGTGTTATAATAACGTTTGGTTGTTGAAGAGACCGGAATCGGAAGTTGTCATACTCTCTGCCAACTCCGAAAACCACTTTAACAACCGTGTACGCGGTGATGATTCCAGAATGAAGTAGGTTGGTGGCGGCGTTTCCTGTAAGCTAAATACATGGACCCAACTCCCATGAGTTGGCATAAGGTTGCTAAAACAGGAGCGATCGACGGATTAATAAGGTAGCACCATTGATCGGACACTTCCCTTCGATACTATACTATGACTTTGGATTGATACGGTGGCCACCTTCACTTTTGATTTCTTTTATTTGGGGGAGTTTGTCCGAAGTGGGCGGTAGCTGCGCGCTACGCGTTACCACCGACCCGGAAGCGTAATTGGTATATCTACCCTGGCATTGCCTAGTTGTGCCGTGTCACCTACCCTATCGTGCTTTGTACGAGTTTGGATTTCTCCCATAGCCCATGTGGTATCCTCTATTGGCTTCTCGATCAGGAGGGACTATGATATTGGATGGACTACTGGGACTATTACGTGTTAAGGTGGAAAATGTAAAGCCTTAACGCTATTAAAAAGTAAGTTTATTTTACAATTAGACACTATTGTAATAGCGCAATATACTACATAGTAAATAGTTTAACGGATCCTTAGGAGACGTAAATCCCGAGCATCTCTTGAGTTATTGCACTTATATTTATTCCTGTTGATTTAACTTACATAAGATGTTTTAGTTCTGACTCGAGTGTTTTGTCTTTTCAATTATATCGGGTTAGTCTGAGCGTTTCAGAATTTCGAAGACCTTAGCTCTGGAAGACGAAGACGGAGATTTATTATTATTATTATTAGTCCACTGTACTCATACTGTTCCGCTGCATTGTTATTGGTATGTGTAACTCTGATAAATGTTGTAAGTATAATCGAATATTTTATAAAACAGTTTTATAAACTGTATATTTGATTATTATATTTTATCCTTCCGCTGTGAGATTCTATTTTTTTTATTTCTTCCTTGTTTTTATGATTTACCCCATAACAATCCGCCCTTCCGCATGGTTTGAATTGGCACGTGTGTCGATTTAAAGCGTGCGAAAAGGCGGGACGTTACAGTATGAGTGCCGACATTCGGTGGTTGCAAAGGCGATCAGTTACATTATGGTATCAGAGCTGAAGGTTAAGCGAGAATCCTGGCTATGGTGGGGTGTAAATCATTAAGAGATAAGGTAATGGAATGCCCTAGACTGAGTTAAGTGTATTATATATATGAGAGCATATATGTATTGGATATATATTAGTATAAGTTAATAGTGTAGTTGATTAATGTAGGGATTAGTGATGGTTGTCTATTATTCCTTGTTGATTAGCTTAATCATGCTTAACCAATTTATAAGCAGTGTTCCTTTTAATACATGAGTTAGTTAGACATTAATCCACGGAGCACTGAAACGAACACCTTGGGAATTTAGTTTCACAGTTTGACTATAAGACGTTCAATGATAACGTTCGGTTAAAAGTTAACTTTAGTGAAAGATGTTAATTTGTAATATTAAAGAAAGATAAGATATTTTGGAATAAATATTTATGCATGAATTTATTGAATCAAGTGACTTTATGTAAAAAAAATGTTTATAAAAAATCGTTTGTATATACAAAGGATTTAAATTGAGAATTTGAGAACTTATGCAACGACCCGTAGATTCTGGTGAATAAATTGGGTAAATTAATGAGATTTTGTAATTAAATTAGGAGGAAATAAAAAATTTATAATCTATATTGAAGTAAATGTTAAGAATGTAATTTAGCAATAATTATAAAAATTTAATTTTGACAATTGAAGTGAAATCCCATTTATGAATAGTATAAGTTGTTACATTTGGTTATAAATTATAAAATGAGAAATAAAAGTAACTGTTGGATTAACCAATGCAATAATTTATTTATTAAAAGTAAGTGCATGTAAATTTAGGCAATAAAGTTAGTCAAAGCTGAATTTGTATAAATTGAATTTTGTATCAATTGCAATAAAAATAAATAAAAGTTTACGTTAATGTTAATTAAGGGATATTTGGAAATAATATTAACGGTATTCATAATAGAACAAGTTGTTGAATGAAAGAAATGGAAGAAAAGATTTATTAATGTAAACTTAATAAAGAATAAATGGAAAGGGAAGGCCTGGGGAATTATTAAAATTTGTTAATGTAAAAATAATAATATACTTAATGGTAATTAGATGAAAGCGGAAGTATTTAAGAATTGTAACATTTATTTGATAATAGGGAATTCATAGGTGTAAATAAAGTCATGGTAACACACGTTATAAGTTACCCGTTTATTTGGTTTAATAATTAAAATGTGAATCAATTGGAATTAAATGAGCCTTAATGTTATATTAATAAGAATTAACGCATTAACTAAATTAGTGCACACCCTATTAATTGAAACAGATGGTAAAGTTAGGATTGATTGAAATTAGTAAATTGGGAAAGGAATTCAAAATTCTGTTAACTGATGAAGGATACATAATAAATTGTAAATTTATAAAATCAATATCCGTTAAGTAGTTATAATATTTATAGTTGATAATAAACGTTACTTTAGTGATTATTAATATAATGATGGAAGGTGTAAGTGCAATAATGGAATAATTGGAATTGTAAATGTATGCGTAGTGTAGTAATCGGTGTAATGGAAAGTTTGAACCCAAGCAAATGAATTTATTTAGAATATGAAACGCAATTAGCGTGCATATTCGTAGAAATGTAATAAAATGAAAATAGGGAAGTTAGTACGAAGGAAAGATGAAAATTTGAACTTACTAATGTATAATAGGGTAAACAAAGGTTACCTTTGTTTATTCAATAATTTTTGATTAGATAAAAAGGATTTGGAGTTAAATCAAGTTTGATTATTGAAATAAATTATAATTCATTAGATTTTTGTGAATGGAATTAATTACTACATTGTTTGAAATGATGATAAATTGAGAAAATGTTATTTATCAGGATATATACCAATGTAAATGGTACCTAGGATGAAGATATGATAATTGAATTAAAAGAATGGGAGTCAGGATTTATTTATTTATTTGAATAAACATTCAATAATTGGATTGATTGCTAATGAATGGAATAAATTATTTAATTATGTCGTTAATTGAAATTAAGTTTAAATTGGAGATTTTTAATGTTCTACGTATTGAGCCAATGATAACTTTATCCAATTGACATCAGTAAATTGAATAATAGGATGGAAGCAAATTTAAATAGATTTTTGGGAAATTTAATTTATAAATTTGAATATAATGAAATTGAAAATTTAACACTGCAATTGATAGATTAATCAACGATAAATTGACATTTAAATTTGTTTAAATCATTGTAAATGATTAAGAAGTTAAAAAAGTTGAAATTTGTCAACTATCGAAATAAAATTTGAAAATTTGATTTTATTAGTTAATTATTAATTTATTTAATTTATGGAAAAATAGCCATTTTGACCACTGACTCGGATTTCGATGAAACCAGTTTCATTTGATCCATAACGATGAATTATTTTAGGATTTCAAGTTACGTATCGATCGGGCTTGTCGTTTGATCATATGGACTCGAAACGCCTTGAAATAAACGAAACTGAAATCAATTGAAATCAATTTGAAAAATATTGATTTTTGCATAACTTCTTCATACGATGCAATTTGAACCTGAAACCTTTTCTATTGCGTTTAAAATATTTTAAAATATCTATTTTGATATATGGGTTGATCCAATTTCTTTCCGGAGTCCGAACTGGCTTTTTGGGCCACTTTGGTGTTAGCGCGTATATCTGTTTTATCCATCTATTCTATTTTCAATTCTGCCTATAAATCTCCTTTTATAAACCCTAGCCTCCCAAATCCTCATTTGTTTGTACGTACATCTCAACTCTCTCCTCCTTAATGGTAGACAAACAAACCCTAGATCCAATTGCAATTCAAATTCAAAGTCAAAATTGCAACTCCTCTAAAATTATATATTGAAGATTTCACCGATACGAATCTACGCGTAGTTTCTGTTTTGCAATCGATGC
Source organism: Allium cepa (assembly GCA_030765085.1). NCBI lineage: Eukaryota > Viridiplantae > Streptophyta > Magnoliopsida > Asparagales > Amaryllidaceae > Allium > Allium cepa. Next base: position 80,722,529 of record CM060928.1, on the reverse strand, counting down.
TTGAGGCAACCGGAAATCGCAGTCAAAATTAAAATTTGGGGTTTTAATCGAAGCTGCAATCGATGAAATTAGGAGAGGGGTTTTTTTTGGTGGCGGCCGGCTCTTGATTCATGAGTGTGGCGACTCGCAGGTGATGGGGGGTTGTAAGTGGGATGCGGTGGGCCATGGGCGCGTCGATGCTAGGAGGCGGCGCCGCGATTTTTTCGGTTTGGTCGAGGGCGTGAATTGGGGGTGCGTGACTATAACGTGATGAAGGAAGGTTGCATGGATTTTGCATCTACATGGCAGGATAGCGCTTTAGCTGACGTGTATTTTAGGGTAGGTATGTTTTTGTTATTTTGTTTTATTTATTTTAAATTAATTCCAACATCGTTTAATTGTAATAACTTTCTCATACGACCTCGAATTTATGCGCGGTTTCTTGCGTTAGGATCATATTTAAAATCCGGAGATTTTGACGTTGGTTTCGACAGATTCGGAGGCTGTTGAATTTTTGGGTTTTGTATTTGAATTCAATTTAAATTCAAAAGGTGAGTGTTTTAACCCACTCACAACTTCTAAAATTTCTTATGTTTGTTAAGTTTATTTATGAAATGAGTAGAAATTTATTTATGACTGTTTGGCATATTTTTATTCATCATCTCAGTTAAATCGCATTTATTTAATTAAATTGTTATTTAATTGTTCATTACATATAAACTGCCAGTTAAATTGTTAAATTAATTATTCATTGCATATAAACTGCCAGTTAAATTGTTAAATTAATTATTTATTGCATATAAACAGTTATTGAAATTTATTATTAAATATAAACTGCTACTTAATACTTGTTGTTTATTATCCATTCTATAGTGATGTTATTAATTATATTGGATGATGATTGTTATAAATGGTTGATGATTGAATTGGATGAATGGACGCTATATTTTATATTGTATAAACTGCAAGTTATTGTGCATTTTCATTTCATTCGGGATTGTGGTTTGAAATGATATACAACCGCATTTTTTTTAAATTGCGAATTGGAATGATAAATAACTGTATCACTTGACCATAGGGTAGAAAATTATATACAGGCACCGCGGTATATATATATATATATATATAAAATATTCTTTTTGAAATGATTTTCTATGGTTTTGGAAAGAAATATGCGATTTAATAAATTTAATTTTTGATATTATATAAATAGTATTTTATATATACAGTTAATTTCTTGAATTCGAGCTATGTATAATTTGTGTAATAAAAATAAGTATATTTATGGAGTTAGATTGTTTATATTATATGGTTAAGTACCTGTTAAAAATATTGTATATATAAAGTTTTAATGACTTAAATAAAAATTTAAGTTGGAAGATAAATATGAAATTGGTTTGAATTGAATTATTTAAGAATTATACTCGACTAAATTTGAATTGAAACTTAAATAAAATTGAGGTTTTGAAGGGTATGATTCTTATAACTAAATTTAGTTTAGAGGGATTTAAATGAATATAAAGTTGATATACCAAGTTAATAAATTAAAAGAATATCCAGTTAGGTGAAGTAAAAGTTTTACTTAAATTATATTATATTTATTAAGTAAATATTTCAAATCAAAATAATAGAAATGTAATTTGATATATATGAAATTTTCAAAGAATTTGTTTTGAAATGGTGTAATATTTACAGATTTGAAATATATGGAAATTTAAATGGTTTATTTGGAAATTTAAAATCTATAATTGGAATTGATTGGGGTAGGTGTAGAAAATATTTTTTTATATAAAGAAATTTATATTTAACCCATTTAAGTGATGGGGTTACATTTCAAAGTTACGAAATTCAAAGTTTATATTTTTGAAAGGCTATTTTTCAAGTGTTGGGTTTAGAAATATTATAACTTTGAAATTATTCTGGGTTTAGAAAGGGATATATTTGAAAAGGATATCTTATTGATTTGGTTTAAAAATGAAGATGATATTGTTATATGGTTTTGAAATTGATATTATATTTTGGTTTTTAAGGTATAAATTATTTTAAAATAACCGCGGTGTTATAATAACGTTTGGTGGTTAAAGAGACCGGGATCGAAAGTTGTCATACTCGCCGCCAACCCCAAAAACCACTTTAACAACCGTGTATACGGTGGAGATTCCAGAATGAAGTAGGATGGTGGTGTCGTTTCCTTTAAGGTAAATACGTGGACCCAACTCCCGTGAGTTGGCATAAGGTGGCTAAAACAGGAGCGATCAACGGGTTAAGAAGGTAGCACCTTTTATCGAACACATCCCTTCGCTATTCTACTCTGACTTTGGATTTTTCAGTGGCCACTTTTGATTTCTTTGATTTGGGGGTGTGGCTCGAGGTGGGCGGTAGCTGCGGCTATGCGTTACCACCGACCCGGAAGTGTAATTGATATATCTACCCTGGCATTGCCTAGTTGTGCCGTGTCACCTACCCTAGCGTGCCTTATACGATTTTGGTTTTGTACCATACCTATGGAGTGCCCTCTGACGACGCCCGATACGGGGGAGATTACGGTATTGTATAGACTATGGGAATATATAAATGTGTTAAGGTGGAAAATGTAAAGCCTTAACGCTATTTAAAAGTAAGTTTGTTTTACAATTAGACACTATTATAATAGCGAAATATACTAAATAGTAAATAGTTTAACGGATCCTTAAGAGATGTAAATCCCGAGCATCTCTTGAGTTACTGCACTCATATTTATTTCTGTTGATTTAACTTACATAAGATCTTTTAGTTCTGACTCGAGCGCTTTGTCTTTTCAATTCGCTCGGGTCAGTCTGAGCATTTCAAGATCGAAGACTATATTTCTGGAGGACGAAGACGAAGATTTCATCATTATTATTATATTATATTCAACTACACTGTATTCCGCTGCATCGATGTTATTCATTGGTATGTGCAACTCTGATATATACTGTATAAGAAAATTAAATACTTTGTAAACAGCTTCATGAATGGTATATTTGATTATTATATTTTATCCTTCCGCTGTGAGATTCTGTTTTGTTTTATTTCTTTCTCGTTTTTCTTATTTACCCAATAAGAATCCGCCCTTTCGTATGGTTTGAATTGGCACTTGTGTCGATTTAAAGCGTGCGAAAAGGCAGGATGTTACATCTAGTATCAGAGCTTTGGTTTAGCGATAAACCTTAGCTTTGTGGGGTCTGACTCTTTATTAATAGGGTAGTAATACCCTATGGGAGTCGCTGAGTGTATGTATATGAGAGAGCGTGTTTGTTAGTGTTATAAAAGGTTTTAATATTATGTTAATCTATTTCATTTTGTATTTATAAATTCTGGTTGGTGCATGGGTCGCTGTGACATCAATAGGGATTTCTAAACACTTAATAGGACAGACCGACATGATATTTGTTTTTAATATTGGTGAATGAAATAATTTTGCCTATTACATTTTCTATATATAAAATAAAATTTTATAAATGATATATATATATATATTTGGTTGCAATAGATTGGTTGTTAGGCAATAAAATTTATAAATAATAGTTGAAATGAGATTAAAAATATAATAAATGTAGAATTTGGGAATTTAGAGCTTAAGTTCCGGGGGTTTGAAAATCTCTTTTGAATGATTTTGAAATATAGTAATAATATTTTGAAAATCTGATATAAATATTTCAATATAATTTGAAAGAAATTTTTTTAAAAGAAATTTTGGAAAGAAATAAGTTTGTACTCCCCTCTTTGTCACTAGAAAATAATTTCGGTGATGAGTGAACGCATCATTGACATTCATTTTCGAGTTTCGAAGTGGGAAGGCCACTGTAGTAGTTTTACTGCAGAGTTGTTTTGATAAACAAATATAAATTTTAAATTGTTTTAAATATAATTTGATATATATAAATTTGTAAGTGTATATTTATCTGTTATTTTAAAATGATTTGAAAAAAAACCCCGGTATTAATTCTTAATTTTCCATTGATTAATAATTTCAGTTATTGTAGTGAAATTGAATATAACTATTTTAAAATTAGAATCTTCAATTAAAATAAGAAATTTAATGCTAAGTTATGAATGAAATTAAAAGAAATCCGAAATGTATAACCTATAATACAAAGAATTTAATTATTGAACATTGATAAATTTTAAAAGGAATAAGATAAATTTGTATGATTTTCAATTACATCCTTATAAACATATATGCAGCTTACCGAATATTAAAAGTTGAAATGGTTAATAAGAAAATGTAATGGAAATGGTACAAGTAAAAGTATGTAATGAAGTTATCAATAAATTGCTTTTATTCTAAAGAATGGATGCGTAATTGTTATAAACCTAAGTTATAATGGAAATCTTACTATAATAAAATATGATAGCAAGTAAATGTTGTAAGTAAGTAATTACAGACTTAAGAATATTGAAGTTATTTATTTTGAAAATAAGCAGAAAAATGAATACTGTAAATAAATGAAATTAAACAGTAAATAAATGAATTAATATGCAAAGAAATCGAATTAAAAATGAAAATTAGCAATAAATAATGTAAATAAAAAAAAGATAAATCAATATATGGATAAAAAGGAAATCAAACAACAATAGTTTGAAATGAAATTAACAAAAATTAACTTGATTTATTGTTTGGAATTTGTTGTTTGTTTAGTTTATGGTTGTTTGGGCAAGGATACTTTAAGTTTGTGGATGTATGAATAATCTATTTCGTTTCATCTAAGACTATTGAGTAAAAGATGCACCAAGTAGTTTATTCTTCATTTTTGCAATTTAAACTTTTGAACCCGAAGAACTACCTGTTTTGTTTTATATGAATGAATGATTGATTATGTTGATTCTGGATTATGGTTGTATGTTGTGATTGCAAGTAATTGTTGTGTTTGACATTGCTTTGTTTGTTAGTGGATGAAATAAAAAATATACTTCGTTTTATACAATTGTTAACCTTTTGGATTATATAAGTGAAATACAGGTTATGGAAGCAATTGCTACTGCTTTTGGTTTCATAATTAAGCGTAATTCCCCGACAAATAGGTACCTTTTCGGATTACGGTTTATAGAGCTATTATATTGTTTACCGTGTTGGGATATATATTATTTTGAAAAGTATTTGTTATACTGATATTATATTATCTCCCGAGCCTCTCCGTACAAAGGAGACTCTGCCAAAATTTTCCGTAAATTTTAGACCTAGAAATTATTTTTGAAAATGATTTCCAAACTTTATCTATTTAAGTATAAAAAGATTTCATAGTTATAAAATGGGTAGTATTTATTTAAAGTAATAAATTTTGTAAATTATTTGTTTATAAAATTATTATTTTGAATAAGACGTATTGTTTATTTAATTCTTTCTTCTCCCTTATTTTTCCTTTTTGGGGACGAAAAGTTTTGAGTGGGGGAGAGTGTAACGAACAGTAGATTCTGGTAAATAAATTGGGTAAATTGATGAGATTTTGTAATTAAATTAGGAAGAAATAAAATATTTATAACCAATATTGAGGTAAATGTTAGGAATGTAATTTAGCAATGGTTATAAAAATTTAATTTTGACAATTGAAGTGAAATCACATTTATGAATAGTGTAAGTTGTTACATTTGGTCATAAAATATAAAATGAAAAATAAAAGTAACCGTTGGATTAAACGATGCAATAATTTATTTACTAAAAGTAACTTCACGTAAATTTAGGAAATAAAGTTAGTCAAAGCCGAATTTGTATAAATTGAATTCTGTATCAATTGCAATAAAAATAAATAAAAGTTTACGTTAATGTTAATTAAGGGATATTTGGAAATAATGTTAACGGTGTTCATAATAGAACAAGTTGTTGAATGAAAGAAATGGAAGAAAAGTTTTATTAATGTAAATTTAATAAAAGAATAAATGGAAAGGGAAGGTCTGGGGAATTATTGAAATTTGTTAATGTAAAAATAATAATATACTTAATGGTAATTAGATGAAAGCAGAAGTATTTAAGAATTGTAACATTTGTTTGATAATAGGGAATTCATAGGTGTAATTAAAGTCCTGGTAACACACATTATAAGTTACCCGTTTATTTGGTTTAACAATTAAAATGTGAATCAATTTGAATTAAATGAGCGTTAATGTTATATTAATAAGAATTAATGCATTAACTAAATTAGTGCACACCCTATTAATTGAAACAGATGGTAAAGTTAGGATTGATTGAAATTAGTAAATTGGGAAAGGAATTCAAAATTTTGTTAACTGACGAAGAATACGTAATAAATTATAAATTTATAAAATCAATGTCCATTAGTTATAATATTCATAGTTGATAATAAACGTTACTTTAGTGATTATTAGTATAATGATGGAAGGTGTAAGTGAAATAATGGAATAATTGGAATTGTAAACTTATGAGTAGTGTAGTAATCAGTGTAATGGAAAGTTTGAACCCAAGCAAATGAATTTATGTAGAATATGAAACACAATTAGCGTGTATATTTGTAGAAATGTAATAAAATGAAAATAGGGTAGTTAGTACGAAGTAAAGATGAAAATTTGACCTTACTAATGTATAATAGGGTAAACAAAGGTTACCTTTGTTTATTCAATAATTTTTGATTAGATAAAAAAGGATTTGGAGTTAAATCAAGTTTGATTATTGAAATAAATTATAATTCATTAGATTTTTTGTGAATGGAATTAATTACTACATTATTTGAAATAAAGATAAATTAAGAAAATGTTATTTATCAAGATATATACCAATGTAAATGGTACCTAGGATGAAGATATGATAATTAATTGAATTAAAAGAATGGGAGTCAGGATTTATTTATTTATTTGAATAAACATTCAATAATTGGATTGATTGCTAATGAATGGAATAAATTATTTAATTATGTCGTTAATTGAAATCAAGTTTAAATTGGAGATTTTTAATGTTATAGATATTGAGCCAATGATAACTTCATCCAATTGACATCAATAAATTGAATAATAGGATGAAAGCAAATTTAAATTGATTTTAGGGAAATTTAATTTATAAATTTGAATATAATGAAATTGAAAATTTAACACTGCAATTGATAGATTAATCAACGATAAATTGACATTTAAATTTGTTTAAATCATTGTAAGTGATTAAGAAGTTAAAAATGTTGAAAATTTTCAACTATCGAAATAAAATTTGATAATTTGGTTTTATTAATTAATTATCAATTTATTTAATTTATGGAAAAATAGCCATTTTGACCATTGACTCGGATTTCGACGAAACCAGTTTCATCGGATCCGTAACGATGAATTATTATAGGATTTCAAGTTTCGTATCGATCGGGCTTGTCGTTTAATTGTACGGACTCGAAATGCCTTGAAATTAACGAAATCGAAATCAATTGAAATCATTTTGAAAAATATTGATTTTTGCATAACTTCTTCATACGATGCAATCTGAACCTGAAACATTTTCCATTGCGTTTAAAATATTTTAAAATATCTATTTTGATATATGGGTTGACCCAATTTCGTTCCGAAGTCAGAACGGGCTTTTTGGGCCAATTTGGTGTTAGCGCGTATATCTGTTTTATCTATCTTTCTATTTTTAATTCTGCCTATAAATATCCTCCTATAAACCCTAGCCTCCCTAATCCTCATTTGTCTGTACGTACATCTCAACTCTCTCCTCCTCAATGGCAAGCAAACAAACCCTAGATCCAATTGCAATTCAAATTCAAAGTCAAAATTGCAACTCCTCAGAAAAATTTGAAAAATTATATATCAAAGATTTCACCGATACGAATCTACGCGTAGTTTCTGTTTTGCAATTGAAGCTCGAGGCAACTGGAAATCGCGGTCAAAATTAAAATTAGGGGTTTAATCGAAGCTGCAATCGATGAAATTGGGAGAGGGGTTTTGTTAGGCTCGGCATCAGGAATGTGATGGTGGTGGTCGTGAGGCCTAATTTGGACCGAGGCGGCCGAAAATCACTAATTAGGGTTTCAAAAACCCTAATTTTTGGTGGCGGCCGGCTCTTGATTCACGAGCGTGGCGAGTCGCAGGTGATGGAGGTGTTGTACGTGGGCTGCAGTGGGCCATGGGCGCGTCGATGCTAGGAGGCGGCGCCGTGTTTTTCCGGTTTAGTCGAGGGCGTGAATTGGGGGTGCGTGACTATAGCGTGATGAAGGAAGGCTGCATGGTTTGCATGTACAGGGCAGGAACGCGGCGTAGCTGACGTGTATTTCAGGGTAGGTATTTTTTTGTTATTTTGTTTTATTTGTTTTAAATTAATTCCAACATCGTTTAATTGTAATAACTTTCTCATACGACATCGAATTTACGCGCGGTTTCTTGCGTTAGGATCATATTTAAATTTTGGAGATTTTGACACTTGGACAGATTCGAAAGCGGTTGAATTTTTGGATTTAAATTGGATTTGAATTCATTTTAAATTCAAAAGGTGAGTGTTTTTACCCACTCACAACTTCTAAAATTTCTTATGTTTGTTAAATTGATTTATGATATGAGTAGAAATTTATTTATGACTGTTTGGCATATTTTTATTCATCATCTTAGTTAAATCGCATTTATTTAGTTAAATTGTTATTTAATCATTCATTGCATGTAAACTGCCGGTTAAATTGTTAAATTAATTATTCATTGCTTATAAACAGTTATTTAAATTTATTATTGAATATAAACTGCTAGTTAATACTTGTTGTTTATTATCCATTCTATAGTGTTGTTATTGTTTACATTGGATGATGATTGTTATAATTGGTTGATGATTGATATTGGATGAATGGAAGCTGTATTTGATATTGTATAAACTGCAAGTTATTGTGCGTTTTCATTTCATTCGGGATTGTGGTTTGAAATGATATACAACCGCATTTTTTTTAAATTGCGGATTGAAATGATAAATATCCGTATCACTTGACGATAGGGTAGAAAATTATATACAGGCACCGCAGTATATATATATATATATATATATATATATATGTATATGTATATATTATTCTTTTTGAAATGATTTTATATGATTTTGGAAAGAAATATACGGTTTAATAAATTTAATTTTTGATATTATATAAATAGTGTTTTATATATACAGTTAATTTCTTGAATTCAAGCTATGTATAATTTGTGTAATAAAAATAAGTATATTTATGGAGTTATATTGTTTATATTATATGGTTAAGTACCTGTTCAAAATATTGTATATATAAAGTTTTACTGACTTAAATAAAAATTTAAGTTGGAAGATAAATATGAAATTTGTTTGAATTGAATTATTTAAGAATTATACTCGAATAAATTTGAATTGAAACTTAAATAAAATTAAGGTTCGAAGGGTATGATTCTTATAACTAAATTTGGTTTAGAGGGATTTAAATGAATATAAAGTTAATATACCAAGTTAATAAATTGAAATAATATCGACTTAGGTGAAGCAAAAGTTTTAATTAAATTATATTATATTTATTAAGTAAATATTTCAAATCGAAATAATAGAATTGGAATTTGATATATACGAAATTTTCAAAGAATTCGTTTTGAAATGGTGTAATATTTAAAGATTTGAAATATATGGAAATTTAAATAGTTTATTTGGAAATTTAAAATCTATAATTGGAATTGATTTGGGTAGGTGTAGAAAATATATTTTTTATATAAAGAAATTTATATTTAACCCATTTAAGTGGTGGGGTTACATTTCAAAGCTATGAAATTCAAAGTTTATATTTTTGAAAGGCTATTTTTCAAGCGTTGGGTTTAGAAATATTATAACTTTGAAATTATTCTGGGTTTAGAAAGGGATATATTTGAAAAGGATATCTTATTGATTTGGTTTTAAAAATAAAGATGATATTGTTATATGGTTTTGAAATTGATATTATATTCAGGTTTTTAAAGTACAAATTATTTTAAAATAACCGCGGTGTTATAATAACATCTGGTTGTTAAAGAGATCGGGATCGAAAGTTGTCATGCTCTCTACCAACCCTGAAAACCACTTTAACAACCGTGTATGCGGTGGAGATTCCAGAATGAAGTAGGATGGTGGTGGAGTTTCCTTTAAGGTAAACATGTGGACCCAACTCCCATGAGTTGGCATAAGGTGGCTAAAACATGAGCGATCGACGGGTTAAGAAGGTAGCACCTTTTATCGGACACATCCCTTCGCTATTCTACTCTAACTTTGGATTTTTCGGCGGCCACTTTTGATTTCTTTGATTTGGGGGTGTGGCTCGAGGTGGGTGGTAGCTGCGACTATGCGTTACCACCATCCGGGAAGCGTAATTGGTATATCTATCCTGGCATTGCCTAGTTGTGCCATGTCACCTACCCTAGCGTGCCTTATACGATTTTGGTTTTGTACCATACCTATGGAGTGCCCTCTAATGACGGCCGATTTCGGGGAGATTACGGTACTGTATAGACTATGGGAATATATAAATGTGTTAAGGTGGAAAATGTAAAGCCTTACCGCTATTTAAAAGTAAGTTTATTTTATAGTTAGACACAATTATAATAGCGAAATGTACTACATAGTAAATAGTTTAACGGATCCTTAAGAGATGTAAATCCCGAGCATCTCCTGAGTTATTGCACTCATATTTATTTCTGTTGATTTAACTTACATAAGATCGTTTAGTTCCGACTCGAGTGTTTTGTCTTTTCAATTCGCTCGGGTCAGTCCGAGCATTTCAGGATTGAAGACTTTATTTCTGGAGGGCGAAGACGAAGATTTCCTTATTATTACTATATTATATTCCACTACACCGTATTCCGTTGCATCGATGTTTTTCGTTGGTATGTGCAACTCTGATATATATTGTATAAGAAAATTAAATACTTTGTAAACAGCTTCATGAACGGTACATTTGATTATTATATTTTATCCTTCCGCTGTGGGATTATGTTTTGTTTTATTTCTTTCTTGTTTTTCTTATTTACCCCATAACAATCCGGGCTTCCTTATGGTTTGAATTGGCACTTGTGTCGATTTAAAGTGTGCGAAAAGGTAGGATGTTACAACTTAACTCCCTATGTTTTGAAAATTGTTTTCCAAATTTTTTGAGAAAATAATAATAGTATTATTTGAAAGTAATTATGAATATAAATATTTTAAAATGATTTTAAATGAGATAGAAAGTGCTGAACTCACTTCTGTCAATGGAAAATAATTCCAGCGGTGAACGTAGCATCATCGTCATTTATTTTCGAGTTTCAAAGTGGGAAATTCACTATTGTAGTTTGCTACAAATTATTTTAGTAAAATAGATTATGATTTAAATACAAAAAAGTATGGTTTGATATACAAGAGTTATAAGTGTATATATTATTATTTCAAATTGGTTTGAAATAAAATGCAGAGTTCAGTTCTTAATTTTTTCTGAAAAAAAATCCGATATAAAATATAGCGGTTTAATAATTGTTTTGAACTAAGCTTTATATATGGAAAAGAATTTTTTATGCTATTTTGGGGGGCCATGTGGTAGTTGCATAGTCAGAACAAAAGTTGGAGCTTTTCATGTTTTCCGGTTTTTTGGTATGTTTTACAAATAATTAAAGCTTTGTTAAGTAAATTCATGGATGCATGTATCATATGCATTAGGAAGTTAGATTTTTGTTTCATGATATGATATTTATTTTGATTGTTTTCATTCATTGAAATAAAACAGAATTTTCGGCAATTTTGGACGGTCGGAAACTTCCAAATTGACATAGAATTGAAGCTAAGTGCCTTTGTGAATATATAAAAGATAAGTTTATGTAACCCTTAAATTCTGAAGATAGTAAGTTAGAATAAGTTTTAAATTGATCGAACATCTTTGTTAAGTAAAACATTTTATGTTATTGGGCCAACTAATACACATCATTACTTTAGTTGTATAAGGAAAGTAGACTCAAGTCATGAGTTTGGATACCAAATTCCGACTCTTCTAACTACTTGTCAAACCCTGTAGATAGAGAGGAGTAACTCAATTATAAGATCCTAATTTATTTTGAGTCTTTGTTGGAATTTAGTAAGTAAAATAAATAAGAATATTTTGTATATACTCTTAGGATGTAGTGGAGTATTATACAAGCAATGAACTTAAGTCTCAAAACGTCTTAAAATAAAAATTAATTTATGAGGTGCTTTATACATAAAGTTAAGCCTTTATAAAATCGTTTTAAAACTTAAGGGATGTTTTGTAAAATGGATCGTAAATAATTATAGAAATGATAAGGAACTATATATAATAGTGAATGTATATTTAAAATGAAATTAGTGAAATTAAGAAACAAATGGAATAGAATACGTAAGTTATATGTAGACAATTTTAGTAGCATGATAGTTCTTGATCTAGGATTCGAGTAAACGATTCCAAGGTGGTTTACCCTTATCTGACAAGGATTTTTTTACTCAATTCTTGACGACAAACACTGCGACGAACCAGATTTTTGAACTTTGAAAACGACATCAATACATCCACTGTATTACATGCTGAACAATCGAATGCCGAAAATACCAGATCGTTGGGGAAAAGAAGAAAGAGGTAGAATAAGAAAACAGAACAACAATACACAATCGCAGCGGGACAATATATAATAGATAACAACTGGCCCTTATAAAAAAAGAACTATTACTGTAATTATTACGTTACATCAAAGAGTACAACCCATCAATAGCACAATCGGAAAGTTATAATAACTTGTGCTCATGAAAGCAGAATATACAGCCTACAATACACAACATAATATAAACCACATATGTGTAATACGTATTCACCATCCAGCTCGTCTCTTGAGCTATGTATCTATAATACTCGGTCTGACCAAGCATTATAATAAAATAACACTCGAGTCAGTCTGAAAAACTAGCGTGAGAAAACACACTTAAATTGAATTATTAAAGTTGTCAAAATCCTTCGAAAATCTAAGGTATCTTGTAAGGCCACGCCACAAATAAACACGATGGGTTTTTATCTTATGGTAACCAAAATATTTCATGTCAAATCTTCTGATATTATAATAGTGTCCAAGTACAAATACTTATTCAAATAGTTGAAATTGTTACATTAATTAAATTCCATCATATTAGGCTCTACAATCAAACCCGTAAAGGCACGTATTGGAGAATGGATTACTAGGTACTAGGGTATCTCCTATCACAACACATGTTTTAAAACAGCGTACCGAGGACCACATCGAGATCCTCTGCAACACAAAATCGGTCTATCCCTAACCTAGATAGACATAATATACTTTTACCCCGGGTGTTCCCACCCTTTCTAAGCTCCTTCCATGAATCGTTGTAAAAATATCCGAGGGTATCAAGAAAGGTGATAACATACCCTAGTTGGGTGCGACCCACTTAGCCTTCCAGTATCTCCCATGCTTTACAGTCATTCCCGTTTGATGAGGTTAGAGGCTACGATTATCTTTTAAGGAATTTTCACTGAGAATGCTCATTGTCCTCCAATGAGAATGTACTGATACCATCATCCATACAAGTCCGTCCTGGGTCCGACAAAACCGAAGGTACTATTCCTACAACGTTTATTTTGGAATAATCCTCGGGAATAGTAGCGATTAGCCTTTGCACTTCACTGCTCCATCTTCGACTCCATGCTCTTGTTTTCCCTTAAAAAATGTACTCGCTGGATCGAAGTGGTTTTCGGATAACTTATCTGATCCCAGTCTCTTTGAAACAACATTCAATATTTTCCAGTAAACTCAACCCTTGTTCTTTAGGAAATAAACATACAAAAATAAGATCGGAGATCACCTCCTAACCATTTGTGGATGGATTTTCTTATCAACGTCCTTGAAGAACAAAACGAGTTTATACATACAGTATAGCACCTCGAACGTAACTGTACCATATAATTCCCGCATTTCTCTTAGATATCCCCAAAGTTATATTTTGGGTCCAGATTTGATAGTGGGTTATTTAACTATCAAATTAACAATCATTCAACCAAATATTTCATTTCCCACTGAAACTCTGTGTCTCATTTTTATTTAATTTTTATATAAATTAAATCTCTTTATTCAAAAATATGCACTTATCTTATCGAATTTAGTAAATTTACAAACTATTCTTTTCAAAGACATTTGGAAACCATTAAAATAATAAGGAAAGTACCACTGTTGTATCAAACCATGGATTAACAGCTCAATGGTTACGTCTTTATCCCGGAGTAATCCAAAATTTAAATGTAGGTATTCACTACCTCTAATTTCGCCATGCGAGTATACCATTACTTATCTAAAAAATTTCAAAATAATACTTGTGAATTTCCTATAATAATCTCCAAGTTAAATTTTAGGGAATACTCTTTAAAATACAAGTTGTTATATCATAACATTAATATTTAATAATTTATCCTCCTAAAAACAATAATACTGATTAATCTATAAGTAATAATTAACTTACTATAAACTAACTTAGTTAATATTTAAATATACTTTAAACAAATTTAAAACTAAATATTTAATTTTTAGAAATATTATTTAAACACCTTCTCAAACAACCCAATTAATAATTAAAAATCCTTCCTTCCTTATTAAACAAACTCAATTCCTTTGTCAAAATATGTTTTCCAATTCCAATATAACCAGTCTAACATTTATAATCTCTCTCGATTTATCCACAATTTAATTTACGTCCCAATTCCATAAATCCCCTTTCCACATTTTTAAAAATAAACCTACCATTTATTTTTAAACGAATTTACCCGTCTCCTTATAAATCCTCACCATGAATTTATAATTTCAAATTTATCCACTGATAATAACTTTACTTATTAACCTTGTTTATAAATTTTACAGTCTCATTTCCCGTTTATAATGATTCTACAACGCATAATAGATTTTAAATCGATTTTTGAATTAAATTCCACTTTTAAATTATTTCTTAAATAACCCAAATATACTCCAAAACCCAACTAAATTCAGATTCTACTTTCATCCCATGATTTAAAATATTACTTAAAATCTAGTACAACAATTAAATATTTTGTTTTTAAAATTCTCTTTTCATTCTTCCAAATATTTAAATCTCGATTTAAAAATAAATCCTTTTATACTTAAGTAATATTTGCTTAAGTTCTATTATTTAAAAATTCTTTTATTTTCATTATTCAAAAATATCTATTTTCCATATTCTGAAATTATCAAGTACAAATTTTAAACTCAAGCTATTTATCTTTCCTAAATTCATTTCCTTTAATAAATCCAAATTTCACTATAAATATTTTACTTTCAATTTCCCTTTTTACTTTCTCTTAAAAATTCAATATTCATGTTTATGATAATTTAAAATGCAAAAATCTATCCAGTAATACCATAGCATCCAATAAATTAAATTTCCACCATAATCTATCATAGATTATTCAAATAAATCAAATATCACTATATATGAAAATTAAATTCAACATTTTTGAAGAATCCAGTTGGGTCCCTCCAACCTGTTTCCCTGCATCAACAGATGTTAATACAATATAAAAAAAACCAATCCCACTTCGAGGGGGATATCACGATATATAGGGTCATCCGCTATTATGCGTGGCGCATAGGGTCTCATCAACTATATATATGTGGGAATATCAATAGCTCTAATATATATACTACTATATAATACCGCATTCAACTTATAATAACTTATTAATTCTATCAAGCAATCAATAATTAATTTTAAATATTTAAAATTAATTACGGTAATCGAAAATTGAGTGGGATTAATTCACCATGATTTTTATTGTCGCTTTCACTTCCGTTCTAATTAATTTGGACGCGTTTGAATTTATATAAAAATTTAAGAAGTTCCAAATTCGTTTAAACCATTTCCTATGCATAGGTGGCGACATCATGATCTCAACGAATTCTGAATCGTCTGAATCTAACCTCGTACGCATGAGATATAAATTATATAAATTGATGATAATTTAATTTAAAATAACATTAATTAAATTTAAAATTTTAAGGCCCATACATAGAAATTTAGAATCCGACCAGCTTTACCCTCATCTTTACCAAATTTGATAATATCACTTACTCCTTCAAATCGTGCACGCGTGCACTGACACACTGCATTCGACCACCTACGGCCAAACCATCAACGCCAAACGCCTCTGCTTATCACCGCGAACTCGCACATCCCTTCGAATCGCCGTACGTCGCCTCCACTTTAACCGCAACATCACCATTCGTCGCGTCAACCACGTCAGCTCGCATCACCACCGGAGCCACTGCACGCTTCCAAACTTCCTGATCCAACTCGCCTTGCTTCCACAAATACAACACGATGTTTAAACGAGCCATCGACGACCACATAGAATCCAAGCTCTAACCCTAGCTCTGCCTGATGCACAAAACCTTCCTAAAGTCGCCCGCGACTCCCCGTACTTCCCCAGGTCGAAGGCCGTGCTCAAATGATTGCCTATATATGAGATTCCCGATTTTAGGTAGAGTCTAAATTTTGATTTAAAATTTTAAATAGGAACATCATTTCTTTGAAGTGTTTCCTTTTTCCCTTTTTTCTTTTCAGTTTTGAGTTGCTGCTCTGCGTTGTTCAAAAGAGGAGGGAAAGCGATTGAAGAGAAGGTGGCGTGTAGCTTGTTGTCTACAGTGACTGGAAGTGAGGGGGAAAAGTGCCCATGTGAAAAAAAGTCAGGTCAATAAATATATTTATTTATTTTAATTTCAAACGTCTATAATTCGTAGCTTAAAATCTCGAGGCGTGCCGCTGGGCGTTTAAAATGTTATACCCCTATTTCGAACGTAATGGAAAATGTTTCGAGTCCTAATTTGATCGTATAGAGAAGATAGATTTTTGGACTAAATTATTATATTGAATTTTCGATATAAATTTCAGCGCGTTTATATCCCGTACGATCAAACGGTAATTCCAAACGCTACGAAATTTGAAATCCAATAATAATACACAATTATGAATCCAGTGGAACTAGTTTCCCCAAAATCTGAGACTGTGCCTCGAAAGGCTATTTTTAATGTGAATTTAAACAATATACTTTAAAACTGAACAAATCACTTTTAAATTCAATTTTTATTATCTTCAGTATTATTAATATAAATTTTATAAGCCTTTAAATTATTTTTAACAAGCTTAAAACTAAAGATTCACTATTTTAACTAATTTTCAATTATTAAATTCAATAATTAAATAATCCAATAGATAGATATATTTGAAATTCAAGTTAAAAATTAACTTTTAAATATTTAAAATCAATCAAATATTCCAATTTCAAATATCCGAAATTCTGGATGGTTACATTATACTTAAAATCAATTAAATATTCCAATTTCAAATATCCAAAATTCTAGGTTGTTACATGCACTCAATATGGGTTCTTGATATGATTTTGATGTTTTCTATCATACCATATGGCGACATAAGGAGAACAGAGGTGTCTATTAAAGGAACTAGATCTAAGTTCGCACTAGAGATGTTTTAACGGCAAAGAGATTTTTGTCCCCCGAAAATCGACACTAAAACATTCACTGTAAAGAGTGCCGAGCAATCGAGTGCCGGAAATGCCAGGTTGTTAAGGTTTAAAAGAGAAAAGAAAGAAGAAGAAAACAGAAGCAATAGCACAAAATCTTACAATCATAGTGGAACAAAATATATAAAATAACGACATTTTATAATGGAAAGCTGTAATTGTTAATATACATGCACGTTATAAGTGTACGATCATCAACAATAAATCTGGACAGTTATAATAACTTGTCCCTAATGCTAAATATACAACCTACAATACAATGTTGAATATAGTCAAATACGCCTCGACCATCTAGCTCATCTCTTGAGCTCCAAAATTCTCCCTACCTGAAAACTGTAATAATCGGTCTGACCCGAGCATTACAAAAAAGTAACACCCGACTCAGGCTGGGAACCAGCATGAGTAAACCCACTTAATTTGAAATACTAAAGTTATTAATATATTTAAACAAAGGTAACTCGTACAACACGATGAAATTTTATCCGATTATAACCAAAACGCTTTAGCAGAAATCCATCGATATTATAATAATGTCTATGTATAGTTACTTATTTAAAATAGTTGAACTTGTTAAATTAATCCAATTCCAGCCATTAAACTCTTAAATCAAACCCGTCAAGTTCGTTGTGATTTTCAAATCGAAATGGTTCTGGATAATACTGATACCGATCCCGGTCGCTTCGAATCTAAGCAATAAATTTAAAAGGGTAAATTGTTTAAAATAAACAATTTATTATTTAGGGTGACAGTATTCAAATATGGGAATTCATTACAGACGTTTATTTCAAATAAAAACGTTTCATTATTTTAAATCTAACAATTTTAACTTATCTGACCACTTGATGGCACAGACAAGGATAATTGAAATGAATATCCCATAAAGTTAATGCGAGATATAGATCGTTAGTTAATTTAACAATCAATAACCAATAACAACAATTCACTTGTCATGGTTCAATTTGCCTTGATTAACCATATCCATGTATATTTAAATCCAAATTAATTTTTAAAAACCATTTATTTTTAGTCAATTAAAATTTAACACTCTATTTAATATCCAACTTTATTAATTTATATAAATTTTAAAATCAAATAATAATAAAATTAATTAGCCATTAAATTATAAAATATCACTGAACTTTAAATTACAGATTTAAATTAACAATAGATTTTTAGTAAAAATAAAAGAAAATATAAATTATCATATAAATATATATGTGTGTGTGTGTGTGTGTGTGTGTGTGTGTGTGTGAAAATCCCATTTCCTCCTCTTTTCCCTTTCCTTTATCTTCCCTTTCCTTCTTCTTTTTTCCTTTTTCCTTTTCTTTTTCCTTTTTCTTTTTTCCTTTTCTCGGTCAACTTTTTCTTCCCGGCCCATCCTCTTTTTCCCTTCTCTTCTTTATTTCCTTCCGGTTTCTACTCCTTCCTCTCCTCTTTCTTTTAGCTCCAGGAAGAGAACATGTACGCGCCTGATACGTGCACGTGCATGCCACTTCCGACCACCATGCCTTGACGTTGTCCATCCCAATGAGTCGCCTGCGATCATCACCACCCGGCCACCTCCTGAAACACGTGATAACCACCTCGCCATGCCACCATACGCGACTATCCACTTCCAGATTTTTCCATAAGATAAGCCACATCCTCTTATTCCTTTTCCCACGTAACGCACGCCTAACTCTCCCTCCTTTCGTCGCCACTGATCAAGAACTGAAGCCCAAACCAACACGACCTAAACCCTAAAGCCACCTCGACCAACCTCTATGACCCTCATAAAAATACTCCGGCATTTTTTCCAGGTGCGGCGCTAACCCAACCACCTCCATGCCCAATTCCACCCTACAGTATTGGTCACGTCGCTAGAATTTCCAAAATTCCCCAATTCCGTTCAACCCTTCATCTCTCCTTCCACTAGGCCTTAAAAATCTTCAAACTACATCGTAAAATCATATTTTCCAATGGCGAGCTCGACCATATAATCTTTTTCCTAAATCATGGTGATTTGTTTTTGACCAGATTCGACCCTTTTACTGTTGTACGGTGTTTTCTTAGCCTCTACGCGATGAGCTTGTATGAAATAAATTTTCATATGTTCAATGCTATAAAAACATATTTTTTTGGAATCAAGTTCTAAAACCTACCAGATGTGGAAATGATTTTTCTATAAGACTGGAAAAGTCCTAGCTATTTTACTTAATTGAAGAATAGAGTATTCCTTTAGTTACAAGGTATATTTTTTGTTTAGCACATGCATAAAAACTTATCAACATATGATTATTTGACAAATAAAATGTTTTATCCAAATTTTCCTAAACATACAGCTGCATACTTGATTTCCAGTAAGTAGAAATGATGTGTTTACTCACTGTCTGATATTCATGGATAAACACTGCAGTTTCCTTTGCTTCTGCTTCACTTTTACTGTCTTGATTCTTTTATGTTTTTAATGGTAGAACTTTGTTCTTTTTTTTATTATTTTTTTCTTTCTTTCTTGTGGGAATATGAACAAGTGATAGATATATACTGTGTATATATAAGAGAGAAGGTGGAGTGTACAGGGTAAGTTATAGGTGGCTGAAACTTTTATGTACAGGCTTTTACATTTTTTTCCATTTTTATTTATCTTATTTCCTTTTTGATTTGATAAAAGGCTGATTTGATTTTGATAAATTGTTGAAACATTGTATGTTGATTTTAATTTTGAGTAAAGGATTTGATTTATTGTATGCTTGAATTGACATGAATTTATTGCTATGTTCCCTTATGTATAAACATATACATATATCATAGAAATATACATATATATAAACGTAGCTTTGTTTTTACCATATGGACACATTTTTACCGGATACAAATATATATGTGTGTGTGTGCATGTGTATGTATGCATATATATATATATATATATATATATATATTGTTGTCATCACATACATTTACATTTATTTATATACGCATTTACAAATTTATTTACCATAACCATTTATATGTATACATATGTAGATATACATACATATATAATATACCTATTTACACTAATACATACTTTCATTTATGTTTCTTCATATGGCATACATACATACATATATGATATATCTATATACTTATAAGTATGTATAATCATCTTATGGCTTATACATACATACATACATATATACACACACACTTTTAAACATCATAAAGCTTGCATATATTATATACATAAATACATTTATGGATATTTTATCTTCAATTTTAAATGGTGGAGTTTATATGCAAATTTCTACAAAACTTATCATATCCAGAAATTTAAAATTTAAAATTGAATATAGTTTTTAATTAATACATAAATTCAGATATTTCAAATATCGGAAAACTCATCTATTTGACTTATAAAATTCAATATTTCAATAATTAAAATCAATTAATTACACGATATCCGATGGCTAAAAAACCGGGTCGTTACATTTCTCCCCCTTTAGAACTTTTCATCCTCGAAAAGGAACAAAGCGAGAAATTTGAATTTGATATTTATTATTAATTAAATCATTCTTTCGACATTTTAACTCCTTACTCTTCTATTTTAAAATTTAGGATTTACACATTTTAAATCACATAGTACTTCCAGTTTTATACAAATTTTTTTTTTATCATAACTCGATGCCCAAACAAGTCCATCCTTGTTCTCGCAGGAATTTAGTCATATGTTGATTAGGCGTAGGAATGAAAATCTATAAGTACTTAGTAGACCCGTTTTCAACACTTAGTGAAAATACTTGAAAACTTTTTTCAAAAATGCTGTGGAAAGTATCACCCCCTGCACCGCCATGCGTCGTAGTTAACACGATGATTGCATCGCCATCACGGCGAAATCCATAAGAAAACTGTAGGCATCCGCACCTCTCGATTTTCGCCATGGGAAAACCACATATCGCAGCTACAACAAGGTTGCATTGCTATCACAACAAAACCGTAAGTAGTCTGTAGGCAATCACTGCCCCTCGAATTACACTGCCAAACAAAACATTACGACATTGATTGCAGATTACACAAAGGTTGCATCACTATCCCAGTAAAATCCAATGTAAACTGTAGATACTGGCTGCCACCTGAATTACGCTATGGAACCAAACCACATAGATCATAATCTACCGATCTTATGTCGCTATATCAGCAAAATCAAACGTAGATTGTAGGCAATCACTGCCACCCGACTTGTGCTACGGAACTGTGATAGATCGCAGTTACAATAAAGGTTACGTTGCCATCACAACAAAATCCAATATATCAATAGGCATCAACACCACTTGACTTACGCTACCTAACAAATGATCGTTAGGAACTAATGAGTTCATGTCTAGACGTCCTCTGGGATCCTAATTTCATTGAACCCAACGTTTGGATTCCTAGGCAGAACCACTCAGTGGATCTCCTATTATAAGTTTCGACTTTCATTAGGGTGCCTTTCCATACTTTTGTCTTAAAACATATCATACTATATATATAGTACCTATCAAAATCATACTTTATATGTATCACATATAAACTTTGTCCATACAAATTCGATACCTTCAAAATCGATTATTTTCAAATTCGATTTACCAAATTTCCAAAATTGACTTTTTGCTAAAATCAAAAGTCTTTTGAAATCAATAGGTTCTAAAAGCTTTTCAGTTTCATTCTCATATATAAAACTATTCTTTCCCATTCAAATAACTTCCGGATTAATAATCTCTGAGTCCACTTCATACTTATATAAACTCCATTTAGTGTTTAAAAGTTATTTGTAACATTTCTTACTTCTTATAAAGTAGGTTTTCAATTGTAGTAACTACTAAATCTTCATTTCAGTTATAAATTTAGAATTGTTTCGAATTTCCACTTGGGTTAAAATTTCAACTTATCCCAATTTGTATTTAAATCCATGTTTGTAAATATAAGTAATTTCCACTCTGAGAAGTTTTGAATTTAGAAATAGTTTGAATAGATTTTAAATAGTTAGTATTGATAGTTTGAGTTTTAAAAAGAATGGTTTTTGTAGTAAATGTCTTCGAAAATCCAAAACAATCTTTGGATATTTAAGAAGACGGATTTAAAATGGTTTATATTAAAATACTTATTTGAAAATAGTTTCAAGGACAAAAATTGATTCAATTTCCAATCTTCTAACTCAAATAAATTTTCGATCTCCATTTTCATTTGAATTGATTCAATTCCGATTTCAAAATATGGTTCCGATTTCAAAATTTGGTTATGATTAATTCGATTCAATTCCAATTTGGATTAATTTCAATTCCATTCTCAATCTTTAACCATCTTGATTTATATAAATTCGAGTTCGTTTTTCCAGAATACTGATTTAATCACTTAAATCAAATTAACCCTCGATATTTAACTTAACAATCTAAATCTTTAATAGTTCAATTCCGAGCCCAAATTCCAAATATTCATTTAAATTACCATTACTTAACTCATTTCAAGGTTCGGGTGAGAGTTTAATTCTTTAAAAAAAAAAAAATCAATTTTTGGATTTTAATTTATTTCCCAATTATAGCTTCGAACTTTTTAATCCAACTCTTTAAACAATTCCGGTTGACAAGTCCATTTTTAACATTTCAATCTCGAATTCAAAATGATTCTATTCCCATAAATTCGATTTTATTTCTATTCAATTTCAGGGTTGGATATATATCATTTCAATCCACTTCTTAATTTATTCAAATGATCCAATTTACATTTTATATACTGTAAATAACAAAAAGATGATAGCAGGATATATTGTAACAACCCTAGATTTTTGAATATATTTTTAAATTTGACTTTATTTCATTTTCAGATTATTTTAAATTTATTTTTATTACAAGATTTCATTTTTATATATTTTTAAAGTGGTGAGAAAAAATTTCCAAAGTTTATTGTGTTTATTTTCAATTTTTATAACCTAGTTTCCATTTTTAAGCTATTTCCTTACTTTATTTATATTTATTTAAATTTTATTTATTTTTATTCATTCATTATTTTCTTGTTTTTTATTTTATTTATATTCATTTTCACATGTATTTAAAAATGCAAAAAGAATTAGGAAATTTGAAGAGTTTTTGACCTTTTATATGCCCTGTCTTTACACCTTCACTTGGCCTATTCAATTTCAAATAACACTTCCATTCAATTGCCGTCCATATCACCTTCATTCTGCCGATTAGTCCCTCATTTATTCATGCAAAAAAATAGTTTCTCACCTCAAAATTTTCGGCCTCCATCCTGAGAAAAACTTTGGTAATTATTTCATTCTTACTCTTTCTCCTTTTTTAATGTATTGATTTTACACTTGCTTTCACTATGTTGCTCGGCCTATAACTTCCACCATCACCACCACCTCCATCACCACTTTGTCCAGCTGAAATCACCTAGTTTCCTCTTAGCCAACTGGCCATGGCCATCTTTGATGAAGCTACAAATTTTTTTTAGCAAACACTACCTATATATGCTAGCAGAGCTCCGTATGGTAATCACCACCTCATACAACTCCTTGGCCGACCTTTGCACCACTTTCTCCAGCACATACCTGAGCCAAAACCTCTACCACATCATCTCCTGACCCTACTAGGCTTGGCCGTGCCTATGAATGCCTATGGCTGAGACTTAGGTTGCATAGAAATTCATTTGGTTGCCTTGACTTGTGTTGTGCATGCATAGCCACTTCTACTCCTTCATATCCATGTTATGGCCGACCCTGTTGAACCCAGACCTGATCCAAATTCACACCATGGCCGTGCATTTTTAACCTATGGCTGAGTGTAGGGTAGTTGAAAGAAAGTGCAAGTGATTTGGTTATTTGTTGTACATGTATTTCTAGTTTTGTTTAATAAAATTTGAGTTGTATATTCATGTGTTATATATTTTGTTTTGATATGTTACAAGACAAATAGCTTTGGCTCTCCCTCACTCGAATCATAGTCGTGTTTTTGTGCCTTTTTGATCTCTGTTGTGTGTTTAGTTGTTATCTCCAGCTTGTAGTGGTGAGTAATTCTTACCAGATAATTTATACTTATATAACTAGTAAACTGATAGCGATTGAATCCGTAAACCATACCATCATGTTATAACTCCTATGCTATGATCATATTATTTTCACCTCTGTTTATACACCTGTTATATCAACTATTACTGTTATGTAATTCTATTCTATTATTTATATCAGTTTATCACACTGCAAGTTCCATGTAGATTAGAGTCACTATGGGTTGAAATGATACATACCCGAACGGACTTTAGAATAGGGAAAAATCGTTATGGGCTGAAATGATAGGCCTAAGAGATTTTTATTTATTTCATTTTACTTGGGACCGTTGGTTTGAAATGATAAACCCTGGTTTTTTTTGTAAATTACGGATTGAAATGATATATATCTGTATCACTTTACTTAGGTTAGAAAAATTATATACAGACCCGTGGTTGGTATATATATTTTTCTAAAATATTTGAAGTATTTTAGAAATGTAAACATTATAATATTTTGATGTAAATTAAATTAAAATGATTTTATAAAATATTATTGATTTTCTAAAAATTTATAAGTGAAATAAATGAATGGTAAAGTTAGAAATTTGAAATATAAGTTAATTTGGAGATTATGATTTGGTTATAAATGTAGTTTAAATTAAGTAAGAAAATGTGATGAATAGATTTAAAATTTGAATTTAAAATGATTTTTTTATAAAGTCTCATTTATTTTTCTATAAATTAAAAATAGTTAAATAAATGAATGAGAAAAATGTAATTTGAATTATAACTTAACTTATAAAATGGAAAATGTACTTAAAGGAAAAAAGTTAAGTTATATAAATAAAATGGAGTTTAATTTAATTTATAAAAATGGTAAATTAAATTTAAGGAATAAGTACATGAAAATGTTATGAAATTGGTATATTGAATTTAATAAGTGAATTATTAAAAATTGATATTTAATTGTAAAATTGCACTTTATAAAATCATAAATTAAAAGGGTATTTAAAATGATCATTTTAAAAGTGTGAGAATATGATTTTATAAGTTATAATGGTTTAAATTAAAATTTAATTATTTATGAAATTATATTGAATATTTGGAATTTAATTAATTGCATTTTTGAAATGCTATTATTTCTAAGGTAAAGGATATTACAGCATTTTGTAAATGTTGTAGTTGATATAAAGGAACTAAATAGCTAGAATTTAACTAAAAGCTATTATAGCACTTCGTAAGTGCTATATTTGCAGAATTTAACTAAGAATTTATTTGAAACTAAATTAAACCTATTACAGCATTTTAAATGCTGTTATTGCTATATTGAACTGTTTTAAAACATAACTTTTCGTAGCATCTTCTAAGTGCTGCGGAAGTTGAATTTTCATTGTTTAAATAAATTTAAATGAATAAATAGACCTTGAAAAGATTAAATTTTTGAGAAGTAAATATTTGAATTTTAAATATAACAACTTCATTTTAAATGATTTAAAATGGAGCATTTGTTTTGAAATATAAACTATATTGAAATGTGAGTTGAAACAGTATTTAAATTTTATATAAAATGAATATGGTTTTGAAAAGATATGATATTTTGATATTTCGAAATGGACTTGAAATGATATTGAATTGTTGAAATGATATTTGATTTTTGAAATATAAATACCATTTTTAAATTATTACCACGGGTTATAATAACGATTGGTTGTTAAAGTGACAGGGATCTGATATGGACATACTCTCTGTCGATGCTGAAAACCACTTTAACAACTGTATACGCGGTGGAGATACCAAAACGATGTAGGATCGTGGCGACGATCCAATTATGGTATGAACGTGGACCCGACTCCCGTGAGTTGGCTTAAGGTGGCTTAAATAGGAGCGATCGACTGGCCAAGTGAGGTCATTTCTCTGATCGGACACACTTCTTCGATACCATTCTATTACTTTTGTGATTGATTGGGAGAACCCCTTTGATTTTGGGAGTGTGGCTCGAGGTGGGTGGTAGTGGCTGGTGCGCGTTACCACCAGCCCAGAAGCGTAAATGGTATATCTACCCCGGCACTGCGTCGTGTTCCTTGTCAGCTACCATAGCGAGCCTTACTACGAGTTTGTTTTTCTCCCGTAGCCCATGGAATATTTAGGGTAGTCTCCCGATATGGAGATATGATAATACTAGATGGACTACTGGGACTATTATGTGTTTAGGGCTATATGGGTAACCCTTCGACGCTATTTTAAAGTAAGTTTATTTTACTGTAGACATTATTATAATAGCGCAATATTACTTCATAGTAAATAGTTTAACGGGTCCTTAGAGGGTGGGCGGTCCCAGGCATCCTTTAAGTTACTTGTACCGTATTACCGTTCACTTGAGTTGTATTACGGTATATAAGTATATATGTCCTGACTCGAGTGTTTTGTGTTTTTCTTTACGCTCGGGTCAGCCTGAGTATTCACAGCTTTGGATTCTCTTTCTGGAGCTGGTCTTTGATGGAGATTCGGCCTATCTGTTTATATATCTATTTCTGTTTCAGCTGTTCTAGTTTGTCTCATGCATTAGTGAACTTCTATGTATTTGGATTTCTATTATGTTGTTTTCAGACTGATATTATGTATTTGTTTTGAGACTTTGTTATAGTAGCTTCATGAACTACTATGGTATTTTTTATTTTGCTGTGAGTTATTCTGATTGTTCAGTGTCTGTAATTCTCTGTATTTGATTTCATTTGCTCCAAACTTATTTACAATATGTTATTTTGCATCATTCAAGTCTGACATGTGTGGATCATTGACGATTTGAATGGCACAAAATAGTGGGTCGTTGCATTTGGTATCAAAGCTTTGGTTTCAGGCAAACCATCGCCTGCAGAGAAAAAACTCATTAGAGATAGAGTATAAATATCCTAGAATGAGTGAAGTCAATCTCAGAATCATATCTTTGTGAGAGAACGTATTTTCAAAGTATAAAATGATTTTTAAATGATTTTCAATGACTATTTTGATATAAAACTTTTCTTGTTTTAAAAGGATTTTTCAAATGTTTTCTAAATTCCTTCCTCTCGTATTTACCCTGTTAGTATTTTCTTGCATTAGAATATTCATCCAAGTGAACTTATCTTATCTTATCTTGTCTTACCTTAATTTATCCTGTCTAAATTCATTCTTGATCTTTTCAGGATGAATCGAGGAAGTGCCAGAGGTAGGGGTCGTGGTATTGCCCCAGCTCCTCAGCTTATTGCTCCTGTTAGATTCACTATTCTCTCTAAGGAATTCACTCAACTTGGGGGAGCCCTATTCACCGGTTCAGAGAGCATCATTCAGTGTCAGCAGTGGTTGCGGAGTCTAGAGAGGATATTTATTGGTGTTGAGATTACTGATGCCCAGAAGCGTCAGTTAGCGGCTTGACAGTTGCATGAGTCTGCTTTAGATTGGTGGGAGTCTGTTACGGCTAACACCGTCGAGGCTGATATTACTTGGGAGCAGTTTAGGTATCCTTTGTGTTATCTTGAATTTTGTTCCTATTTTCCTTTTCTCTTGAATCTATCTTAAGCGTGTTCTGTATCTCTTTTCCAGGGAGGCTTTTGTGGCAAAATGGATGCCCGAAGACGGGAAATCTCAGCATTATCATGAATTTATGTATCTCATGCAGGTACCATGTCTTTTGCTGAGTATGAGAGGAAGTTCAATGAACTTCCAAGTTCAGCCCTAGCCTGATTAATATTCCTCTCAAGAAGAATGAGAAATTCATTGCCGGTGCACGTCCTGAGTACTATAGTTGTCTCATTGCTTATGTTCATGGCACTTTCACTCAGCTTATGGATATGGATATCCGTTATGAGAAACCAACTTCTAAGGGTCCTGCTACTTCTGGTGCTCCTTCATCTCAGTCTTCCTCTCTTAATTCCAAGAAGCGTAAGCCTAATTTCCACCAGCAGAAGAAGAATTGGCAAAAGCGTCCCGGTTTGGGATCTTCATCATCTGCTCCTTCTCAGAGGCACCCCGTTGACCTTTCCTCTATCACTTGCTTTAGGTGTGATCAGAAGGGATACTATGCCAATAGCTGTCCTACCATATCTGGTGCTGCTGTTCCTCCACCTGCTCAGTTGGCTTGGCGTTATCTCTTCCATATCTGCCTCCAACCTGGTCATTTTAGGAAGGATTGCCCTATCCAGCAGAAGGGTACGCCTTATGGTATATTTGTTGTCTCATCTGCATCTTCTCCAGTTCCTCCACCTGCTCCTGCTCCAAGTGATGACCAAGGTACTCTTCAGGGCTCATTTATTTTATTTCATCATCCAGTTCGTGTGTTGTTTGATACTAGAGCTTCCCACAGTTTTATTTCTGTTGATTTTTGTAATAAGTTTGAGCATTTCCTTTCTCCTGGATATGCATCTATTCCTTTATGTGTTTCTAATCCTATCGAAGGCCCCGCAAACCTTAATAGGATTTGTAGAGGAGTGAAACTCTTCCACTCTGGTTATCGTTTCTCTGGTGATTTCTATGTTTTGGGCTTCGATGCTTTTGACCCATTGCTCGGCAAAGATTGTTTAAGGAATCATGATGCCCATATTTCTTGCAAATCCAGAATTGTAATTATTGTCGGAGATAAGGGTGATTCTTTGATTATTCAGTGTCGTATGCTTCAGGATTTTGCTGGTAGTATTGTTTATTCTCTGGTTTCTTCTCCTAGTGATCTTGATTCGACTCCTATGGTTAGACTATATCCCGATATATTTGGTGAAGTCACTTCTTCGCCTCCTAAGCAGGAAATTGATTTTAGGATTGATCTTATTCCTAGTGCTCGACCTATTGTTCTTCCTCCTAGAAGAATGGCACCCCGCGAGAAGGTTGAGTTAAGGAAACAAATTGGGGACTTAGCTTCCAAAGGTCTGATTTGGCCTAGTTTTCTGAATGGGGAGCCGCGGTGGTTTTTGTCACCAAGTCCAATGGTTTTCTGAGGATATGTGTTGATTATAGGGAGCTGAACAAGCTCACCACGAAAAACAGATATCCAATGCCTCGTATCAATGATATGTTTGATCAACTTTGTGGTGCCACCGTTTTCTCTCAGCTTGATCTTGCCACAGGTTTTCATTAGCTCAGGGTTGTTGAGGATAGCATTCCCAAGACTGCTTTCCGTACTGAGAATGGTTTCTATGAATGGTTAGTCATGCCTTTCGGCTTGACTTATGCTCCTGCTTTCTTTGTTGATTTGATGAATTGTGTCTTCCGTGATGTGCTTAATAAACTTATTGTACTCGTTGTTGATGATATCCTTGTCTTCTCTAAGACCAAGGAAGATCATGAGTCACAATTGAAATCTGCTTTGGAGACTCTCAGAAATCATCAGTTGAAGGCTAAATTTTCTAAATGCTATTTCTGGAAGGATGAATTCCGATTTCTCGGGCATATTATATCTGGTAATGGAGTTTCTATTGAGCCAGTCAAGATCGCTGCGATCAATGTAAGCTTTCTTTCTTCTCTTTTCTTTATCATTTAATAATTCTATCTTTTCGGTTGTCCTTATGTTCTCCTTATTCTATTTCACGATTGGGAAACTCCAAAGACTCCATCTGATATTCGTAGTTTTCTGGGCCTTACTGGTTACTACCGAAGACTAATCGAGAATTTTTCTCGGATTTTTGCACCTCTCACCGCTTTGACTCGTAAAAATGCTAGGTTCATCTAGGATGAGAAGTGTAAGACTGCATTCAATGAGTTAAAGAGCAAGCTAACTTCCACAATAGTTTTTACCGTTCCGAATGGAAGTGAGGGATTGATGTTATATACTGATGCTAGTTGTGAGTGTTTGGGTGTTGTTCTCATGAAGGATGGTAAGGTCATTGCCTATGCCAGCCATTAATTGAAAACCCATGAGGCAAATTATGTTGCTCGTGATTTAGAGTTGCTTGCTGTTGTCTTTGTTTTGAATCTTTGGTGGCATCATCTTCTAGGAACCAAATTTGAGCTTTTCACCGATCATCAATCTCTGAGATATATCTTCTCCCAGAAGGATTTGAATCAGAGGCAAGTTCTTTGGCTTGAGTTTCTGGCTTCGTACGACCTCAATATTAGCTATACTCTCGGTAAAGCCAATGTTGTGGCCGATGCTTTGAGTCGGAAGAAGGCTTTGTTGTGTCAGCTAATTGTTTCTTCTTCTCCCCTTTTGGATCGTATCATGGCTAAGAAAGATGAGGATGAGATGCTTAGATTGATGAAGGAGAGTGTTCATAGTAGGGTTGGTGGTAATAGTGGTAGTAGTGGAGCTCAGATCGATGATAGAGGGATTTTGAGGATCAATGGCAGGATTTGTATCCTGAATGTTGATGGTTTGACACATGAGTTGCTTCAGAAGAATCATCGATCCAGGCTTTCTATTCATCCCAGTGTGTCAAATATGTATCAAGATATGAAAAGGCTTTATTGGTGGAAGGGGATGAAGTGGGATATCTCTATCTTTGTTAGTCGGTACGCGACTTGTCAGCAAGTCAAAGCCGATCACCAGAAGACCCTTGGTTTGATGCAGCCCCTTGAGATTACCAATTGGAGGTGGGAACAGGTGTCCATGGATTTCATCGATGATTTACCGAGGATTCGAAGGGGTAATGAGAGTATCATTGTAACGACCCGCCGCCTTGACCGCCTCTAGTCGGTAATTAAACCAACTAGAAACGTTCAAAATGACGGATTGTTATTTAGTTTATAACATTTAAACAGAATCAGCTACAGAATCACAGAATAGTAATCATATTTTATAAACAACTTTTCTTTTATATACAAATATCAGAGTTAATACAATAAGTTACATTTTATACAGCGGAAAACAAATTTTATTAAGTACAAGAAAAATAATTTTCTGAAAAGCTTTAGTTGTGCTTTCCCCTCTCTCTCTAACTTCGCGGCCTGAAAATCTTCAAGCTGTAGAAATACTCGGTCTGACCCGAGCGTTTATGCAAAACACAAAAACACTCGAGTCAGGATTAATCTTTATTCAAGTAATTAAATTTGAAATGAACTGAATAAATGGTAACAGAGGTGATGAAACAAATGAACCGGTCTAATCTATTATGGACTTTACATTAACAATTTCAATTTTTTAAATTCTGTCAAACGTGTGTGGCTGTAGTACACACGTATGTTTACACACATGTGCACTGCCTTGCCGACACGTATGCAAGTGCAATCACAAAGACCACAAAGATACAATAACAAGCCAGAACAGAAACAACACAGCAGGTCAAAGGCAGAGAGCACAAGTACAGGCCGCAATGCACAACAATTTCAGCAGCCCCAAATACAACTACAAGCACAAGGCATATCAACAACCATAGAATCAACATGTATGCACAACAACCCAGCTACACAAGTAGTGCAGACCACAAGGCTGAGGTAATAGAACTCAAATACAAACCCAAGTGCTCAGTGCAGACTACACAATCAGTGCCACAACTCAATGCCAACAATATGGACTGGACAGTGCCAATTTGAACAAGTATACATGTATCAGAGGGAACTGGGAACTGTGTGCACAGGGAAAACACTACACAGTTCAAATGGAATGCAAACATGTATCAGAGGATATGTACAGTAATAGGCAGTGACCAACACAAGTGACGGTGTCAATTTGAACGAGTATACATGTATCTGAGGGAACTGGCTACAAAATTTTAAGTAAGACCAACAACAAGTTGGACTGCAACAGTCAATATGCAGACCATACCAGCAAAGAACCATAAATACAAGTAGAGAGCAAGCTACAAAATACATATGCAACATCACTACAGACTGCAACATGCACAGAGAAGTGAATGGACATGCAAACTGCCACAAACCAAAGTGCATGAACACAGGGAAGACTTAAATGAAGACTGAATACATCAGGCATGCAAAATGGAATGGATATGAAGACTGAACATATCAAAGTTTTGGAAATACAAGGTGTTCAAAATGAACACAGTAAGCTTCAGTTACAAAACTTAAGTGAAACAAGTAATGCAACAGTAGCAAGTACAACATGACAGTATAAAAGTATCACAAGTTCAAGTGCAGATGGAACAAACAAGTTTCATTTGAAACCTAAGTTTTAAACAGAGGCTAGATTAAGTGGTTTTGAGTTTAAATCAAAACTTTAGAGAAACTGAAGTTATAGACATAGAGTATTCTGGAAATAACAACACAAAAGAACCTGGAAAAGCATACAGTGATTTCCAAAGCAAAGAAAAAAAATATACAAATCAAACAGAGCTTCAGTTTTCAACTCAGTTCAAAGCAAAATGTTAATCTGGAAATCAATTCAAGTAGTAATGCACTCTCAGGAAAACAGTTTTCAAAAGAAGAAAATGGAGTGCAAGGCAAAAATGAATTTTGTTTCAAACAGCAGTTCATCCTAGAGACAAAATCCAGTAAGAATTCTTTTCAAATCATTAGTTATAAACAGAAGATTTAATCAGAGGATTCCCTACATTTGTTTTGCTTGAATAAGATTTTTTTTTTTTTTTTAACTTAAATTAATGTTTAAACAAGCATATCATGTTCAAACCTTAAATCCTAACAAGGAACTGATCAGAAGATTTGAATTCTTCTTCTATTCTTACTCTCTGTAGTTTAAAACAGAGAAGAGCAATCCAAGTAAATACAGGCACAAGTCATTTAATTCATACACACAGATCATATACTTATATATACTCATGCAAGCATCAATTATATCAGAAATTTGTCAAGCAAAATATAACTAACCACTTAAGTTATAATTAAAATGTTCATTCACCTAGCAGTTTAAAACAGAGAAGCTACTTGATGCTTACTAACATTTTAATAAATTGTTTTACACCATCACAACCTACTTCCATTTGAGCATCCCATGCTAAAGATAATCAGATAAATGGATTTACTTTTTCCCCTTTTTAACATATTATTCATATGTGCACATTTTCAAACAGAGAGACATTTTGATATTTCATTCACATGCAAACAAATTTTAAACAAGTATACTTAGTTCAATCACATGCAAAAATGGGAATGCAGACAGGAACAACATGGATGAAGTACTAACAGTACATACAAAATGGAGATGAAGACTTGAACACCCAGGAAAACAATGACCAGACCAAAGTGCAACAGCATGGATACAACTTGACATGGAAACTGAAACATATCAGATAATGCAAATTGAAACAGAAGTTTCGAGTCAAATATGAAGACCACAAGTGAAGTGAATCAACTGCAATGCAACACATACCAGGATGCAAACAATAATGACATGAAGAGTAGAACAATCAGGAGAGCAGAGACCAGACCCAAGTGCAACAGACATATAACAGAGTATACCCTTTAATTCAAGTATTGGTTTGAGAAATCAATATTTACTCTTGAATTAATGAAACTGGATGGTCTAATTTATACACACATGCAGTTGTTCTTCTATTATTAAGTTTTCAGAGAAAACATTACAGTTTCACTTATTCCTTTTATTCTTTTCCATTTTTAATAAAAATTAAAACTGTATATTTACTTTGTTTAAATCTTAACTTTAACAAAGATTTGGATCTAAGGTTATGATTTTGATCTGGATATACACTTGGAATGCTAGAACAAACAAGATCAAGCAAGACAAATTTCAACAGAAAACAAACATTCAGAAACATACATCTCACATGAAATTCCATCTCAATCATCCACTTCAATATGATTATCACAGGCATAAACTAAGCAACTAAAATTACTTAAATTTTTTTTTTTTTGTTAAAAAAAAAAATGTTATTCACAGAAAACAAGATGCAGTATTTCATTTTGCAAATGGCCAGTGAAAGGGGTATATGTAGATTCACACAAATATTTTAAGCATCCAAATCATTTTGCTTTGATTCCTTTACAAGTTTAAAACAAAATCCATCTTGTTTTACTGAAACAAAATCCATTGAAACAAAAAGAGACAAAGGGAAAAGAAAAAGGATTTTTGACAGGTTTTCCTTAAGAAAACAGTTTTCTGAACAAGATCGGAGATGATCAACAACTATTTCCTATTCTCAAGCATTTTCTAACAACAACATACACATAAAGCAGTACAAATATTCATTTAACAAAGCCAAATCCAACACATGCAGCCACAAACATAACGAGCAAAGTTTGGATATAGCATCTGCTCTCATCAATTTAATTAAAAATTATAGTATCTGTGTTTATCAATTTAAAAATACAATTTATAACATCCATTCTCATCAGTTTAATTAAAATTTAAGTAGCTTCTGTTCTTAACAGTTTAAATAAAATTAAATTCAATAGTATTTGTCCTCATCAGTTTAAATAACAAATTAACAGAGCAATTCATAGCAAAAGAACAACCAACAACCAACATGCAGTGAGCCATCTGTTCTTATTGGTCTAGAATTCAATTTTAACCGAGCAACTGAAAACCACAAACCACCAAAACAAAGCATGCAATCAAGTACTTATTGGTTCAACAGTTTAGATTAATTTATCCGAGCAACTGATAATGCATAACCCACAATTCCTAGCATGCAACCAAGGAATTCACTTCAAACAAATCTAAAAACTTGCATGAAGATTAATCGTGAGGAGAAACTCACCTTATCACGAATTGGAGCAGCCGCGAGCTACTGAAGACGAACGATTTGAAGTCAAAGCCGAAAGACGAGCCACCGTATATCATTTCCTCGCTTGATTTTTAGATTTAGGTTTCTTTTTCTTTCTTTTTTTTTTTTTTTTGATCTGCTGAAATGATGAAGGGGGTATCGGCCGCCATTTTTTTTTTACGTTATTTAGTTTAGGGTTTTCGAAATGAAGGAAAAGGGATGGGGTCTTGGATTAATACGGCAACCAAACAAGGAAACACTATGGGCCGAGATTAAATTTAAAGCCCAAAATTCCTTAAACAAATTTTCTTTTATTTTTCTTCATTTTCAATTCCAATTGGTTTTGTTATTACTTTGCTTGTTTTGTTTTGTTTAAATTATGTTATTGAAATTTCTCCAATGTAGTTACATAATATTTTTCAAAGTTTATAAATATGTTGTTTGAATTTTAACTATGTGTATTTATTTATCTATTTCGTATTGATTAAAATTTTATTCCTTTTTATTTTAAAGAAAAGAAAAATGTCATTTCAAACTAACCATCCATTTATAAATTTACATAAATAAAAATTCTTGTATCCAAATTATTTTCTTAAGTCATTAGTTTGAATTAAAAATACAAATTCAATATTCAATTTCAACTCCAAAGTCAAATATAAATTTTTCTTCAGCTTTGTATAGATTAAATTTTAAATATTTAATCACCAATTTCATTGTTATATCGGAAATTCAGTTTAAATTATCATTCAAATATTCAAAATTAATTAAATATTCACAATTTAAATTGTTCAAAATTTACGATCGTTACAATCTCCCCTCCTTAAAAGAATTTCGTCCCGAAATTACAAGTAAGGAAAAATGATTGTTAAAATTTCACTAATATTTATATTTTACTCAATTTTATCAAGTTCAACACTTATTAAAGATGAATGAATATAGGATTCATTCTATTCGTTTTATCTCGCTAGCTTTGCTAATTAACTCTTTTGTTTATTATTTTCTACAATCAAGACACAAAAAAAAATCTTTACTAAAATTTTCAACTTACAAAACCCAAATTTTAAATTTGAAACACTACATTTAAGAAATTTTACATATTATAACTTTTCCAAAGCTGTGGATTTTTCAAAACATTTCAAAAATCCTCTTCCTTAATTCATTAGGTTGGAATTTACATCACTTTAATTTCAGATAATTGATTTGCTATTTAAAGTTTGAAAATACTTGCTAACTCGAAATTTAACAAGTCTACTGTCGTTCTTAAAGACATTAGGCATACGCTGGCCAGGCGCAAGTCTAACAATCTCCAAGTACTAAATATACTTGCTTCAATTCCCAGTGAAAATACTTTTAAAAATTCTTTTAAAAATGGATATGGAAAGCACATTCCCCCATGGATCGCGGTACACACGGCGGTTACGCTACTATCCCAGTAGAATCGCTTGTGACCGTAGGCATCTCGCCCCTCGAATTTCGCTATGGTTTCTAGATTGCAGTTACTCGGCGGTTACGCCACTATCCCAGTGGAATCGCTTGTAACTGTAGGCATCTCGCCCCTCAAATTACGCTAGTCACTCCAACTAATGGAAAACAAATGGCCTATCCAACTAATGGAAGACAAAGGGCCAATCCAACTAATGGAAATATAAATGGTCATCCAACTAATGGAAATACTACGTAGCTACGATTTTTTAAATGGATACTCATCTCGAGTTCCATCACCATCACACAGTCACACAGTATAAATGGAAGGTACCTTTCCATATCCTCAATTTTGGAAAACATAATATTATACATACATATATAATATTTCACTTCACATTTAGTACATATCATACTCATGTACTTACATAAGTTTTCCACAACAATTACTTTTCCAAACTAATTGGTTTTCGAATTAATCGTATTCACACATATACGTTATGAAAACCACAACATTTCATACCCATAACAAATAGAGGTTTCACAAATTTCCATTTCATTATCCATTTAAAATTTTCCTCTAAGCCGATTTGGAATTTTAAGGTTATATCAAACCTAATACACATTCACAATCCAATTTATTATCGACTTCACACACTCGATTTGGATTTCACGCTACATCGTCAATTCTCAACACATAATTGATGTCTATCGATATATAACCTCTGAGCTCGTACGTCTCAGAGAAGGGTGTTAAGCTAAGAGAATAAATTCCCCGCCACCAACAGATATATATTTAATAGAAATCAACTGATATGTCGTCAATTCACGACGTTAGACATACAATCCAAATCATCCATTTAAAATTCAAAGTTCAACTTACTTTGTTTTGGGTGACAAAGTTAAACTCAATTTAACTCAAAATTCAATCACTTTGAAAATTTCCAAATTGAACTAATTGTTCAAATTTCCCAAAAATAATATCTTTACAAGATATAAAAAATTTCACACTTAGCCATTTGAAACAAATTCAAATCATTTTGCACCTTTTAATCTTTGAAAACAAATTTCAAAGCAATTTCCTTAAATGGAAACATTTCCAAATATTTATCCATTTTAAACTTCAAATGGTTCACTTAAATTAATCAAATAAATCCTTACCGATTTATTTTAAACTTACGTTCCAAATCCGTAAATTTATTTCCACATTTCAAAAATAAATCAACATTTATTTTTAACAAATTCCCCTTTTCTTTTATAAATTCCATAGTGAATTTACATTTCCAAAG
Organism: Allium cepa; assembly: GCA_030765085.1. Taxonomy (NCBI): domain Eukaryota; kingdom Viridiplantae; phylum Streptophyta; class Magnoliopsida; order Asparagales; family Amaryllidaceae; genus Allium; species Allium cepa. Next base: position 80,684,756 of record CM060928.1, on the reverse strand, counting down.
TATCTATGAATATACGATTTCAAATCGATTTCACAAATTCATTTTCAATTTATCTTCAAAAGATAAAATTTCAAACCATTCATTTCATATAGGAAAACATACCCATACTTATTCAATAATAAGTAATTTACAAATCCACTTATTTTCAACACTTTGAAAATATTCAATATACTTCAAACCAAAATCAAGTATATATTCATTCTTAAAAAACCATTCTTTTAAACACATTTTATTTGAGTCAAAACGAATGTTGCGCAAAACATCGTTACGACGACTCAAAACCACTAGTATAAGGATTCAAATTTAAAAATAGATATGTAAATCCCAATACTAAACAAAATCATTTCCCTTTTGAAATTATTTACTATAACAACAAATGTTATAATCTACCATTTCCATTTTCCACTCGAAAACGTCTATTTCAACAACAAGTGTTGAAATCTATGCTTTCGATTCTTAACACATTTCAAAATGAATTATCTTCATTTACATAATGTTTCTTCCCAAAAACATTCCCATTTAAGTTTTCAACTTCAACTTAATTCATGGTTTGAATTCCACATACACTTCAAAAATATTGGTTTTAAACCGATTTCAAATTCCCAATACTAAGTTTTCCACCCAACTTAATTCCATGCCCGTTCAAATTCAAATGCATCATTGAATCTATTTAAATCTATTTCGAATTTTCATTAGATTCATATCTCTTTTGATATTTTATTCACCGTTCAAAAACCATAGATATAATTCCTTTAATAAGTTACAACAATTTACTTATCAAAATAAGTCGTTTGCGGATTTTACAAACATCTCTAGAAATTCCATTTCTATTTATAAAACTTCGTTTTATAATCTCCTTTATTAATTTGATTCAATTCAGCTCATATAACTTAGTTATATACCCAAAATTTCATATTATAAGTTAAATACTTATATCCCGTTGATTTACTAAATCGTTCTTCACAACATTTGAAATCAATTTCAAAAGAATTCAGAATCAAATTCTCAAGTTATAGTTCAATAACCCATTTGATTATAAATCAAATTGACATATCATTCTATTTCCCAATTACTACTTGGAGATATTCTAAATATTTGATTTAAACCAATTTAAACCAATTCATTAATTCAATTAACTCATATTTTCAGTTTCCATAAATCTCAACAATTTGATAATGAGTTTCCGAACGATCGAAACTCAAATCTAACGAGACCTCACCGAAGAGAACTATCGCAAACTCACATTTAGAGAGCTACAAAAGAGAGGGGAATTTTCAAAAATAATTCTAATTTCAAATTACCTTTTATTTTTAAAGAAAACAATTTTAAACTTCTTTAGATTTGAAAACACTTCCTTTAAAGTGATTCTAGTAACTATTCATATTAAATGCCATAAACTAAGCTTTGTGTAAACCAAAGCTCTGATACCACTTTGTAACGACCCGCCGCCTTGACCGCCTCTAGTCGGTAATTAAACCAACTAGAAACGTTCAAAATGACGGATTGTTATTTAGTTTATAACATTTAAACAGAATCAGCTACAGAATCACAGAATAGTAATCATATTTTATAAACAACTTTTCTTTTATATACAAATATCAGAGTTAATACAATAAGTTACATTTTATACAGCGGAAAACAAATTTTATTAAGTACAAGAAAAATAATTTTCTGAAAAGCTTTAGTTGTGCTTTCCCCTCTCTCTCTAACTTCGCGGCCTGAAAATCTTCAAGCTGTAGAAATACTCGGTCTGACCCGAGCGTTTATGCAAAACACAAAAACACTCGAGTCAGGATTAATCTTTATTCAAGTAATTAAATTTGAAATGAACTGAATAAATGGTAACAGAGGTGATGAAACAAATGAACCGGTCTAATCTATTATGGACTTTACATTAACAATTTCAATTTTTTAAATTCTGTCAAACGTGTGTGGCTGTAGTACACACGTATGTTTACACACATGTGCACTGCCTTGCCGACACGTATGCAAGTGCAATCACAAAGACCACAAAGATACAATAACAAGCCAGAACAGAAACAACACAGCAGGTCAAAGGCAGAGAGCACAAGTACAGGCCGCAATGCACAACAATTTCAGCAGCCCCAAATACAACTACAAGCACAAGGCATATCAACAACCATAGAATCAACATGTATGCACAACAACCCAGCTACACAAGTAGTGCAGACCACAAGGCTGAGGTAATAGAACTCAAATACAAACCCAAGTGCTCAGTGCAGACTACACAATCAGTGCCACAACTCAATGCCAACAATATGGACTGGACAGTGCCAATTTGAACAAGTATACATGTATCAGAGGGAACTGGGAACTGTGTGCACAGGGAAAACACTACACAGTTCAAATGGAATGCAAACATGTATCAGAGGATATGTACAGTAATAGGCGGTGACCAACACAAGTGACGGTGTCAATTTGAACGAGTATACATGTATCTGAGGGAACTGGCTACAAAATTTTAAGTAAGACCAACAACAAGTTGGACTGCAACAGTCAATATGCAGACCATACCAGCAAAGAACCATAAATACAAGTAGAGAGCAAGCTACAAAATACATATGCAACATCACTACAGACTGCAACATGCACAGAGAAGTGAATGGACATGCAAACTGCCACAAACCAAAGTGCATGAACACAGGGAAGACTTAAATGAAGACTGAATACATCAGGCATGCAAAATGGAATGGATATGAAGACTGAACATATCAAAGTTTTGGAAATACAAGGTGTTCAAAATGAACACAGTAAGCTTCAGTTACAAAACTTAAGTGAAACAAGTAATGCAACAGTAGCAAGTACAACATGACAGTATAAAAGTATCACAAGTTCAAGTGCAGATGGAACAAACAAGTTTCATTTGAAACCTAAGTTTTAAACAGAGGCTAGATTAAGTGGTTTTGAGTTTAAATCAAAACTTTAGAGAAACTGAAGTTATAGACATAGAGTATTCTGGAAATAACAACACAAAAGAACCTGGAAAAGCATACAGTGATTTCCAAAGCAAAGAAAAAAAATATACAAATCAAACAGAGCTTCAGTTTTCAACTCAGTTCAAAGCAAAATGTTAATCTGGAAATCAATTCAAGTAGTAATGCACTCTCAGGAAAACAGTTTTCAAAAGAAGAAAATGGAGTGCAAGGCAAAAATGAATTTTGTTTCAAACAGCAGTTCATCCTAGAGACAAAATCCAGTAAGAATTCTTTTCAAATCATTAGTTATAAACAGAAGATTTAATCAGAGGATTCCCTACATTTGTTTTGCTTGAATAAGATTTTTTTTTTTTTTTTAACTTAAATTAATGTTTAAACAAGCATATCATGTTCAAACCTTAAATCCTAACAAGGAACTGATCAGAAGATTTGAATTCTTCTTCTATTCTTACTCTCTGTAGTTTAAAACAGAGAAGAGCAATCCAAGTAAATACAGGCACAAGTCATTTAATTCATACACACAGATCATATACTTATATATACTCATGCAAGCATCAATTATATCAGAAATTTGTCAAGCAAAATATAACTAACCACTTAAGTTATAATTAAAATGTTCATTCACCTAGCAGTTTAAAACAGAGAAGCTACTTGATGCTTACTAACATTTTAATAAATTGTTTTACACCATCACAACCTACTTCCATTTGAGCATCCCATGCTAAAGATAATCAGATAAATGGATTTACTTTTTCCCCTTTTTAACATATTATTCATATGTGCACATTTTCAAACAGAGAGACATTTTGATATTTCATTCACATGCAAACAAATTTTAAACAAGTATACTTAGTTCAATCACATGCAAAAATGGGAATGCAGACAGGAACAACATGGATGAAGTACTAACAGTACATACAAAATGGAGATGAAGACTTGAACACCCAGGAAAACAATGACCAGACCAAAGTGCAACAGCATGGATACAACTTGACATGGAAACTGAAACATATCAGATAATGCAAATTGAAACAGAAGTTTCGAGTCAAATATGAAGACCACAAGTGAAGTGAATCAACTGCAATGCAACACATACCAGGATGCAAACAATAATGACATGAAGAGTAGAACAATCAGGAGAGCAGAGACCAGACCCAAGTGCAACAGACATATAACAGAGTATACCCTTTAATTCAAGTATTGGTTTGAGAAATCAATATTTACTCTTGAATTAATGAAACTGGATGGTCTAATTTATACACACATGCAGTTGTTCTTCTATTATTAAGTTTTCAGAGAAAACATTACAGTTTCACTTATTCCTTTTATTCTTTTCCATTTTTAATAAAAATTAAAACTGTATATTTACTTTGTTTAAATCTTAACTTTAACAAAGATTTGGATCTAAGGTTATGATTTTGATCTGGATATACACTTGGAATGCTAGAACAAACAAGATCAAGCAAGACAAATTTCAACAGAAAACAAACATTCAGAAACATACATCTCACATGAAATTCCATCTCAATCATCCACTTCAATATGATTATCACAGGCATAAACTAAGCAACTAAAATTACTTAAATTTTTTTTTTTTTGTTAAAAAAAAAATGTTATTCACAGAAAACAAGATGCAGTATTTCATTTTGCAAATGGCCAGTGAAAGGGGTATATGTAGATTCACACAAATATTTTAAGCATCCAAATCATTTTGCTTTGATTCCTTTACAAGTTTAAAACAAAATCCATCTTGTTTTACTGAAACAAAATCCATTGAAACAAAAAGAGACAAAGGGAAAAGAAAAAGGATTTTTGACAGGTTTTCCTTAAGAAAACAGTTTTCTGAACAAGATCGGAGATGATCAACAACTATTTCCTATTCTCAAGCATTTTCTAACAACAACATACACATAAAGCAGTACAAATATTCATTTAACAAAGCCAAATCCAACACATGCAGCCACAAACATAACGAGCAAAGTTTGGATATAGCATCTGCTCTCATCAATTTAATTAAAAATTATAGTATCTGTGTTTATCAATTTAAAAATACAATTTATAACATCCATTCTCATCAGTTTAATTAAAATTTAAGTAGCTTCTGTTCTTAACAGTTTAAATAAAATTAAATTCAATAGTATTTGTCCTCATCAGTTTAAATAACAAATTAACAGAGCAATTCATAGCAAAAGAACAACCAACAACCAACATGCAGTGAGCCATCTGTTCTTATTGGTCTAGAATTCAATTTTAACCGAGCAACTGAAAACCACAAACCACCAAAACAAAGCATGCAATCAAGTACTTATTGGTTCAACAGTTTAGATTAATTTATCCGAGCAACTGATAATGCATAACCCACAATTCCTAGCATGCAACCAAGGAATTCACTTCAAACAAATCTAAAAACTTGCATGAAGATTAATCGTGAGGAGAAACTCACCTTATCACGAATTGGAGCAGCCGCGAGCTACTGAAGACGAACGATTTGAAGTCAAAGCCGAAAGACGAGCCACCGTATATCATTTCCTCGCTTGATTTTTAGATTTAGGTTTCTTTTTCTTTCTTTTTTTTTTTTTTTTGATCTGCTGAAATGATGAAGGGGGTATCGGCCGCCATTTTTTTTTTACGTTATTTAGTTTAGGGTTTTCGAAATGAAGGAAAAGGGATGGGGTCTTGGATTAATACGGCAACCAAACAAGGAAACACTATGGGCCGAGATTAAATTTAAAGCCCAAAATTCCTTAAACAAATTTTCTTTTATTTTTCTTCATTTTCAATTCCAATTGGTTTTGTTATTACTTTGCTTGTTTTGTTTTGTTTAAATTATGTTATTGAAATTTCTCCAATGTAGTTACATAATATTTTTCAAAGTTTATAAATATGTTGTTTGAATTTTAACTATGTGTATTTATTTATCTATTTCGTATTGATTAAAATTTTATTCCTTTTTATTTTAAAGAAAAGAAAAATGTCATTTCAAACTAACCATCCATTTATAAATTTACATAAATAAAAATTCTTGTATCCAAATTATTTTCTTAAGTCATTAGTTTGAATTAAAAATACAAATTCAATATTCAATTTCAACTCCAAAGTCAAATATAAATTTTTCTTCAGCTTTGTATAGATTAAATTTTAAATATTTAATCACCAATTTCATTGTTATATCGGAAATTCAGTTTAAATTATCATTCAAATATTCAAAATTAATTAAATATTCACAATTTAAATTGTTCAAAATTTACGATCGTTACAATCATGGTTATTGTGGATAGACTGACCAAGTCCGCTCATTTCATTCCGGTCAAGTCTGCTCGTTCTGCTTCTAGCTTATATAAGATCTACATGATAGAGAATGTTCGTCTCCATGGTGTTCCTCTCACTATTGTTTGTGATGGTGATCCTATCTTTACCAGTCAGTTTTGGAAAGCTTTTCATAAATCTCCAGGTACTCATCTAAATCTGAGCGCTGCTTACCATCCATAGACCGACGGTCAAACAGAAAGAGTGAATCGGATTCTCTAGGATCTTCTTCGTGCTTGTGTGCTTGATTATGGAGGATCTTGAGAAGATCATCTTCATCTTGTCGAATTAACCTACAATAATAGCTATCAAGTATAATCTTATCTTTTGTTTTCAGTCTATCTTTAATCCCTTTATCTAGCTCATTCCATGTTTGCATTCAGGCCAGTATCAAAATGTCGCCGTATGCTGCTCTATACGGACGACCTTGTAGATCCCCATTGTTCGTCGACGGAAATTCTATCGGTTTAGAAAACCATCGAACGAATTTAAATCAAAAAATAACCGCAAGCGCACGGTGTACGAGTGTAGCACATAGCGAATACGGGTCGATCCGCAGGGAATTGATGATTTTAAAATTCTATTCAATCAAATTAAACCAAAGTTGAAGAGAATGTTAAGCTAGAAAATTAGAAAATTAACTAACAAACAAAAAGAAAAGAAATGCAAATATGGGAGTTAAATGACAATTTAGAGAATAAATCCACTCTCTAGATCATGTTGTTCAACACATGAAATCATGATCTCTCTTTTATGGTCATTAGTGTTTTAATTGATGTGTTTATTATAAGTATGACATATTTGAGCGATTGATTAGCCAACATAAGCCATCAAACTATAACACACCCCTTAAAACACTTACTAACTTTCATTGAAACTTGACAAAGAAAATGAGAATGAAATCTATTTTAATTATGGTCTATTAACTATTGATTAGAAATGTAGACCATCAATTTTAATTTCAAATCACTTTCGTTTGCCATAATCATATTTTGATGAAGAGGCAATTAGTGTTAGTGATTGTTTAAGCATAGCCTATTTGGTGTCAACAATATAGGCTATCAAATTCAAGAAAAAACAACATCATTAAACCACTTCATTGATCATTCGTTAAGTACAAAAGAGAGCATGAATTAACATATAGTTGAAGCTACATAATTAGAGATCTTCATTACCCCCTAAATTGAAGGGGTTTAGCCTCTCAAATTTGTCATTTGCTTAACAAATGTAGCTTGCAACATGAAAAGAAAAAGAAAGAAAAATGAAAGCAAATGAAAAGAAAACTATTCTACTTGCATAAAAGTAAATCTACACTACTAGCATGAAAGAAAATGAACATGCAAGTAAAAGAAAACACTAATTAACATTGCATAAAAAGAAAAGAAAATTGCATAAAATAAAAATGGCTAAGTAGCCATGAAAAGAGAAAGAGAGCTTTCTTTTATTTGATCTAAACTAAACTAAAGAGAAGGGGGCCTAAAAGAGACTAAGAGAAGAGGGAGAGGGTACATGAAACATATGGGTATTTATACATGTATGAAACCCTAATTCATATTTTTGGGGAATGCCCAAAATGCCCCTTAGGAAGTGTGGAGGCCAAGTAATCATTAACATGTCATAATCCCCCATTAAGTGCACATGAATCCATTAACTCCAAAAGCATGTGCATTAGCCTTTAATTTGTACATTAAGGTAGGTGGGTAGGTGGGGTCCTCCATGTTCTTCACTTTGAATTATTTCCATCTTCATTCCTTTGTATTAATTTTGTGCATGCATATCTTTATGAAACCACTTCTATTTGAGATCAAATTACTACAAAAATATATACATGTTTTCAATTAATTTTTCTCAAATTAATATACGCACAAAAATGACCATTTTGCCCTTGGATGAAGATGAATATGTGACAATTTCAAATAATATGAGTTTTGATTTAAACAAGTTAAAATACCCAATATGATCATTTATTTAATTTAAAAAGAATAAATATGATGATAAAAATGTGCACATTTTACGTGCACATCAAATACCCCCACACTTATCTTTTTATTCGTCCTCGAATAAAGGGAAACTAAGATAAATCCGTTTTCGTAGGAAGCATGATTGCATTAAGCATATGCAACAAGCCGTTAAACCTCTGGGTGTCCCTAATAGGACGAGTGTTGTCTCGTGAGGGTTTTCAGCGGATACTACCCGCAAAATCCAAATGCATGATGAAAATATTTACAAAATGCAAGATTTATTTACAAAGAGTTGAATGCAAAATTTTGAAAATATTTACAAATGAAGGATTTATTTTTAAATTGACATGAACAAGTTAAATATAGGTTTTGGTTATTATCTTGAAAATTTATGTCATTTACTCGTCAAAATTTCAAACAAAAATCAAGTTATCATAACAAATAGACAATAGTTTAACTTGCTGTTTCGGTTGATAACAGAGTGTAATTATAGAATGGATCCTTAGTTGATTATCAAAGTTTATCAAAGTGGTATTTTCATTTCTTTTCAATAACAAATCAAATCAAATAAGTAAAAATAGTGCTAGGATTTCAATTGCTTGCTCTCTCATTTTTTGGAAGAAAAATTACACACCTAGCTCAGGTAAACTGAGGCCAGATTTACCACCCATGCACTGCCTTTCGGGCTTATGTGAGGGGAGTACAAAGCATGGCGAGTGTACACACTTTCATGCATACACCTATCGACCGTAGGTGGTTTTTATTAAGTCTTTTTTTTTAACATGTGTTCCATACATGCATAACCGTGAGGACTTTTAAATGAGTATGAAAGCACATAATCAAAGATTCCAAGTAATTCACCAATGCATAACCGTGAGGACTTTTAAATGAGAGTGAATACTTGGATGTTATTATTATTATTATTTTTAAGAGAGAGAGAGCGCTTTGCAAAATCATCTTAGCACCATTTAACTAAGAAGACAAAAAAAATGTTATATCCTTTACTTTAAATCAACCACTTTTTAAAACAAAGATTTTCAATTAGGATATACTCCATAATTAACACGTACGAATCTTCCTATATACTAGTTAAACCATTATTATTTGTAATCAAATTTCATTTTTATTTTTGTTTAGACAAATAAATTTCCAAAAATTTCAGTTTAATAAACCAAAGCCATATATGTATCTTATAGTGTTTCTTTTAAAAATAAATCAAAAGAAAATTTGTTTTTGGGATTTTTTTTTATTTTTTTTTGTTTTTGTGATTTTAAAGCAAAAATAAACCATGAAAAAAAATGAAGATGAGTCTCCCCCCCACACTTGATTTTGACTGTGTCCCCATAGTCAACCCAAGTGAAAGGGATGTTTATTATTATTTACATGAAAACGAACGGTATTTACACGAGATCAGAAAGTATATTGTCAAAAAGTAAATGAAACGGTCTTCCAAAAACCGATTCATTTGTCTCGTCGAGTATTCGAGACACAGCTTAAGCTCGAAAAACCAAATCGTAGAAGATTTTGAAGTTGATTGTCGATTTGGAAAAACGAATTCTGTTTTATTAAAAATGGGACAAGTTGTTTTATTTTCAATGATTTTCGAGGTTGATAAAACAATTGCTTGAAATTTATTTTCACCAAATTCAAGTTTATCATCAATTTCATAATTATTGAATTCAAAATCAAAGTGGTGATTTAAATCTTTCCCGTCGGAATTTAACAACTCATCATCCAAAAGTCCAAAAAATTCATATTCATTAAATTCGTCTTCATTTGTTGGATTATCAACAACTTCATTACGTATCTCAAGTTCAAAATCCAAAGTTGTTGTATTCAAATTTTCGAAATCAAGAAAAGAAAGATCGAATTTTACATTTGGTTGCATACCCACAAAATAATTGAAATCCAACTTAATTACATTGTTTTCAACAAATTCATTAAGATCGTCATTATCAAATTCAAAAGTTGTTATTTGAAAATCGTCGATGTGGGTAGAAGGTGGATTATCACTTGACTCATCACACGTTGAGATTTGATTTTGTTGTTCACATTATTTCATATAAGTTTCAAACAACAAATCCGTGTGATCATCGTAAATTTCATTCATTTGTTCAACAAAATCCAATTTGTAGTTATTAAATTGAGAATTTTCGATTTTGATTTGTTGAGAATAAAAATTTTCACTCGTAACATGGTTAACATTATTCCCATTGCCAAATTCATTTGAAAAGTTGTTTCCATTTTCATGTTGAGTTTGAAGTTCATTTTGGAGTTCGAAATTAAATTGGCATGGGTTATAATCGTAATCGTTTGAATTTTAAATTGAATTCAAATTTTGAAATCCTTGACTCGAGTTATTACACAAATAAGAATTACATAAATCATTTATCTCTTGATTTTGTCGTGTAGAAAGTTCGAGTAAAGATGAAATCATTTCAATGCTATTTTCAAGAATCGAAGGTTGGTCATCGTTTTGAAAATTTTGTTGTTCGAAATTTGAATTATTTACACAACAGTTGTTGTTAAAATATCCATATGAATTTGGACTGAAATCGTATGGATTATATTGATTTTCACAACTATTGTAAAATTCAAGTGAATATGGAAATTCAGACATTTTAAAGAATGTTTTTTGGTTTTTTTTTATAAACGGAAAATATTTACAAAGAAAATTTATTTTTAAAAAGGAAAATCGATTTTTGTTTTGTTTTTATTTTTCAATTTTTTTGTTGAATTTTGGTTTTTAAAATTTTTTTTGGATTTTTTTGAAATTTCAATGAAAAGGATTTAAAAATGTCAAAGAAAAAGGAATATTTACAATTTTTTTAGTTTTGGATTTTGATTTTTTTTGTTTTTTTTTTAAATATGCATGAACTAATGCAACTACATGAATGCAAGGGTTAATTACAAATGATTTATTCTAAGTTAACACAAAATTGTATAGTCACACACTGTCTTAAATCAACAAAAATATTTCTCAGCCAGGTAACGGGCAGGGGTTATCGGTGCACCACGAATCACCGTAGCAATGCAGCCGAAGGTTTAAGTACCTTCAGAGGAACAACCACTATAATATTTACGAATCACCGTAATATTTATAAATGGTTATTACTCTGCCGTAGCCTAGACACCAAGAAATTAAATTGTTCAAAGAAGACAACTTTCAATATACAATTAAGTGAGTTATTATTTAATCAAATTCTAAGATGAAATGCAAAGCTGAAATAAAACGTGTATTAACAATGCAACTAGAATGATTTTTTTTTTTGCTTTTGATTTTGAATTTTGTTTGAATTTTGTTTGTCTTAAAATGCAAGCAAACAACAATGCAAGACAACTGAAACATAAAATTTTATAAGCAAGCAAGCAGTTATTTTTTTTTCGGCAAGCACTTCAAATCAAGCAATTTATTTAACAAGCACTTCTGCTCTTTCTGTAATTTTGCTTTGGCAACCTGAAATAAAGCAAGATATATACAACTTTTTTTTTGAAAGGAAACTTAAAAGTGGGGTTTTACTTAAAAAAAAAATTAAATGAAAGAACTAACTAAAACAAAGGAAAAAAATCAAAACAAACGAAATCGAAAGAAACAAAACATAGAAATTCTTATTAGTTACCCAAACTCGAAAGACAAAACTTTATTTTATTTGGAAAGATATTAACAAAAATCCCCCTTTTTTTAATAAAACACAACTAAACAAAAGCAAACTCTTTCCCTCTTTTTTTTTAACTATATGCAAAGTTTTTTTTTAAAAAAAAAAGAAAAAGAAAAAAAAAGAAAATACAAACTAAAAAAAACCAAACACAGGAATTTTTTATAAAACACTAGGGCCCGGCCCAACAAAATCCACTACCAAAGTAAAAATAAAACTCCGACCAAAATTCTTCCCAACACAAATCGACTTTCCCCCAGAACAAGTCAAATTTCTCAAATCAAATCGAATTTCCCAAAATAAAACACAGACCGCTTCTCCAAACAAAATTTCTCTCGGTCCCAAAATCAAATGTTTAAGTTGAGGCGATTGCAGATGCCTGCGATGAGAATGGCAGAGGGGGTAGGTGATGGCAAAGCGGTGGCGTTTCGGTGAGGGTTGAGTTCTTCGATGCAATTTGTTGGCTGAGGTTGGTCGCGTTGGTGATGGGGTGGTCAGTTGGTGATTTTTTTGGTTTTGTCTGTGTGCTGAGGTGGTTCGTAGCTGTCAATTGGTAATTCAATCAATTGGTGAACGACAGAGGTGGTTGTGCTTGGTCGATGGTTCTGTAGGTAGCGATATTGGGTATGAGGAGTGTTGCAGTTGAAGTTGCGAGTTGTTTGGGTGGGTGGCGACTGCAGTTGAGGGCGAAGTGGTTGGCAACAGGGAAGATGGTTGTTGAATTGGCTGATGCGATAGGGGGAGGAAGCAGTGAGTGGACTTGCATGTTTGAAAGTGCTGGCAAATGAGGAATTTTATTGCAAAGTTATTGAATTGGAAGATGATGTTGTTGAGGTTTGCAGGCTGTGGGTTGTGGTTAGGCAGATTGGATGATTGGTAGTATGGCAGTATATAGAAGGAGATGCTGGGTTGAATGTCAGAACTGTGGGTAGTGAGACAGGGGTGTTTTGAAGTGGTTGTGGGTGGTTTGTGCAACTAGCAGGGGAAGTTGTATTGTAGAGGGAGATGTTTTGTGATGTTTGTTTGGTTGTTGAAAGAGAAGTGAGTAGGGGATTTGGTGAATGCAGCAGTTTTGATCAGAGATGATGGGAGGGGTTGTGGTTGTAGTGAATTGTCGAAATGTTGTAAGGTATGTATGGAGTGGATAGTTTGTGGTGGCACTGCAATGTATGGTGATAGCAGTTGCTCAATCAGTTTGAAGGGGATGTTGTTTTGAGTGTGGATGGCCGTTAGGTGATCAGTGATGGATGGAAATCGTAAACAGAGAAATGAAGGAGAAATGTTGTGATATGAGGAAATGTTATGTATTTGAACTGGTGTTGCAAGGGTTTATGATTTGATATGATGATATGTGGCAGCTTTGTGGAGTTTGATGGAGGTTGTGATGAGTGAAAATGGAAGAGTTGTATGTTTGTGGGTAGTGAGATGCAACAGTGAATGGTATGTGGTAGTTTTGGTGGAGGAGCAGTGACAGTTTTGATGATACGCACACAGAAAGTTGTGCAGTAACAGTGACAAAGAGGGGGAAACGCACAAAACAGTTTTTTTGGCAATCAAGTTTGTAAAAGAAATCGAATTGTAAATTGAAAAACAAATTTTAATTGAAATGTAAATTGAAAAAATGCAATGAATTTTTTTTTAAATTGTGTTTGTGTATTTTCTTTTTGAATATGCAAATGAAAAGAAAAGAAGAAAATCAAGCACATAACAAAATGCACAAAAGAATCGCACAAGCACACATAATTTTTTTTTAAACACACACAAAATAAAATCAAATGAAAATAATTCGAATAATAGAAAATCAAAATCAAAATCAAAACAACTCCCCGGCAACGACGCCAAAAACTTGTTCGTCGACGGAAATTCTATCGGTTTAGAAAACCGTCGAACGAATTTAAATTAAAAAATAACCGCAAGCGCACGGTGTACGAGTGTAGCACGTAGCGAATACAGGTCGATCCGTAGGGAATTGATGATTTTAAAATTCTATTCAATCAAATTAAACCAAAGTTGAAGAGAATGTTAAGCTAGAAAATCAGAAAATTATCTAACTAACAAAAAGAAAAGAAACGCAAATATGAGAGTTAAATTACAATTTAGAGAATAAATCCACTCTCTAGATCATGTAGTTCAACACATGAAATCATGATCTCTCTTTTATGCTCATTAGTGTTCTAATTGATGTGTTTATTATAAGTATGACATATTTGAGCTATTGATTAGCCAACATAAGCCATCAAACTATAAAACACCCCTTAAAACACTTACTAACTTTCATGAAACTTGACAAAGAAAATGAGAATGAAATCTATTTTAAGTATGGTCTATTAACTATTGATTAGAAACATAGACCATCAAATTTTAATTTCAAATCACTTTCTTTTGCCATAATCATATTTTGATGAAGAGGCAATTAGTGTTAGTGATTGTTTAAACATAGCCTATTTGGTGTCGACAATATAGGCTATCAAATTCAAGAAAAAACAACATCATTAAACCACTTCATTGATCATTCGTTAAGTACAAAAGAGAGCATGAATTAACATATAGTTGAAGCTACATAATTAGAGATCTTCATTACCCCCTAAATTGAAGGGGTTTAGCCTCTCAAATTTGTCATTTGCTTAACAAATGTAGCTTGTAACATGAAAAGAAAAAGAAAGAAAAATGAAAGCAAATGAAAAGAAAACTATTCTACTTGCATAAAAGTAAATCTACACTATTAGCATGAAAGAAAATGAACATGCAAGTAAAAGAAAACACTAATTAACATTGCATAAAAAGAAAAGAAAATTACATAAAATAAAAATGGCTAAGTAGCCATGAAAAGAGAAAGAGAGCTTTCTTTTATTTGATCTAAACTAAACTAAAGAGAAGGGGGCCTAAGAGAGACTAAGAGAAGAGGGAGAGGGTACATGAAACATATGGGTATTTATACATGTATGAAACCCTAATTCATATTTTTGGGGAATGCCCAAAATGCCCCTTAGGAAGTGTGGAGGCCAAGTAATCATTAACATGTCATAATCCCCCATTAAGTGCACATGAAGCCATTAACTCCAAAAGCATGTGCATTAGCCTTTAATTTGTACATTAAGGTAGGTGGGTGGGTAGGGTCCTCCATGTTCTTCACTTTGAATTATTTCCATCTTCATTCCTTTGTAATAATTTTGTGCATGCATATCTTCATGAAACCACTTCTATTTGAGATCAAATTCCTACAAAAATATATACAAATTTTCAGTTAATTTTTCTCAAATTAATATACGCACAAAAATGACCGTTTTGCCCTTGGATGAAGATGAATATGTGATAATTTCAAATAATATGAATTTTGGTTTAAACAAGTTAAAATACCCAATATGATCATTTATTTAATTTAAAAAGAATAAATATGATGATAAAAATGTGCACATTTACGTGCACATCATCCATCTTGCGGGATTGAATCCGGTAATCGTTTGGTTCTTGGTCCTGATGTGATTTTGGAAGCTTCTAATAGAGTTGAGGAGATTAAGAGGAGGTTGAGAGCTGCTCAGGATAGGTAAAAGAAGTATGCTGATAGGCGTAGGCGGAATTTGGAGTTTGCTGTTGGTGATCAAGTTTTTCTTAAGGTCTCTCCCTTGAGGAATGTGATTCGCTTTGGTCGTAGAGGGAAGCTCTCTCCTAGGTTCATTGGTCCTTTCTGCATATTGGAAAGAGTTGGTTCTTTGACTTATCGCTTGGATTTGCCCGAGAAGCTTTCTGGAGTGCATGATGTATTCCATGTCTCGCATCTTCGCAGATATCTTCATGATCCATCTCTTATTGTCCACCCTTCTGCTCTTGATAGTTTGGATCTTGAGCCTAATCTGACTGTCGGGAGGAAGCCACTTCGAATTGTCGACAGAGGTACGAAGCAGCTTAGAAGGAAATCTGTTAATCTGGTCAAAGTACAGTGGAGTACTGATGATTGAGGTTGTACCTGGAAGACGGAGGAGAGCATTCGTACTTCGAATCCAGAATTGTTCTTTTCAGGTACTATTCTGTTTTTCTATCTTGTTTCCCTTTTTTTTCCTTGCCCATTCTTTTCGAGGACGAAAAGATTGAGTGGGGAGAGTATAACAACCCTAGATTTTTGAATATATTTTTAAATTTGACTTTATTTCATTTCGAAATTATTTTAAATTTATTTTTATTTAAAGATTTGATTTTAAATATTTTTAAAGTGATGATAAAAAATTTCCAAAATATATTGTATTTATTTTCAATTTTTATAACCTAGTTTCTATTTTGAAGCTATTTTCTTAATTTATTAATATTTATTTAAAATTTATTTATTTACTTTTATTCATCCATTTTTTTGTTTTATCTTATTTATATTCATTTTCGTATGTATTTAAAAATGCAAAAAGAATTAGGAAATCTGAAGAGTTTTTGACCTTTTATATGCCTTGTATTTTCGCCTTCACTTTGCCTATTCAATTCCAAATAACACTTCCATTCAATTTCCGTCTATATCATCTTCTTTCAGCCGATTACTCCCTCATTTTCTCATGCAAAAAAAATAGTTTCTCATCTCAAAATTTTCGGCCTCCATCCTGAGAAAAACTTTGGTAAATATTTCATTCATTCTTTTACTCTTTCTCCTTGTTTTATGTGTTGATTTTACACTTGCTTTCACTATGATGCACGGCCTCTAGCCTCCACCATCACCACCACCTCCATCACAACTTTGTCCAGCTGCAATCACCTACATCTCCTCTGACCCAACTGGCCGTGGCCATCTTTGATGAAGCTACAAAAATTTTTTTAGCAAACACTACCTACATATGCTAACTGAGCTACCCTATGGCCATCTCCACCTCATACAACCCCTTGGCCAATCTTTGCACCACTTTCTCCAGCCCATACCTGAAGCAAAACCTCTACCACATCATCTCCTGACCCTACCAGGCCTGGCCGTGCCTAGACATGCCTATGGCCGACACTTAGGTTGCATAGAAATTCATTTCGTTGCCTTGACTTGTGTTGTGCATGCATAACCACTTCTACTGATATATATGAAAATGTTATGAAATTGGTATATTGAATTTAGTAAATGAATAATTAAAAATTGATATTTAATTGTGAAATCGCGCTTTATAAAATCATAAATTAAAAGGGTATTTAAAATGATCACTATAAAAGTGTGAGAATATGATTTTATAAGTTATAATGGTTTAAATTAAAATTTAGTTATTTATGAAATTATATTGAATATTTGGAATTTAATTAATTGCATTTTTGAAATGCTATTATTTCTAAGGTAAAGGATATTACAGCATTTTGTAAATGTTGTACTTGATATAAAGAAATAAATGGCTAGAATTTAACTAAAAGCAATTACAGCACTTTATAAGTGCTATAGTTGCAGAATTTAACTAGGATTTATTTGAAACTAAATTAAACCTAATACAGCATTTAAATGATGTCTTTGCTATATTGAACTATTTTAAAACATAACTTTGCGTAGCATCTTCTAAGTGCTGCGAAAGTTGAATTTTTGTAGTTTTAATAAATTTAAATGAATAAATAGACCGTGAAAAGATTAAATTTTTGAGAATTAAATATTTGAATTTTATATATAATGACTTCATTTTAAATGATTTAAAATGGAGCATTTGTTTTGAAACATAAACTATTTTGAAATGTGAGTTGAAATGGTATTTAAATTTTATATAAAATGAATGTGGTTTTGAAAAGATATGTTATTTTAATATTTTGACATGGACTTGAAATGATATTGAATTGTTGAAATGATATTTGATTTTTGAAATATAAATACCATTTTTAAATTATAACCACGGGTTATAATAAGGATTGGTTGTTAAAGAGACCGGGATCAGATATGGACATACGCTCTGTCGGTACCGAAAACCACTTTAACAACTTTGTTCGTGGTGGAGATTCCAGAACGAAGTAGGATGGTGGCGACGATCCTATTATGATATGAACGTGGACCCGACTCCTGTGAGTTGGTTTAAGGTGGCTAAAAAAGGAGCGATCGACGGGCCAGTGACGTCATACTCCAATCGGACACACTTTTCGATACCATTCTATTACTTTTGTGATTGATTAGGTGCACCCTTTTGAATTTAGGAGTGTGGCTCGAGGTGGGCGGTAGTGGCTGTTACGCATTACCCCCAGCCCGGAAGCGTAATTGGTATATCTACCCCGGCATTGCCTCATATGCCTTGTCACCTACCATAACGAGCCTTACTACGAGTTTGTTTTTCTCCCATAGCCCATGCAGTATTTAGGATAGTCTCCCGATCTAGAGATATGCTGATACTGGATGGACTACTGGTGCTATTATGTCTTGGGGGCTATATGGGTTACCCTTCGACGCTATTTTAAAGTAAGTTTATTTTACTGTAGACATTATTATAATAGTGCAATATTACTGCATAGTAAATAGTTTAACGGATCCTTAGAGGATGGATGGTCCCAGGCATCCTTTAAGTTACTTGTACCTTATTACAGTTCACTTGAGTTGGTTTACAGTATATAAGTATGTATGTCCTGACCCAAGAGTTTTGTGTTTTGCTTTACGCTCGGGTCAGCCTGAGTATTCACAGCTTTGGATTCTCTTTCAAAAGCTGGTCATTGTTGGAGATTCTGCCTATCTATTTATATATCTATTTCTGTTTTAGCTGTTCTAGTTTATCTCATGTATTAGTGAACTTTAATGTATTTTAATTTCCATTATGTTGTTTTCAGACCGATATTATGTATTTGTTTTGAGACTTTATTATAGTAGCTTCATGAACTACTATGACATTTTATATTCCGCTGTGAGTTATTCTGATTGTTGTCTATCTGTGATTCTATGTAATTGATTTCATTTGCTCCAAATTTATTTGCAATCTGTTATTTTGCATCATTCAAGTCTGACATGTATGGATTATTGACGATTTGAATTGTACAAAATAGTGGGTCGTTACATATGTTAAAGTAAATAAACATCCAAATTATCCAAGACATCAATCAATAGCATCCATCACAAATTTCTAGAATTCGAAACCCGTTTTGTTTCAAAAATAGTTTTAAAATCATTTACACACATACATTTTTCCTTTGCAAATCTCATCTGATCCATACCTTTTCTTTTACAATTTAATTTATTTAACTTCCATAATTTAAATCTTAATTTCACTGTAAAATTTCCAATTCATTCAATCCATTTAGCCTTACTAAATTTAAATTTTAAATTCCAAATCCAAAACTTATTAATATCACTTCCTACTTATAAGTTCAAAAACTTTTTTTTTTTGGGTTATACTTCTCTTTTTAAGGGGTATTATAGAATTCAAAAGTTAGTGTTTATTTCAAATCGACTTTGAAATCATACATATATACAGATATAACCTATTTTCATACCAAATCACACTTTAAACTTTAGACCAACCTAGGTTTTTATCCAAAATAATTTTTCTTCAGAATTTCCAAAACAACTCTTTTTTTTAAAACAAATTTTCTATATCAAAATATTCTAATAATCTTACTTATTATTTCCAAACATTGTGAAACACATCTAAAAATTTTCGGGACTTAAATTCAAAATTTACCAATTTAAGTTCCTTTTAATTTATAAGTCACATTCATAAATTCAACTTATATAGTTTCACTTTTATAAACATTTAACTCTATTTTATCATTTTTATGCTGTAATAAACATCCTTTATTAAGACACAACAACCAATTTGTGATAATGACTAATATTATCATACATAGAAACCAAACATACTTTATTTTCCATAATAATTTTCTGAAAAACTATTTCTATATATCTAAAATATATTTAGGGTAATTTTATTTCATTTCAAAACACTTTGAAAATCAATTCTGTAATTTTTGGAATTTTAAAATTCTAGTTTGAATATAACTTTAGCTTAACTTATTTGCATAGTTCATTCTTTTCAAATTTCTATTTGGCGTATATATATATTACCACTTAAATCTTATAATCTTATTTTATTATAATAATAACAACATCCAATCACCTT
Organism: Allium cepa; assembly: GCA_030765085.1. Taxonomy (NCBI): domain Eukaryota; kingdom Viridiplantae; phylum Streptophyta; class Magnoliopsida; order Asparagales; family Amaryllidaceae; genus Allium; species Allium cepa. Next base: position 80,664,849 of record CM060928.1, on the reverse strand, counting down.
AATATACTATAATAATCTACAAAAATTATTTATTTTATATCAAATATAATCTTGTATAAAAATTATTTTAAAATCATTTTTTAAATCTTTATATATGAAAATAACAAATACACCCTCATATATACTACATTCAATTCAATCCAGGATACTACTGACCCTATCTCTAATGAGTACTCCCTAGTAGAGCTAAGGTTTTCACTTAACCTTCTGCTCCAATACCACATGTAATGGTTGAGAGATTTCCGACCTTGGAATTTCGACAACAATACGTTCACTAAATAGAGTGCCAAGCAATCGAGTGATAGAAATACCAGGTTGTTAGGGTTTAAAAGAAAAGAGATAGAAGAATAAAACAGAAACAGCAACACAGAATCTTACAATCGCAGCGGAACAAAATATAATATGCAATAACAGCATTTTATATAAGGAAAGCTGTAACTGTTAATATACACATAGGTTATCATAGTACAATCATCAATAATAAATCTAAACGGTTATAATAACTTGTCCCTAATGCTGAACATACAACCTATAATACACAACGGAATATAGTCAAATACGCCTTGGCCATCAAGCTCGCCTTCTAAGCTCCAAAAGCATCCCTACCTGAAAATTATAATACTCAGTCTGACTCGAGCATTACATTAAAGTAATACTTGAGTCAGGCTGGAAAACAGTGTGAGTAAACCCACTTAATTTGAAATACATAAGTTATGAAAATCTTTGAACAAAGGTAACTCGTACAACACAACGAGATTTTATCTGATTATAACCAAAACGCTTTAGCAGAAATCCATCGATATTATAATAATGTCAAAGTATAGTTACTTATTTAAAATAGTTGAACTTGTTAAATGAATCAAATTCAGGCATATTAAACTCTAAAATCAAACCCGTCAAGGTACGTAGTGATTTTCAAATCGAAGTGGTTTTGGATAATACTGATATTCGTTCCCGGTCTCTTCGAATCTAAGCAATAAATTTATAAGGGTAATTTGTTTAAAATAAACAATTTATTATTTACGGTGACAATATTCGAATATAGGAATTCACTACAAACGTTTATTTCAAATAAAAACGAATTATCATTTTAAATCTAACTATTTTAGCTTGTCCGACCACTTGATGGCATTGACAAGGATAATTGACATGAGTATCCCATAGAGTTAAGCCAAGATATAGATCGTTAGCTAATTTTATGATCAATAACCAATATCAACAATTCACTTGTCATGGTTCAATTTGCCTTGATTAACCATAGCCATTTATATTTAAATCCAAATTAATTTAAAAAAACCATTTCTTCATATGGCACCGGGTAATGTCCCGCCCTTCATTCCACGGAATGGCGCACCATTAATAAGAAAGAAAGGGATAGAAAAGAGAAAAGATAGAGAAGAAAGAAAGAAACAACATCAGAATCTCAACAATGGAATGAATAAATTATAATAATCATATAAAAATTTCATAGTGTACAACATCTACTAGATTTATACAACTTATACATCACATACTAGACAATTATAAACACCTGTCTAGTTATTACAACACAAGATACAATTTAAACAAACGACTCAGAGATCAACACAGCGGAACCACCTATTTATCTACAAACGCTGAAGCCTCCTACTCCATTGCTCCTCCAGAATTTGTCAAAGTTAACCTGAATCCCTCGACTACTCATACATAATATGAGTACCCAAGAGTTTAATAAAACAGAAAATAAAAACTTGTGTCAGACATGGGTTTGGTGTGAGTAAACGGGTTAAAGTTGCTTAACTTTGAAAAACCTTTGAAATAAAAGGGTATCCCGTAAGACTCCCCACACATAAACATGGCTAAGTTTTTACTTTACGCTAACCAAAAGATAGGAAATCCAGTGATATTATAATAGGGTCTAGGGTTTTCAAGTAAAATACAGAAATAGATAGAATGCTTACATCTCACGTTCCAACATAGTTGGGCACAACTAAAACGTATGGCACTTATTGGAGTTTGGATTCCACACAATGGCAGGGCTACTGGGGTACCGCCCATCATAGTACGGTGCCTAGATCACCGTACCGAGGATCCACCCTAAATCTCCTGCAACACAAGGCCCAAACCATCCCTTACTAGATAATCCCGAACAAGACAACCCTACAGTTGGTCGCGACCCAACTGCCCACACAGCTGAATAAAAATTGACTTCTAGACAGGGGAAAATCTTGTCCTGCTTGGGTGCTACCCACTTAGCCTTGCTGCACCTCCCCTGTTTAACCATTCTCGGTTGATGAGGCTTGAGGCTATGATTTCATTTAAAGAACACATCAATCTTAGAATGCTCATCGTCCACCTGACGACGTTCTGAAAGCATTCAATCCATACAAGTTCGTTGCGGGTTCGAACGAAACCAAAGGCATTATCTCGTTACACTCATTTTGGAATCACCCTCGGAGTTAACGACGATAACTCTTACACTCTGAATCTTCATCTTCACTTGAGATTCATGACCTATCATTAATTTGGATCGATGTGGTTTCCGGATATCCAAATCTGAAAACCCGATCCCGGTCTCATCGAAATCCAAAACGCCATCTTTTAGGTCCAAGTTGTTTTAAAGTTTAAACAATTCAATTCATTATCTATATACACATAGATAGATAATTCACATCATACACAAGCAAATAATCCATATTATCATCACAAATAGATAATTCACATTATCATCACACTTCAACCAAAGCATCCATATCACACATCATCACTTATCTCATATCTGAGATCTTAAACCATTCAAGGCAATCAATATCGTCCATCCATACATAACTAAGGATTAAATGATCACACTATCTCTAATTAATTTAAAATGAATTAAATCAATTACTTGCATCTCTTACTAATTTAAAATAATTTAAATTAATTACTTTCATCTCATAAATCTCGCTTACATAACCATTAATTAATTACAAATTAATTAATTAATCACTATCTATTTATTCATCTTAATTAATCATCATTGGTTAATTTTTCTTTAATTACGTTCAAGTAATTAGTCTTCAATTAATTTTACAAATTAATTATTTAAAATTAATCACATTAATTAATTATTTAATAATCTCATGTTGACGATCTTCATTTACTACTAAAAATTCTTTAATTACTTCCTTATGTAATTATACTTTAACTAACCATTATTAATTATAAATTAATTAATTATTAATCACAAATTTATTTTTAGTTACTTAATTAATTAAGTGCTTAATTGAAACTTAATTAATCTTTAATTACTTGATTAATTAATTTACTAATCATTAATAATCTTCACTTATTTAATTAATGATTTTCAATTACAAATTAATTTACCCTAATTAATTAACTTACAACCTTAATTAATTTAAGATAAATTCTTTTATCTTAATTTTAAATACTTAACTTACGTCATTATATTTTATTAGAAATCACTTTTGAAATCAATTTTATAATTGAAAGTGTATAACTTCTTTCCAACAAAACAATTTAAACATTTAATTTTAATATTTTAAAACCTTTCAAACCTATCTAAATAAAAATTTGATAAATAGGTATTCTTAAAACTTATTTATCATATATTTTAAAACCCTTTAAAATATAAAACTTTGTTAAACAATTATCCTTGAACCAATTAAAACTTTAAAACCTTAAACTTGTTTAACACATTGCATTTAAAACTTGTTTATAAACTTCCCCTTGAAAATCATTCATTTTATTTCTATGGAAAAAATTATATTTTGATTAACCCCTTTAAATCATTATAGTTTAGTTCAAAACTTGAATTACTAAGATTTCCTTTGCCAAAAGAAAGTCTGGGTACTGCTGCTCTGAGCTAACAACCTGGACTACAAGATCGACCCGAAGTCTAACACCAGAAATCACGAGATAACACACAAGCAACTCCTCGTCTTCAACTGCTTCGAGTCAACACCGCAAGTCACACAAGCACGTCCCGAGACAAGGCTTTCTTCCCAAACATCCATCAACACCTGACATTCAAACATGCACGGTGCACATGTACGGTAGTGTGGACGTTACTGCCACCCTGCCGACGACGCCTCCAAGTTGACGATCATCTCGTCATCATGTACGAACCCTTAGATCGATGCAAACATCAACCAACCGATAACGAACAACCTAATGATGACAGAACCCAAAACCACACTGACATAACTGGATCCCCACGACGATCACAACAGTTGGAAACTCCAGCCATCCTTCTAGAGAAACACCACACCTCCTTGCCTCGATCCCTTGCCTTGTGATCGAACTCGATATAAAAATTAGGATGAAATCACCTTGCCATTAGCTGCGATAGAACTACCTCCAAAAAAACCTATTTTACCCTATTCCGGCCACCACAACCCAAAATAAAATACGAACTCGTTTTTTACGAAGTCGTCAGACCTCCAGACAGCTTCGACCACAACCCCAATGAATTCCACCATGTCGATCGCCAGATATTGGTGAAAACCCCAAAATCTTACAATTTCGATTGTCATAGAGAATACTAAACTAAAAATTATGATTTTGGTTTCTAAATTCATCATTTGCAACCTAGAATCATGTTATAGAATTCATTCAAGAATTTTGGACATTTGATTTTAGCCTATTATATGATCAGACCTATAGATTTCAATTTTTAAATAAATACATCATATATTTATTTAAAACTACTTTTAAAATTAAATTTATATACCTACAAATAATTTCTATTCTCAGATTCAAGCCTAAAATCAAATACTTATGAAGATATGAATTCTTTTATTGGTGAAAGGAATACTGTAAACAAAAGCGATGATCATCAGACATATCACATAGCGTACACACATACATTCAAATCTAAGACCATGCAAATTATTTCAAACTATTTACTTCAAAATGTCATTCATGCATCCAAGTTCAAGTCCAAGATTTTAAACTGTTTTTAAATTAAAAATTTACTCACCTGAAGACAAATGAAGAACATAGGCTTTGCTTTTGATACAGTTTTGGAAACTTAAACTTGAGTTGCTGGAACTGTTTAAAAGCCTGAATTGCTGATTAAAATTGGAATGCTTGCGACTAGATCTAGTTGAAAATGCTTGAACTTGCTGAAGAATGCATGAAGGCTCAATGAATTGATTCCTGATTGAAGAGATATAGGCTAATGGTTTTAAATCTTTAAAACGAATTGCAGGGTTTTATTCTCCGGTTTGAGGCAGTGTGAATTACATATTTTTAAAATGAGATTATAGACTTGGATTTACATTTCTAGTTTGTGAAGAATATATTGATTTTGAGGACTGAATTACAGGTGAAGTTTCCTCTGAGCCTGCTTCAGATTTGAAGAAGATAAAGGCTAAAAGTTTGATTTTGGTTAGAGAGGTGTTTGATTCACTGTTTTGTTGAGGAATTTGTATAGGTTTGACGAAGATTGCAGAATTTGTTTTGAGTTATTTTGTTTGAGAAGTGGATTTCAGATTTGCTTTTGAAATCGTTATAGGCTGAAAATTTTCTTAAATTTAGAAAAGAAATAAAAAAGAATGGAAGGTGATAAAGCATATGTTTATATAAGTGAAAAATGAGATTTATTAAAAATAAAAAGAAAAATTAAAAATTAAAAGGACACTTGTACATTTTATTAACATTTGTCATTCACATACTTTAATCTTATAACACATGTTATTTTAAAGCCTTATATAATTACACTTATCCTTAATGTATTTTTTTCTATTTATTAAATGTAAATAAAAACTTTTATACCTTATTTAAATGTATATATTTAAATTTCTTTAAAGAAAACATAATAAAACAAATTATACACAAAATAAAACCTTATACATATATTCTTGAATCCAAAATATTTCAAAATATCCATCCTTTGAATTTAAATATTAAATCTAAAATCAAATTGAAATTAAATTTAAAAATCCAATTTTAAAATCAACTTATATATATATATATATATATATAACAATATACTAAATTTGAAAATAATAATTTTATTTCCTTTAAAATCTATTTATAAAAATAACACATTATTATTGTTTGAAAATAAAATTTTTGCTAATTTAAAATAATTTATAAAAGAAATTATCTATTTATTTATAATTTACTTATACTATTAAATGAATTAATGATCCTATGTAAATTGTATTTTAAACTTATATATATATTTCCAAATCATGTTTATCAAGTAATGTTTAAAAAGAAAATAAACTTTTATGTTATCCTTATTTAAATTCTAAATTAAAGCTAAAATATATTTTAAACAAATAATATTTACCTTAAGTATTTTCAAATCATATGGTTGACTATTTAAATAATATTTGCAATGTTTTATATTATATTTAAACATAATTTCCAAACAGGAAAATAGACACAGGGAAGAAATTACAAAAAAAATTAGTCTCAGGGACAACAAGTTTGCTTTTTAGTCTCAAGGACACTTTTAAGTGTAAACAGAAAAATGATAGTTACAACTATCATTCTATGATTTACACTAGAAAGTGTCTTTCAGCCTAAAAAGCAAACTTGTTGTCCCTAGGACGAAATTTTTCTTCAACTTTTTCCTTGAGCGTAAATACTAAAATATATTAGAATTTAAAAACATTATTTTATTTATTTATTAAATTTCAAACCAAGCTTTTTTATTTACAATATACACACACATATATATATATTATAAATAGAAAGTATTTTATTAGCTTTTAAAAAATAAAATTTACCAGTTAAATATTTATTTGTTTTTAAAAGAATAAATTTTCGAAATTAAATTTAAAATTATAAAAGACAATTATCAAATCAATTTAATTTTTAATTCACATTATTAAATTGATATTGCCCAAAATTCCGGGTTGTCACACATTGACACATATATTATATATCTATATACTTATATATATATATATATATATATATATATATATATATATATATTTAATCATCATATGGCTTATACATATGTATATACACATTTTTAAACATCATAAAGCTTGCATATATTATATACACACACACACATACATTTATGGATATTTTATCTTAAATTTTAAATGGTGGATTTTATTGCACATTTCTACAAAATTCGTCATATCTAAAAATTTATAATTTAAATTTAAATATAGTTTTTAATCAATACATAAATTCAGATATTTCAAATATCGAAAAACTCATCTATTCGAGTTATAAAAATCAATATTTCAACAATTAAAATCTTTTAATTACCCCGATATCCGATGGCTACAAATCCAGGTCGTTAGAGATGCCAAATGATCTATACTAGTTTGGAAGTGAAATTTATGTGATCTAGTAAGTGATAAGAATTGAGATTATGTACGGATGACATACACACACACACATACATATAAAGTGTAATGACCAATATTTTTAGGTCTTCGAATTTGAATGCTTAATTTGTTTAAATATTTAGATTTGAATTAAATTATAATAAAATTTATGTTTCAAATTTAAACTTGATTTTTAATGATGTATTTTAAATTTAATTTATAGAATCATTTCGTAGATTTTAATTTGGAAAATAAGTAAATTTTCGTTTGACGTGTTTAACGGCATACGTTGGCATTTTGAAACTTCATTGAATTCAATAACCTATCTATTTTATTTTTGTATTGTGATCATGTAACATTGTCGTATGTGATCATCTTTTATTTTCAGTAGTTGGTAGCTCGTATTTGGATACGATACTGCGTAACAAGGTAGCAAAATCGATTTAAAATACTATAAACTAATTCACATATGCATCTAGTACGGCCACCATGTTTCCCCAGCTACTATTTTCTCTCCTCAACCACCTTTGTTCCCATGCCTTTTGTTTCCTGGTCTCCGTCATCCTGCCTTTACCATGTGTATGCTTTTACCAGTATAAATGTTGCTTTCCTCCATTTCATTTTCTGATTCACATTATCTGAAAACTTTAAAATCAATACACAGCATTTCCACTTGCTTTAGCTTACCTTTTTTTCAATAAACCAAAGAAAATACAACACCTCCACCACTTCAAAAATCATTACATCCCAAACCATCCACTTCAGCTAAAACGTCCAATGCAAAAGTTGTTTGTTTTTTAGTCTAGTATTTTTAGAAAAAGGATGCTCGAGTTTTCATCGAAGAATGACCAAGTTATCGCCATAAATCAACAAAGAAGGAAAAGTGTACACAAAAATTTAAAAATTAAATTCCATCATTCCGTCGAGAATTGATTGTTGATGTCTGTGTTGTTGAATTCGTATGGATTCGTAGAATTTTTGATAAATTTGGGGACATTTGGCGACGGTTGTTGACGGATGTAGAAAGTTAGGGTTTAGGTTAATTCATGATTTAGACGCAATTAGAATGGATTCAAGGTCATGGTGGCGCTTCTAATGGAAAGGAGGATCAGAGGCGCGACTTTGATTGACCTCCAGTTGAGTTTTGAAGGTCGCAATTTGGGGGTTGTCGTGATTTTTTTATTTGCAGTGGGTTTGGTCGGGTTTTGGCATAATGAACCAGAGGAGAAGCTACATGGTCTAGTGTGACGAAGCAGGAAGGTCGAGCATGCTGATAGGTTTGGATGCGGCGATGGGCGGCTGTATGCACGTGCACGTGTTCTAGTGCACACTTTTCTTGTGTACAAGAATTAGAGAAACAAAAGAAGAAGGGGAAGAAGAAGCACTATTCATGGTGGGTTTACATTTGGGCAAGCGAGCTCGGTCCTAATGGAATGGTAAGAATATTTTTCAATTATTTAATATTATTAAAGAATGTAAACCTCAAAACTTGATATCCTGCTTGTTTGAACTCTGACTAACCTCTGAATTTTTGCGTTGTACTCGTATGGAAAAGTGCAACATTATAGTGTAGTCTGTGATAGTTTTGGCCATGTATAAATTTATGATATATTAAAATGCAATGAATTAAATTATGTTATTTTAATTAATAATGCCGTTTAAATTTATATACCTTAATTATGGAAGTTTACTAGGTCAAATAAATTACTACTGAGTTAAACCAGATCGAAATATGGTAACTGGACGTCTGTTAGCGGAAAAAAGCAGTGTTCTACTAAATAAAATTAATTGATCCTTTAATTAGCGGAGTAAATTCCTATTCTACTATTTTATGGATTTGGACATTAGTTTTTACATCGTTAAATGATATTCCGCTTTTAATAAGTAATATATTAATAAATGACGGTTAAGTGTTGGATTTATTTACATAGTCGTGGATTACATAAATATCTATGAATAACTTAAAAAGTTAATTGAATAATATGGTAGCTTATTTAAGTACCATGGTTGTAACGACCCGAAATTTTCGAACTCAAAAATTCGACATTAATACATTCACTGTAGAAATGCCGAGCAATCGAACGCAGAAAATTCCAAATTGTTAGGGTAAAGAAGAAAGGGGGTAGAAGAAGAACAGAAACAAAACATAGAATCTTACATTCGTAGGGCATCAAAATATAATATCAAATAATAGCATTTATACAAAGAAAGTTGTATCTTGTCAATTTACATTCAATATACCAGAGTACAACCATTCATAAATAGACTAGACAATTGTAACAACTTGTCTTAGAAAACTATCAATACAACCCCAATACATAGCGGAATATACTCCAAACGTTCTACCACCCAGCTTGCCTCTTGAGCTCCAGAATGCCCTAACCTAAAAATCTATAATACTCGGTCTGACCCGTGCATTACATCAAAATAACACCTGGGTCAGCCTAGAAACCAGCATGAGTAAACCCATAAAATTTGAAATACTATGTTTTGAAACATAACTGAAACCCAGGGTAACTCTACCTTACTTCGAGTTCTTAACTTGTTATAGTCAATCACTTAGTACCAAAAATATTTTAAACTGTTACTCAGTTTAAATGGTCATGTTATTTAATTTATTCCATTCTAGCCTATTTTACTCTAAACTCAAATCAATAAAGAATCGAAGTGGTTTCGGGTGTTTGCTGATACCCGACCCCGGTCTCTTCGAATCCAATGTCCTCTTAATCCAAGTTGTTTAAGTGAAAACAATTCAAACCTTTAGACATGATGTCAGTTTACACAACAATACATTACAGATAGATAACTTGCATTATCACAGTTCAACCCAGCAATGCATGTCACAGAGCATCACAATTTTATCAATTCAATCATTCAATACAATTTGAGCATCCATAAGCAAGACCAAGTAATCCCATAATTATAATTAATTAATTAACTAAAATTAAATTAATCACTTAAGAATTTATCACCTATCATTAATTAATTATAAACCATTTGAATTAATTGATCATTCTTTAATTACTTTTATAAATCAATTGATTAGTCTTTAACTACTGATTAATTATCCTTAATTATTAGTTAATAAGTCCTTAATTACAAAATATTTAATCTTTAATTACTTAATTAATTAACCCTTTATTATAAATTAATTAATCCTTAATTACTAAATTAATTAAACCTTAATTGCAAATAAATTAGTCCTCAATTAATTAATTAACCCTTAATTATTAATTAATTAATTACTCTTTAATTACTTCATTAATTTAATTAATCTTTAATCACCAATGACCTTAACTAACTTTTAAGATAAACCATTTATCTTATGTAACCACTTAACTATCATTATTAAATTCCCTCTGATACACCTAAGAATTTAAATAATTAACCAATTATATAATTATATTAAATCAAAACAATTTTAAAACGTTAGACCTATACTTTATATTTGAAACTTGTTCTTGAAAATTTGATAAATATTTGTACTTTAAATACTTGTTTCTATTGGCTTTGAAAACTTACTTTGAAACTTGAAATTTTTTTACTTTTGCCTATAAACTTGTTTTATTTATCCATTATCAATTATGCTAAAATACTTTGGGTACAGGCCCGAGCCCAAACTCCAAAATCCCAAGACAAAACCCGATCACTACACGATCAAACTCGAGAACGACCTCAAGTAAAACACCATCCTCCTCCGAAGCATTAAATCACCAATATCATCTAGGATTTGATATAGTTATTTTAGTTTTGCTTGGTTGATATGATTGATAATATTACACCAATATCATCTAGGATTTGATCGGTCATGCCCACCAATTTCTAAGCATTGACAATTATCAGTTAATCAATCTTGAATCTTTCGTTTTGAAGCCTGAGTTAATTGGAATTTTATGAACATTGAAATGAATACCTTGTGAATTAAGTTTCATAAATTTGAACATACAGCGTCCATTGATGTTGTTGATTTAAAATTTAATTTCTAAGTTTGTTTATTTAAAGGAAAATTTGAATATTTTGGAAGGAATATTTTAGAAACGATTTTATATAAAGGGTGTTTTGATAAAATTAAGTTTTAATAAATGTTGATTTATAAAAAATAGGAAATTGGAATATTTTGAAATAAAATTTTTGGAAATGGTCGAACATAAAATTGGTTGAAATTAATTGGCATTTTATAAAAGAAGTTATTAAAAGGAAACCTAAATATTTCCAAAACAATACTTGAAGAATGATTTATATAAGGAAGCTAGAATATGTTCAAATTAAATATTTAAGGAATGATTCCTTTATAAGGATATATATTATAAATTTATTTATAAACCTGTGTGTACAAATAAAAGGAATTTTAATATTTAAATCACGGCTTTTATGGAAAATGGTTATCAAATTTTTAAGAAAGGAATAATAATATTATTTGAGGATATTTTATGAATATAGATATTTTAGAAAGGAATTTAGTTATAGATTTATTTGGGAAAAAACAGTTATTGAATAAATCCCAAAGACATGATTTGGTATATAAAAGGAAAGATGTACACTATTATTTCAAATGATTTGTGGAAAAAGAAATAATAATTTTATTTGAGATATTTTTAGACTATGAATGATTTCGAAAAGGGTAATAATACTTTTCTTAAGGGGGATTTTATTATATCAATATTTTGGAAATAGTATACATAGAAATTTGTTTAAGTATAAATATCTTTTAAAAGGAATTTTATAGAAATGTGTATTCCTTTTGATTGGGTTTGGGGAACGAGTCCTGATTTTTTTATGATTTTCAAGATAATCATCTAAGTGACAATCGGATGTTTGCTTAAGCTAACGGTATTTTGCACTTAGTAAATTACACTTTTAGTCATTGTACGATCGAGATGGTTTTGAATCAAGTGAAAAAAAGCAAGTTGGAAAATGATAGTTTGATGGAAACTATTTAATTAGAAATATAATTAGCATTGTTTCAAAGTGGAATTGCAAAAGCATAAATGTGTTTTCAAATTAACTAGTTCATGCAGTTCGAAAATAATTAAAAATAGTTAAGAGATGAGTTCAGATGTTAAACGTTTCTCTTGTATTATTCTTTTCGTAAGAAAGTACATGATACTGTTTGGTAGTACCCGGTTTCTTAGTAGAATTTTGGGAATACTCAAGCTATACACACACACACACACATATATATATTCTATGGAATAAAATGTATGGTGTTATTTCAAAAGGTATTTCGAATAAAACCGAGTTGTTTAAAATTCTTAAGTGAATTCAAAATAAAGGTTTGAATTATAATTTTGTATACCCTTAGGGAATGATAGGTGGTTTTATTACTTTTACAACTTAAGCTATGTTTTTATGAAAATTATTTCATAAATAATTTAGTAGCAATAAAATTAGTACTAGAAATAACAAATTAAATAAGTACGAAAGTGGACATGGATCATTTCTCTTCTTATAGTTTTGATCTAATGTTCTAGTACAAGGTTCTGAAATGTTCCACACTGTTTTGAATAAGGATATATTACTCGATTGTTGATGGTAAACACTAGCTAGAGTTCTTGATATGGAACCAAGGTTTTTTTATCATAGTTTATAGCAATTTACGGAGAATAGAGGTTTCTAATCAAGGATCCTGATCAGTGTCCGCACTAATAAATTAGGTGAACGATACTAGTTTGGAAGTGGAGCCATGTATTCGAGTAGTGGTCGAGCCAGACTCTATACATAACCGATTAATGAACATCATGCAGGCTTATGAATAATATTGAGTATTCTTGTGTTGGAATTTTGGTGACGAAATTCTTTTAAAAAAGGGAGAGAGCGTAACGATCCGTATTTTTAGGTCTTTGAATTTGAATAGTTAATTCATTTAAATATATAGATTCGAATTAAATTATAATAAAATTTGTGGTTCAAATCTGGACAAGATTTTTAATGATGAATTTTTAATTTAATTTAAAGAATTTTCCCGTAATTTTTAGTTTGGAAAATAAATAAATTTTCGTTTCACGTATTTTACGACAAATGTTGGTATTTTGAAACTTCACAGAATTTAATAACTTGATTATTTTATTTTTGTTTTTTGATCATGTAACATTTTTGTACGTGGTCATCTTTTATTTTCAATAGTTGGCAACTTGTATTTGGATACGATGCTGTTTAACAGGGTAGCGAAATTGATTTAAAATATTATAAATTAATACACATATGAATCCAATACGGCCATAATTTTTTCCAAGAAACCGTTTTATCTCCTCAACCACCCTTGTTCCCCTACCTTTTGTTTCATTGTCCCCTTCAACCTGCTTTTACCATGTGTTTTCTTTTATCAGTATAAATGTTGCCTTCATCCATTTTATTTTCTGGTTCACATTCTCTGAAAAATTTAAACTAAGAAAAAAATATGTACACGGCATTTCCACTTACTTTATCTTCCTTGTGGTATCTAAAAACCAAAGAAAACACATCACCTCCTCCACTTCAAAAATCATTACCTCCCAAACCATCCACTTTTAGCTAAAATATCCAACGCAAAAGCTCTTTGTTTTTTAGTCTAGTATTTTTAGAAAAAGTTCGCTCGAGTTTTCATCGAGGAACGACCAAGTTATCGCCATAAATCAGTAAAGAAGGAAAAGCGTTCACAAACTTTAAAAAATAAATTCCATCAATTTTTTGAGATTTGATTATTGTCTTCTACGCCATTGAAGTCGTATGGAGTAATAGAATTTTTGATATAAATATGGGGACACTTGGCGACGGTCATTAACTGTGACAACCCAGAATTTTTAAACATTTGAAATTGAGATATTAAATTGATTTTAAATATTTCGATGTTATTTTAACTTGAATTTTGAATATTGCTATGAATTTGGCAATTAAATTTTTAAATTTAAATTACTGAAGTTGGGTAAAATGTCGAATCTTGATTTTTAAGCTTGTTAAAAATATTTTAAAGGCTTAGAAAATTTATATTTATGATACTGGAGATAGTGGAATTTTTAAAATTGAATTTGAAAGTGAATTGTTTAGCTTTAAATTTATATCGTTTAAATCGATTTATAAAAATAGCCTTCGAAGGCACAGTCTCGGAATTCAACGAACCAGATCCATTGGATTCGTAATATTGTATTATTATCGGATTTCGATTTTCGTAATGTTTGGAGTGATTGTTTAGTCGTACGATAAGCAAACGCGCTGAAACTAAATCCAAAATACAATATAGAAGCTGGGTCCAAAAAGCAATCTTCTCCATACGATCAAACTTGGACTCAGAGCCTTTCCCATTGCGTTTGAAATGGGCGTAGAACATTATAAACGACATGCCTCAATTGGAGATCGAGATTGTGAGTTGCGAAATTGATACGATTTGAATTTGAATTTAAAATATTATATATATGTTTTTCAATCAGATAATGATTTTTTTAAAGGCAGATCATACACGTTTCTTTTCTCTTCAAAACAAGTTGCATTATTTTTGACACACATCTTCTCTAGGAAAGAAGAAAAAAGGGGTAAGTAATGGTGGGAATCAGATTTCTTTTATGATTTCAAATTAAATTCGTTCAAAAAAACAATTTTTATGGTCGAAGCCTATGCCTCTCCCCCTTCTTTCTCTCTTCCTTCAGTAACAAGATCAAATCGTCAGCCAAATTAAAAAAAACGGCGAACGAGATTTAAAAAAAAGAATGACTGCTTATTCTTCGATCAAATTGCATGGTGAATTTGAAGGGCGGAATCGATGTCGACAGGAAAGGGGTTGGTCGATTAGCAGGGTCGTCACGATTTTGGGCATCGTAGCTGTCGCGTGTTGATTCAGGCGTGGCGTGAAGTCGTCATTTGTGATCGTAGGGTTGCGGGGTAGTCGAGCGATGACAGTAGAGGAGGCAATGCAATTTAGGGTATTGATGGCTTGAGTTTTGATCACGACTGGGTTTGCGCAAGGGGGGGTGTTCGACTGTGATCACCGTCGGCACTGTGTTGAGAATGGCATGCGATTCGAGGCAGTGAGCATTTGTTCCTTTCGTTTTCATTTGTATTTAGGTTACAGAAAAAAATAGGAAGTATATATGGATGAAATTTTATTAATAGTAAGGTTTTAAAAGAAGTAGTTCTTAAATTTTAATATGTACAAATGTTTGTATGCAAAAAAATTTTTTACAGCAAAGGATTTTATACAGATAGATTTTGGAATTTTATACATGTAAGAATTCTAAATACGAGGAGTTTATCTAACTTTATATTTTTATCTATATCGATTATTTTATATATATATGGAGTTTCAAAATAAATAAATATATTTTGATATATGAGTATTTATTAAAGAGGAAATTTGGTTTTAAATTTAATTTATTTAGTTAAATAAATTTATTAAGAGGAATTGGTTTAAAATTAAAGATATTAGTCTACAATAATATCTTGGTTGAATAAATTTACTTAAAGGAAATCAGTTCAAATTTTAAATTATTTGTTTAAAATAAAATCATTGGATAATTAAAATTACCAAACGAAAATTGGCTATTCAATTATTTCGATTATTAATCAACTTTATAATATTGTTTATACAAGGTCAAAATTGTGAAGAAAACAGTCTGGAATGGAAATGGATTGCAAACAAAAGCAAAGGTGAGATCTTCTCACTCAATCATATTTTTCTGATTTAATTTTAAATGGTTAAATTTAAAATTATTGATTATGTGCTTGGATGATAAATTATTGTTAGTTGTAATTGATGAGACCCTATGTGCCGCATAATAGCGGATGATATAATATTGATACCGTATACCGCGATATTCCACCTCGAAGTGGAATTGGTACTTAATGGTTGTGCTAACATCTGTGGATGCAAGGAAATAGGTTGGAGGGATCCAACTGGATTTCTCAAATATTAGAATTTGTTTTAATATTATGTGTTGATTATTTATAATCTGTGTGTGTTTATATTTGTGATTGAAATCGTTGAAGGTTATAGGTTAGCCGAATATATTTTTGGTATCGTAGGATAGCAGAAATAAATAAAATTGAATTTTTGAAATTCGAGTAGAAAATTTATTGTAAATTTAATTTGGGAATTAGACAAATTTAAAAGAAGGAATTTAAAAGTATGAACGATTATTTTTTTGTAGTCTTATCAAATTAATTCCAAATATGGGAAAAGATTTTTATAAATGGGTTTTGAGTGATATTGTTTAATACTTGAAGAATTTATTCAATATTCGGATTTTAAATAGTTTGGAAGAAATAAAGGAATTTATTTTAAAAGGAAATAAATTTGAAAATAAAATTGAAGCTGATTTGGTATTTGAAACAAAATCTTTGGGAAATTGACTTGGAAATCGATTTAGTGTTTGAAATAAATGTTTGGAAAATCAAATTGAAATTTGATTTGGTGTTTTGGAAATAAATTTTAGAAATAAATTTGGAATTTGTTTTAGTGTTGAAAGTGAATATTTGGGAACTGATTTGAAAATCATATATTAGTGGATATTTGAAAATTTAATTTCACAACGGGAATTTTATAAAAGAAAGGGGAATTTGTTTTAGAAATAAATATTTTTATTATTTTTAAAAGTGTGGAAAGGAATTTGCAGATTTGGAACGTAAATTTAAAATAAATCTAGAAAGATGTATAAATTGATTTGAATGAACCATTTTAGAATGGAAGGTGTACTTTCCTTGGAAAGATGAGTATGTTTTCAATATAGTTTATAAATATAATTTGAAGTTGTAACGATGGTTTTAAGGAAAGAATATTTTGGAGAAATTATCTACTTAGGTTGTTCTGAAAATTCTTTAAAGTAAAGATATATTTTAATTTATTATAGAAGTGATTATTTAAAGTTTTTATTGATATTTGCTTTAGAAAATGGATATTTAAATATTTATATCCTATATACTAATTTTATTTTAAAATTTGTTTAGACTTGAGTTTTTATATGAGATATTAGTATTATATTTTCGTAAGTAATATTTAAGTAAGTATTTTAAAATGATTTTACCTTAAATGTTTCCAAGTATATTTTGGATAAGTATTTTAATTTTTTTTTATTAGTACTTGGCAAAGTTTCAATGGAATTAAATAAATATTTGGAATTTTATTCCACGTGAGGAAATTGATTTTAAAATTATTTTAAAAGGATTGAAGTGTGAAAAGTGAATTGAAATTTATTTCAAAAAGATTGAATGGTAAAAACTGATTTGAAATTTGTTTTCAAATGGTTGAAGGGTTGAAATTAGATCTTGTAAAGATATTTGGAAAATAAATAATTGGTTGAATTTTTTTTTTAAAATATAGTGATTGTTGTGAATATTGATTTATAGTTAAATAACCGACTACCAATATTAGCTTTTAAATGGCATTTGAATTTTGATTCGACCGGGGGTCGGATTCCAAATGGATATTCAAAAACCACATCGAATCTTTGTGATGAATCTTTTGTTTAAAAAGATCAAAGTAGAAATTTGTTGTGATTTGTTCGAAATCAGAATGTAACACTTATTTTTTTTAAAACAAGCGCTCATTATTTGGATCAGTTGGGAGAGGACTTCAAGTCATAAAACCCATTCCGAATAATGATATGATGAAATGAGATTGCATTTGAAGATGGTGTTGAAGACCGGGTATTTTCGAAAGCGAAAGGATTACCTGTCGAATGTCTCTGCACTGGGTTGCTCCGATATAGAGATTTTATCACCCTTTGTGATGGGGATTCCGGATGTGATTAGTAAATATCCGAATTTGCAAGGGCTTCTTTGAAGTGCCTTCGGTTTTGTTTGATCCTGGAACGGACTTGTATGGATGTGTATGTGACGTTACACTTTGAGATGTAAATCTAGTTTCTATCAAATAAATTTCTGTTGGGGGCGGAGAATTTATTCTCTTAGCTTAGCACCCTTCTCCGAGACATACGAGCTCATAGTTTACGTAGTTGATGGCTACTTGTGATACATTCCCAATTTTGTAATTCGGCATATGAAGTGCTGCTGAGCATTTGTTGATCAAAGCATGGCTTTGTGAAAAAGTGTAGCTTTGTGGACGAGACTTCGTCAGACCTCACACCCCGGAAATGGTCAAAACAGGAAGGATGATACAAGGTTATTTGGGAGTTGCATTCCCTGAGGGTATGTCATTTCTGTTTGGAATAGGGTTGTATCATGGTATGGAGCGCAGATATTTAATTTATGTGGTTGTTGCAAATTTATTATACTTTGTGGTTGTTGCTTTGTGGTTAAGTATCCTCGAATAAAGGTCACAAACGACCGGGTGATGGCATACTCGTGTAGTAGTTACCTAGTAATAGAGATAAGCCAGCATTGTGTTGGCAGAGAGCTGGTTACGTTCTCGGGGTGTCCCTCCAGTGGCGTACCCATGTGGCAGTAGGAAGTTTCTTAGCCCGACCATTTGTTGGAAATCCAATCTTTAATACGGGCCTTGTACGGTTTTAGATGTATAACCTGCCATTTACTTATCGTGGTCACTGCTGTTTAGATGGTAGCTATAGTAGGCATAGTTCGAAATGTCTATGCTGGCTAAGATTAATATTATAATTTCGAAATGTTTTACGCACTACGCACTAATAATAATATTTAAAAAGGATTTTGCATATAAAGCATGTTTTACTATCATAAGGACAAATCTCCTCCAATTCTGTGTTTGCATTGTGTGTATGGCGGGAGGCCTTATGGTAGTTTCATTTTCCAAAAGTGTAGTGGATTTCTTTTTATTTCTTTGTGAAAATAACTGTTTTTAACATCTCACACCAGTCCCATGGCTAACTTGGAGTTTATTGTTCCCTTTCTAAACTCTGGATGCCCATAATTTTCCACACGGGCAGGCTAGTGTCAAGTAATCATTATTCTAGAGCGAAGTCGAAAAAGATATGCTGTGGAAATATAGAGGCATGCTGGATGGCGAGACGTATCATTATGCTATGTATTATCTGCTACGTTGGGATTAATGTATGTTCAGTTTTAATATGGATTAGTTGTTGCAAATGCCTAGTATTGAATGGTGTCGTTGTAAACTCTGATGTTGTATTGTGATAACAGATATGGTTCTTTGTTTTGAAGATATTTATTTATCTATTATATTTGTTCCGCTACGAAATGTGAGATTCTGCTATTGTTTCTATTTTCTTCTTCTATCTTCTACTTCTTTAACCCTAACGGTTTGGTTTTTCGGCATTCGTTTTTGCGGCATTTGATACAGTGGATGTATTAATGTCGACTTTCGGGCGTTGAAAAATTGGGTCGTTACATTTTGGTATCAGAGCATTTGGTTAAGCGACAACCTTGGCTCTGGTGGGGATTACTCATTAGAGAAAGAGTCAGTAGTACTATAGAATGAGTTCGAGTGTAATAATAGATATGAGCGCGTATTTGTTAGTGAATATAAAATTGTTTTATATTGTGTTGACTTATCGGGTGATTGTTTATAGATTCTGGTCGGTGCAGTTTGGCCAACTGTATCGATAGAGGTTTCTAAACTCTTAAACAAGATAAACCGACACAGTATTGTTTTAAAATCAGGTAAATGAAATAATTTTACCCAAGCTATTTTCGTATAAAAGAAAATATTTTTTTTTGTAAATTATTATAATATATGGTTGCTTGGATGTTAGGAAGTGATAATTTAAATTATTATCATTGATTATTGAATAACAATTGAAATAATAACTTAAAACCGAGAAATAAAAACCATATACAAATGGGATTTATAAATATGAATTTGTAAATGTGATTTATATTTGCAATAAAATTTTAGAGGAATATTTAGAAATGTTTTTGAAAGGATTTAAAATTTTGGAAATTAAATCCTTTTATAGTTTGAAAATGATTTTCAAATGTTTGGAAAAATGTTTTTGAAGGGATGAAATCTCTAAACTCTTTTTGGTCGCTGGAATATAATTCCGATGATGATCGCGACATCGTTGGTGTTCATTTTCGAGTTTCCAAGAGAGGAATTGTTGCCGAATTATTTTTTAAAAAAGAAATTATTTGGAAAATGGGGTTGGTTTTGGAAATTCAAAATATAATTTGAATTAATTTCAAAAAAAATGATTTTGAAATATTGGAAAGACTTTGGAATATGATTAAATAGTTATGGAATAAAATTTATTAAGGTGGAAAAAAAAATTGAATGAACAAATAAATTTATGATTGCAAGTAAATGAAAATGAAATTGAATGTTGAAATTCATTTCGAATTTGTAAGAAAATAGAATTGGAAATAGAATTGAATTTGATTTGTGATAAACAAAGCAGAGTATTGAAATAAAATAGTAAGTGAAACAAATAGAAGTGACAAATTAAATATGGTTTGAAATGAATTAAATTATATGGAGTTGAAATTCAACTTGAATAAAAGTAAATTTTGAATTGAGGAAATATTCTAAGTTAATGATTGAGTGAAGATTAAACTGGAAATTGTGAAATGGCGATTGTGAATAAGTGTATTGAAATGAAAATCAAAACGTAAATAAAAGAAAAGTAAATTAATATAGCTAATAATAAATTTGGAATTTATACGTAGGATATACGTTTATTATTTTATTCGTATAGCAATTCGAGCACAGAATTTCGATATAAGTATATCGATCCAAGTTGGGATTTTTTATTCCATTTTGACGACGAACCGAGATATGAATTTTTGGTTGATTCTGGAAATTCTCTCTCATAGTTTAGAACTATGCAAGGAGAATGACAGTTTCTGATCAAGAAACCAGATCTGAGTCCGTTCTAGGAAGTCCGGTGGACGATACTAGTTCGAAGTGAAATTGTGTGATCGAGTGAGCGATCGGATTTGATGTTGCGTAGGAATGATATAAGTACATCGTACGGAATTTGAATGAAATAAATATTCAAATTTTGTAAGGAAAAGTGCAAAATGATTTTTGAATGTAGAAATTGGATACGGTTATTAAATAGCATACAAGTATTATAAAGGAAAAGGAATTGAGATTTTGTTTCGAAGATAAATTTGAATTGCTCGAAAGGTATGTATTAAATTTCAGTATGAAATTTGATGACTTTCTTGTCTAGCTGCTTGGCTTTTGTTTTCTTCTTGAAATCTAGGGGCCCGTGGTGCCATTTTGTAGTCGTACCGAGCTAGCCGCGCAAAGGAGAGTTGGCGAAATTTTTGAAAATTTAGAGAGTTAGAAAACTTTTGAGAAAAATTTGAAAATTTAAAATTTAAAATTGAATTGGTTAAGAAAACAATATTGTTTTAAGTTTATGGTTGAGGTTGGAATGTTAGTTGAAGTAATAACGGGTCTTTAGTAAAAAGATTTGTTTTGGCAAGTTGTTGAAGCTGTTTGTTTTGGGAAAATGATAAACGGGTTAAAGGATCATCTTCTTAACTAGTAATTTCGGGACGAAATTCTTTTAAAGGAGGAAGAATGTGACGACCTAGAATTTTTGAACATTCGAAATTGAGATATTTAATTGATTTTAAATATTTGGAAGTTATTTTAACTTCAATTTCGACCATTGCTATGAATTTGGCAATTAAATTTTTGAATTTAATTTATTGAAGTTTGGTAAAATGTTGAATCTTGATTTTTAAGTTTGTTAAAAATATTTTAAAGGCTTAGGAAATTCATATTGATGATGCTGGAGATAAGGGAATTTTTAAAATTGAATTTGAAAGTGATTTGTTCAGTTTTGAATTTATATCGTTTAAAGCAATATTTAAAAAAAGCCTTTCAAGGCATAATCTTAGAATTCGACGAAACCAGTTCCATTGGATCTGTAATACTGTATTATTATCAGATTTCAATTTTCGTAATGTTTGGAGTGATCATTTGGCCGTACGATAAGCAAACACGCTGAAATTAAATCGAAAATTCCATATAAAAGCTGGGTCCAAAAAGCTATCTTCTCCATACGATCAAATTTGGACTCGAAATCTTTTCCATTGCATTCAGAAATGAGTGTAGAACATTATAAACGCTTGGCGGCATGCCTCGATTGGAGATCGAGATTGTGAGTTGCGAAATTGATACGATTTGAATTTGCATTTAAATTTAAAATATTATATATATGTTTTTCAATCAAATAATGATTTTTTTAAAGGCAGATCATACGCGTTTCTTTTCTCTTCAAAACACGAGGCATTATTTTTAACACGCGTCTTCTCTATGAAAGAAAAAAAAGGGGCAAGTAATGTTGGTAATCAGATTTCTTTTCTGGTTTCAAATTAAATTCGTTCAAAAAAACCAATTTTTATGGCCGAAGCCTGAGCCTCTCCCCCTTCTTTCTCTCTTCCTTCAGTAACAAGATCAAATCGTTAGCCAAATTAAAAAAAATGGCGAATGAGATTTAAAAAAAACGAATGGCCGCTTATTCTTCGATCAAAATGCACGGCGAATTTGAAGGGCGGAATCGATGTCGACAGGAAGGGGGTTGGTCGATTCGCAGGGCCGTCATGATTTTGGGCACGGTGGCTGTCGCGTCTTGGTTCAGGCGTGGCTTGAAGTCTTCATTTATGACCTCGAGTTTGCGGGGTGGTCGAGCGACGACAGTAGAGGAGGCAATGCAATTTAGGATTTTGATGGCTTGAGTTTTGATCGCGATTGGGTTACACAAGGGTGGGTGTTTGACACTGATCACCATCGGCGCTGTGTTGAGAATGGCATGCGAGTCGAGGCAGCGAGTATTTGTTCCTTTCTTTTTCATTTGTATTTAGGTTACAGAAAAAAATAAGAAGTATATATGGATGAAATTTTATTAACAACAAGGTTTTAAAATAAGTAGTTTTTAAACTTTAATACGTATAAATGTTTGTATGCAGAAATTAATTTTACTGTAACAACCCGCATATTTTACGATTGAATATTTAAATATTTTATCTAAATATTTTTATCGTTAGTCGGATTTTGGTCCGAAAAGTTACTTTTCGCATACAGTCGAATTAGGACTCGGGACCACTTCCATTGAGTCCAAAACGCCGTTTGTGATCTTTTTGAGTATAAACTTTGATATGTTTGGGATTAGTGGAATTTTGCCACTTTTTCACTTTGGGCTTTGGGTTTGTTTAGCCCATTAGCCTAAACTATTAACTCTAGCTCAACCCCCTCTTCCCTTTATAACTTCACTTTCATTTCCTAACACTCAAGCTTCATCAAAAATGGAGGGAGGAATGGGAAATTAAAACTCCAAGCCCTAGTTCATTTGCAAATCCAACATTTAACTCCAAATTCAAAGAGAAGCCATTGATTCAAGCTTCTTATGTTGAGATTGAAGTGTGGTTGATTCTTCCTTTGCTTTTAAGCTCCTCCTTCATTGATTTTGTGAAAAGGTGAGATTTTTATCTCACATCTTTGTCTATAACTATCTTTGATTGTTGGGTATGAATTCCTAACACTTTTTCATATGCATTTGCTCTTGGTTTGGATTGAATTGGTGAAAATCCAATTTTTTTAGTGTTTTGGGTTCAAATCTTTAAAAATCCTAACTTTGATGATTGAACGCGTTTTTGGTGATGCATTGAGGAGCCAATAGGACCGGGTAGTAGATGGGCGTAATCCCCTAGCGTCCGTGCTCGATCGGTTGCAAATTGAGAGAGTTTTTGGCATTTTTATTGCTTAGGTCGTTCGGTCTGCACATATGGTTCTCGGCCTGCAGTTAGGTCGGCCTGCCTTAGGTCACAACCTCCTTAAGTCGCTCCGCCTATTATTCACAACTTAGGTCGTGCCATTTGTCTCCTTAAGTCGCTCGGCTTGTCCCTATTCCTTAGGTCGCGCTAAACCTTAGGTCGTTCGGCCATAGGTCGTTCCACCCCATAGGTCCCACCTGCTATATCATACAATCCCTTAGGTCGCGACAAGTTAGGTCGTTCCCTACTTAAGTCGCTCGGCCTTCTTACATTAGTCGCTCGCCTTGGGTCGCTGGCCACATAGGTCGCTCGGCCATGTTAGGTCGCGCAATGCTTAGGTCATTCCCTCTTAAGTCGTTTGGCCTTCCCTTATGCTTTAAGTCGCACCAACTTAGGTCGCGCCATGTTATAGGCCGTGCCATGCTATTGGTCACGCCATGTTAAGTTGCTCTGTTTGGCCGCATGCTTTTTCTTAAGTCGCCGATCTCTTAGGTCGTATGCCGTGGAGTCGTATGCATTGAGCCGTCGATTTCTTGTGTTGACTTATGTTAAGTCGTAAGTCATGGCTGTTAAGTCGCAAGGGTGTTTCCACTTTGATGGATTTGGAATCGAATTCTTTGGATTTTTATTCACGTCTTCGAATGTGAATTTTTGTGATTTATTGTTTCTACAATCATTTTTGTGATTTGTCACTTTATCTCACTCGTACGAGAAATCTAATTAAACGGTTTAGTAAAACAAGTGGTATAAAACACTTGCGTTTACTTCGCCGGTTAATTCTTGGACTTGTTCGATTGAATCTCTTGTGACAATTTTCTAGTGGAATCTTAAAATTTGTTCGTAAATATTTAAGTTAAGCTAGTGGTTATGGGACAATAAGCTAAGCTCATATATTTACTAGCTTACTGTAATTGACACTTCTTGATGATCGTTGATGATCATTATTATGATTTAGACTAGTAAATGTGCGATGTCTCTTTGTTTACGAGGGAGAATAAACCCCGTTTCTGTGGAGCTTCGGCTCAAATTTGGTGGGATAGCGACCCGTGGCCTTCGGGCCATTTTATGGAGCTTCGGCTCAAAACTAATGGTTAGCAACCATGGAATTGTGATGTCCCGGAAATTTGGGCAATATTTATTTAATAATTTCATTAATATTTATTTTAAAATGTGAATACTAATTTAATAATCTAATTCAAACATAATTTTCTTTTGAAAATTTATAATTATTTAGTTTGGATAAATAATTTCTTTTGAAATTTATAATAGTGATTTAATTTGAAAATCTTATTGTTTTAAAATATTAAAAATATTTAAATGATAAAATTTTCTTTCTAAGCTGATTTAAAAATATTTTATTCATAATGTATATATGTGTATACATTGTAAATAGGTGTTTTGATTTTATTTTAATTTAATAAAAGATCTTTTCAAATTTAATATATATATATATATATATATATATATATATATGTGTGTATAATTTATGTATTGATAAATTAGAAAGTAATTATAGTAAATATTTTGTTATAAATATATAGTTAAAAATTGTATTCTATAGTAAAGTTTATTTTGTTTTTAAATATGTTTTGAAATAAACTTAGTTTATTTATATTTGAGTATAATATGTTAATTTGAAAAACTTTTGAATAAAATAATTCAACATTGTTCTTTTCTTTTAAAAAGTTTCTCTTGTGAAATTGGTTTTAAATAGTTTTTTTAAATATTCAAGCAAACATTTAATCATGTAAAGATAATTCATTGCAATCATTTAAAGATTAGATATAAATAAACATATATAAATATCTTAAGTTAAATTAGAAATAGATTTATCTTTAATTAACACATTAGTAAACAAAGAATTTATCTTTATATTTAAACTCATACATGTGTAAGTTTCATGTTTTAAATTTGACACATGTAATTAATTTTTACATCTAAACAACAAGTGGCATTTCTAAATGAATATTTGAATTTATTTTAGATAAAACTTAAAACAAATCTCTTTTGTTTCAAACATTTTTTTTTTATCTTCTCCTAATAAATCAAAATTCAGATCTGAGAAAACTAAAAATCCAATTCACTCTCAAATATTCCTCAACCCAAATCTATGCTCTGCAAATCAAAACCATATTAAACCCTGCAAAAGAAAACTCTGCATCTTCTGTTTAAACCTGCAAACAAATTCTGTAACTTGCAAGCAAACAATTTCTTCAATCTGTAAATTCACTTTAATCTGGGAAGCATACAGATCCAAGCCTGAAATACATCATGTCATCATCAAATGAAATCTCCAGGCTTGCAAACAACATGCTGTCACCATTTTCAACTAGCCTGCAAACAATTTAATCTTCAATGATCAATTCAAGCAAGTTGAAAATGGGGAGCATGCAGACCAAATTATTGTCAAATGCTGTTCCAAAAGCCTGCAAAACATCAAGCTAAAATCAAATTGCAAACAGCAAGTTAGCACAGATTCAATTTGCATGGAGATTCAGGCTGCAGGAAATTGGATTGCATCTGGACTCTTTCTGTTTTCAATTTTAAGGTGAGTAAATTAATGTTTTAAAAACAGTTACTACTTTTAAAAAATCCAAGTTATCAAGAAATTGGCAGAAATTTAATTCACAATGCTTTTAAATAAGCAAATTAAACAGTAGCAAGTAAACTGTTTGTTCTTTCTCTTAGTAAGTAATCCCAAATTTATAGGTTGTTTAAAATTTTATGTGCATGGGTTTATAATTGTTGACTGTTGTGTGATTATGCTTGAGTAAGTAGAGAAGTGTGATGTGAATATTTTGTGAATATGCCTGCATACAATTTTGTATATGCAGACAGTTGTGATGAAAAATTTCTTCAAGCTTGCTATGGTTTTTATTAGGATTTTAAATACATATTTACTAGTTTATGTATGAATCTTAGTTAGGACTTATTATGTAAACAATTTGAGTTGTGTTGCATAGATTTAGGTTTGAAAAATTAGTTTAGGAAAGCAGAACTGTTACTACAGGAAATAAGTAACAACAGACAAAAGTTTATAAAGTAAAAGTTTTCCTATCATTTTTAAAATTATTAAAACAAGCTTAAGCTTAAATGTATGTTAAAAAAAAAAAAGAAAGCATGGATATTTAAACATGTATCAAGTTGTAAAGGCTTATGAGGAGTCTGTGATTATGGTATGTGCAGAAATTAGAATACTTGAGGATATCAATTCATAAGCAAATATTTGTATCTGAATTTCCTTCTGAAGATAGAATGTTGACTGGAAAGGGTGAGAATAAGGGGAGATGGCCATTTACAGGGTTGCCATGTATTTGGTGAAGAGTGACAGGTTTGTCTGGTCAGAGTGAGTTCTTCAGGTTGGTTGTTTTTGCTTGAATCAAATTTCAAGCTGCAGAGTTTTATGCTGGTGATTGTTATCAAGTTGAAGTAGTGGATGGCTTCTTGGAGTGAAGGGTGGAGTTGGAGGTCATGAAGTGGCCAGAGATGAGACCATAAGATGGTCAGAGTGGAGTGTAAGAGGATTGACAGGTTTGGTCTCTGGTGAGAATTTGGTGGTGCAGGGACTGAGTGACTCGAAGATGATTCCGTGAAATCCCTGTTGTGACTCGAAGATAGGAGGCATTTAACTCGAAGTAATTTGTGATGGCCTCGGGTTAGTGTGCAGGGTATAAACCTGAGTTGGCTTTTTTTTTTTTTTTTTTTTTTTAAATCTGGAAAAAAAAATTTCAATTTTTAAAGCTATGAGTTAAATTTAAGAATAGTTTGATTTAAATTCAAGTAAGTTATGAATTCAAAAGTTTAAATTGAAGAATTCAAATATAAAGTAAGATTTAAACTCAAATTTGAAAAGTGTAAATATAGTGCAGATCTGAGAGTTGTACTTTAAAAATCTGGAAACTCAACATGTTTAAAGCATTGATTAAATTCAAGTTTAAGTTGAATTGAATTCAAAAAGTTTGAATGATGAATGTAAATTTAAAATAAGGTTTATGTTCGAATTTGAATCCAAGTGTAATATAGGTTTCAAGAGTTTTTTTTTTGAATCCAGTTTTTATTTTAAACTGTTTTGTTCTTTTAAAAGATTTAAAAGCAATGATTTAAAATAAGTTTAGGTTTGAATTGAATTCAAGTAAGTTTTGAGTTCAAAAAGGTTTAAATGATGAATTTAAATTTAAGGAAGATTTAAATTTAAATCTGAAAAAAAAAAGTAAGTGTAGTTTTCAGGTTTTAAATCCAGATTTTAATTAAAAACAGTTCTGTTTCTTTTTAAAATTTTTAAAGGAATTCAATGTTTAAAATTAAGATTTAAATTCAGGTTTGAATTTGAATTAGATTCAGGAATATTTTGAATTCAAATGAAACATTTGAATGATAAGCAAGATTTAAAATTGGGTTAGAAATCAAATTCAAATATGATTTCAGTTTTTACTTTAAAACCTGTTTTAATTCAAATCAGTTTGAAAAGTTTTAAATATTGAACAAAAATGTTATTAAGTAGAATGCAAATATGAATTTGATTTCAAACAAAGGTTTAAATTTAAAAGATTTCTTCTTTTAAGTATTAAATAAAATTATGATATGTTAACTTTAAATTGAAAGTTGAATTAAATTTTAGAAATGTATTATTTAAATACATTTTGAATATTAATTAAGTTATAAATAAGTAAATGAGTTATTTTGGAAATAATTAAGTATTTACTTATTTATTAGATTTTAATTTATAACTTGAATTAATTTATAATTAAAGATGATTTATGAATAATTAATCTAAGATAATTTTCTTAAGTAAGGAATTAATGAAAATGTTGTTAATTATCTAAGGATAATTAATTGATAATTAATTAATATAATTAATTTTGATGGATTAATTAGATTAATTAATTGAAGATAATTAATTGTAATTGGTTAAATATAATTACTCTATAAAAGTAATTAAGGGATTAATTACATGTTGTAATTAATTCTAATAATGTGCTTTGTTAAATTAATTAATTTAGTTTAATTAATTTAAGTAATAATTTAATAATTAAATGATAATAATTACTTAATGTAATTTATGGAGCAGGATTACTTAGAGAAGTTGTAATTGATAATTACTGGAATGTAATTAAGGAAAGGTGATTTATTTAAAAGTAATTTGGATAATTACTTTTGTAATTAATCAAGGATTAATTTATATAGATAATTAATTATTGGATAATTAATTTATTAAGGAAGTAATTAAGGGTAGTTAATTACTGGATTTAAATATTAATCAAGGTGATTAATAAATGTATTTTGATTTATTACTAAATGTAATTAATTTTTAATTGAGTAATCAATTTAAATATTAATTAGAGATCATTAATTATTATAATTAATGATGTAATTAAGGCATTGTTTAATTGAATATTAATTAATTAATTAAGTGATTAATTAATTGTAATTAATTAAGGGTGAATGTAATTAATTATAGTTAATTAATAAATTAAGTAATTAAAAGTTAATTACTTATGATTAAGGTTAATTAATTTTATAAAATTAATTAAAGACTAATTACTTATTGTAATTAGTAAATGATTAATCATAGATGTTCAATCAAGTTGAATACTTAATGAATGATTAATTAACTAGGTTGATTAATCCATAGATTTGTAAGCAGGATTTATAGGTGAGTAATTAATTTAATTTATTTTAAAATTAATTAAGGATAGAAGTAATTAATTTAATTCATTTTAAATTAATTATAAATGATGGATAATATATCATTGCTTTTGAATGATATTGATATACCTTTGGATGATTGTGATCTCAGAAATGAGATGAGTAGTATCTATAGGATATGGATGCTTAGTATAGTATGATTGATTATTTGGTTGTGATGGTTGTTGTTGTGATGATTGACTGTTGTGATGATTATCTGTTGTGATAATGTTATGAGTTATCTGTTATGATATATGTAGTTTATCTATCTGTGTGAAATAGATAAAATAAAATGAGTTAATTGTTTAAAACCCTTAAGTATAACTTGGACATTAAAATGGCGTTTGGTTTCGGTGAGACCGGGATCGGGTTTCCATATTTGGATATCCGAAAACCACATCGATTCCAATTAAACGTTAGGTCGTTAATCCAAGTGGAGCAAGTGAAGACTCGAGGTGTAAGGGCTATACGTCAGTATAACTCTGTGGGTGATTCCGTAATGAGTTTGACGGAATAGTGCTTATAGATTCGAGATGGTGAATCAGAGTGCAAGGGCTACGGTCGTTGACTCTGAGGGTGATTCCAATAATGAGTGCAACGAGATAGTGCCTTCGGTTTCGTTCGAACCCGGAACGAACTTGTATGGATTGAATGCTTTCAGCACATCGTCAGGTGGACGATGAGCATTCTAAGATAGATGTGTTCTATAAAGGTAATCGTAACCTCAAGCCTCATCAACCGGGAATGGCTAAAACAGGGGAGGTGCAGCAAGGCTTCGTGGGTAGCTCCCACTGGAGAGCAAGATTTTCCCCTGTCTAGAGGTCCCTTTTTTTTCGGCTGTGTGGGCAGTTGGGTCGCGGCCAACTGCGGGGTTGTCTTGTTCGGGACTGTCCAGTAAGGGATGGTTCCGGCCTTGTGTTGCAGGGGATGAAGGGAGTAATCCTCGGTACGGTGATCTAGGCCACGTACTGTGACGGGCGGTACCCCAGTAGCCCTGCCATTGATGGAATCCATAATCCAATAAGTGCCCGTACGGTTTTGATTGTGCCCAACTATGTTGGAACGTGAGATGTAAGCATTCCAGCTATTTCTATATTTTATTTTGAAAACCCTAGACACTATTATAATATCACTGGATTTCCTATCAAATGTTTTGGTTAGCGTAAGGTAAAAACTTTTCCATGTTTATGTGTGGGAAGTCTTACGTGATACCTTTTGTTTTCAAAGGATTTTCTAAAAGTTAAGCAACTTTTAAACTATTTACTCACACCAGACCCCTGTCTGACCCGAGTGTTTATTTTCTGTTTTATTAAACTCTTGGGTACTCATATTATGTATGAGTAGTCAAGTGATTCAGGATTGCTTTGACGAGTTATGGAGGAGCAAATGGAGCAGGAGGCTTCTGCGTTGTAGTTACCTATTTTCCGCTGTGTTGGTATCTCTGAGTCGTCTCTCTGAGTTATTCCTTGTACTGTTTAGAGTTGTATAACTAGACAGATGTTTATAACTGTCTAGTATGTGTGTTGTATTGGCTGTAAAACTCTGATGTATATGATACTATGTAAAGTATTATGTGATATATTATATTTTATTCGTTCCGCTGTGAGATTCTGAGGTTGTTTGTGTTCTTCTTTCTCTTTCTTTTCTTCTTCTATCCCTTTCTTTCTTCTTAGCGATGCAACTTCCTGGAGTATGGAAGTTGGGTCGTTACAAAGTGGTATCAGAGCAGTAGGTTGAGTGAATACCTAGGCTCTGTAGTGGTGTCTTTCTTGAGAGAGCGTACTTGTAATTTTATATATATATATTTAATTCTACCTATCTGTTGGGTTACCTGTTCAGGTTTTCCAATAAGTAATAAAGGTAGATAGGGTAGTGGTGTGTGTAACACAACTACCAATGGTTGGAGTTCTGAGTGTTTGAGCTTGGAAGTGTTCTGCTAGGGCAGTGTTGGGCATCTTGAGTAGTTTGGCAGTTTGATGTGAAGGATTTTTCTGATCTTTGAAGGAGAATCTTTTCAAGATTCGGAGTGTATCTTTGGATTTTTAAGCTTGATCTCACTCGTGTGAGTATATTTTCTTGAGTCTGGATCAGTTTGGAGTACTGAAGCCAGCATTGATATAGCTTTGAGGTTCGATAAGTTTTTGGGTAAGGAAGTTTTGGCAGCAGTAGCAGCAGTGAGTGGCCTGTCTCTTTGATGGCTCTGAAGTCTATGTGAATCTTTTGTTAGTAGGCCGGGCAGATGGCGAAGCTTGTCCATTTCTTCTGGAAGCTCAGCTGGGTGTGATGTTTGTGGTTGAAGGTGGACCACTAGTTTCCCTTCTGTTTTGAAGGCTTTGGCTATTCTGTTTGTTGAAGAGAGAACAATCTGAACTGAGTAGAATCGCAAAAGTGACTTGCGATGATTCGGAAGTTTTCTGAGTAACCTTTGTTTGGATTGAAGTATCTCTAGAAGATGTTTGAGTTATCGAAGTGGTTTGGTATTTTCTGGATGTTTTTGAAGGAGTTAAGTTTTGCATCCGCATTAGGAGATTGAGTTCTGTTTCGACTTGGTTTTTGGAGATTTTATGGAATTTGATGAACAATGTTTTCGGGATAAGTTGATCAAGTTTGTACCTGTGTTCATCAACAGCATTCTCAAATCAGAGTTGCGCAGTGGAAGCATGGTGGCAGCTATTCCAGATTAGAAGCAACACCCTATTCATTGGGATTTGTGTTTTGTCTTGGATCAGAGGATTTCTACGGGAAATTCACTTTAATCTGGAGACTTGGATGTCTTGGGAATCTGTTCTGTTTTCCCGAATAAGTGTAGTTTATCTGAAGTCTTCTGATATCTGTAGTAGGTTTGTGTGATGGATTGGATTGATCTAGAAGTTGAAGGCAGCCCAGGATCGACAGGAAAGATTTGTGGATAAGAGATTGGACCTTTCTGTTTTCTCTTAAAGGTTAAGTGATTGATCTACAGGATTGGATTGCCAGTCTGGATAACTGGGATTCGATGAGTTTCACGTATCTCTGAGGGAATACGTGTATGATCTATCTCTGGTTGTGGAACCAGTAGTTCTGGAGTTTTGGTTGTTGAGTTAGACTCGTTTGCAGTCTGATATCTTGTCTAGTGTTGCAGATATAGTTGTATAAGAGTTTTGGAGCTTCTTAGTATTGATTGTTTGGATTCTCTAGAGCGAGTATCCCGGTATATATATATACTTGGGGAAACTCGATAGAATGTTATCCAGAATTTGTTTGGATAATTAGGTTTGTTTGATTGGTTGAATTGGTTGTTTTGATTGTTAGCATATGTTTGATATATGCTTGTGAAAAAAAAAATCTTTAAGGAGATTATTAAATTTACCTTTGCTTTTAAATTTCGGGGACGAAATTCTTTTAAGGGGGGAGGAATGTGATGTCCCGGAAATTTGGGCAATATTTATTTAATAATTTCATTAATATTTATTTTAAAATGTGAATACTAATTTAATAATCTAATTCAAACATAATTTTCTTTTGAAAATTTATAATTATTTAGTTTGGATAAATAATTTCTTTTGAAATTTATAATAGTGATTTAATTTGAAAATCTTATTGTTTTAAAATATTAAAAATATTTAAATGATAAAATTTTCTTTCTAAGCTGATTTAAAAATATTTTATTCATAATGTATATATGTGTATACATTGTAAATAGGTGTTTTGATTTTATTTTAATTTAATAAAAGATCTTTTCAAATTTAATATATATATATATATATATGTGTGTATAATTTATGTATTGATAAATTAGAAAGTAATTATAGTAAATATTTTGTTATAAATATATAGTTAAAAATTGTATTCTATAGTAAAGTTTATTTTGTTTTTAAATATGTTTTGAAATAAACTTAGTTTATTTATATTTGAGTATAATATGTTAATTTGAAAAACTTTTGAATAAAATAATTCAACATTGTTCTTTTCTTTTAAAAAGTTTCTCTTGTGAAATTGGTTTTAAATAGTTTTTTTAAATATTCAAGCAAACATTTAATCATGTAAAGATAATTCATTGCAATCATTTAAAGATTAGATATAAATAAACATATATAAATATCTTAAGTTAAATTAGAAATAGATTTATCTTTAATTAACACATTAGTAAACAAAGAATTTATCTTTATATTTAAACTCATACATGTGTAAGTTTCATGTTTTAAATTTGACACATGTAATTAATTTTTACATCTAAACAACAAGTGGCATTTCTAAATGAATATTTGAATTTATTTTAGATAAAACTTAAAACAAATCTCTTTTGTTTCAAACATTTTTTTTTTTATCTTCTCCTAATAAATCAAAATTCAGATCTGAGAAAACTAAAAATCCAATTCACTCTCAAATATTCCTCAACCCAAATCTATGCTCTGCAAATCAAAACCATATTAAACCCTGCAAAAGAAAACTCTGCATCTTCTGTTTAAACCTGCAAACAAATTCTGTAACTTGCAAGCAAACAATTTCTTCAATCTGTAAATTCACTTTAATCTGGGAAGCATACAGATCCAAGCCTGAAATACATCATGTCATCATCAAATGAAATCTCC
This sequence comes from Allium cepa, assembly GCA_030765085.1. NCBI lineage: Eukaryota > Viridiplantae > Streptophyta > Magnoliopsida > Asparagales > Amaryllidaceae > Allium > Allium cepa. The sequence continues at coordinate 80,630,726 of CM060928.1, read as the reverse complement.
AGGCTTGCAAACAACATGCTGTCACCATTTTCAACTAGCCTGCAAACAATTTAATCTTCAATGATCAATTCAAGCAAGTTGAAAATGGGGAGCATGCAGACCAAATTATTGTCAAATGCTGTTCCAAAAGCCTGCAAAACATCAAGCTAAAATCAAATTGCAAACAGCAAGTTAGCACAGATTCAATTTGCATGGAGATTCAGGCTGCAGGAAATTGGATTGCATCTGGACTCTTTCTGTTTTCAATTTTAAGGTGAGTAAATTAATGTTTTAAAAACAGTTACTACTTTTAAAAAATCCAAGTTATCAAGAAATTGGCAGAAATTTAATTCACAATGCTTTTAAATAAGCAAATTAAACAGTAGCAAGTAAACTGTTTGTTCTTTCTCTTAGTAAGTAATCCCAAATTTATAGGTTGTTTAAAATTTTATGTGCATGGGTTTATAATTGTTGACTGTTGTGTGATTATGCTTGAGTAAGTAGAGAAGTGTGATGTGAATATTTTGTGAATATGCCTGCATACAATTTTGTATATGCAGACAGTTGTGATGAAAAATTTCTTCAAGCTTGCTATGGTTTTTATTAGGATTTTAAATACATATTTACTAGTTTATGTATGAATCTTAGTTAGGACTTATTATGTAAACAATTTGAGTTGTGTTGCATAGATTTAGGTTTGAAAAATTAGTTTAGGAAAGCAGAACTGTTACTACAGGAAATAAGTAACAACAGACAAAAGTTTATAAAGTAAAAGTTTTCCTATCATTTTTAAAATTATTAAAACAAGCTTAAGCTTAAATGTATGTTAAAAAAAAAAAGAAAGCATGGATATTTAAACATGTATCAAGTTGTAAAGGCTTATGAGGAGTCTGTGATTATGGTATGTGCAGAAATTAGAATACTTGAGGATATCAATTCATAAGCAAATATTTGTATCTGAATTTCCTTCTGAAGATAGAATGTTGACTGGAAAGGGTGAGAATAAGGGGAGATGGCCATTTACAGGGTTGCCATGTATTTGGTGAAGAGTGACAGGTTTGTCTGGTCAGAGTGAGTTCTTCAGGTTGGTTGTTTTTGCTTGAATCAAATTTCAAGCTGCAGAGTTTTATGCTGGTGATTGTTATCAAGTTGAAGTAGTGGATGGCTTCTTGGAGTGAAGGGTGGAGTTGGAGGTCATGAAGTGGCCAGAGATGAGACCATAAGATGGTCAGAGTGGAGTGTAAGAGGATTGACAGGTTTGGTCTCTGGTGAGAATTTGGTGGTGCAGGGACTGAGTGACTCGAAGATGATTCCGTGAAATCCCTGTTGTGACTCGAAGATAGGAGGCATTTAACTCGAAGTAATTTGTGATGGCCTCGGGTTAGTGTGCAGGGTATAAACCTGAGTTGGCTTTTTTTTTTTTTTTTTTTTTTTTTAAATCTGGAAAAAAAAATTTCAATTTTTAAAGCTATGAGTTAAATTTAAGAATAGTTTGATTTAAATTCAAGTAAGTTATGAATTCAAAAGTTTAAATTGAAGAATTCAAATATAAAGTAAGATTTAAACTCAAATTTGAAAAGTGTAAATATAGTGCAGATCTGAGAGTTGTACTTTAAAAATCTGGAAACTCAACATGTTTAAAGCATTGATTAAATTCAAGTTTAAGTTGAATTGAATTCAAAAAGTTTGAATGATGAATGTAAATTTAAAATAAGGTTTATGTTCGAATTTGAATCCAAGTGTAATATAGGTTTCAAGATTTTTTTTTTTGAATCCAGTTTTTATTTTAAACTGTTTTGTTCTTTTAAAAGATTTAAAAGCAATGATTTAAAATAAGTTTAGGTTTGAATTGAATTCAAGTAAGTTTTGAGTTCAAAAAGGTTTAAATGATGAATTTAAATTTAAGGAAGATTTAAATTTAAATCTGAAAAAAAAAAGTAAGTGTAGTTTTCAGGTTTTAAATCCAGATTTTAATTAAAAACAGTTCTGTTTCTTTTTAAAATTTTTAAAGGAATTCAATGTTTAAAATTAAGATTTAAATTCAGGTTTGAATTTGAATTAGATTCAGGAATATTTTGAATTCAAATGAAACATTTGAATGATAAGCAAGATTTAAAATTGGGTTAGAAATCAAATTCAAATATGATTTCAGTTTTTACTTTAAAACCTGTTTTAATTCAAATCAGTTTGAAAAGTTTTAAATATTGAACAAAAATGTTATTAAGTAGAATGCAAATATGAATTTGATTTCAAACAAAGGTTTAAATTTAAAAGATTTCTTCTTTTAAGTATTAAATAAAATTATGATATGTTAACTTTAAATTGAAAGTTGAATTAAATTTTAGAAATGTATTATTTAAATACATTTTGAATATTAATTAAGTTATAAATAAGTAAATGAGTTATTTTGGAAATAATTAAGTATTTACTTATTTATTAGATTTTAATTTATAACTTGAATTAATTTATAATTAAAGATGATTTATGAATAATTAATCTAAGATAATTTTCTTAAGTAAGGAATTAATGAAAATGTTGTTAATTATCTAAGGATAATTAATTGATAATTAATTAATATAATTAATTTTGATGGATTAATTAGATTAATTAATTGAAGATAATTAATTGTAATTGGTTAAATATAATTACTCTATAAAAGTAATTAAGGGATTAATTACATGTTGTAATTAATTCTAATAATGTGCTTTGTTAAATTAATTAATTTAGTTTAATTAATTTAAGTAATAATTTAATAATTAAATGATAATAATTACTTAATGTAATTTATGGAGCAGGATTACTTAGAGAAGTTGTAATTGATAATTACTGGAATGTAATTAAGGAAAGGTGATTTATTTAAAAGTAATTTGGATAATTACTTTTGTAATTAATCAAGGATTAATTTATATAGATAATTAATTATTGGATAATTAATTTATTAAGGAAGTAATTAAGGGTAGTTAATTACTGGATTTAAATATTAATCAAGGTGATTAATAAATGTATTTTGATTTATTACTAAATGTAATTAATTTTTAATTGAGTAATCAATTTAAATATTAATTAGAGATCATTAATTATTATAATTAATGATGTAATTAAGGCATTGTTTAATTGAATATTAATTAATTAATTAAGTGATTAATTAATTGTAATTAATTAAGGGTGAATGTAATTAATTATAGTTAATTAATAAATTAAGTAATTAAAAGTTAATTACTTATGATTAAGGTTAATTAATTTTATAAAATTAATTAAAGACTAATTACTTATTGTAATTAGTAAATGATTAATCATAGATGTTCAATCAAGTTGAATACTTAATGAATGATTAATTAACTAGGTTGATTAATCCATAGATTTGTAAGCAGGATTTATAGGTGAGTAATTAATTTAATTTATTTTAAAATTAATTAAGGATAGAAGTAATTAATTTAATTCATTTTAAATTAATTATAAATGATGGATAATATATCATTGCTTTTGAATGATATTGATATACCTTTGGATGATTGTGATCTCAGAAATGAGATGAGTAGTATCTATAGGATATGGATGCTTAGTATAGTATGATTGATTATTTGGTTGTGATGGTTGTTGTTGTGATGATTGACTGTTGTGATGATTATCTGTTGTGATAATGTTATGAGTTATCTGTTATGATATATGTAGTTTATCTATCTGTGTGAAATAGATAAAATAAAATGAGTTAATTGTTTAAAACCCTTAAGTATAACTTGGACATTAAAATGGCGTTTGGTTTCGGTGAGACCGGGATCGGGTTTCCATATTTGGATATCCGAAAACCACATCGATTCCAATTAAACGTTAGGTCGTTAATCCAAGTGGAGCAAGTGAAGACTCGAGGTGTAAGGGCTATACGTCAGTATAACTCTGTGGGTGATTCCGTAATGAGTTTGACGGAATAGTGCTTATAGATTCGAGATGGTGAATCAGAGTGCAAGGGCTATGGTCGTTGACTCTGAGGGTGATTCCAATAATGAGTGCAACGAGATAGTGCCTTCGGTTTCGTTCGAACCCGGAACGAACTTGTATGGATTGAATGCTTTCAGCACATCGTCAGGTGGACGATGAGCATTCTAAGATAGATGTGTTCTATAAAGGTAATCGTAACCTCAAGCCTCATCAACCGGGAATGGCTAAAACAGGGGAGGTGCAGCAAGGCTTCGTGGGTAGCTCCCACTGGAGAGCAAGATTTTCCCCTGTCTAGAGGTCCCTTTTTTTTCGGCTGTGTGGGCAGTTGGGTCGCGGCCAACTGCGGGGTTGTCTTGTTCGGGACTGTCCAGTAAGGGATGGTTCCGGCCTTGTGTTGCAGGGGATGAAGGGAGTAATCCTCGGTACGGTGATCTAGGCCACGTACTGTGACGGGCGGTACCCCAGTAGCCCTGCCATTGATGGAATCCATAATCCAATAAGTGCCCGTACGGTTTTGATTGTGCCCAACTATGTTGGAACGTGAGATGTAAGCATTCCAGCTATTTCTGTATTTTATTTTGAAAACCCTAGACACTATTATAATATCACTGGATTTCCTATCAAATGTTTTGGTTAGCGTAAGGTAAAAACTTTTCCATGTTTATGTGTGGGAAGTCTTACGTGATACCTTTTGTTTTCAAAGGATTTTCTAAAAGTTAAGCAACTTTTAAACTATTTACTCACACCAGACCCCTGTCTGACCCGAGTGTTTATTTTCTGTTTTATTAAACTCTTGGGTACTCATATTATGTATGAGTAGTCAAGTGATTCAGGATTGCTTTGACGAGTTATGGAGGAGCAAATGGAGCAGGAGGCTTCTGCGTTGTAGTTATCTATTTTCCGCTGTGTTGGTATCTCTGAGTCGTCTCTCTGAGTTATTCCTTGTACTGTTTAGAGTTGTATAACTAGACAGATGTTTATAACTGTCTAGTATGTGTGTTGTATTGGCTGTAAAACTCTGATGTATATGATACTATGTAAAGTATTATGTGATATATTATATTTTATTCGTTCCGCTGTGAGATTCTGATGTTGTTTGTGTTCTTCTTTCTCTTTCTTTTCTTCTTCTATCCCTTTCTTTCTTCTTAGCGATGCAACTTCCTGGAGTATGGAAGTTGGGTCGTTACAGGAATAGCGTTCCATTTTGTGATACACGTGTTGGTGAGTTTCAATGCTCTCGTTTTGTGATAGGTCTCCCCTTTTTTGTGATTTCTTGATTTCTGGATGATTTCTGGAATTTGTGTTTTCACCAATTTTCGTGATTTACGTTGATAAGTTTTATCAATATTTGTGCATTGGTGAATTTATGTGTCGTTAACTTTTGTGATTGGCATTGATATTATTGTCAATATTTATGGTTTAGTGAATATAAAAAAAGGAGTATGACATTCCTTTTTGATCTTTGAGAAGATTCTTGTGATATTGATTAATCCCTAGTTGATTTTCAATTGCATGTTTATCACTGTATGGCATTTTGGTTATATTATACTATTTTGTCATATCTCTTATTCTATATTATTTCATATGATATTTATAGCTAGACTGATCCGTTTATTATTTTCTTATTAAATAATACTCGGTTCAGACCGAGATGTTACAGGTGCTTCTGCTTGACTTTACATCTGGGATTATCACCCTGACTTTTGGCTAACTACTTATATTAGTAGTTTTTTTTGTATATATTTGAGATATAGACTCATTGATGTATCCATATCTTTTGTCTAGCACTTGTAGTTATTCTTTTGTGATATTGTGGATCTTGTTTGACCACTACTCTGATATACACTTTCATGTGTTATATTCATATCTTTTTCCGCCTTTGTGATATGGATATCTGCGACTAATTTGTGTTATGTTTATTTCTATGTTTGTTTCCGAAGATATTATAGCCACTATGTAGTAGCTTTGAGTTTGCATCAGTATGTCGGATTTCCTCTTGAAAAGAAAAGGCATGTTATACTATCGGACATATCGGTGCTCGCACAAAGCCATTACATGGATGGTCGCTCCTCAACGGCCTTATTCTCCGCGCTAGTTGACGGCATTACACCGTAGTGTCCTTGGCTAGCATGGGTATAGAGGTGGGGCGTCATAGCTTGGTATCAGAGCCAAACTTCGGAATAATGTAAAATAATCTAACAAGGATCATCGTCCAAAGTCCTTCTTAGGAGTCATGCTTTAGGATTTAATTCGAGTCTTTGTACCGATTCATTCTATTTTCTTTATGATTCCTTGTTCTATCTATCAAGATTTCTTGATATTCATTTGGTAAATAACCTTTTCCTTTTCCTTATTTCTTTCTAAAGGAAGAGAAATGGTTAGACCTGGCCATCCCAGCGCCGGTCAATCTAGTGCTACTCCCCGAGATGGAGTATTTATGTCTGCCCAGCAGCTTCTTAATCTTGTAAAGAATGCTCAGGCAGCCGGTTCTAATCCGGAGTCTACTCACCCTAAGTCTGGATTTGCACGTTTGTGCAACGATTGTACCAATTTGGGTAGGAATCCATTCAAAGGTTCTAAAACTATTATTGAAGTCCAGGCTTGGCTAAGACCGTGCGATCGAATCTTTTCTCGCATGAATCTTATTGATCTTCACCGTGTTCAGGTGCTCCAAGAAAGAGCATTAGATTGGTATGAGCTTCTTATTTCTGAAATAGTTGAAGCGGATATTACTTGGGAGAAATTCCAGGAACGCTTCGAATTAAAATTTGTGCAAGAAGCTGAGAGGGTGACATTGGCTCGTCGTTTTATAGACCTTGTTCAAGGTGAATCATCTATGGCAGATTATGTCGCATCCTTCGAGTCACTTTCTAAATACGGGGTCGAATACATAAACACCCCATTGAAGAAGAACCAAAGATTTGACTATAGCTTGAATAAAAATCTCAAAAAGCCATTACTTCTAAAGTTAGAAGTTTCTTTTGATCAACTCATTGATATCGCACTTCGACTTGAAGAGGCTGATAGAGAAAGTGAAGTTGAGGTTGGGAGTGCTAAACCAAACTTCCACACAACAAGAAAGGGCCTAATAAGTTCAAAGGTCCTTATCCCAATAAGAAAGGGAAGCAAGCAACGTCGGTGGAAAGGACTTCTACCTGTAGTCGTGGGCAATGCTACAATTGTGGTTCTAGGGACCATTATGCGAACAAGTTTTCAAAGCCTCGTGCTTGTCGCTATTGCAAAAGCCCAGATCATTATTTATCTTCTTGTCCCAAACTTCAAGGCAAGAAGGAGGGAAAGCTTAATGTTGCTCAGGCCCCTGACAACACATCTCGTGGTCAGGGTATTTCTCATTATATCCTTGATGGCATTATTTTATTTCATGATCACCCTATTCGAGTTCTTTTTGACACGGGTGCGTCTCACTCTTTTATTTCAAAAGAACTTGTTGATACTTTTTCTTTGGATGTTTTGTGTTTAATGACTTCTTTGAGAATTGCGAATCTGGTTGGTGGATCCGCAACAATCAGTTTATTGTGTAAAGCTGTCGAGATTATTTCGTGTGATTTTTCATTCCGAGCCGATTTGCATGTTATGCGCTACTTAGGATTTGGAATGATTTTGGGAATGGATTGGCTTAACCGTTATGAAGCCCATATCCTATGTCCTGAGCGGACTATTCATCTTCGACATCCTCAATCTGTTAAGCAGATTTCTATTGACCTTAAAGATTCAGATTCCAGCTTGGTGGCATCTTTATGTTCTTTAAATCCTCATGATGACGATAATGATGATGAGGAGGATATTATTTCTCTTATTCACGTTGTTCGTGAATTTTTCGATATATTTGTGCCCGTTTTAGGATTACCATCTAAGCGAGAAATTGAGTTCAAAATTAATCACATCCCTAGAGCTCAACCTATCACTCGTCCACCTTATCACATGTCCAATAAAGAAAATTAGGAGATGCGCAAACAATTATCCGAATTGGAGATGAAGTAATTTATTCGCTCTAGTTCCTCGCCTTGGGGAGCTTTGGTTATTTTTGTGAAGAAATCCGATGGTACACTTAGGATTTTCGTTGACTACCGCAAGCTTAATGATCTTACTGTCAAGAATAAATATCCTTTACCTCGTATTGATGATCTATTCGATCAACTTAGAGGTGCTAGAGTCTTTTCACAATTAGACTTAGCTACCGGTTTTCATCAGCTTTGTATCGAAGAGGATAACATTCCTTTGACATCGCTCTGCACCCGTTATGGATCATATGAATGGCTTGTTATGCCATTTGGTTTAACGAATGCTCCGGCTTATTTCGTTGACCTTATGAATCGAGTTTTCAAGGATTTCCTCGACCGATTTGTTCTCATCTTCATTGTTGATATTCTTGTGTATTCAAAAACCAAGGAGGAGCATGAAGAGCATCTTCGGATTGTGTTGGAGACTCTTAGGAGTAACCAATTAAAAGAAAAATTTTCTAAATGCCACTTTTGGCAATCTCGTGTGACGGAGATCCGTAGCTTCCTTGGATTGGCGGGTTATTACCGTCGTTTTATAAAAGACTTTTCAAAAAATTCCGTGCCTCTTACTAGTTTGACAAAGAAGGGAGTTAAGTACTTTTGGTCGAACGAATGTGAAGCTTCTTTCCAGAAATTATAAGAACTCCTTTCCGATGCTTCTATTCTTGTTATTCCCGAGGGGAATCAAGATTTTGTTGTTTATACCGATGCTAGTCGCGTTGGTTTGGGTGTCGTTCTTATGCAAAGAGAACGTGTTATTGCTTATGCTTCTAGGCAATTGAAGCCAGCCGAGACTAGATACGCCACTCATGATTTAGAGCTCGCGGCTATTGTTTTCACCCTTCGTATTTGGCGCCATTATCTTTTGGGAGAAAAATTTATTCTTTACACCGATCATTAATCTTTGAAGTATCTATTTTCTCAAAAGAAACTTAATTTGCGTCAATAGCGTTGGCTCGAATTTCTTGCATCTTATGATCTTGATATTCTTTATACTCCCGGCAAGGGAAATCGGGTAGTTGATGCACTTAGTCGCAAGCAACAAGCTGTTGTTTCCATGATGATATCTGAATGGAATGATCTCGAGGTTTTATCCACTTGTGAGATTCGAGATCGTGTTTCTGATTTATGTTCATCTCTTGTTTTATGTAGCCTTGAGGCTCATCCTTCTCTTATAGACCGCATTCTTGAAGCTCAAAAGCTAGATCCCGAATTGGCTCTTCTAGGCCAAAATGTTAGGGATAAAATTGATATTGAAGGTTCGAAAGACTTTGATATTGATTCTCGTGGCTGCATTCGAAAATTTGGTAGACTTATCGTGCCAAATATTAGTGATCTTCGTAAAGATATTTTAGAAGATTTTCATCGTTCTAAATTTACCATTCATCCCGGTAGTAGTAAAATATACGCGGATATGAAGCGACTTTATTATTGGAAGGGAATGAAATCTGATATTGCTAACTTTGTTAAGTGCTGCATGACTTGCCAACTTGTTAAGGCCGAACACCAAAAGGTCCGGTGGGTTGTTGCAACCTTTAGAAATTCCAATCTGGAAGTGGGACCTAATTTCCACGGATTTTATAGACGGCCTTCCCTGTTCTCGTTCGGGTCATGATAGCTTATGGGTGATAGTTGATAGACTTACTAAATCCACCCATTTCGTTCCCGTTCGGTCTAATCGAACCGTACCTTCTTTGGCCAAACTCTTTATCAAAGAAATTGTTAAATTGCATGGAGTTCCTACTTCTATTGTTGGTGATCGTGATCCATTGTGTACTAGTGGATTTTGGAAGAGTCTTCAAAAAGATTTGGGAACAAAGCTTAATTTTAGCACCGCTTATCATCCTCAGTCCGATGAACAAACTGAGCATGTGAATCAAACTCTTGAAGGACTTCTTCGTGCATTTGTCCTTGATTTTGGTGGAAGTTGGAAAGATCGTATTTCTCTTGTTGAGTTTTCCTATAATAATAGCTTCCAATCTAGTATTGGTATGGCACCTTTTGAGGCACTCTATGGAAGGCCATGCCGATCTCTTCTTATTGGCTTGAGGCCGGTGAGAGGCTGGTTTTAGGTCCAGATTTTATTCGTGATTCCACGGAGAAGATTGAACTTATTCATCATAGGATGAAAGAAGCCCAGAGTAGACAAAAATCCTATGCCGATAACCGGAGAAGGAAATTAGAATTTTCTGTGGGAGATCTTGTGTTTATTCGTGATTCACCAATGAAGGATGTTGTACGTTTCAGTCCATTGGGAAAATTAGCGCCTCGATATATTGGGCCATTTCCCATCACCTAACGTATTGGTTCCGTGGCTTATCGCCTTTCATTACCGGCTCAATTTTCTATTATTCATGACATGTTTCACGTTTCTCAATTACTGAAATGCCTTCGAGATTTCGATTCTATTCTTGAGCTCGGTGTTGTGGAAGAAATTGAAGTTTCACCTAATTTAACATATGAGCAACATCCTATTCGTATTATTGCTTCGGAGGTCAAACGCCTTAGAAATAAAGATGTTTCTCATGTTAAAGTTCAATGGTCCTCAAATCCTAAGGATTGCTCTTGGGAATCTAGAGAGTTCATCGAGCGAACACATCCGGACTTACTTTCCCGTGCTCTTTGAGGTGAATTTCTTATTTCAAATTTCTTTTGTGTTGATATGCTTTCATGGTTGTTACCTTATATTTCCTTCTTAAATATTGCGAGGACGCAACTTCTTTAAGGAGGGGAGTCTGTAACAACTCGCATATTTTATGATTGAATATTTAAATATTTTATTTTAATATTTTTATCGTTAGTCGGATTTTAGTCCGAAAAGTTACTTTTTGCATACGGTCGAATTAGGACTCGGGCCCACATCCATTGGGTCCAAAACGTCGTTTGTGATCTTTTTGAGTATAAACTTTGCTATGTTTGGGGTTAGTAGAATTTTGCCACTTTTTCACTTTGGGCTTTGGGTTTGGTTTAGCCCATTAGCCTAAACTATTAACACTAGCTCAACCCCTTCTTCCCTTCATAACTTCACTTTCATTTCCTAACACTTAAGCTTCATCAAAAATGGAGGGAGGAATGGAAAATTAAAACTCCAAACCCTAGTTCATTTGCAAATCCAACATCTAACTCCAAATTCAAAGAGAAGCCATTGATTCAAGCTTCTTGTGTTGAGATTGAATTGTCGTTGATTCTTCCTTTTCTTTCAAGCTTCTCCTTCATTGATTTTTTGAAAAGGTGAGATTTTTATCTCACATATTTGTCTGTAACTATCTTTGATTGTTGGGTATGAATTCCTAACACTTTTTCATATGCATTTGCTCTTGGTTTGGATTGAATTGGTGAAAACCCCAATTTTTAGTGTTTTGGTTTCAAATCTTTAAAAATCCTAACTTTGATGATTGAACACGTTTTTGGTGATGCATCGAGGAGCCAATAGGTCCGGGTAGTAGATGAGCGTAATCCCCTAGCGTATGTGCTCGATCGGTTGCAAATTGAGTGAGTTTTTGGCCTTTTTTTTGCTTAGGTCGTTCGGCCTGCGCATATGGTTCTCGGCCTGCAGTTAGGTCGGCTTGCCTTAGGTCGCAACCTCCTTAAGTCGCTCGGCCTATTCTTCATAACTTAGGTCGCGCAATTTGTCTCCTTAAGTCGCTCGGCTTGTCCCTGTTCCTTAGGTCGCGCTAAACCTTAGGTCGTTCGACCATTATGTCGTTCCATCCCATGGGTCCCACCTGCTATATCACACAACCCCTTAGGTCACGACCAGATAGGTCGTTCCCCACTTAAGTCGCTCGGCCTTCTTACTTTAGTCGCTCGCCTTGGGTCGCTGGCCTCATTTGTCGCTCGTCCATGTTAGGTCGCGCCATGCTTAGGTCATTCTCTCTTAAGTCGATCGGCCTTCCCTTATGCTTTAAGTCACACCAACTTAGGTCGCGCCATGTTATAGGTTGTGCCATGCTATTGGTCGCGTCATGTTAAGTTGCTCTGTTTGGCCGCATGCTTTTTCTTAAGTCGCCGATCTCTTAGGTCGTATGCCATGGAGTCGCATGCATTGAGCCGCCGATTTCTTGTGTTGACTTATGTTAAGTCGTAAGTCGTGGCTGTTAAGTCGCAAGGGTATTTCCACTTTGATGGATTTGGAATCGAATTCTTTGGATTTTTATTCACGTCTTCGAATGTGAATTTTTGTGATTTATTGTTTCTATAATCATTTTTGTGATTTGTCACTTTATCTCACTCGTACGAGAAATCTAATTAAACGGCTTCGTAAAACAAATGGTATGAAACACTTGCGTTTACTTCGCGGGTTAATTCTTGGACTTGTTCGATTGAATCTCTTGTGACAATTTTCTAGTGGAAACTTACAATTTGTTCGTAAATATATAAGTTAAGCTAGTGGTTATGGGACATGAAGCTAAGATTATATATTTACTAGCTTACTGTAATTGACACTTCTTGATGATTGTTGGTGATCATTTTTGTGATTTAGACTAGCAAATGTGCGATATCTCTTTGTCTACGAGGGAGACTAAATCCCGTTTCTGTGGAGCTTCGGCTCAATTTGATGGGGTAGCGACCCATGGCCTTCAGGCCGTTTTGTGGAGCTTCGGCTCAAAATTAATAGTTAACAACCATGGAATAGCGTTCCATTTTGTGATACACGTGTTGGTGAGTTTCCATGCTCCCATTTTCTGGTAGGCCTTCCGCTTTTTGTGATTTCTGATTTCTATTGATGATTTCTGGAATTTGTGTTTTCACCAATTTTCTTGATTTACATTGATAAGTTTTATCAATATTTATGCATTGGTGAATTTGTGTGTCATTAACTTTTGTGATTGGCATTGATATTATTGTCAATATTTATGGTTTGGTGAATATAAAATATGGTGTATGACACTCCTTTTTGATCTTTGAGAAGATTCTTGTGATATTGATTAATCCCTAGTTGATTTTCAATTGCATGTTTATCACTGTATGGCACTTTGGTTATATTACACTATTTTGTCATATCTCTTATTCTATATCATTTCATCTGATATTTATAGCTAGACTAATCCGTTTACTATTTTCTTATTAAATAATACTCGGGTCAGACCGAGATGTTACAAGTGCGTTTGCTTGACTTCACATTTGGGATTATCACCCTGACTTTTGGCTAACAACTTAGATTAGTAGTTTTTGTTGTATACATTTGAGATGTAGACTCATTGATGTATCCATATTCTTTTGTCTAGCACTTGTAGCTATTCTTTTGTGATATTGTGGATCTTGTTTGACCACTACTCTGATGTACACTTTCATGTGTTATATTCATATCTTTTTCCGCCTTTGTGATATGGATATCTGTGACTGATTTGTGTTATGTTTATTTCTATGTTTTTTCCGAAGATATTATAGCCACTGTGTAGTAGCTTTGAGTTTGCATCGGTATGTCGGATTTCCTCTTGAAAAGAAAAGGCATGTTATACTATCTGACATATCGGTGCTCGCACAAAGCCATTACACGGATGGTCGCTCCTTAGCAGCCTTATTCTCCGTGCTAGTTGATGACATTACACCGTAGTGTCCTTGGCTAGCGTGGATATAGAGGTGGGGCGTCACATTTATAGCAAAGAATTTTATACAGATAGATTTTGGAATTTTATACATATAAGAATTTTAAATACGAGGAGTTTGTATAACTTTATATTTTTATCTATATGGATTATTTTATAAGTATATATATATATGGAGTTTCAAAATAAAAAAATAAATGTATATATGAGTACTCATTTAAGAGGAAATTTGGTTTTAAATTTAATTTATTTACTTAAATAAATTTATTAAGAGGAATTGGTTTAAAATTAAAGATATTAGTTGAAAATAAATCTTGGTTGAATAAATTTATTTAAAGGAAATCAGTTCTAATTTTAAATTATTAGTTTAAAATAAAATCATTGGATAATTAAAATTACCAAACGAAAATTGGTTATTTGATTATTTCGAATACTAATCAACTGTATAAAATTGTTTATACAAGTTCAAAATTGTGAAGAAAACAGTCTGGAATGGAAATGGATTGCAAAACAAAAGCAAAAGTGAGATCTTCTCACTCAATCAGATTTTTATGATTTAATTTTAAATAGCTAAATTTAAAATTATTGATTGTGTGCTTGGATGATAAATTATTATCAGTTGTATTGGATGAGACCATATGCGCCGTATAATAGCGGATGATATTATATTGATACCTTATACTGCGATATTCCACCTTGAAGTGGAATTGGTATTTAATGGTTGTGCTAACATCTGTGGTTGTAGGGAAACAGGTTGCAGGGATCCAACTGGATTCCGTAAATATTAGAATTTGTTTCAATATTATGTGTTGATTATTTATAATCTGTGTGTGATTATATTTGTGATTGAAATCATTGAAGGCAATAGTTTAGCCGAATATATTTTTGGTATCGCAGGATACCAGAAATAAAAAAATTGGATTTTTGAAATTTAAGTAGAAAGTTTACAGTAAATTTTATTTTGGAATTGGACAAATTTAAAAGAAGGAATTTAAAAGTATAAAATATTAATTTTTTTTAATCTTATCAAATTAATTCCAAAATATGGGAAAAGGTTTTTATAAATGGGTTTTGAGTGATATTGTTTAACAGTTGAAGAATTTATTTAAAGTTTGGATTTTAAATAGTTTGGAAGAAATAAAGGAATTAATTTTAAAAGGAAATAAATTTGAAAATCAAATTGAAGTTGATTTGGTATTTGAAAATAAATCTTTGGGAAATTGATTTGGAAATCGATTTAGTGTTTGAAATAAATGTTTGGAAAATCAAATTGGAATTTGATTTGGTGTTTTGGAAATAAATTTTAGAAATCAATTTGGAATTTGATTTGGTGTTGAAAGTGAATATTTGAAAATCAATTTGAAAATCGTATATCTGTGATAATGGGAATTTTATAAAAGAAAGGGAAATTTGTTTTAAAAATAAATATTGTTTTATTTTTAAAAGTATGGAAAGGAATTTACAGATTTGTAACTTAAATTTAAAATAAATCCATAAAGATTTATAAATTGATTTGAATGAACCATTTTAGAATGGAAGGTGTACTTTCCCTAGAAAGTTGAGTATGTTTTCAATATAGTTTATAAATATAATTTGAAGTTGTAAGAATGGTTTTAAGGAAAGAATATTTTGGAGAAATTATCTACTTAGGTTGTTCTGAAAATTCTTTAAAGTAAAGATATATTTTAATTTATTATAAAAGTGATTATTTAAAGTTTTAATTGATATTTGTTTTAGAAAATGGATATTTAAAAAGTTATATCCTATCTACTAATTTTATTTTAAATTTAGTTTAGACTTGACTATTTATATGAGATATTAGTATAATATTTTCATAACTAATATTTAATTAAGCGTTTTAATGATTTTACCATAAATGTTTCCAAGTATATTTTGGATAAGTATTTTTAATTATTACTTTGTATTTGAGCTCGGCAAATTTTTAGTGGAATTAAATAAATATTTGGAATTTTATTCCACTTGAGCAAAGTGATTTGAAATTTGTTTTAAGGATTGAAGTGTGAAAAGTGAATTGAAATTAGTTTTCAAAACGATTGAAAGGTGAAAAGTGATTTGAAATTTGTTTTCAATTGGTTGAAGGGTTGAAATTAGATCTTGCAAAGATATTTTGAAAATAAATAATTGGGGGAAAATTATTTAAAATATGGTGATTGTTGTGAATATTGATTGATAGTTAAATAAACGACTATCAATATTAGCCTTTAAATTGCATTTGAATTTCGATGTGACCGGGGGTCGGATTCCAAATGGATATTCGAAAACCACATCGAATCTTTGTGACGGATCTTTTATTTAAAAAGATCAAAGTAGAAATTTTTTGTGATTTGTTTGAAATCTGAATGTAACATTTTTTTTGAAATAAGCGCTCATTATTCGGATTAGCCGGTAGAGTACTTTGTGTCATTAGACCCATTCCGAATAATGATACGACAAAATAGGATTGCATTTGAAGATGGTGTTGAAGACCAGGTATTTTCAAAAATGAAAGGATTACCTGTCGAATGTCTTTGCACTGGGTTGCTCCGGTATAGAGATTTTATCACCATTTGTGATGGGGATTCCGGACGTGATTAGTGAATATTCGTATTTGCAAGGGCTTGTTTGAAGTGTATTCGGCTCCGTTCGATCCTGGAACGGACTTTTATGGATGTGTATCTGACATTACACTTTGAGATGTAAAGCTGGTTTCTATCAAATACATTTCTGTTGGTGGCGGAGAATTTATTCTCTTAGCTTAACACCCTTCTCCAAGACGTACGAGCTCAGAGGTTATGTAGTTGATGGTTACTAGTGATCCATTCTCAATTTGGTAATGTGACATACGAAGTGCTGCTGATCATTTGTTAATCGAAGCATGGCTTTATGAAAAAGTGTAGCTTTGTGGACGAGACTTCTTCGGACCTAACACCCAGAAATGGTCGAAATGGGAAGGATGCAGCAAGGTTATTTGAGAGTAGCGCCCCTGAGGGTATGTCATTTCCTTCTGGAAAAGGGTTGTATCATGGTATGGAGCCTAGATATTTAACCTATGCGGTTGCTGCAAATTTATTATACTTTGTGGTTGTTCCTTTGTGGTTGAGGATCCTTAGATAAAGGTCGCAAATGACTGGGGGATGGCATACTCGTGTAGTAGTTACCTTGTTATAGAGGTAACTTGGCCTCGTATTGGCGGAGTGCTGATTAAGTTCTCGGGGCGTCCCTCCAGAGGCGTACCCATGTGGCAGTAGGAAGTTCCTTAGCCTGACCATTTGTTGGAAATCCAGTCTTCAATACGCTCCTTGTACGATTTTAGCTGTATAACCTACCATTTACTTATGGTGGTCACCACTGTTTAAATGGTAGTTATAGTAGGCATAGTTCAAAATGTCTATGCTGGATAAGATTAATGTTATACTTTCGAAATTTTTTCTGCACTATGCACTAATAACAATATTTAAAAGGATTTTGCGTATTAATCATGTTTGACTATCATAAGGAGAAATCTCCTCCAATTCTGCGTTTGCTTTGTGTGTGTGGCGGGAGGCCTTATGGTAGTTTCATTTTCCAAAAGCATAGCGGATTTCTTCTTATTTCTTTGTGAAAATAACTGTTTTTAAGATCTCACACCATTCCCATGACTGACCTGGAGTTTATTGTTCCCTTTCTAAACTCTAGGTGCCCATAATTTTCAACACGTGCAGCCTAGAGTCAGGTTATCATTATTCTGGAGCGAAATCGAAAAAGATATGCTGTGGAAATCTAGAGGCAAGCTGGATGGTGAGACGTATCATTATACTATGTATTATCCGCTGTGTTGGGATTGCTGTAAGTTCAGTTTTAATATGGATTAGTTGTTGCAAATTCCTAGTGCTGAATGGTGTCATTGTACAATCTGCTGTTGTATTATGACAACAGATATGGTTCCTTGTTTTAAAGATATTTATTTATCTGTTGTATTTGTTCCGCTACGAAATGTGAGATTCTTCTATTGTTTCAGTTTTCTTCTTCTATATTCTTCTTCTTTAACCCTAATGGTTTGGTTTTTCGGCATTCGACTGTGCGGCATTTGATACAGTGGACTTATTAATGTCGACTTTCGGACGTCGAAAATTGGGTCGTTACATTAACGGATGTTGAAAGATGGGGTTTGGGTTAATTCGAGATTTAGGTGTAGTGGGATGGATTCAAGCCATGGTGGCGCTTATCATAGCAAGGAGGTCGCAAACGAGAATTTGGTAACATCGATCGAGTTTTGAAGGTCGCGATTTGGGGATTCTCACGAATTTTTTTGTTTCCAGTAGGTTCAGTCGGGTTCTGGCATGATGAACTAGAGGTGGATCTACGTGGTCCAGTGTGACGAGGCAAGAAGGTCGAGCATGCTGATAGGTTTGGATGCAGCGATGGGTGGTGGCGTGCATGTGCACGTACATGAGTGTACATGTTTTATCGCGTTCAGGCATTGGAGATAAGAAGTAGGGGAAGAAGAAGCACCGTTCATGGTTATTTGAGATTTGGGCAAGTGGGCTTGGCCTAGTTGGAATGGTTAGAATAATTTGTTTTGGTTATTTGATATTATTAAAAAATGTAAGCTTAAAAACTTGATATCCTGCTCGTTTAAAATCCGATTCTCCGGATTTTTGCAATATACTCATATGGATGAGTACAAAGTTATAGTGTAGCTTGTTGATATTTTCGGCCATGTATAAATTTATGACATATTAAAACACACTGAATTTTAATTATGTTATTTTAATTAATAACGTCATTTAAATTTATATACCATGATTATGGATGTTTATTAGGTCAAATAAATTACTGTTTAGTTAAACCGAATCGAATACAGTAAATGGACATCTGTTAGCGGAATAGAACACCATTCCACTAATAAAAATTAATTAGTCAATTAATTAGCAGAGTAAATTCCCGTTCTGCTATTTTATAGATTTGGACATTAGAATATATAACGTTGGTTGATATTCCGCTTTAAATAAGTGATAAATTTAATAATGATGGTTAATTGTTAAATTTATTTACATAGTCATGGATTATGTAAATATATCTGAAAAACTTGAAAAGTTAATTAAATAATATGGTAGCTTGTTTAAGTACCGTTGTGATCGTTAAGCCTCCTTCAAAATTTGAAAATCTAATTGATTTGAAAGCTATATAAGAATAGTTATTTTATTATCAGTTTCGAAGATAATTATTATTTAGTAATAAGATTTAAAAGGTAACCACTAATAATTGTTTTCATTTAAGAAATATATAAATGGCGTCTCTGTCTCATTCTCATTCGCCCTGGTCAGCATCGCCCGTCCTTTAGCTTCCTTTCGCGATCCTCCTCCCTCCGCTCTTCCCTCCTGCACGCCCCTTTCTATGCATGCGTCGCCTCTCCACCCCGTCCTTTCCTCTTCCCCCTCCGTTTCACCTTCTTCCACTAGATCTCGCAGGGTTTTTAAGGATTTTCCTTCTGTTCCATTTCGACAATTGCCACCCCCGCTTTGTGGTGCAGATTTGCCACCACGGCCTGCTTTTAAAACTTCTTCCCTTGCTTCTTCTGTTTGCCTTGGTTCATGATCTGTGATTACGTTTCCTTTGGCTGGTGTTGTCTGTGAATCGGAGTTTGGAAGTGTGCCTTCACTTGTGAATAAGCATGTTGTTTCTGGAATTGTTGGTGAGGATTTTGGTCTTTCTGGCCGCGTTTTGTGTTCTATTGATGCTGATTTTTCGAACCATGATCCATGCAACTCTGGTGTTCGAATTAATGCCGATGTAAATTGTGTTCTAAATCATTGTGATAAGTTTCCTGATTGTTCAATTGTGTCTGACTCTGTTGGTAAACCTGTTGTTATGGAGCTTCCGGGTTCGTTGCATTGCCCTGCTGCTCCTAGCTAGGCATATTCGAAAACATGGTCCTCTCTTTTTACTTCTCTACCCCGTAATGCGGGAGATTACAAACCGATTGATTTCGATATCGTTGAGGAAAATAGAGTGATGATTCCTCCCCCTAGTGTCATGCAAGCTGGTATGGATTACTGGTCAGCCTACTTGGTTGGTTTCTTTTTGGACCCTAATCACCGCCTGCTTGATGCGTCGTCAGTTTGTCGTAGGGCTTGGAAGCTTAGTGGTTCTCTTCGAGTTAAGCTAGTTGATTCCATGTACTTCCTTTTATTCTCCTCAACCGATGATCATAGTCATGTTCTCGAGGCTGAGCCTTCTTTTTTTGGTAGGCAACCATTTTTCATTACTCCTTGGTCTCCGACTGTTGCGAGTGCACGTGAGCAAGTTCTTTTAATCCTCGCATGGGTTTACTTTTCGCAAATTCCCTCTGCCCTTCAACCTTTGCTTGGTTTGAATTGGCTGGCTTGTAATATTGGTAAATTGAAATGTTTTGAATCAAATATAGTTGCGTGTGAAATTATGGTATTCGCTAAGGCTCTGATTGAGATTTTCCCTTTTAAGCCTCTCCCTTCCACTATTCCTCTACAGCTAGCTATTGGGCATGTAGTGGAAGTCCGTGTTCGTTATGGTTGGGTTTCGGATATTTGTTCTGCCTGTCACTCACTTGGTCACCTTGCCAACGCCTGTTCGCATTCTGAAGTTTCAGCGGCTGCTCCATAGATCCCTCTTCCTCGGCCTCCGCTCAAGAAATGGGCACCTAAGGTATCTTCCACTGACTCTCAGATTGCTCCACCTCCTACTGTTCCTTTATCCGTCCTAGATCGGCCTGCTTGTTCTCATGCTCGGCCTTCGTCCCCTGCCACTTCTGTGGTCCGTTGTGTTGTTCCAGCAGTCCATTCTACTGTTCCAGATCTTGTTGAGCCTCGTTTAACTGTTGTTTGGGATGCATCCGAGAAATGTTGGGTTGATCACATTTCTGATGTGCAATTTAACCCCGTGGATGATTCCTTTTTTAGATTCGTATCTGATGATCATTTGGACCTTAGATGCCTTTATTACAGACCTTCTGGTGACTCCTTAGTTTTTGATTTGGACGGACCATATGCGGAGTCGAATTCTGACATGCTTGTTAATTCTACTTGGGATCATTCCTTTATTTATTCATCTAATGCTGAGGTTTTTGATCCTTGTCTTGCTTCCCTTTTCCGACCCTATGCTGGTCATGTTGGGAATGTCCCATTGGTATCTCGCCAGGTGTGTGTGGACGTTGGTGTTTCTTCCTCTCCGGAGGAGACCTAGTCCAGGCGTTATTTCTAGTAGCTGTGACATGTCTGTCACATTCATGTGCTCTATTTTTCTTTTTCATAGTAGTTAAGGTATTTCTACCTTTCTCCTGTATTTCAAGTTTTTATTACTTTCGTAAGAAAAGTGGACGATCCACTATAAAACCGGCTTGCCCTGCAAAAAAAAGGTAATAACTATTTATTATAAACGTTTTAATGAAAATTAGCAATTGTTTTTAAAAATGATTTAAATTTAAAGATTTTATTAACATAATCCTTAAAAGTTATTTCATTAGTTATTTAAGAATATTTATTTATTATTTAAAAGGTTATTTAATTATTGTTTAAATTTTTTTTAATTTAATTATTTATTTAAAATGATTTAACTACACTTTAAATTAAGTTAAGTTAATTAATTATTATTTTAATAATATTAAAAAGTAAATTAATTATTATCTTATATCTCTTTGAAGTTAAATTTTTAATATGATAATAGTGTTTAAAAGTTAACTTAATATGTTTTAATGGGGTTTTAAGTTATTATTTTGAAAGAGACTTAATCTAAATGAAACAGAAGGATGTTTTAGAAATAACAGCTCGTTATTTAAAGCTATTTTAAATGCTGTATGGTTTACCAAGGGATCTTACCGATTTGAAAGTTGTACGTAAGTTGTTTAAATATGGAAGAGTTTATAAATAGTTTTGGATATTTATGAAAAAATTAAAAATAAGTTTTAAAGATTTGGAAAGGAAAAGTTTTTTAAATGGATTTGGATTTAGGAAGGATGTTCATAATGAATGTTTACAAATAGGTTTGATATTTTTAAAGAAGATTTCTAAGAAGATATGGAAGTATTTATAGGATAAAGGAATTTAGAAAGAGATGGTTGATATTCATGGCGTAATTCGAGGGATAAGTATTGCCTACAGTTTACTATGAATTCATCGGGATAGCGACGTAGACATTATGTAAACTGCGATCCATGATTAATACTGAACGATACTTTCAAAAAAATCATTTTTAAGAGTTTTTAAGTTTCTATGTTTTGAAAGAGAAATGGTTTATGAATATACTTATGTTATTGAGATAAGTATATGGTATATTTTCTAAGTATCGAAAATATAGTTTTTGTGAATATACTTATACTATTGAAATAAGTATATGGAAGTGATATTCAACTCTTTGAAAAGTAATTTTAAGAAATTAAAGATTTATTTCTAAGAGGCTTACTGATTTTCACGCGAAATGTGATCTTTTTTTGGAATGTTTATTTATTTGCTAGTTAAATAACCGACTATCAAATCTTGGCCTAAATATGTAATCCTTCTTAATTTTGATAGTAGGGAAATATTCCCTACTTAACACCAAAGGATTTTAACCCTAAAAATATCTAAGGGAAACAAAGAAATCATATGGTACAATTACCATCGGTGATGCTACATTGTACCTATAAACACGTTTCATTCTTCTAGGACAAATGGTAAGTAGATCCGTAAACTTTGATGGTTAGGGGATGATCCTCATTTTTATGTTTGGTTGATTATTGCCTAAAGAACCGGTTTTGAGCGTTCCGAAAATCGAAAAATTGTTTTTGGGGCACTAATGATGTAGTGATCCAGGTTTTGAGTCAAATTTAAATTGGTAATGAGAATAAATTTTTGGATTAACTGGTGAATTAATTTGAATTTTTCCAAGTTTAATAAAATAAGTGTTTGCTTAGTATAATAGATTGATTTAAATTGGATGTTGAAAATTGAGATTCAAAAATAAATAATTTGAATTCGAATACTCTATGATTTAAAGCTAATAAAAATTTGTCTTGGAATTATTATATACATATGTATATATATTTTGAAAGTTTTATTTTGAATTTGATATCAATAATTTTCAAAATCTAATTAAGTTAAATTCTATATTCTATAACATGTGTGTTTGTTTATTAAAATATAAGTAGTTTTAAAAATCATTTTCTTCAAATTTGATATAAGTATAAATAATAGGAAAATGTGTCAACATAAATACAAAAGTGAAAATTTATTAACATAGGGTTTAAAAAAAAATCTATAAATTAAATATAAATAAGGTTTAAAACATAAATTTCTTGTTTAGGACAAATGTAAATTATATAGATCATGAAGGTAACAAGTGTTAGTAAAAAGTACAAGTGGAAAATTGCATGATAGAAATTTAAAAACATAAAAAATATGAATTAAAAGAAAATAACCGGGCTACATGTTCTTCTTTCATCTCAAGCCTGGAAATCAAAAGACAAGAGAAAATCTCAAAAAAACTCAAAACCTATAAGGAATAAATTATCTCATCATCATTTATCAGGAAAGAAAATCAAGGTTCAGTTTCTCTGTTCTGGATATCACGGTGAGTAAATCATTGCCTTTACTACTTGATATTTGTGGTTTATAATTGAGGTAAAGTGATGATAAATGATGTGAATATGCTTATATATATATACATATATATATATATATATGAAATGGTTTCTTGGTGAATGTATATCTATGAATAGCTCTGCTCTTGTCTATAGGTTCTTAAACTTGTTCAAAAATTCTTATCACCTAAACAAACCAATATTAGGCTAAGATTTTAAAAAGGAAGATGATCATCATAATGTAATTTCATTTTCAAAAATATTTGCAAGTGATAATACTCATTATATTTTTTCAAGGATAATATATTACTGTAAAAAGTAATCAAAGTCATAAAATCAATGTTCGTAATATTTTGTTTTGAATATATAGCCAGAATCGTATTGAAAAATGATAAATTTGGGCAATAATTTCAAGATTTTTAGCTCGGTATTTGTTGCGAAATTGAAAAATTAATAGAAAACACAATATCGTCAATTTTTGACGAACGATGAGGTTTGGGGAGTCATGCCTGACATCGAAGGTAGAGGGAAGATTGTCGAGCACAGGAAAAATAGTGATGGAATTTTTAGAGTTTCGAGGCGGCCGATAATCGATAAATTAGGGTTTAGAAGCTCGTTTTGGTCGACGAGTTTTGAGAAGGGATTTCACCGTCGATGATGATCAATAGGCAACCTGTACAAGGGGGATAAGAGCTGGAGGAGGAGACGAGTCTACGATGTGGTCGGCGTTGTTGATGGTGGCCTTGAGTGTCGTCGGCGATCGGTTTTGCTGATCTGGGTTTGGGTTCTAATTTGATCGAGAAGCTCATTGTCGATCTCTAACGAAATTGTGGAATCTGGGTGCTCAGGAGGATCATGGGTGTCGTTGGCGATGTGTTGAGGAGATCGTCGATGAGTGGAGTCGCTCCGATCACCTGTGCATGTGCACGCATATTAACGTATATCTATTGATTTGGGAAGAAGGTAAATCTCGGGTTCGAACTCGAAGGGATTCAAGAAAATACTCGAGGAAAAGGAAATATGGGGAAACTTGAAGCCGTGTTCAGGGAAATCATGTCATGGCTCGGGTCTGTTGATATTAATATAAAACAGTTTTAAACTTTAAAAACACAAAGTTTTATTTTGAAAAAATTTTGTTAAAACAAATTCTTTTGAAAATGATTAATGTTTATCAAAAATTTTATATTGGTTAAAAGGTTTTAAGTCAAATTATATAACCTTTATTTTAAAGTTTATTTTAAGTAAACTTAACAATGTGATTAAACGATTAATTAAGGAAGTAAAATGTGTTTTTTTAAAAGGATAATTTAACTTAATAGGTTTAAGTTAATTGGTACTTGACAATAAATTTCAAAAGGTTATTTTCAAACAAGTTTTAAAGGTTAAAACTTTAGAGATTAAATGTTGTTAAAAGTAATTTGATTTGGTTTCGGAATAATTGTATATTAAGATAATAATGAAATTTATCTATAAGTGTTTTCAAATGAAATATTATGACGATTGGATTAAATAAATGATTAAGATAAGGGTTATCTTTGATTAATTAAAATTTTAAGAAATTAAGGATAATTACTTAATTAAAAGGTTAATTAATTATATAATTAAAAGGCTGATTAATTAAAGTAATTAAAGGACAATTACTTAAAAGATTAATTTAAGATTAATTAAAGATTGATTAAGTTTAATTAAAGAGTAATTAAGGTTAATTAAGATTAATGATTAAGGAATGAACTAAGGTTGATTAAATTTATGATTAACTTCATGATTAAGATTTATAAATTACATAATTAAGGTAATCAATTAAAGGATAATTAATTAAGGGTTAATTAATTAATGAGATTATTTAAGGTTAAATAATCAATTAAGGACCATTAATTAAGATGGGTAATTAAGGTTGATTAAATTAATTTCATTAATTAATATCAAATGATTTGTAATTAACAAATCATGATTGAGTAATTAATTCATAAGTAATTAATTTAATTGAAAATTAAATTCATTTAATTAAGGATTGAACAATTAATTAATCCTGTTTAGAAATGATTATTGTATGCTTGGATTGCTTACAGATGTACGAATTGTATTGAAATGCTTGAATTGATGCTATCTCTGATCTGTGATATTCTGTTCTGTGAATTGTTGAGCAGTGTGTAATTTATTTATCTGTGGTGCCTTTACATTTTATCTATGAATCTATGGATGAACGATAAGCGTTATGGGATTATACCGCTTATCGATGTTGTTATGCCTGAATCTGTGATCATTGATGATGTTGCACTATTGTGTAAAACCCTTGGACTACAACACACACACACACACACAAATATGGATTGCACGAGGAAATCGGTTAAGTCATAGATAATTCGAATTTAATATTATTTTATTCAAATGATGTAATGGTTTTAAAAGATGAATTTTGAATCCAAATTGTTTTTGAAATGGAATTGGGTTAAATGTGAAAAGCTTTTGAAAAGGAGTTTTAAAGATAAAAGTTATTTTGAATAACTTATAAAGTTTTGAAAATTTAAATAGTTTGATTTGAATTTAAATTCAAGATTTCAAATTAAGTTCTATGAATATATGTTTGAAAATTATGGTTTAAAAAGGGTATATAAGTTATATAATGTATTTATATGGGTTTTAAACCATTTTAAAAGTATTATTTTCGGAATTTAAATCTAACCCAAGTTTATACTTGATAGGCTTTAACTTGTGCAAATGTAATCAGATTTTTCCGAAACGAAAAGTATTTGTTTTCAAATGATAATAGCTTTCAAGTAAAGGAAGGGTTTCCAATTTGTGTTGAAAATTTAAAGATTTGGAATGGAATTGTTTTGAACTTAATGAATGAATATTTGTGAAAGATTATTAAACTTTGTTTTGAAATTGAAGAGGATCTTAACGGTGTATCTTTTGTATAAAAGATTTGAATTGGAATTGTTTCAAAAACTATGAATTAATCTTTGTGAAAGATTATTGAACTTTGTGAAGTGAATCTTTTTGTTTAAAAATTTGAAAATGGTAATTTTTTTAAGCCATTTGAAGAAAGAGTTTTGGGTAATAAGTTGTGACTTAACTAAGATCTCATATATCCATATGTTTTTAAATATTTCGCTCATTATTTGGTTTAGCGGAAGAGGACTTTGTGTCATATAACCCATTTTGCATAATGGTGCGACGTTATGGGTTGCATTTGAAGACCGGTGGTGAAGACCGGGTATTTTCGAGAACGAAAGGATTACCCGTCGAATGTCTCTGCACTGAGTCGCGCCGGTATAGAGATCTCCATTTGTGATGGGGAGTCCAATCGGGATTGTGAATACCTGGATTTCAAGGGCTTCTTTGAAGTTCCTTCGGTTCTGTTCGAACCCGGATCAAAATTGTGTGGATGTGTGTTTGACATTACACTTTGAGATGTAAAGCTGGTTTCAATCAAATACATTTTTGTTTGGTGGCGGAGTATTTATTCTCTAAGCTTAACACCCTTCTCTGAGACTGCGAGCTCAGAGGTTATGTAGTTGATGGTGATTAGTGATGCTTTCCTAATTTGGTAATGTGGTATACAAAGTGCTGCTGATCATTTGTTGATCAAAGCATAACTTTTGTGCAAAACGTAGCTTCGTGGACGAGACCTCGTTGGACCTCACAACCTGGAATGGTCGAAACAGGAAAGATGCGACAAGGTTGTTTAGGGGTAGCGCCCCCTGAGGGTATGTCCATTTCCTTCTGGATAGAGGTGGTATCAAGGTATGGAGCCCATATATTTAACCTTTGTGGTTACTGAAAATTTATTACTTTGTGGTTATTGGTGTCAAGCGCTCGGATAAAGGTTGGTTACGACCGAGGGATGGCATACTCGTGTCAGTAGTTACTTAGTTACAGATGCAACCCAGCCTTTTGTTGGTAGAGAGCTGGTTAAGTTCTCGGCGCGTCCCTCTAGAGGGTATCCATATGGCCTAGGAAGTTCCTTTGCCTAACCATTTGTTGGAAATCCAATCACCAATACGCGCCTTGTACGGTTTTAGTTGTAGAACCTGCCATCTAATATGGTAGCTATAGTAGGCATACTATAATGGTACGTATGCTGGCTAAGATTAATATTATACTTGCAAATGTTTCCTGCACTATGAACTAATAATAATATCAAAATGGTTTTCGCTTATCAAGCATGTTTGACTATCATAAAGAGAAATCTCCTCCAATTGCGCTTTCATTGTGTGTGTGCGGGGAGGCCTTATGGTAGCTTCATTTTCCAAAAAGCATTGCGAGTTTCTTTTAAATTATTTTGTTTTGCTTTTGATAAAGATAAACAGTTTTTGTTTGCTCACACCAGTCCCATGACTGACCTGGAGTTTATTGTTCCATTCCTAAACTCTAGGTGCCCATAATTTTCCATACGGGCAGTCTAGAGTTGGGTATTTAGATAATCAAATAGTAGGCGTAGATTCAATAACATCCAGCCTTTGGATTTGGCGATAACATTTGTTGCACTTCAACATTCACGACTGACCTTGCTTAATGCATCGATGACGGTGGTTCGAGCTTTTGGTTCAAGCTATCTTTGGTTTGGAGTTATGGAGATGGAGTTGCAGTATGGTGTTGGGTTCTTTTGGAGATTCTATTGGTGTTATCTTTCCGCTGTTGTATATCTCTCATATTGATATCTCATTTATATCAGATATTGTATCATTTTTGCATCGAATATTGTGTATCAATGATTTTATTCACTCTTTTCCATTGTGTTGTTATACTTAATGTGTTATAAGCTCCAGCGGATCGGATTTTAACGTTTGAATCTGCGGCATTCAAATACAAGTGAAGTTTGGATGTCGATTTTCAAACGCGAAAATTTAGGTCGTTATAAAGGAAGCGAAAGAGTGTACTCGTAAGAGATGACTCGAAACTCATGACCCTTTCGAAAATCATATACGTTTCTATGGAGGAGATTCGTGATATATTGAAATGTTGGGATCCACGTTTGATTTCAAGACCCATTGGGGTATGGGAATTTTAATGTGATTCCAAGATCTACGTAAGATGTGGAAATTCATGTGTTATACCGAGACCCGTTGGGGTATTGGAATCCATGAGGGATTCCATGACCTGTTTTGATGGCGGTGCGTGAACTGGAACGCTGGACGTAGTCTTATCAGCAGAAATGACTAAAACCATAGATATGAGGCATGGCCAGTAGGCTTGGCAAACCTAAAGGGTGTAGTCAGCTCCTCTCAGATGTAACTTACAGTTGTAATGCATACATAGGGCGATGCACTCAGTCTTAGCAAGACCAGCTGTAACGACCCGGATTTTTCATTGTTCGATTTTGAATATTTGAATGGTTTTAAATATTTAATTTGAACTATAGATTGATTTTAAATATGAAAATATTGGGTTTATTTATAAAATAAATTCATAATTTAACCATAGCGATTATTGGATAATTTAATTAATTAATTTAATAACTGAATATTGGTTAATTATTGTATCTTGAGTTATAAGCTAGATAAAAAAATAATTTAAAGGCATGTAAAATTTATATTTTATAATAATGAAGACAATAAAACTTTTTAAATTGAATTTAAAATTGATTTGTTCAATTTTAAAAATAGTTTGTTTAAATTGACATTTAAAAATAGCCTTCCGAGGCACAGTCTAAGAATTCGACGAAACCGGTTCCATTGGATTCATAATAGTGTATTATTACCATAATCCAAATTTCGTAGCGCTTGGAGTTATCATTTGATCGTATGGGACAGAAGCGCATTGATATTTATATCGAAATTCAATATAATAATTGTGTCCAAAAAGCTATCTTCTCTATACGATCGAATCAAGACTGGAGACTTTTTTCCATTGCATTTGAAATAGGGGTATAACATTATAAATGCCTAGTGGCACGCCTCGATAGAGATTTGAGATAAATCTCTGGATATTTAAGATTTAATAATATATATTAAATCTATTATCTTTCCAGCCATCAATTTAACAAAAGGAAAACTTACATTCAGCCGACATATCCTTTCACCTCAACGTCACCCAACCTTATACGTTACTGCCTTGTCATTGTTTTAAACTGCGTTAACATATTTTTTTTTGAAGCAAAAATTTCGTTCGAACATAAAAGGAAAAATCATGAGCTCCTTTCATCTTTGCTATTTCAAAATCAAAATCAAAGCAGAGGTAGGAAAACCAGTCGCGATTTTTCTTATCATAATCGCAAGCCTCCATCACGTTTCCTATCTCTTGATCGGTATCGATTCGAATATAATAAAAAAATCGAGTAAAGCAAGAATGAGAAAGTGTGCAAATGGTGGAGGCAATGGACTATAGTGACAATTAGGGTTGTCGCGATTGAGGGTGGTCGCCTTCGTGAGCTGGGGTTGGGTGGTTGCATCTTGGAGGATGGAGAGAGTAATGCGCGATAGGGAAGGCTCGCATTCCTGCTCGAGCCTAGGGATTCATGATGGAGGTCGTGCTACCTGGGTTGCAAATTGGAAGCTAATGTAACGACACGTAATTTCCGATAATTAAAAATAATTGCTTTAATAAGGTTTGGTGATTTAATGTTGGAAGAAACAAAAATTTGTGATTTAATAATAAGAATATAATTGGAAAAAATGCAGTGGTATTAATTTAAGGTAATTTATAATTGCTTTGAATGAAATTCCAATTAATTGTAATAATGTATAAGTTAATTTATAATTGGATTTAAAGAAGAACTGATAATTTAAATGTTGATTAATTAATAAAATAATGTGTAATAAATGGAAATTGAATAAAATTAGTGTAATGAGATTTGTTATAACAATTGTTTGTAAATAATAAACTTACAAATGTCATTAAATGTTGAAATGGTGACAATTGTTACTTGTTACTGTTCGCGCCATAATTGGTCACAAACCCCAAGTATCGTGAAATCACCAAAGTGTTAATATAGATCAGCAATGTTCTCAACACAAATCACAGATCACAGCAAATGATAACTAAAGACGCAAGATTTATAGTGGTTATCTTCAGCCTACGTCCACTTTAAAGTTTTTTATCTTTTATAAATGTTCTTTTCTGATTACAAATGGTTGCAGCAGATATAATGAATGAATTTCGGCTATAACAGCGATGAAAGGACGTAGAATCGAATCCGGAAGATTTTTGGGCGCTTGAGAATCCAAAGATCCCTCTTCGGTAGGTTCTGGGGCTCTATTTATAGGCGTAGGAGGCTCAGATCTTGCTCAAACTCCGGGAGACTTTTTCTGGCACGTGAGTGGGCCCACGCGACTGACCCCACCAAGTTTCGACTCGATCTGGGATCGATACGAAGTGATTTCATATCCATCAAAGAATGATCCAATCGAGCTGAAACTTGGTAGGAACAATCTTTACCTTGTATGGATGATTCTGTGAGAATTTCGTTGCATTTGGATCAGCGGTTTGGGAGATATGATTGATTCAAGCTTGGGTTTTCCGTTGGCTGTCGTCTTCGAATCCATCCGTTCGAATCCATCACTTTCGACTCGATGGAGGCACGTGCACATCGATGACGTGGCGCTACTTCCAAGGTTCGATCCATTCTTCTTGCCGCTTTGACTGCTTCTTTCCTAGAGACGTGGGCTTGCATCCATGTTTTATGCTTCGTCCATATCCATAACTTCGCAATGGCATGCTCGTATCCATCAATTCGTGTTTCTCTTCGCATCGATTCCAGGAGTACGCTTCGCATCGATCACTCACGAATTGATCGGTACGAAACGACCATGGGGGTTATCGATACGAAGTGATTGTGATGAAGCGGAGGATGGATACGAAGCTCATCCTTGGGATGTATACAAATAAGACCGTACCTAATGGATACAAAGAAAGTTATACCTGATGGATACGAAAGTGCCAAACCCTTCTTCAATCGATACGAAGGTATCGATTCGAGACATGTCGTCCCCTTTCCATCCTGACCGATGCGAACTTCACTGAGCCGAACCCATGCCGATCGATACGAATGATATCGATACGAATGGTATCGATACGAACGGTATCGATACGAACACGGTCGATTCGAATTGGAGTACAAGGATGGATACGAAACCAGAGCTTTTCCCTTCAAATTGCATCCATCATAACTTGAGCATATGAACTCGGATTGACTTGAAACTTGAAATGTTGGCTTTCCTGGCTTTGCTTGTCATGTCTTGTCAATTGCGACCGGATCCGGACTCGGACAAAATTCATCGATATCCATGGTTATCCTGCAAAGCATAGTTGATATTCATGACTAGCTATTATTGATTTTCAGTCAGTTTTGGGTATCTCAGCTTTGCTAAAAGTTGGGATAACACTTTGCCCCCCAAAACATGCCATTCGGTAAAAGGTGTGTTTTGATCATTCCCAAATTGAACGTAGTGAGTTCATGTTTTGTTCAGAGCTTATAGCATTTTCAATCAATTTCGCGGCTGTTCGAAGCCAAATCGTTATTAACTTATTCCAGTGGAAGTTAAGAATGAAGTTTTACAGTCTCTCTGGACTGTCGATGGTCATTACGGACCCTTGCCAAGCCTGTTCTAGGCTTAGCGACTGAATAGAAAGATCCTATTGCACTTTGGCATTGATCTCTATCCCTTGCACTCCGACTCCAATTAGGGCTTATAGCGATGTCTTGGTTGTTCTAAACTGATCATAGCCTCTCCGGGCTCTTGCTGGATCCCATCCTGTCACTCTCCGGTGAAGGGGAAGCAGCGTTAAGTGAGTCGATCCTGTCGCTCTACGGTGAAGCAACTCACTTTTTGCACTCCGTTTCAGTGTACCTGAACATTAAGCGATGTCTTGGCCTAGATCGTAAGCCGATCATAGCCTCTCCGGGCTCTCATCGAATCCCGATCCAGTCACTGTCCGTGAATGGGAAACGACATTTAGTGAGTCGATCCCGTCGCTCTCTAGCGTAGCAACTCACTTCTTGCACTTCGGACCCCGCCTCTCCGGGTAGGGTCATAAAGCGATCATTTTTATATTGGTATTCAATATTCATCCTTTAACTCTCCGGTCAAAGGTTTATTTCAAGAAATTCTAATTTATTTATTAAATTCAGGTCCTAGATGTTCAATCTTAAACATCAAGAATAAGCTAAACATTGCCTCTCCGGGCATATTGGTCTATCTCCATCTCAGAGCATGCCTAGGGATCTCTCCGGTTCCCGTACATGAGTAAGTGGAGTAGCTGTTTATTCTGAAAACAAATCTAGTGAAATTATTTGACCGAAGTCCAAATCCTAGACTTGGCCCCTGCTATCTTTAATCAGTTGATGACGAGTCGTGATCCTGATGTGGGATCGTTTCTGTTAGGTGGAGGCGGTAGTTGTTCAGGCCTTACCACCGCTGTCCGTTCTTTGACATATTGTGGCAATCTACCACTCCGGGCATGTTCTTCCACCTCATCCTTTAGGTAGCATCATTCATCTATAGTGTACCCATCCAGCTCATGGAATAGGCAGTATTTTCTAGTTCTGCGCTCCCGCTTAGTGGGATCTCTCCTGGGTGGTTTTCGATAGGGGAGTTGCCCTCGAGTTTCAGTGTAAATCCTTTCTAGACTTGCCGTCAGCTCCGTGTACTGTCTGAATCTAGGCTCTTGGAATTTTTTTAGTTTATCAGGACCATCACGTCCATCGTCATGCTTTCTCTTTCCTTTGTCCGCTCCGGACTATTCCCTGGTGGTTCCTTCGCCCTACACAGCATTTATTTCTCTCCTTTCGGCTCGTGACTCTTCCAGCCGAATGAACCTTTCAGCTTCATGATAAAATTCTCCAAGATCTTGTGGGGGATCTCTTGCCAAAGAATCTTTGAATTTGATGCCTTCCCCGACTCCTGCTACCGCCGCCATCAAAATCATCGATGGATCCGGGCGATCTACAGAAGCCACCGTTGCATTGAACCGCAATGAGAAATCTTTTATGGACTCTCCGGTCCTTTGCTTGATTGAAGCTAGAGTCGCCACACTCTTGGGTTGCGTCACGTTGACCCTAAACTATCTCATGAAGCAATCTACAAGCTCGCCCCATGTCCCGATTGATCCAATCTCCAGCTATCTAAACCAAAGCGCTGCTAAATTTGACAAGTATAGAGGGAAGCATCGAGCCATCACTTCCTCGGATGCCCCCGGCATTTCCATGTGCCTGATGTATCTGGTAATATGCATCATTGGGTCTGACCTCCAATCATAAGGATCCAGCGTAGGTAGTTTGAACTTTGTAGGATTCCTTGCATTCCTGATATTCGAAGTGAACGGACTCTGGCTGACTTCTTGTAATCCTCCACTCGATAATCCTCCTCTCATGATTCGTCGCACTAGACCAATCATTCTTTCATCTCCATCCGGGGGTTGCCCCCTTGTCATGTTTCTATCCTGCCCTCCAACCCTTGAAGGGAACTCCGGTACATACTCTTCATGTGGCTCAGTAGCAGCGGCATTGACTCCAGCCTGTTGCGCTTCATCAATGGGTCTTCCAGTGTCTGATCCTAAGGGTCTGCCCCCAAGTCCTTGTTGATTGCCTCCTGGTCTCACATTCTGATCTTGAGCTTGATCTCTACTAGTTTCCGCAATCCCAACTCCATGTTCAGCATTTGGCAGTGGCTGTAGTTGGTCCAAGGTTCTGCAAATTGGCCACTCTTATCTGCTCAAGAAAATTCTGCATCATCTCTTGGTGAGTCTTCATCATGCTTTCGCGTATCGAATTAGCCATAACCTCCATCTCATCTCTAGTGATGTACATCGAAGCTTTTCCCTCTCCAACTCCAAAGGATGCTTCTTGGCTTCCTTCTTGTTGGCTCCGATCAACTCTTTGTCTTGTTTGTCGATTCATCGTCTCTATGTCTGAATTCTTCAAGCTTTTAAATCTGGACTCTGAATCTGGTGTAGCGGGTGCTAGTTCTTCTCAGTGAAAGCACCAAAATGTTCGCGCCAAAATTGGTCACAAACCCCAAGTATCGTGAAAGCACCATAATGTTAATATAGATCAGCAATATTCTCAATACAAATCATAGATCACAGCAAATGATAACTAAAGACGCAAGATTTATAGTGGTTCAGCTATCTCCGGCCTACGTCCACTTCAAAGTTTTTTATCTTTTATTGATGTTCTTTTCTGATTACAAATGGTTGCAACAGATATAATGAATGAATTTTGGCAATAACAGTGATGAAAGGAAGTAGAATCGAATCCGGTAGAATCTGGACGCTTGAGAATCCAAAGATCCCTCTTCTGTTGGCTCTGGGGCTCTATTTATAGGCGTAGGAGGCTCAGATATCGCTCAAACTCCGGGAGACTTTTTCTGGCACGTGAGTGGGCTCACGCAACCGACCCCACCAAGTTTCGACTCGATCTGGGATCGATACGAAGTGATTTCGTATCCATCAAAGAATGATCCAGTCGAGTTGAAACTTGGTAGGAACGATATTTACCTTGTATGGAAGCTTCTGTGAAATTTTGTTGCATTTGGATCAGTGGTTTGGGAGATATGATCGATTCAAACTTGGGTTTTCCGTTGGCTGTCATCTTCGAATCCATCCGTTCGAATCCATCACTTTTGACTCGAGGAGGCACGTGCACATCGATGACGTGGCGCTACTTTCAAGGTTCGATCCATTCTTCTTGCCGCTTTGACCGCTTCTTTCCTGGAGACGTGGGCTTGCATCCATGTTTTATGCTTCTTCCATATCCATAACTTCGCAACGACATTCTTGTATCCATCAATTCGTGTTTCTCTTCGCATCGATTCTAGGAGTATGCTTTGCATCGATCACTCACGAATTGATCGATACGAAATGACCATGGGGGTTATCGATACGAAGTGGTTGTGATGAAGCGGAGGATGGATACGAAGCTCATCCTTGGGATGGATACGAAAGAGACCCTGCCTAATGGATACGAGCAAAATTATACCTGATGGTTACGAAAGTGCCAAACCCTTCTGCCATCGATACGAAGGTATCGATTCGAGACATGCCGCCCCCTTTCCATCCCGACCGATGCGAACTTCACTGAGCCGAACCCATGCCGATCGATACGAACGGTATCGATACGAATGGTATCCATACGAACGGAATCGATACGAACACGGTCGATTCGAATTGGCTTACGAGGATGGATACGAAACCAGAGCTTTTCCCTTCAAATTGCATCCATCATAATTTGAGAATATGAACTCGGATTGACTTGAAACTTGAAATGTTTGCTTTTCTGGCTTTGCTTGTCATGTCTTGTCAATTGCGACCCGATCCGAACTCGGACAAAATTCATCGATATCCATGGTTATCCTACAATGCATAGTTGACATTCATGACTAGCTATTATTTATTTTCAGTCAGTTTTGGGTATCTCAACTTTGCTAAAAGTTGCGATAACACTTACCAATTTAGCTAATTAATAACAAAATAAATGTAAATAAATGTTACATTGATGGGAGTTAAGACAATAACTGCAAATTGGGAATGCAATAAAATGTACAGAAATGTTAATTATGTTTATAAGGCAATAAATTAATTTAAGAATAAAAAGATAAACCAAGGTAAATTAATTTATTGATATTTTAAATTATAATAAAATCGACAAGAATTCAATATAATTCAAATATAGTAGTTAATACAAATAAAAGATGGAAATTGTAGCATATTAGTGGAATAAGATATAAACAAATGCTAACTATGTTAATAGAGTAATAATTGATTGAATAAAAAGGATTGAAATCAAATTTAATAAGTTTA
Organism: Allium cepa; assembly: GCA_030765085.1. NCBI lineage: Eukaryota > Viridiplantae > Streptophyta > Magnoliopsida > Asparagales > Amaryllidaceae > Allium > Allium cepa. The sequence goes on along the minus strand of CM060928.1, from coordinate 80,594,928 downwards.
TTTGAATTAAATTATACTTAATTAGATTAATTGCAGTTGAAACTGAATACTGTATTTAGGAAAATAATTAACACTGAATTGATATGTAAATTTGCTCGAAGTTATTATAAATGTCTAAGAAATAAAAAATGATGATTTTTTTATAAATATTGAATTAAAAGGCGATTAATTAATTTAATATTAATTTATTTAATTAATGTAAAAATAGCCATCTTGGCGATTGCCTCGGATTTAGATCAAACCGTTTCATTGGATCCGTAACGGTGAATTATTGTAAGGTTTCAAGTTTCATAACGATCGGACTTGTCGTTTGAACGTACAGACTCGAAACGCGTAGAAATCAATTTAATTAAATTCAATTGAAATCAATTTGAAATAAGCCGATTTTAAGCTAACTTCTTCATACGATGGAATTAGGACTTGAAACCTATTCCATTGAGTTTAAATTTATCGAAAACATCTATTTTAATATATGGGATAACCCATTTTAGTTTTGGAGACAGAACGGGCTTTTTGGGTCATTATTGTCAATTCGAACAAGTTCGATATGTTATTCATTTCTCATCGGGATTCATTAGTTTATACTATTTTATTCTAAAACCTAGCATCCTTTTATTCCACATTGTTGTACGTACATTTCCTTTTCATCTCCTCTTTCCAATGGCAGAAACAGATTTAGATTTCTAAACCCTACTCCAATTTCAAAACCAAGTCCAAAAATCAAACTCCTCCAAACCATATCAAATTATATATCAATTTGAAGCTCTCGATGAGCGTAATTCACCCATTCAATTAATTTTTCAATTTGATGCACCGTTCATCTAGAAATCGAAAATGACGCTCAGTCGTCCGTTCTAGGTTTTGGACGATCAACGATGGATTTTCACCCGATTGACGATCGAGAAGTGGCGATGGGAAGCTGGCATCGAGCAGTACCCATCGGTCACATCCGCTCTTCCCCAGGTGGTCGAAAATCACCAAAAATTGGCAGGAAAGGCACGATGGTGGCGGGGTGGGCGGCTCGACTTGTGCAGTCGTGTGGAGGTCTCTGATCTGGGTGAAGTTCATCGTGGCGTCGGTGATTTCCAAGCATGGGTGGCTGCGTGCGTTATTCGGTCGAATACGAGCGATTAGGGTTCGAATGTAACTTTCTCAATGCTGACGTGAAGCTGGTAATGTATTTTCTTTTATTTATTTTATTTATTTTTCAATTTATAACTAGATGTTCTAACGTATGTAAATTTTACATACAATCTCGGATTTGAACACGGTTTGTGTCACGTCCTGCCTTTTTGCACGGTTTAAATCAACGATAAACCACACACATCAGACTTAAACCATATAAAAGGGCGGATTGTTATGGGGTAAATAAGAAAAGGTAGAGAAAGAAAAACAAAATAGAATCTTGGAGCGGAACGATAAAATATAATAATCAAATATACAGTTTACGAAGCTGTTTTACAAAACATTTGATTATACATATACAATACATATCAGAGTTACACATACCATAGAATAATAGATAACAATGCAGGGGAATAAAATGGTGCAGTGGAATAATATAATAGATAATAACAAATCTTCAACTTCGTCCTCCAGAATACGGTCTTCCGAAGCCTGAAATGCTCAGGCTGATTCGAGCAAATTGAAAAGACAAAACACTCGAGTCAGAACTAAGATATCTTATGTATGTTAAATCAACAGAAATAAATATGAGTGGAACGACATCATAGATACGGGATTTGACATCTCCTATCCAGTATCTAACGTGAGTGCAGTAACATAAAAGATGCTCGGGATTCACATCTCCTAAGGATCCATTAAACTATTTACTATGTAGTAATATTTCGCTATTATAATAATGTCAATAGTAAAATAAACTTACTTTTAAATAGCATTAAGGCTTTACATTTTCCACCTTAACACGTAATAGTCCCAGTAGTCCATCCAATATCATAGTCCCTCCTGATTGGGAAGCCACTAGAGGATACTACACGGGCTACGGGAGAGAACCAAACTCGTACAAGGCGTGATAGGGTAGGTGACACGACACAACTAGGCAATGCTAGGGTAGATATACCAATTTCGCTTCCGGGCTGGTGGTAACGCGTAGCGCGCAGCTACCACCCACCTTGAGCCACACCCCGAAATCAAAAAATCAAAAGTGGCCACCGAATCAATCCAAAAGTCTGAGTATAATATCAAAGGGATGTGTCCGATCAAAGGAGCTACCTCATTAGCCCGTCAATCGCTCCTGTTTTAGCCACCTTATGCCAACTCACGGGGGTCCACGTATTTACCTCAAACCGCTACCATCCTACTTCATTCTGGAATCTCCACCGCGTACACGGTTGTTAAAGTGATTTTTGGAGTTGGCAGAGAGTATGACAACTACCGATCCCGGTCTCTTTAACAACCAAACGTTATTATAACACCGCGATCCTTTCAAAATAGTTTATACTTTTAAAACCAGAATATAATATCCATTTCAACACCATATAAATACGATATCATTTCCATTTGAAAACCAAATCAATATAATAACCTTTTTATTTCAAATCAATATAATACATTTCATTTCGAATATATCCCTTCTCCAAAATCATAGCACTTCCAAATTATATACTTCAAAACCAACATTTGAAATTAAACCCCTTTAAACCATAATGCTTTGAAATTTGTAACTTCGAAACCTTTCAATTTCTATAAACATTTCAAATTTTGGTATATTTCAAGGCTTTAAATATTTCGAAATTTCAAAACTAAATTTGATAATTTCAATTCAATAATTTAAATTTTCTATTATTTAGTTTGAAATATTTTAAATAATAAACCCCTTATCATTTAAATAAGACTCAAATTTTAAATAACTAGATATTGCCTTCAATTCATTATTCTTGAAATAACCATTCAATTCACCTAGAAATAAAAATCCAGTTATAAATATCATACCTTTTTAAAATTTTAAGTTAATAAATTTTACATCAACTTATGGATTTTAATTCTAAAATAGGATCAATTTCAATTAAATTTCCAATCTAACTTCCAAATCTTAATTTATTTAAATCATTATAACCTCTATATTAAAGTATGATTTAAATACTTAACCAGATTTGATTTTAATAAAATCAAACTCCATTTTTTAACTTATTATAAATCAACAAATTTATACATAACTTAAATACATGAATTTAACTATACATAAAATATTTTAATATAATATAAAAAAGAATCAATATTTATTAAACCGTATATTACTATCCAAAACCTCAGAAATCATTTCCAAAATATATATATATATACACCATGGTGTCTGTATATAAATTTCTATCCTATGGTCAACTGATACGGATATTTAACATTTCAATACGCAATTTAAAATAAAAATTACGGTTATATATCATTTCAAACCACAATCCCGAATGAAAATGACAAACCAATAAAGAAGTTGCAGATTATGATGATATAAATAAAACATCCATTCATCCGTCATAAACCATACATCCATCACAATCATCATCCAAAACAATCAATCAATATCAATATATAAATGATAATATTTAACAGGTAATTAACTGGCAGTTATATTCAATAATAAATCAAATAACGATTTAATTTAAATAAATGCAATTAACAGAGATGATGATTAAAAATATACAAAACAATCATAATAAATTCGTAATCATAACATATATTAAATTTAACGAACATAAGAAAGTTTAGAATTTTTGAGTGGGTTAAAACACTCACCTTTTGAATTTAAATTGAATTTAGATTCAATTTAAACCCAAAAATTGGACAGTCTCAGAATCCATCCAAACTAGTGCCATAATGTCCGGAATTCATATACGATCCTAACAAAAGAAACCGTACGTAAAACGGATATCGTATGTAAAAGTTATTGATTTTAAGAACAATTGAATTTAAAATAAAAATAAATCTAAACAAAACATCTAAACCTACAATTCCAAGGCCACGTCATCACGTCTTCTGCAGTGCACCATGTGAAATCACGTAAACGAACCCAACCCGCCCCTATACATCGCACGAACCACTGCTAAAAATCGCCGCCAATCGGCCACGGTTCGCTACGCCGTCGACGCCATCGGCTTTCCCACGCCCAGCTGCCCCAGTGAGCTCCACCCCACGTCCTCCAGCCTCCACCTCGCCGTCGTGCCGCCACCTCCACCTTGAAACCCTAGCCAATTTTGCAGCAAATCTCACCGATGAATCGCCAAATAAACTGCATGGATGAAGTCCCCTCGGTTCTCTCTTCAAAACCCAGAAAGGATTTCCCGATCAGACGAGGTTCATCGCCGGGCGATGAACGGCCGAAAATTGATTTGCGATTTCTAGAAAATCGATGATTCAAAACTAAAAATGAAATGTAGATCTGAGATGCGTACATCAAGGGCTTCGATATATAATTGTTCTGAATTTTTTTGAGGAGTTTGAAATTTTTTTCTTTGATTTTTGCATTACAATTGATATTAGGTATTTGTCTGCCATTGAAATGATGATTGAAAGAAATTGTATGCGCAGACAAACGAGAGATAGAGGTAGGCTAGGGTTTATAATATGGTATTTATAGAAAAATCTGAAATAGAATGGATCGGATCGATTGGATATACGTGTGAACGACAAAGTGGCCCAAAAAGCCCGTTTCGACTCCGGAACGAAATTTGGTCAATCTATATATCAAAATAGATGTTTTAAAATAATTTAAACGCAATGGAAAAGGTTTCAAGTCCAAATTCCATTGTATGAAGAAGTTACGCTAAATTCAATATTTTTCAAATTGATTTTAGTGCGTTTCGAGTCCGTACGATCAAACGACAAGTCCGATCGCTACGAAACTTGAAATCCTACAATAATTCACTGTTACGGATCCAATGAAACTGGTTTCGTCGAATTCCGAGTCAGTGGCCAAAATGGCTATTTTTCCATTAATTAAATAACTTTATAATTAATTAATTAAATCAAATCTTAAATTTCAATTCTATAATTGGCAAATTTTCTCATCCAATCATTTACCATGATTTAAACAAATTTAAATGTCAATTTAAAGATGATTAATTTATAAATTTCAATGTTAATCCTCAATTTCATTAACTTCAAAATTATAAATTTAATTTCCAATAATTCTATTAAATTCACTTTTCATTCTATTATTCAATTCATCATTATCAAAAGGATAAAATTAACATTGGATGTACAAATTATTACCTTATTATTCTTACATTCCATATTGATTTCAATTAACACAAAAACTAGAGATTTAATTTCATTAAATTGCAATTACTCCAGTTATTATCATACACTAAATTCCAATATATTGACAAAACTTTATTTTGCATTCCTTTTATTCAACCAACTTTCATTTTACAAATAAAATTAACATTATTTCCGATTCTTACTTTAATAACAAAAGGTTAAATTTAGATTTATTACAATTGATTACCAAAGTTTATTTAACACCTTAAACAAACAAGCAACCTATATTAATTGACACCTATTTACTTTTAATTGCATTTATAAGTTCGTTACTTATCAATCCAGATTATAATTCCGTATATAACGCTAAATTCATTTCATTACATTAATATACGCCTATTTACATCTTAATTTGAATAAATATTACATTTCTAAATGTATACTTCTATCAATTGTACACATTAATTAAGGTTAAAGCCAATTAATGAATTGACCTTAATTCCATTCTTATACCAATTTATTACTTGCAAATACATTAAGTTTCTATGTAATTTATACAATCACACTTCCGTTGTTTTATTAATTACCATTAAGGTAACGTTTATCATCCACAACAAACATTATAATTACTTATCTACATTGATTGTATAAATTTTCAATTTATTACGTTTTACTTCATTGGTTAATATAACTTTGAATTCATTCAATCACTACTAATTAAATCAATCACTGCAATTGCTTTCGTATTAAATTTTTATGAACTAATCAAATAGGTAACTTATATAAATGTGACCATTAAAAATTTAATTAATTTTATATCTATTACTTTCAAACAAATAATATGATTACTTACAGAACATTGACTTTTATTCAATTACCATTTATTGAAATTCAAATTCATTAATTAATTGAATGCTTACATTTACTTCCATATATCCAATTTGTAGCTAAGTATAACATCTACATTATTTCCATTGATTTTAATTAAATTCCCTTCTTTATATTATGCCTATTATTACGCTATAGACTGGTTGCTATTATTTGCCTTTCGTTTACTTTCTGTATTCTCATTCCCATTGTTGTAACCTTTATTTATATTCATTTATTTGATTTAAATTCCAATTCAATCATTATTAATTATGTACAAATTCCTTTATTTATACAACACTTACATTTATTTACTTATTGTCAATTGAATTCCCAAGTGCACCAATTTACACTATTTCATTTTATTTGTTTTTTTTCCCATTCAATTGTCAAAAATTAGTATTTTATAACCATTGCTACAATTCATTCTAAATATTTACTTCATTATAAATCATAATTTTTTTAATTCTTTCAAAAATTTAATTACAAAATTCTTATAATTTAACAAATTTAATTATCGAAATTTACGGATCGTTACACTCTTCCCCACTCAAAACTTTTCGTCCCCGAAAAGGAAAAAGACGGGGAAAAGAAGAATTAGGAAATCAATATATCTTACTTAAAACATTAAATTTATAAACAAATAAATTTACAAAATCAATTAATTTAAATAAAATATACCAATTTATAACCATTAAATCTTTTGTACTTAAATTAATAAATTTTGGAAAATATTTTTCAAAATATATTCTAAGTCCAAAATTTTTTGAAAAATTTCGGCAGAGTCACCTTTGTACGGAGAGGCTCGAGAGAAAATATAATATCAAATATAACAAAATATCACATATAATTTCCAAAATAATATATATATATATATATATATATATATATATATCCCAACACGGGAAACAATATAACAACGCTAGAAAACCATAATCCGAGGGTCGGGCGATTACGCTTATTTTATGAAACCAAATGCAGTAGCAATTGTTTCCATAACCTGTATTTCACTTATATAATCTGAAAAGAGTTAAAAATTATATAAAATGAAATATTTAAAGTGGTTTCAACCATAAACAAACAAACCAATACAACATCAATCACTTGCAACCAGCAAACAACCATCACATAAAATCAACACGCGTCAATTTACATTCATATCAAACAAAACAAATAGTTGTTCGGGTTCAAAACTTTAAATTATACGGAATGAAAAAAAAATAAACTACTAAGCGCACCATTTACTCAACAGTCTCTGGTGAAGCTAACTAGATTATTCATTCATCCAAACAATTTTTTTAAAGTATCCTTACCCAAACAATCATAAACCAAAACAAACAACAATTCCAAACAACAAATCAAATTTTCTTAATATTAATTTCATCTCATACATTTGTTGTTTAATTTCTTTTTCATTTATTTACCTTCATTTATTACCAAATTCCATTTTTGATACTTACCTTCTTTTTAACTAGTAGCCTTTTAATTATACTTAAATTCCTACAACTACAACTACAACACCAAATTCTTATTTATTAAGGAATTTCATTGAATACTTTCATTATTTCAAAAAAAAATCTTGTATAATATTCTATTACCATTTCTTACTAAATATTGCAACTTTTATTGCTAGGTAAGTTTTATATATATATATATATATGCTTTTAAGAATGTAGTTGAAAATCATACAAGTTTATCCCATTTCTTTTAATTAATTAAATGTTAAATAATTATATCCTTTATTTCATAGGTTACAATTTCAAATTTCATTTAATACCATTTATAACCTAGCATTAAATTTATTATTTCATTTTTAGGTTCCAATTATTAGTTAAATTCCATTTCACTAAAGCAGTAAAACCCTTAATTAATGGAAAACTTAAGAATTTAAATTCCGGGTTTAATTTCAAATCATTTTAAATAATAAATAAACGTGTATACTTACAATTTATATATATATATATATCCCACTATATTTAAAACAATTTAAAATTTATATTTTTTTACCAAAATAAATCTGCAGTGAACTACTATAGTGGTCTTCCCCCTTCGAAACTCGAAAATGAATGTCGATGATGCGGCCGACATCACCGAAATTTATTTTCCAGCGACAGAGAGGGGAGAAGAGAACTTATTTCTTTTCAAAGTTTCTTTTTGTAACAATTCTTTCAAATTATATTGAAATATTTATATTAGAAAATACTTCTAATAATAATATTATTATATTCCAAAATCAATTGAAAGAAATTTTCAAAACCCCAAAACTTAAGTTCTAAAATTTCCATTTATTTTGTTTTCAGTCTCATTTCAATTAATATCTATAAATTTCACTACCTAACAACCAATATATTACAACCAAATATAACTTTTATAAAATTTATTGCTTTATATATAGAAAATATAATAGGAAAAATTATATCATTCACCTATATTCAAAACAAATATTATGTCGGTCTGTCCTATTAAGTGTTTAGAAATCCCTATTGAAGTCATAGCGTCCCATGCATCAACCAGAATTTATAAATACAAAACGTAACAAATTAACACAATATTAAAACCTTTTTATAACACTAACAAATACGATCTCTCATATATATACACTCAGCGACTCATCATAAGGTATTACTACCTTATTAATAACGAGTTAAACCCCACAAAGCTAAGGTTTATCGCTAAACCAAAGCTCTGATACAAGATGTAACGTCTCGCCTTTTTGCACGGTTTAAATCGACGATAAACCACACATGTCAGACTTAAACCATATAGAAGGGCAGATTGTTATGGTGTAAATAAGAAAAAGTAGAGAAAGAAAAACAAAATAGAATCTTGCAGCGGAACGATAAAATATAATAATCAAATATACAGTTCATGAAGCTGTTTTACAAAACATTTGATTATACTTATACAATACATATCAGAGTTACACATACCATAGAACAATAGATAACAATACAGCAGAATAAAATGGTGTAGTGGAATAATATAATAGATAATAACAAATCTTCGTCTTTGTCCTCCAGAATATGGTCTTCCAAATTATGAAATGCTCAGGCTGAACCGAGCGAATTGAAAAGACAAAACACTCGAGTTAGAACTAAAAGATCTTATGTAAGTTAAATCAACAGAAATAAATATGAGTGGAATGGCATCAGAGATGTAACAACCCGCATATTTATCGATCTTTATATTTAAATATTTTATTTAAATATTTTATCGTTCGTCGGATTTTGGACCGAAAACCTACTTTTTGCATACGGTCGAATTAGGACTCGAGACCACCTCCATTGAGTTCAAAATGCCGTTTGCGACCTTTTTGAGTATAAGCTTCGATATGTTTGGAGAAAGTTGATTTTTGCTACTTTTTCCCGCTTAGGGCTTTGGTTGGGCTGAGCCAATTAGCCACTTAACTCAGTTCCAACACTCTCCTCTTCATTCACTTCTCTTCTATTTTCCTAACACTCAAGCTCAAGCAAAAATGGAGGAAGAGAATGGAAAATAGAAATTCCTAAGCCCTAGCTTGCTTTGCAAATCCATCTCCTTGCTCCAAAGTTCATGTGAACCCATTGGTAAGCTTCCTCTTCTTCTTCTCCAACTCATTCTCTCTTTGAATTTCAGAAATTTCCTAAACCTAAATTAAGAAATTTTCTTCTTTTTAGCTTAGATTCAAGCTTCTAGAGTTGGACTTGAAGAGTGGTTGATTCCTCTTTGCTTTCAAGCTTCATCTTCATAAATTTTAGTGCAAAGGTGAGATTTTTATCTCACATCTATGACTATAATTATCTTTGGTTGTTGGGTATGAATTCCTAACACTTCTTCATGTGCATTTGCTCTTGATTTGGATTGGTTTTGTGAATATTCAAATTGTTTGAGTTTTTAAGTCAAATTTGTGTGAAATCCTTTTATGGATGTTTGATCATGTTTTTGGTGATGTACTGAGGAGCGTATAGGGCCGGGTTGCTGATTGGCATAAACTCTTAGAGCCAATGTTCGTCCGGTTGCATTTTGGAAGAATTTGCTCTTCATTTGAATAAGGCTGAAAAACAGCTCAGGCATGATTCAGTCGACTGAAAACTCTGTTCAGTCGACTGAACCTGAAACCCGAGAGTTTCCAGGCATGATTCAGTCGACTGAAAAACTCTGCACAGTCGATTGAAACTGGAAACAGAAAGTTTCCTGAACCTGGAAAATTTCCAGGCACAGGGTCAGTCGACGGAAAACTCTGTTCAGTCGACTGAACCTTCTGTTTGAGTCCAATTTGCCTTTTTGGATTGAATTTCCAATTTAAATCGATTCGTGATGATCCTATTTATTGTCATCATTTATTATCATCTTTGATGACTTATTTTCTTTGGGAATTTTAGATATATCCACTTCGATGGATCCTTTATCGATTTCATTGGATTTTATTCACATCTTCGAATGTGATCTTTGTGATTGATTGTTTCTACAATCCCCCTTGTGCTTTGTCACTTTAAAAATATAAAGGTTTTCTATACTAGTAGTAAATATCAAAACTCTTTCCTCAAACGATTTCAATACTATTTTAATACCAAATTCGTTTATAAAACCATTTTCCAATCTATTAGTATATACAAACCTTTACCTCACTCGTATGAGAAATCTAATTAAACGACTTAGTAAAACAAGTGGTATGAAACGCTTGCGTTTACTTCGTCGGTTAATTCTTGGACTTGTTCGATTGAACCTCTTGTGACAATTTTCTAGTGGAGATCTACAATTTGTTCGTAAATATTTAAGTTAATCTAGTGGTTATGGGACATGAAGCTAAGATCATATATTTACTAGCTTATTGTAATTGACACTTCTCTTTGATCATGACGATCATCTTTGCGGTTTAGACTAGCAATGTGCGATGTCTCTTTGTCTATGTGGAGGACTGTTCCTCATTTTATTGAGTTTCGTCTCATTTTATACATGGGTCGTACCTTTCAAAGTGCGTCAATGTTTTATTTAGCATGGGGTGTATCTTTCTAGGTGCATCGATGTTAGACATTACATGGGGTGTATCTTTCTAGGTGCATCGATGTTTATTTATTTGTGCATGGGGCGTATCTTTCTAGGTGCGTCGATGCTTGAGCATGGGGTGTATCTTTCTAGGTGCATCGATGTTTATTTATTTGTGCATGGGGCGTATCTTTCTAGGTGCGTCGATGCTAGAGCATGGGGTGTATCTTTCTAGGTGCATCGGTGTTTATTTATTTGTGCATGGGGCGTATCTTTCTAGGTGCGTCGATGCTAGAGCATGGGGCGTATCTTTCTAGGTGCGTCGATGTTCGACTGTTCATGGGGCATGTCTTTTTAGGTGTGTCGATGTCCAGTTTCTTTTGGGGATTGGCCATCCTTTTTATTGTGATTTGGTTCATCGGATGTCCCGCTGTACGACGTCGTTGTTCCTTTTTATTGTGATTTCTGGATTTCGTGTGTTGATTTCTGGAATTTATGTTTCACCAACTTTTACGATGGGCATTGATATATATGCCATTTATTGTGGCTTGGTGAATGAAATTAGGAGTATGACATTCCTTTCTATCTTGAGTGAATTATTGTGATATTGATTAATCTCTTATTGGTTTTTTTTAATTACTTATTTATCACAGCTTGGCATTGTGATTATTATATGTTTATGTCATATCTCTTATTATATATCACTTCATCTGATATTTATAGCTAGACTGATCCGTTTATTATTTTCTTCTTAAATAATACTCGGGTCAGACTGAGATTTTACAGGTGCTTCTGCTTGACTCCTTATCGGACTATCATCCCGACTTTTGGCAGACTACTTAGATTAGTAGTTTATTTTGTTGTATACACTTGAGATTTAGACTCATAGGTGTATTCTTTTGTATAGCACGTGTTGCTATTCTTTTGTATTATTGTGGATCTTTTGACCACTACTCTGATATTACACTTTTATGTGTAATATTCATATCTATTTGCGCCTTTGTGATATGAATTGTCCTGTGACTGATTTATGTTATGTTTATTTCTATATTTGTTTCCGAAGATCTTTATAGCCACTGTGTAGTAGCTTTGAGTTTGTGTCGGTATGTCGGATTTCCTCTTGAGATGAAAAGTTATATATTTATCTGGCATATCGGTACTCGTACAAAGCAATTATACAGATGGTCGCTCCTCAACAGCCTTATTCTCCGTGCTAGTTGATAGCATTCACAGTAGTGTTCTTGGCTAGCGTGGGTATAGAGGTGGGGCGTCACAGCTTGGTATCAGAGCCAAACTTCGGAACAATGTAGAATAATTTAGCAAGGATCATGTCCTAAGTCTTTCTTAGGAATTGTGCTTTAGGATTTTATTCGGGTCTTCGTACCGTTCTATCCTACTTTCTGTTATGATTCCTTGTTTTATCTATCAAGATTACTTGATATTCATTTTGAGAATAACTTTTTCCTCTTCTTTCTTTCTTTCTTAAAGAAGAGAAATGGTTAGACCAGGCCGTCCCAGCGCCGGTCAATCTAGTGCTACTACCCAGGATGGAGTATTTATGTCTGCTCAATAACTTTTGGATCTCGTAAAGAATCAAGAGTTTATCTATGCTTTGAGTAAGAACCCTGAAATGGTTCTACCTTCGAAACTTGAAGTTTCTTTCAATCAGCTTGTGGATGTTACTCTTCTTCATGGAGAGATTGGTAAAGGAAGTGTTTGTGATATTGGGACTTCTAAGAAGAGGCATATTAAGTTCAAGAGCCTTAATCCCAATAAGAGAGTGAAGCAAACTACTTTTGTAGCAGAGACTCCAATCCCTTATCGTGGAGGATGCTACAATTGTAATTCTAAGGAACACTATGCGAATATGTGTCCAAAACCCCATTCTTGTCGCTATTGCAAGAAACCGGGTCATCTTTTATCTGCATGTCCCAAACTTTTGAATAAGGACATGAGAAAGCTAAATATTGTGCAAGCCCCTAGCAACTCTTCTCTTAGTCAAGGTATTTTACATTCAATCCTTGATGACATTTGCTTTGTGATTATCTTGTTCATGTTCTTTTTGATATAGTTTCCATCTCATTATTTTTATATCAAAAGAACTTGTCGGTTCTTTTCTTTGAATATTTTGGGCTTGTTGACTTCATTGAGGATTGTGAATCCGGATGGTAAATCCGCAACACTCAATTTGCTTTTGTTTAGATGTCGAGATTGTTTTATGTGACTTTTCTTTCCGAGCCGATATTTTTGCTTTGGCTTCGGAATTGACCTTTCTGTAAGGATTGGCTTAATCATTGTGAAGCCCATATCCTATTTTTCCGAGTGGATTATTCATCTTCCACATTTTCAATCTGTTAAGCAGATTTCTATTTTTCTTTGTGATTTTGATTCCATCTTGATGGCATCATTTTATTCTTTAAAGTCCTTATGGTGAGGAAAGTGTTATTTCTCTCATCTAAATAGTTTGAGAATTTTCTGGTATATTTGACTTATCTTAGGATTATCACCTAAGTAATCTTTTGTGTGGTGCTAAGGTCTTTTTAGTTTGACTTTACCACCGGTTTTCGTTTGCTACGAGTTGCGGAAATTAGCATTCCACTTACCGTATTCCGCACTCGTTATGATTCTTATGAATGACTTATTTTGTCATTCAATTTGTCCAACTTATTTCATCCATTTTATAAATCGAATATTCTATGAATATTTCGATGAGACCATTCTTGTATTTATTGATTTTGGATGAAAATAGTAATTTAAAATTTTGCAAATCTTTTTCATAAGATTTATTTATAAGTAAAACTGGATTTTGTTCTTGAAACGAACAAAGAATATCCTTAGAACTTTTTAAGAAATTTATTTATCCTGTAAAATATGATTTTGTGATTGTATTGCCCGTTGAGTGCTTTAAGAATTTTGGTCGATGCGCTTGATCAACGTTATCGATAGGAATCTCCTAAACGCTTTGATGAGACAATCAGACACGATATATTGACTTGTAAAAATGTAAATTTTTCTAGAAAGATTATTACATAATGATAAATGTAATTTTGAAAGTTTTAACTTTTCAGGAAAGAAGATTATTTAAAAGAAATTCTTTCTTTTCGATACTCTTATTCTTGTGATTCCCGTTGGGAACCAAGACTTTATCATTTGTACCGATACTAGTCGTATTGGTTTGGATGCCATTCTCTTGCAAAAGAGAACGTGCTATAACTTGTGCTTCTAAATCTTTATAGCTTATCGGGACTAGATATGCCACTCATGATCTAGTGCTCGCGGCTATCGTTTTTGTTTTTTTCTGAAATTTGGCATCATCATATTTGGATGAGAAATTTGTTCTCTATCTCGATCATAAATCTTTGGAATATTTACGTTCTCTTAAGGAACTTCATGTTGACTCGAGTTTCTAGCATCTTATGATCTTGATATTCTTTTATTCCCGAGAAGGGAAATCGTGTTGCCAATGCGCTTTGTCGTAAGCAACAAGTGGTTGATTCTTTGATGTTGTCTGAATGGAATTATTTTTCTATCAAGTTCATCGGACGTTTTGGTATACTTCGTTTTATTGAGCTTTATCTCATTCCTTTTAAGGACTAGCGTCCGATGTCCTTTTATTGTGTTCGGTTCATTGGACATACCGTTTTTGTACTACGTCGGTGTTCCGAAAATCATTCGGGCTTTGATTCATTGGATGTACTGTTTGTACTACATCAATGATTTTGCTATTTGATTCATTGGATGTACCGTTGTACTACATCGATGTCTTTGCACTTGATTCATTAGATGTACCGTTGTACTACATCAATGTCTTCGCTTTTTGATTCATTGGATGTACCGTTGTACTACATCAATGATTTTGCTATTTGATTCAACGGATGTACCGTTTGTACTACATCGATGTCTTTGCTTTTGATTCATCGGATGTACCGTTTGTACTACATCGATGTCTTTGCTTTTGATTCATCGGATGTACCGTTTGTACTACATCGATGTCTTTTCTTTTTGGATACATTGGACGTACCGTCTTTGTACTACGTCGGTGTTCCAAATTATTGGAGTTTCTAGTTTCTCGGGCGTACCGTGATTGTACTACGCCGTTGCACCGGCTCAATTTTATGCTATTCTTGACGTTCCCCACGTCTTTTATCTACGGGAATGCCTTAGGGATTCCGGTTTTCATTCTTGAGCCCGGCGTTATTGTGGAAATTGAAGTTTCACCAGATTTCTTGCTAACTCTTTTGTGCACTTTATGGTGAACTTCCTATTTCAAATTTTCTTTTGTGTTAATATGCTTCTATGGTTGTTACTTCATATATTTCCTTCTTACTTATTGCAAGGACGCAATTTCTTTAAGGAGGGGAGTCTGTAACAACTCGCATATTTATCGATTTTTATATTTAAATATTTTATCGTTCGTCGGATTTTGGACCGAAAACCTACTTTTTGCATACGGTCGAATTAGGACTCGAGACCACCTCCATTGAGTTCAAAATGCCGTTTGCGACCTTTTTGAGTATAAGCTTCGATATGTTTGGAGAAAGTTGATTTTTGCTACTTTTTCCCGCTTAGGGCTTTGGTTGGGCTGAGCCAATTAGCCACTTAACTCAGTTCCAACACTCTCCTCTTCATTCACTTCTCTTCTATTTTCCTAACACTCAAGCTCAAGCAAAAATGGAGGAAGAGAATGGAAAATAGAAATTCCTAAGCCCTAGCTTGCTTTGCAAATCCATCTCCTTGCTCCAAAGTTCATGTGAACCCATTGGTAAGCTTCCTCTTCTTCTTCTCCAACTCATTCTTTCTTTGAATTTCAGAAATTTCCTAAACCTAACTTAGGAAATGTTCTTCTTTTTAGCTTAGATTCAAGCTTCTAGAGTTGGACTTGAAGAGTGGTTGATTCCTCTTTGCTTTCAAGCTTCATCTTCATAAATTTTAGTGCAAAGGTGAGATTTTTATCTCACATCTATGACTATAATTATCTTTGGTTGTTGGGTATGAATTCCTAACACTTCTTCATGTGCATTTGCTCTTGATTTGGATTGGTTTTGTGAATATTCAAATTGTTTGAGTTTTTAAGTCAAATTTGTGTGAAATCCTTTTATGGATGTTTGATCATGTTTTTGGTGATGCACTGAGGAGCATATAGGGCCGGGTTGCCGATTGGCATAAACCCTTAGAGCCAATGTTCGTCCGGTTGCATTTTGGAAGAATTTGCTCTTCATTTGAATAAGGCTGAAAAACAGCCCAGGCATGATTCAGTCGACTGAAAACTCTGTTCAGTCGACTGAACCTGAAACCCAAGAGTTTCCAGGCATGATTCAGTCGACTGAAAAACTCTGCACAGTCGATTGAAAATAGAAACAGAAAGTTTCATGAACCTGGAAAATTTCCAGGCACAGGGTCAGTCGACTGAAAACTCTGTTCAGTCGACTGAACCTTCTGTTTGAGTCCAATTTGCCTTTTTGGATTGAATTTCCAATTTAAATCGATTCGTGATGATCCTATTTATTGTCATCATTTATTATCATCTTTGATGACTTATTTTCTTTGGGAATTTTAGATATATCCACTTCGATGGATCCTTTATCGATTTTATTGGATTTTATTCATATCTTCGAATGTGATCTTTATGATTGATTGTTTCTACAATCCCCCTTGTGCTTTGTCACTTTAAAAATATAAAGGTTTTCTATACTAGTAGTAAATATCAAAACTCTTTCCTCAAACGATTTCAATACTATTTTAATACCAAATTCGTTTATAAAACCGTTTTCCAATCTATTAGTATATACAAACCTTTACCTCACTCGTATGAGAAATCTAATTAAACGACTTAGTAAAACAAGTGGTATGAAACGCTTGCGTTTACTTCGTCGGTTAATTCTTGGACTTGTTCGATTGAACCTCTTGTGACAATTTTCTAGTGGAGATCTACAATTTGTTCGTAAATATTTAAGTTAAGCTAGTGGTTATGGTACATGAAGCTAAGATCATATATTTACTAGCTTATTGTAATTGACACTTCTCTTTGATCATGACGATCATCTTTGCGGTTTAGACTAGCAATGTGCGTTGTCTCTTTGTCTATGTGGAGGACTGTTCCTCATTTTATTGAGTTTCGTCTCATTTTATACATGGGTCGTACCTTTCTAGGTGCGTCAATGTTTTATTTAGCATGGGGTGTATCTTTCTAGGTGCATCGATGTTAGACATTACATGGGGTGTATCTTTCTAGGTGCATCGATGTTTATTTATTTGTGCATGGGGCGTATCTTTCTAGGTGCGTCGATGCTTGAGCATGGGGTGTATCTTTCTAGGTGCATCGATGTTTATTTATTTGTGCATGGGGCGTATCTTTCTAGGTGCGTCGATGCTAGAGCATGGGGTGTATCTTTCTAGGTGCATCGATGTTTATTTATTTGTGCATGGGGCGTATCTTTCTAGGTGCGTCGATGATAGAGCATGGGGCGTATCTTTCTAGGTGCGTCGATGTTCGACTGTTCATGGGGCATGTCTTTTTAGGTGTGTCGATGTCCAGTTTCTTTTGGGGATTGGCCATCCTTTTTATTGTGATTTGGTTCATCGGATGTCCCGCTGTACGACGTCGTTGTTCCTTTTTATTGTGATTTCTGGATTTCGTGTGTTGATTTCTGGAATTTATGTTTCACCAACTTTTACGAAGGGCATTGATATATATGCCATTTATTGTGGCTTGGTGAATGAAATTAGGAGTATGACATTCCTTTCTATCTTGAGTGAATTATTGTGATATTGATTAATCTCTTATTGGTTTTTTTTAATTACTTATTTATCACAGCTTGGCATTGTGATTATTATATGTTTATGTCATATCTCTTATTATATATCACTTCATCTGATATTTATTGTAACATCTCGCCTTTTCGCACACTTTAAACCGACACACGTGCCAATTCAAAGCATACGCAAGGGCAGATTGTTATGGGGTAAATAAGAAAAAAACAGAGAAGAAATAAAACAAAATAGAATCTCACAGCGGAAGGATAAAATATAATAATCAATATACAGTTCATGATAACTGTTTACTTATACAATGAATATCAGAGTTACACATACCAATACAATCAATGCAGCAGAAATTTAGAGTGTGGTGCAATACTATAAATAATATAATACGGATTCTTCGTCTTCGTCCTCCAAAGCTAAAATCTTCGATCCTGAAATGCTCGGACTGACCCGAGCGAATTTGAAAAGACAAAAACACTCGAGTCAGACTAAAAGATCTTATGTGAGTTAAATTAACAGAAATAAATATGAGTACAGTAACTCAAGAGATGTTCGGGATTTACATCTCCTAAGGATCCGTTAAACTATTCACTATGTAGTATATTGCGCTATTATAATAGTGTCTATTTATAAAATAAACTTACTTTTAAATAGCGTTAAGTGGTTACCCATATAGCCCTTAACACAAATAATGCCAATAGTCTATACAGTACCGTAATACCTCCTGATCGGGAAGCTACCAGAGGATACTCCATAGGTACGACACAAATAGAAACTCGTAGTAAAGGCTCGGTATGGTAGGTGACACGGCACAACTAGGCAATGCCAGGGTAGATATACCAATTGCTATCCAGGCTGGTGGAAACGCGTAGCCGCAGTTACCGCCCACCTCGGACTAACTCCCCAAAATCAAAATATAGAAGTGGCCACTGAATCAATCCAAAATCAAAGTATAATATCGAAGAGGAGGGTCCGATCAGAGGAATGACCTCATTGGCCTGAGAATCGCTCCTGTTTTAGCCACCTTATGCCAACTCACGGGAGTCGGGTCCACGTATTTACCTTACAGGAAACGTCGCCACTACCTACTTCATTCTGGAATCTCCACCGCGTGCACGGTTAGTCAAAGTGGTTTTCGGTATCGACAGAGAGTATGTCCATATCCGATCCCGGTCTCTTTGCCAACCCATCGTTATTATAACACCGTGGTCATTTAAAAATAGGTTATACTTTAAAAATCATAATAAACATTCCATTTCATAACCATGAATACAATATCATTTCAAAACCCAAAACCATATTTTATCACTTATCCCAAATATAATTCTTTTCCAAAATCATAATGCTTTAACTTCATAACGTCTGAAAATCAAATATTTCAAAGCATAATATTTTGAAAATCATAATTTAAAACCATAACTTCTAAAAACTTGAATGGTTTGGACATTCAACGGTGTATGAATTAAATGGTTTAACTTAAATGTTACTTTGTAAAGAAAATAGTTCTCATGGCTTTACAAATACATTTCTTTATTAAAGTCTAAACCAAAATTTATATTATCTCTCTCAAGTTCCAAAACCACTTCAATTTATTTATATATACGTATATCCATTTTGAGTATCAATATTTCAAACTAAAGTCGGATTTTATGCTTTCAACAAATCAATTGTTCTATTAATTAGTCTTGAATATTCATATAAAATCCATAAATAATAGGACTTCAATTTCTAGTAATAAAATATATATATTTTTCCCAATTCAAATTATACTAGAATATTCATTTCAATTTATTTTGGGAAAAATCCAATTATAAATATCATATCTTAAAATTTCCAAACTTAACATTTAAACATATGATATAAATTATTAAACTCCATTTTCTTAGTTTTCTTCCATTTTTAATAAAGATTTTTATACACCTTTTAATTTCAAAATTTTCAACTTCATATGAATATATATGTGGAAGAAAAATATTTATACAATATAAAATTTAAGATTACTATAAACCGTATTCCATCCAAACCATAGAAATCACATAAAAATAGTTATATATAGACTGCGGTGCCTGTATAAAATTTTCTATCCTATGGTCAAGTGATACGGATATTTATCATTTCAATCCGTAATTTAAAAGATATAAAAATTTGCGGTTATATATCATTTCAAACCACAATCCCGAATGAAATGAAATATGCATGATAATTTGCAATTTAATGATATCCAATAAACATCCATTCATCAACATCATCCATAATCCAAATCGCAATCATCAATCAATATCAATCAATAACAATATTATTTGGTACTACATAACAGGTAATACTAGCAATTTTATTCAAATTAAATTTAACAGCTATTAATCTACAGTCTATATTCAGAAATAAATTATATAACTATTAACTAGCAGTTCATATACAAACAAATAAATTTTAACTGTAAATTTATACGCAATAAATGAATTAAATTAACAGTTAAATTTAATAAATGCATTTCAATAAATATGAGTGAAATAAACATGCCAAATACTCATAAATAAATTTCTATTCATTTCTAACATTAATTTAACAAACATAAAAGCTTCTAGTAGTTGTGAGTGGGTTAAAACACTCACCTTTTGAATTTAAATCGAATTCAAATCCGATTTAAACTCAAAAATTCGACTATCTCCAAATCTGTCCAAACCAGTGTCAAAAGATCTGGAATTTAATTTCGATCCTAACAAAAAAAATTGCGTGAAACGGAGTCTGTATGTACGAGTTATGATTATTAGAACTAATTGAAATCAAAATTAACAAAAATAAATTAAACAAAAATAAAATACCGTGCCACATGCACTCTTCCCTCGTGAAAAACGCGTACGCTTCTTCTTGATTGCTAACTTTGTTCCGTAATTTTTCTTTTATTTCGATTTACTTTAATTTTCCTCCTTATTATATGAATGTATGCATTTTTAAAAGGTTTGGAAAAAAAAAGATTTGAAAAAGAAGAATTGAAAAAGAAAATGATTAAAATAAAAACTGAAAATGGAAGAGAAAATCTAGATTTGAAAAGAAAGAAGAAGGTTTGAAATAGAAGAAAATTTGAAAAAGAAGTATATTTGAAGAGGAAGGAAAAATTAAAATCAGAGATAATAAGGAGATTTGAAGGAAAAAAAGGAAAAAAAAGAAGAAGATTATAATGGAGGCTGTGGTTTCATTTGCGTCATATCTTATTTATAAGGTTAGAGTTAGGTTTAGGATCAAAGAGATTTGGAAAGAGAGACCGCTATTAATTAGAAATAAATGAAATGACGTTTCAGAAAATGAAGTTGGAAAATGAATGGAAAGAAATAAAGTAAATATGAACAAACTTGGTTTTGAAATATAGTAAATATGAACAACCTTTTTAAAAGTAGAAGGTATTAAAAAGAGGTAATTATTTATTAGAAAGGGAATGAATGGACTAACGCTATACTGTAAACATACTTTTAGGATTCAAATTTCAAAACAATTGTTTACTTAATGAATTTTGTTAACCCTAAACACACCAAAATTAACTTCATTAACTCAAGTAATATTCGAATTTCTACGCATTCGGGTTTTTGTCTATGCATAATAATTTTTTTATAATTACCTTAAAAATGAAAACATTTGATTTGTTTTTCCCAAAATGATCTCTAATTACCATTAAAACACCCTTTTTGTTTACCATAAAACGAGCGTTTTTTTTTTATTAAATCTATTAATTGCAATCACCGTTTTCTTTTCTTTTAATTGAAATATTTGAACTACATTAATTGCAATCACACAAAATTATATTTTAAAACAGACAACTAAAATGCATAAAAAAAAATAGAAAAATTATTTATACATAAGAGTAATAAATAGATTATTTTCCTATTCTTGTAATTAGTTTGTAAGCTAAACACAGTTCAAATAAACATATATTTCTTTCTTTAAAAATCAATCTTTCTATATTTTTATTTAAATTAAATTAAACCTACATTCATAGATGAAACATTCATTTTATTGATGTAAATGTTTTTTTTTTTTTTGAATCAAAACTTTTCTTATATTTCACAAAACGTAAGCTGCTTTTATTTGCACCTATTACAATTAGTATTCTCTCTCCTATTAATTTCAGTTGATTAAGTTTCAAAATGGGCTAAATGAATGTAATGATAAGTAGAACAATTACTTCCTATTAACGTAATATTTAGATGTTAAATTCTCATTTATTTTGCAATACTTCAATTAAATTAATAAATATTGCTCTCTATACTTAAATCTATATTAACAAAACGTTAGCTTTGGATTGGTAGAATTTGATTTACCAAAGTTTACTTACATAATACAAACTATATTAATTTGCCACCTATTAGTTCTTAATTATATTTTTAAGTTCGTTACCTATCCACCTTGATTAAAATTCCATCTATAAAGCAAATTTAGTTAGCCTTAACATTACTACACTAAATCTACAATCAGTTTCAATTAATATAGAATTATATCTTAAATACTTACCATTTATTTATAAATTAGGTTACCTTCCAATAAATTTTATTCCTAAGTATTTGATTGGATTGCCATCTTTACTATGTCTATTATTAATTAGCTTCAAATTCTGCAATTTCACTTCTTAAATCCACCCTTTGCTATATTATAAATAAAATTTACATTGGTTACATTTCACATAAATGTATCATTTATTTACATTTATTACAAACTTATTTCCAATTCCAACTAAAAATCTAAATAAATGAATAGGCAACCTACCATAAACATTACCGTTACCTTTTTGTCACATACAAAATCTTTTATTACAAAAATCAATTTTTGCATATATTTTCATACTACAAATTCAATTTACTTATGTTCAAATTGTAGCCAAACCTGACTTTTAAATTATTTTATACAAAATTGGGATTTCATTAGGTTTATTAATTATTACCCTTAATTGGCATTTATCACCTTGTATTCTCGTTATCATTTCATAGATATGATTCCCAATTCCTTATTATTGACTTAAATTAGCATTACTAACATTGCATTAAACGATGTTACTTAAATCTCTACCCAATAGTTACTAATACTCTAAATAAATACGCTTACTCCTTTCGTTATTTATTAATTATCACAAGAAACGTTTAATCATTTCAACAACATTGTAATTTCAAATTACCTACATTGATTGTATACGTTTTCCATTATTATCATTTATTAGAATTCTATTCAACTTTCCATTTTATGCATATAGTTAACCTTTCTATTGATTTTTCCTTCAAAATTTTCAGTTACTTCTTAACTTACAAAAAGGCAATGATTAATTACATTTAATCGCTATAAATTAAATGCATTGGTAACGAACAATATCTGTCACCATTATACAATTTATAACATTTGTAATTTATTCTCTACAACAATTATTACCTATCAATATTATTTTGCCCATAAATACAAACTTGCAATTGTTCTTATTATCATATTCCATTTACTGTTAACAATGTTTATTACATTATATTAGTTTAATATTTTCCTCAAATTCCTCATATTCAACTCATATATAGGTAAAATTCTTTTCACCACTTAAAATCATTTGCATTAACTTCGAATTACTATAAGTAGGTTTTTAATTTATTTTTCTTCTAAATTTAATTACAACTTATTAATTTAACCAAATTAAATCCATAAAATCTACGGGTCATTACACTCTCCCCCACTCAAAACTTTTCGTCCCCGAAAAGGAAAAGAAGGGAAAACGAAGAACTAAGAAATCAATATACCTCATTCACACATTAACTTTATAAACAATTAAATTTATAAAATTAATTAATTTAGATAAAATTTATAACCATAAAAAAAATTATATCTAAATTACTAAAGTTTGGAAAAACATTTCAAAATACTTCTAAGTTCAAAATTTACGGAAAACTTTTGGTAGAGTCTCCTTTGAACGGAGAGACTCGGGAGAAAATATAATATCAAAATATAACAATTATATTACATATTTTATCCAAAATATTATATCTCAACCCGGGAAAATATATAAAATAGCGCTATAAATCGTAATCCGAAGCGTACCTATTTGTCGGGCAATTTATGCTTAATTTATGGAACCAAAAGCAGTAGCAATTGCTTCCATAACCTGCATTTCACTTATAAACATCCAAAGGTTTAACAATTTCTATAAAGCGAAATATTTTCATGGTTTCAACTACTAACAACACCAAATATACAATCATAAATTTCAACAAACAGCATACACAACAAAACAACCATTCGATCAAACAAGCAAATAGTTGTTCGGGTTCAAAACTTGAAATGGTACGGAATGAAAAATAACTATCCAGTGCATCATTTACTCAACAGTGTTAGATGGGACAGAATAGCTTATTTATTCATCCTACAACTTCAAATTTCCTTACCCAGCCAACCATAAAGCAAACAATATCGATTTAAACCAACAAATCAATTTAACCTATAAAAATTCATTACATACTTTAGTTGTTTGATTTCCTTTCTTTTATACAAACCGCATAAATTTTCCTTTTTATAATTTACATTTATTTCTAACAACTTCAAATTTTATTTTCTCGTCAGTGGTTGTATCCTTGATTTTTACTTATTACTTACAATTTATTCACTTTTATTATTTATTTATTCCGGTCGTGTAAGTTTCTTTTATATGTATTGTATTTAATACACTTCTAAATTTCAATCTTTTATTCCATGCTTACAATTCTATTACTTATTTATAGTAACCCTTTTTAATTCCCTTAAATTCTTAACCCTAAAATATCCATTCTTATAAGTAAAGGAATTTACAAATTCTTTAACTAGGGTTTGCAGTCATTTATTTATATTACCTACTTTCCATTATATTTAGCTAGTAGTATTTAATTCATACTTAAGTTAATAACCCTACACATCAATCCTTATTTATTAAAGAATTTCATTTTATTCACTTAAGTTTAAAATCACCTATTTATAATACTTACCTTTAATTTTGGTAAAATTTCAATTATAACTTAAGTTTATACCATTAAATTCTTATTTATAATAGCAATTCATTGAATACTTCATTATTTCCAAAATTTCTACTTGTATAATATTCTATTCCAATCACTTATTTAACATTTCAACTTTTAATATTTGGTAAGTTATATATGTTAAAGAAAATGCAAAAGAGATTATACAAGTTTTATCTCATCCTTTAATTATGTTCATTGTTCAATAAATCTTTACCTTTTCTTATAAGTTAAAATTTTAACTTCCTTTGTAACTTAGCATTAAAGTCTCTTATTCTATTTAGGTTTCAATTCTTAATTAAATTCTGTTTCACTGCCATAAATGAAACAATTAATTAATGGAAATTTTAGAAGTAAATACTGGGTTAAATTTCAATAGATAAATATACCTTTATAACTTATATACCTCTAATTATAATTAAAACAATTAAACCTTTAGTTATTTCAAAAACAAATCTGCAGTAGAATTCACTACAGTAGCCTCTCCCCTTCGAAACTCGAAAATGAAAGTCGATGATGCGGCCGCCATCACCGAAATTATTTTCCAGCGACAGAGAGGAAAGTACAAAAATTATTTTCTCCAAAATCTTCTTTAAAACCATTCTTCCGAATTATACTAAATATTTATATAAGAAAATACTTATAAACAAAATTATTATATTTCATAAATCCTTTGAAAGCAAATTTTCAAAAATCCCGGACTGAAGTTCTAAAATTTCCAAATTTCATTGATTCTAATTTCAATCTTATTTTTCCTATTATTGATAAATTTTATTCCTAACAACCAATCTATTGCAACCAAATATAGATATCATTTGAAATTTTATTTTATATATAGAAAATATAATAGGCAAAGTTATTTCACCTATATTAAAACAATATTATGTCGGTCTGTCCTATTAAGTGTTTAGAAATCCCTATTGATGTCATAGCGTCACATGCACCAACCAGAATTTATAAATACAAAACGGAACAGATTAACACAATATCAAAATCTTTTTATAACACTAACAAATAGGCTCTCTCATATATATACACTCAGCGACTCCCATAGGGTATTACTACCCTATTAACAAAGAGTCAAACCCCACAAAGCTAAGGTTTATCGCTAAAACCAAAGCTCTGATACCAACTGTAACATCTCGCCTTTTCGCACACTTTAAACCGACACACGTGCCAATTCAAAGCATACGCAAGGGCAGATTGTTATGGGGTAAATAAGAAAAAACAGAGAAGAAATAAAACAAAATAGAATCTCACAGCGGAAGGATAAAATATAATAATCAATATACAGTTCATGATAACTGTTTACTTATACAATGAATATCAGAGTTACACATACCAATACAATCAATGCAGCGGAAATTTAGAGTGTGGTGCAATACTATAAATAATATAATACGGATTCTTCGTCTTCGTCCTCCAAAGCTAAAATCTTCGATCCTGAAACGCTCGGACTGACCCGAGCGAATTTGAAAAGACAAAAACACTCGAGTCAGACTAAAAGATCTTATGTGAGTTAAATTAACAGAAATAAATATGAGTACAGTAACTCAAGAGATGTTCGGAATTTACATCTCCTAAGGATCCGTTAAACTATTTACTATGTAGTATATTGCGCTATTATAATAGTGTCTATTTATAAAATAAACTTACTTTTAAATAGCGTTAAGGGGTTACCCATATAGCCCTTAACACAAATAATGCCAATAGTCTATACAGTACCGTAATACCTCCTGATCAGGAAGCTACCAGAGGATACTCCATAGGTACGACACAAATAGAAACTCGTAGTAAAGGCTCGGTATGATAGGTGACATGGCACAACTAGGCAATGCCAGGGTAGATATACCAATTGCTATCCAGGCTAGTGGAAACGCGTAGCCGCAGTTACCGCCCATCTCGGACTAACTCCCCAAAATCAAAATATAGAAGTGGCCACTGAATCAATCCATAATCAAAGTATAATATCGAAGAGGAGGGTCCGATCAGAGGAATGACCTCATTGGCCTGAGAATCGCTCCTGTTTTAGCCACCTTATGCCAACTCACGGGAGTCGGGTCCACGTATTTACCTTACAGGAAACGTCGCCACCACCTACTTCATTCTGGAATCTCCACCGCGTGCACGGTTAGTCAAAGTGGTTTTCGGTATCGACAGAGAGTATGTCCATATCCGATCCCGGTCTCTTTGCCAACCCATCGTTATTATAACACCGCGGTCATTTAAAAATAGGTTATACTTTAAAAATCAGAATAAACATTCCATTTCATAACCATGAATACAATATCATTTCAAAACCCAAAACCATATTTTATCACTTATCCCAAATATAATTCTTTTCCAAAATCATAATGCTTTAACTTCATAACGTCTGAAAATCAAATATTTCAAAGCATAATATTTTGAAAATCATAATTTAAAACCATAACTTCTAAAAACTTGAATGGTTTGGACATTCAACGGTGTATGAATTAAATGGTTTAACTTAAATGTTACTTTGTAAAGAAAATAGTTCTCATGGCTTTACAAATACATTTCTTTATTAAAGTCTAAACCAAAATTTATATTATCTCTCTCAAGTTCCAAAACCACTTCAATTTATTTATATATACGTATATCCATTTTGAGTATCAATATTTCAAACTAAAGTCGGATTTTATGCTTTCAACAAATCAATAGTTCTATTAATTAGTCTTGAATATACATATAAAATCCATAAATAATAAGACTTCAATTTCTAGTAATAAAATATATATATTTTTCCCAATTCAAATTATACTAGAATATTCATTTCAATTTATTTTGGGAAAAATCCAATTATAAATATCATATCTTAAAATTTCCAAACTTAACATTTAAACATATGATATAAATTATTAAACTCCATTTTCTTAGTTTTCTTCCATTTTTAATAAAGATTTTTATACACCTTTTAATTTCAAAATTTTCAACTTCATATGTATATATATATGGAAGAAAAATATTTATACAATATAAAATTTAAGATTATTATAAACCGTATTCCATCCAAACCATAGAAATCACATAAAAATAGTTATATATAGACTGCGGTGCTTGTATAAAATTTTCTATCCTATGGTCAAGTGATACGGATATTTATCATTTCAATCCGTAATTTAAAAGATATAAAAATTTGCGGTTATATATCATTTCAAACCACAATCCCGAATGAAATGAAATATGCATGATAATTTGCAATTTAATGATATCCAATAAACATCCATTCATCAACATCATCCACAATCCAAATCGCAATCATCAATCAATATCAATCAATAACAATATTATTTGGTACTACATAACAGGTAATACTGGCAATTTTATTCAAATTAAATTTAACAGCTATTAATCTACAGTCTATATTCAGAAATAAATTATATAACTGTTAACTAGCAGTTCATATACAAACAAATAAATTTTAACTGTAAATTTATACGCAATAAATGAATTAAATTAACAGTTAAATTTAATAAATGCTTAAATATGAGTGAAATAAACATGCCAAATACTCATAAATAAATTTCTATTCATTTCTAACATTAATTTAACAAACATAAAAGCTTCTAGTAGTTGTGAGTGGGTTAAAACACTCACCTTTTGAATTTAAATCGAATTCAAATCCGATTTAAACTCAAAAATTCGACTATCTCCAAATCTGTCCAAACCAGTGTCAAAAGATCTGGAATTTAATTTCGATCCTAACAAAAAAAATTGCGTGAAACGGAGTCCGTATGTACGAGTTATGATTATTAGAACTAATTGAAATCAAAATTAACAAAAATAAATTAAACAAAAATAAAATACCGTGCCACATGCACTCTTCCCTCGTGAAAAACGCGTATGCTTCTTCTTGATTGCTAACTTTGTTCCGTAATTTTTCTTTTATTTCGATTTACTTTAATTTTCCTCCTTATTATATGAATGTATGCATTTTTAAAAGGTTTGGAAAAAAAAAGATTTGAAAAAGAAGAATTGAAAAAGAAAATGATTAAAATAAAAACTGAAAATGGAAGAGAAAATCTAGATTTGAAAAGAAAGAAGAAGGTTTGAAATAGAAGAAAATTTGAAAAAGAAGTATATTTGAAGAGGAAGGAAAAATTAAAATCAGAGATAATAAGGAGATTTGAAGGAAAAAAAGGAAAAAAAGAAGAAGATTATAATGGAGGCTGTGGTTTCATTTGCGTCATATCTTATTTATAAGGTTAGAGTTAGGTTTAGGATCAAAGAGATTTGGAAAGAGAGACCGCTATTAATTAGAAATAAATGAAATGACGTTTCAGAAAATGAAGTTGGAAAATGAATGGAAAGAAATAAAGTAAATATGAACAAACTTGGTTTTGAAATATAGTAAATATGAACAACCTTTTTAAAAGTAGAAGGTATTAAAAAGAGGTAATTATTTATTAGAAAGGGAATGAATGGACTAACTCTATACTGTAAACATACTTTTAGGATTCAAATTTCAAAACAATTGTTTACTTAATGAATTTTGTTAACCCTAAACACACCAAAATTAACTTCATTAACTCAAGTAATATTCGAATTTCTACGCATTCGGGTTTTTGTCTATGCATAATAATTTTTTTATAATTACCTTAAAAATGAAAACATTTGATTTGTTTTTCCCAAAATGATCTCTAATTACCATTAAAACACCCTTTTTGTTTACCATAAAACGAGCGTTTTTTTTTATTAAATCTATTAATTGCAATCACCGTTTTCTTTTCTTTTAATTGAAATATTTGAACTACATTAATTGCAATCACACAAAATTATATTTTAAAACAGACAACTAAAATGCATAAAAAAAAAATAGAAAAATTATTTATACATAAGAGTAAGAAATAGATTATTTTCCTATTCTTGTAATTAGTTTGTAAGCTAAACACAGTTCAAATAAACATATATTTCTTTCTTTAAAAATCAATCTTTCTATATTTTTATTTAAATTAAATTAAACCTACATTCATAGATGAAACATTCATTTTATTGATGTAAATGTTTTTTTTTTTTTTGAATCAAAACTTTTCTTATATTTCACAAAACGTAAGCTGCTTTTATTTGCACCTATTACAATTAGTATTCTCTCTCCTATTAATTTCAGTTGATTAAGTTTCAAAATGGGCTAAATGAATGTAATGATAAGTAGAACAATTACTTCCTATTAACGTAATATTTAGATGTTAAATTCTCATTTATTTTGCAATACTTCAATTAAATTAATAAATATTGCTCTCTATACTTAAATCTATATTAACAAAACGTTAGCTTTGGATTGGTAGAATTTGATTTACCAAAGTTTACTTACATAATACAAACTATATTAATTTGCCACCTATTAGTTCTTAATTATATTTTTAAGTTCGTTACCTATCCACCTTGATTAAAATTCCATCTATAAAGCAAATTTAGTTAGCCTTAACATTACTACACTAAATCTACAATCAGTTTCAATTAATATAGAATTATATCTTAAATACTTACCATTTATTTATAAATTAGGTTACCTTCCAATAAATTTTATTCCTAAGTATTTGATTGGATTGCCATCTTTACTATGTCTATTATTAATTAGCTTCAAATTCTGCAATTTCACTTCTTAAATCCACCCTTTGCTATATTATAAATAAAATTTACATTGGTTACATTTCACATAAATGTATCATTTATTTACATTTATTACAAACTTATTTCCAATTCCAACTAAAAATCTAAATAAATGAATAGGCAACCTACCATAAACATTACCGTTACCTTTTTGTCACATACAAAATCTTTTATTACAAAAATCAATTTTTGCATATATTTTCATACTACAAATTCAATTTACTTATGTTCAAATTGTAGCCAAACCTGACTTTTAAATTATTTTATACAAAATTGGGATTTCATTAGGTTTATTAATTATTACCCTTAATTGGCATTTATCACCTTGTATTCTCGTTATCATTTCATAGATATGATTCCCAATTCCTTATTATTGACTTAAATTAGCATTACTAACATTGCATTAAACGATGTTACTTAAATCTCTACCCAATAGTTACTAATACTCTAAATAAATACGCTTACTCCTTTCGTTATTTATTAATTATCACAAGAAACGTTTAATCATTTCAACAACATTGTAATTTCAAATTACCTACATTGATTGTATACGTTTTCCATTATTATCATTTATTAGAATTCTATTCAACTTTCCATTTTATGCATATAGTTAACCTTTCTATTGATTTTTCCTTCAAAATTTTCAGTTACTTCTTAACTTACAAAAAGGCAATGATTAATTACATTTAATCGCTATAAATTAAATGCATTGGTAACGAACAATATCTGTCACCATTATACAATTTATAACATTTGTAATTTATTCTCTACAACAATTATTACCTATCAATATTATTTCGCCCATAAATACAAACTTGCAATTGTTCTTATTATCATATTCCATTTACTGTTAACAATGTTTATTACATTATATTGGTTTAATATTTTCCTCAAATTCCTCATATTCAACTCATATATAGGTAAAATTCTTTTCACCACTTAAAATCATTTGAATTAACTTCGAATTACTATAAGTAGGTTTTTAATTTATTTTTCTTCTAAATTTAATTACAACTTATTAATTTAACCAAATTAAATCCATAAAATCTACGGGTCATTACACTCTCCCCCACTCAAAACTTTTCGTCCCCGAAAAGGAAAAGAAGGGAAAACGAAGAACTAAGAAATCAATATACCTCATTCACACATTAACTTTATAAACAATTAAATTTATAAAATTAATTAATTTAGATAAAATTTATAACCATAAAAAAAATTATATCTAAATTACTAAAGTTTGGAAAAACATTTCAAAATACTTCTAAGTTCAAAATTTACGGAAAACTTTTGGTAGAGTCTCCTTTGAACGGAGAGACTCGGGAGAAAATATAATATCAAAATATAACAATTATATTACATATTTTATCCAAAATATTATATCTCAACCCGGGAAAATATATAAAATAGCGCTATAAATCGTAATCCGAAGCGTACCTATTTGTCGGGCAATTTATGCTTAATTTATGGAACCAAAAGCAGTAGCAATTGCTTCCATAACCTGCATTTCACTTATAAACATCCAAAGGTTTAACAATTTCTATAAAGCGAAATATTTTCATGGTTTCAACTACTAACAACACCAAATATACAATCATAAATTTCAACAAACAGCATACACAACAAAACAACCATTCGATCAAACAAGCAAATAGTTGTTCGGGTTCAAAACTTGAAATGGTACGGAATGAAAAATAACTATCCAGTGCATCATTTACTCAACAGTGTTAGATGGGACAGAATAGCTTATTTATTCATCCTACAACTTCAAATTTCCTTACCCAGCCAACCATAAAGCAAACAATATCGATTTAAACCAACAAATCAATTTAACCTATAAAAATTCATTACATACTTTAGTTGTTTGATTTCCTTTCTTTTATACAAACCGCATAAATTTTCCTTTTTATAATTTACATTTATTTCTAACAAGTTCAAATTTTATTTTCTCGTCAGTGGTTGTATCCTTGATTTTTACTTATTACTTACAATTTATTCACTTTTATTATTTATTTATTCCGGTCGTGTAAGTTTCTTTTATATGTATTGTATTTAATACACTTCTAAATTTCAATCTTTTATTCCATGCTTACAATTTTATTACTTATTTATAGTAACCCTTTTTAATTCCCTTAAATTCTTAACCCTAAAATATCCATTCTTATAAGTAAAGGAATTTACAAATTCTTTAACTAGGGTTTGCAGTCATTTATTTATATTACCTACTTTCCATTATATTTAGCTAGTAGTATTTAATTCATACTTAAGTTAATAACCCTACACATCAATCCTTATTTATTAAAGAATTTCATTTTATTCACTTAAGTTTAAAATCACCTATTTATAATACTTACCTTTAATTTTGGTAAAATTTCAATTATAACTTAAGTTTATACCATTAAATTCTTATTTATAATAGCAATTCATTGAATACTTCATTATTTTCAAAATTTCTACTTGTATAATATTCTATTCCAATCACTTATTTAACATTTCAACTTTTAATATTTGGTAAGTTATATATGTTAAAGAAAATGCAAAAGAGATTATACAAGTTTTATCTCATCCTTTAATTATGTTCATTGTTCAATAAATCTTTACCTTTTCTTATAAGTTAAAATTTTAACTTCCTTTATAACTTAGCATTAAAGTCTCTTATTCTATTTAGGTTTCAATTCTTAATTAAATTCTGTTTCACTGCCATAAATGAAACAATTAATTAATGGAAATTTTAGAAGTAAATACTGGGTTAAATTTCAATAGATAAATATACCTTTATAACTTATATACCTCTAATTATAATTAAAACAATTAAACCTTTAGTTATTTCAAAAACAAATTTGCAGTAGAATTCACTACAGTAGCCTCTCCCCTTCGAAACTCGAAAATGAAAGTCGATGATGCGGCCGCCATCACCGAAATTATTTTCCAGTGACAGAGAGGAAAGTACAAAAATTATTTTCTCCAAAATCTTCTTTAAAACCATTCTTCCGAATTATACTAAATATTTATATAAGAAAATACTTATAAACAAAATTATTATATTTCATAAATCCTTTGAAAGCAAATTTTCAAAAATCCCGGACTGAAGTTCTAAAATTTCCAAATTTCATTGATTCTAATTTCAATCTTATTTTTCCTATTATTGATAAATTTTATTCCTAACAACCAATCTATTGCAACCAAATATAGATATCATTTGAAATTTTATTTTATATATAGAAAATATAATAGGCAAAGTTATTTCACCTATATTAAAACAATATTATGTCGGTCTGTCCTATTAAGTGTTTAGAAATCCCTATTGATGTCGTAGCGTCACATGCACCAACCAGAATTTATAAATACAAAACGGAACAGATTAACACAATATCAAAATCTTTTTATAACACTAACAAATAGGCTCTCTCATATATATACACTCAGCGACTCCCATAGGGTATTACTACCCTATTAACAAAGAGTCAAACCCCACAAAGCTAAGGTTTATCGCTAAAACCAAAGCTCTGATACCAACTGTAACATCTCGCCTTTTCGCACACTTTAAACCGACACACGTGCCAATTCAAAGCATACGCAAGGGCAGATTGTTATGGGGTAAATAAGAAAAAACAGAGAAGAAATAAAACAAAATAGAATCTCACAGCGGAAGGATAAAATATAATAATCAATATACAGTTCATGATAACTGTTTACTTATACAATGAATATCAGAGTTACACATACCAATACAATCAATGCAGCGGAAATTTAGAGTGTGGTGCAATACTATAAATAATATAATACGGATTCTTTGTCTTCGTCCTCCAAAGCTAAATCTTCGATCCTGAAACGCTCGGACTGACCCGAGCGAATTTGAAAAGACAAAAACACTCGAGTCAGACTAAAAGATCTTATGTGAGTTAAATTAACAGAAATAAATATGAGTACAGTAACTCAAGAGATGTTCGGAATTTACATCTCCTAAGGATCCGTTAAACTATTTACTATGTAGTATATTGCGCTATTATAATAGTGTCTATTTATAAAATAAACTTACTTTTAAATAGCGTTAAGGGGTTACCCATATAGCCCTTAACACAAATAATGCCAATAGTCTATACAGTACCGTAATACCTCCTGATCGGGAAGCTACCAGAGGATACTCCATAGGTACGACACAAATAGAAACTCGTAGTAAAGGCTCGGTATGGTAGGTGACACGGCACAACTAGGCAATGCCAGGGTAGATATACCAATTGCTATCCAGGCTAGTGGAAACGCGTAGCCGCAGTTACCGCCCACCTCGGACTAACTCCCCAAAATCAAAATATAGAAGTGGCCACTGAATCAATCCAAAATCAAAGTATAATATCGAAGAGGAGGGTCCGATCAGAGGAATGACCTCATTGGCCTGAGAATCGCTCCTGTTTTAGCCACCTTATGCCAACTCACGGGAGTCGGGTCCACGTATTTACCTTACAGGAAACGTCGCCACCACCTACTTCATTCTGGAATCTCCACCGCGTGCACGGTTAGTCAAAGTGGTTTTCGGTATCGACAGAGAGTATGTCCATATCCGATCCCGGTCTCTTTGCCAACCCATCGTTATTATAACACCGCGGTCATTTAAAAATAGGTTATACTTTAAAAATCAGAATAAACATTCCATTTCATAACCATGAATACAATATCATTTCAAAACCCAAAACCATATTTTATCACTTATCCCAAATATAATTCTTTTCCAAAATCATAATGCTTTAACTTCATAACGTCTGAAAATCAAATATTTCAAAGCATAATATTTTGAAAATCATAATTTAAAACCATAACTTCTAAAAACTTGAATGGTTTGGACATTCAACGGTGTATGAATTAAATGGTTTAACTTAAATGTTACTTTGTAAAGAAAATAGTTCTCATGGCTTTACAAATACATTTCTTTATTAAAGTCTAAACCAAAATTTATATTATCTCTCTCAAGTTCCAAAACCACTTCAATTTATTTATATATACGTATATCCATTTTGAGTATCAATATTTCAAACTAAAGTCGGATTTTATGCTTTCAACAAATCAATTGTTCTATTAATTAGTCTTGAATATTCATATAAAATCCATAAATAATAAGACTTCAATTTCTAGTAATAAAATATATATATTTTTCCCAATTCAAATTATACTAGAATATTCATTTCAATTTATTTTGGGAAAAATCCAATTATAAATATCATATCTTAAAATTTCCAAACTTAACATTTAAACATATGATATAAATTATTAAACTCCATTTTCTTAGTTTTCTTCCATTTTTAATAAAGATTTTTATACACCTTTTAATTTCAAAATTTTCAACTTCATATGTATATATATATGGAAGAAAAATATTTATACAATATAAAATTTAAGATTATTATAAACCGTATTCCATCCAAACCATAGAAATCACATAAAAATAGTTATATATAGACTGCGGTGCCTGTATAAAATTTTCTATCCTATGGTCAAGTGATACGGATATTTATCATTTCAATCCGTAATTTAAAAGATATAAAAATTTGCGGTTATATATCATTTCAAACCACAATCCCGAATGAAATGAAATATGCATGATAATTTGCAATTTAATGATATCCAATAAACATCCATTCATCAACATCATCCATAATCCAAATCGCAATTATCAATCAATATCAATCAATAACAATATTATTTGGTACTACATAACAGGTAATACTGGCAATTTTATTTAAATTAAATTTAACAGCTATTAATCTACAGTCTATATTCAGAAATAAATTATATAACTGTTAACTAGCAGTTCATATACAAACAAATAAATTTTAACTGTAAATTTATACGCAATAAATGAATTAAATTAACAGTTAAATTTAATAAATGCTTAAATATGAGTGAAATAAACATGCCAAATACTCATAAATAAATTTCTATTCATTTCTAACATTAATTTAACAAACATAAAAGCTTCTAGTAGTTGTGAGTGGGTTAAAACACTCACCTTTTGAATTTAAATCGAATTCAAATCCGATTTAAACTTAAAAATTCGACTATCTCCAAATCTGTCCAAACCAGTGTCAAAAGATCTGGAATTTAATTTCGATCCTTACAAAAAAAATTGCGTGAAACGGAGTCCGTATGTACGAGTTATGATTATTAGAACTAATTGAAATCAAAATTAACAAAAATAAATTAAACAAAAATAAAATACCGTGCCACATGCACTCTTCCCTCGTGAAAAACGCGTATGCTTCTTCTTGATTGCTAACTTTGTTCCGTAATTTTTCTTTTATTTCGATTTACTTTAATTTTCCTCCTTATTATATGAATGTATGCATTTTTAAAAGGTTTGGAAAAAAAAAGATTTGAAAAAGAAGAATTGAAAAAGAAAATGATTAAAATAAAAACTGAAAATGGAAGAGAAAATCTAGATTTGAAAAGAAAGAAGAAGGTTTGAAATAGAAGAAAATTTGAAAAAGAAGTATATTTGAATAGGAAGGAAAAATTAAAATCAGAGATAATAAGGAGATTTGAAGGAAAAAAAGGAAAAAAAAGAAGAAGATTATAATGGAGGCTGTGGTTTCATTTGCGTCATATCTTATTTATAAGGTTAGAGTTAGGTTTAGGATCAAAGAGATTTGGAAAGAGAGACCGCTATTAATTAGAAATAAATGAAATGACGTTTCAGAAAATGAAGTTGGAAAATGAATGGAAAGAAATAAAGTAAATATGAACAAACTTGGTTTTGAAATATAGTAAATATGAACAACCTTTTTAAAAGTAGAAGGTATTAAAAAGAGGTAATTATTTATTAGAAAGGGAATGAATGGACTAACTCTATACTATAAACATACTTTTAGGATTCAAATTTCAAAACAATTGTTTACTTAATGAATTTTGTTAACCCTAAACACACCAAAATTAACTTCATTAACTCAAGTAATATTCGAATTTCTACGCATTTGGGTTTTTGTCTATGCATAATAATTTTTTTATAATTACCTTAAAAATGAAAACATTTGATTTGTTTTTCCCAAAATGATCTCTAATTACCATTAAAACACCCTTTTTGTTTACCATAAAACGAGCGTTTTTTTTTATTAAATCTATTAATTGCAATCACCATTTTCTTTTCTTTTAATTGAAATATTTGAACTACATTAATTGCAATCACACAAAATTAAATTTTAAAACAGACAACTAAAATGCATAAAAAAAAATAGAAAAATTATTTATACATAAGAGTAATAAATAGATTATTTTCCTATTCTTGTAATTAGTTTGTAAGCTAAACACAGTTCAAATAAACATATATTTCTTTCTTTAAATATCAATCTTTCTATATTTTTATTTAAATTAAATTAAACCTACATTCATAGATGAAACATTCATTTTATTGATGTAAATGTTTTTTTTTTTTTGAATCAAAACTTTTCTTATATTTCACAAAACGTAAGCTGCTTTTATTTGCACCTATTACAATTAGTATTCTCTCTCCTATTAATTTCAGTTGATTAAGTTTCAAAATGGGCTAAATGAATGTAATGATAAGTAGAACAATTACTTCCTATTAACGTAATATTTAGATGTTAAATTCTCATTTATTTTGCAATACTTCAATTAAATTAATAAATATTGCTCTCTATACTTAAATCTATATTAACAAAACGTTAGCTTTGGATTGGTAGAATTTGATTTACCAAAGTTTACTTACATAATACAAACTATATTAATTTGCCACCTATTAGTTCTTAATTATATTTTTAAGTTCGTTACCTATCCACCTTGATTAAAATTCCATCTATAAAGCAAATTTAGTTAGCCTTAACATTACTACACTAAATCTACAATCAGTTTCAATTAATATAGAATTATATCTTAAATACTTACCATTTATTTATAAATTTGGTTACCTTCCAATAAATTTTATTCCTAAGTATTTGATTGGATTGCCATCTTTACTATGTCTATTATTAATTAGCTTCAAATTCTGCAATTTCACTTCTTAAATCCACCCTTTGCTATATTGTAAATAAAATTTACATTGGTTACATTTCACATAAATGTATCATTTATTTACATTTATTACAAACTTATTTCCAATTCCAACTAAAAATCTAAATAAATGAATAGGCAACCTACCATAAACATTACCGTTACCTTTTTGTCACATACAAAATCTTTTATTACAAAAATCAATTTTTGCATATATTTTCATACTACAAATTCAATTTACTTATGTTCAAATTGTAGCCAAACCTGACTTTTAAATTATTTTATACAAAATTGGGATTTCATTAAGTTTATTAATTATTACCCTTAATTGGCATTTATCACCTTGTATTCTCGTTATCATTTCATAGATATGATTCCCAATTCCTTATTGTTGACTTAAATTGGCATTACTAACATTGCATTAAACGTTGTTACTTAAATCTCTACCCAATAGTAACTAATACTCTAAATAAATACGCTTACTCCTTTCGTTATTTATTAATTATCACAAGAAACGTTTAATCATTTCAACAACATTGTAATTTCAAATTACCTACATTGATTGTATACGTTTTCAATTATTATCATTTATTAGAATTCTATTCAACTTTCCATCTTATGCATATAGTTAACCTTTCTATTGATTTTTCCTTCAAAATTTTCAGTTACTTCTTAACTTACAAAAAGGCAATGATTAATTACATTTAATCGCTATAAATTAAATGCATTGGTAACGAACAATATCTGTCACCATTATACAATTTATAACATTTGTAATTTATTCTCTACAACAATTATTACCTATCAATATTATTTCGCCCATAAATACAAACTTGCATTTGTTCTTATTATCACATTCCATTTACTGTTAACAATGTTTATTACATTATATTAGTTTAATATTTTCCTCAAATTCCTCATATTCAACTCATATATAGGTAAAATTCTTTTCACCACTTAAAATTATTTGAATTAACTTCGAATTACTATAAGTAGGTTTTTAATTTATTTTTCTTCTAAATTTAATTACAACTTATTAATTTAACCAAATTAAATCCATAAAATCTACGGGTCATTACATTTATAGCTAGACTGATCCGTTTATTATTTTCTTCTTAAATAATACTCGGATCAGACTGAGATTTTACAGGTGCTTCTGCTTGACTCCTTATCGGACTATCATCCCGACTTTTGGCAGACTACTTAGATTAGTAGTTTATTTTGTTGTATACACTTGAGATTTAGACTCATAGGTGTATTCTTTTGTATAGCACGTGTTGCTATTCTTTTGTATTATTGTGGATCTTTTGACCACTACTCTGATATTACACTTTTATGTGTAATATTCATATCTATTTCTGCCTTTGTGATATGAATTGTCCTGTGACTGATTTATGTTATGTTTATTTCTATATTTGTTTCCGAAGATCTTTATAGCCACTGTGTAGTAGCTTTGAGTTTGTGTCGGTATGTCGGATTTCCTCTTGAGATGAAAAGTTATATTTTTATCTGGCATATCCGTACTCGCACAAAGCAATTATACAGATGGTCGCTCCTCAACAGCCTTATTCTCCGTGCTAGTTGACAGCATTCACAGTAGTGTTCTTGGCTAGCGTGGGTATAGAGGTGGGGCGTCACAGCTTGGTATCAGAGCCAAACTTCGGAACAATGTAGAATAATTTAGCAAGGATCATGTCCTAAGTCTTTCTTAGGAATTGTGCTTTAGGATTTTATTCGGGTCTTCGTACCGTTCTATCCTACTTTCTGTTATGATTCCTTGTTTTATCTATCAAGATTGCTTGATATTCATTTTGAGAATAACTTTTTCCTCTTCTTTCTTTCTTTCTTAAAGAAGAGAAATGGTTAGACCAGGCCGTCCCAGCGCCGGTCAATCTAGTGCTACTACCCAGGGTGGAGTATTTATGTCTGCTCAATAACTTTTGGATCTCGTAAAGAATCAAGAGTTTATCTATGCTTTGAGTAAGAACCCTGAAATGGTTCTACCTTCGAAACTTGAAGTTTCTTTCAATCAGCTTGTGGATGTTACTCTTCTTCATGGAGAGATTGGTAAAGGAAGTGTTTGTGATATTGGGACTTCTAAGAAGAGGCATATTAAGTTCAAGAGCCTTAATCCCAATAAGAGAGTGAAGCAAACTACTTTTGTAGCAGAGACTCCAATCCCTTATCGTGGAGGATGCTACAATTGTAATTCTAAGGAACACTATGCGAATATGTGTCCAAAACCCCATTCTTGTCGCTATTGCAAGAAACCGGGTCATCTTTTATCTGCATATCCCAAACTTTTGAATAAGGACATGAGAAAGCTAAATATTGTGCAAGCCCCTAGCAACTCTTCTCTTAGTCAAGGTATTTTACATTCAATCCTTGATGACATTTGCTTTGTGATTATCTTGTTCATGTTCTTTTTGATATAGTTTCCATCTCATTATTTTTATATCAAAAGAACTTGTCGGTTCTTTTCTTTGAATATTTTGGGCTTGTTGACTTCATTGAGGATTGTGAATCCGGATGGTAAATCCGCAACACTCAATTTGCTTTTGTTTAGATGTCGAGATTGTTTTATGTGACTTTTCTTTCCGAGCCGATATTTTTGCTTTGGCTTCGGAATTGACCTTTCTGTAAGGATTGGCTTAATCATTGTGAAGCCCATATCCTATTTTTCCGAGTGGATTATTCATCTTCGACATTTTCAATCTGTTAAGCAGATTTCTATTTTTCTTTATGATTTTGATTCCATCTTGATGGCATCATTTTATTCTTTAAAGTCCTTATGGTGAGGAAAGTGTTATTTCTCTCATCTAAATAGTTTGAGAATTTTCTGGTATATTTGACTTGTCTTAGGATTATCACCTAAGTAATCTTTTGTGTGGTGCTAAGGTCTTTTTAGTTTGACTTTACCACCGGTTTTCGTTTGCTACGAGTTGCGGAAATTAGCATTCCACTTACCGCATTCCGCACTCGTTATGATTCTTATGAATGACTTATTTTGTCATTCAATTTGTCCAACTTATTTCATCCATTTTATAAATCGAATATTCTATGAATATTTCGATGAGACCATTCTTGTATTTATTGATTTTGGATGAAAATAGTAATTTAAAATTTTGCAAATCTTTTTCATAAGATTTATTTATAAGTAAAACTGGATTTTGTTCTTGAAACGAACAAAGAATATTCTTAGAACTTTTTAAGAAATTTATTTATCCTATAAAATATGATTTTGTGATTGTATTGCCCGTTGGTGCTTTAAGAATTTTGGTCGATGCGCTTGATCAACGTTATCGATAGGAATCTCCTAAACGCTTTGATGAGACAATCAGACACGATATATTGACTTGTAAAAATGTAAATTTTTCTAGAAAGATTATTACATAATGATAAATGTAATTTTGAAAGTTTTAACTTTTCAGGAAAGAAGATTATTTAAAAGAAATTCTTTCTTTTCGATACTCTTATTCTTGTGATTCCCGTTGGGAACCAAGACTTTATCATTTGTACCGATACTAGTCGTATTGGTTTGGATGCCATTCTCTTGCAAAAGAGAACGTGCTATAACTTGTGCTTCTAAATCTTTATAGCTTATCGGGACTAGATATGCCACTCATGATCTAGTGCTCGCGGCTATCGTTTTTGTTTTTTCTGAAATTTGGCATCATCATATTTGGATGAGAAATTTGTTCTCTATCTCGATCATAAATCTTTGGAATATTTACGTTCTCTTAAGGAACTTCATGTTGACTCGAGTTTCTAGCATCTTATGATCTTGATATTCTTTTATTCCTGAGAAGGGAAATCGTGTTGCCAATGCGCTTTGTCGTAAGCAACAAGTGGTTGATTCTTTGATGTTGTCTGAATGGAATTATTTTTCTATCAAGTTCATCGGACGTTTTGGTATACTTCGTTTTATTGAGCTTTATCTCATTCCTTTTAAGGACTAGCGTCCGATGTCCTTTTATTGTGTTCGGTTCATTGGACGTACCGTTTTTGTACTACGTCGGTGTTCCGAAAATCATTCGGGCTTTGATTCATTGGATGTACTGTTTGTACTACATCAATGATTTTGCTATTTGATTCATTGGATGTACCGTTGTACTACATCGATGTCTTTGCACTTGATTCATTAGATGTACCGTTGTACTACATCAATGTCTTCGCTTTTTGATTCATTGGATGTACCGTTGTACTACATCAATGATTTTGCTATTTGATTCAACGGATGTACCGTTTGTACTACATCGATGTCTTTGCTTTTGATTCATCGGATGTACCGTTTGTACTACATCGATGTCTTTGCTTTTGATTCATCGGATGTACCGTTTGTACTACATCGATGTCTTTTCTTTTTGGATACATTGGACGTACCGTCTTTGTACTACGTCGATGTTCCAAATTATTCGAGTTTCTAGTTTCTTGGGCGTACCGTGATTGTACTACGCCGTTGCACCGGCTCAATTTTCTTCTATTCTTGACGTTCCCCACGTCTTTTATCTACGGGAATGCCTTAGGGATTCCGGTTTTCATTCTTGAGCCCGGCGTTATTGTGGAAATTGAAGTTTCACCAGATTTCTTGCTAACTCTTTTGTGCACTTTATGGTGAACTTCCTATTTCAAATTTTCTTTTGTGTTAATATGCTTCTATGGTTGTTACTTCATATATTTCCTTCTTACTTATTGCGAGGACGCAATTTCTTTAAGGAGGGGAGTCTGTAACAACCCGCATATTTATCGATTTTTATATTTAAATATTTTATTTAAATATTTTATCGTTCGTCGGATTTTGGACCGAAAACCTACTTTTTGCATACGGTCGAATTAGGACTCGAGACCACCTCCATTGAGTTCAAAATGCCGTTTGCGACCTTTTTGAGTATAATCTTCGATATGTTTGGAGAAAGTTGATTTTTGCTACTTTTTCCCGCTTAGGGCTTTGGTTGGGCTGAGCCAATTAGCCACTTAACTCAGTTCCAACACTCT
The DNA here is from genome assembly GCA_030765085.1 of Allium cepa. Lineage (NCBI taxonomy): Eukaryota > Viridiplantae > Streptophyta > Magnoliopsida > Asparagales > Amaryllidaceae > Allium > Allium cepa. Next base: position 80,551,495 of record CM060928.1, on the reverse strand, counting down.
CCTCTTCATTCACTTCTCTTCTATTTTCCTAACACTCAAGCTCAAGCAAAAACGGAGGAAGAGAATGGGAAATAGAAATTCCTAAGCCCTAGCTTGCTTTGCAAATCCATCTCCTTGCTCCAAAGTTCATGAGAACCCATTGGTAAGCTTCCTCTTCTTCTTCTCCAACTCTTTCTCTCTTTGAATTTCAGAAATTTCCTAAACCTAACTTAGGAAATGTTCTTCTTTTTAGCTTAGATTCAAGCTTCTAGAGTTGGACTTGAAGAGTGGTTGATTCCTCTTTGCTTTCAAGCTTCATCTTCATAAATTTTAGTGCAAAGGTGAGATTTTTTTCTCACATCTATGACTATAATATCTTTGGTTGTTGGGTATGAATTTCTAACACTTCTTCATGTGCATTTGCTCTTGATTTGGATTGGTTTTGTGAATATTCAAATTGTTTGAGTTTTTAAGTCAAATTTGTGTGAAATCCTTTTATGGATGTTTGATCATGTTTTTGGTGATGCACCGAGGAGCATATAGGGCCGGGTTGCCGATTGGCATAAACCCTTAGAGCCAATGTTCGTCCGGTTGCATTTTGGAAGAATTTGCTCTTCATTTGAATAAGGCTGAAAAACAGCCCAGGCATGATTCAGTCGACTGAAAACTCTGTTCAGTCGACTGAACCTGAAACCCGAGAGTTTCCAGGCATGATTCAGTCGACTGAAAAACTTTGCACAGTCGACTGAAACTGGAAACAGAAAGTTTCCTGAACCTGGAAAATTTCCAAGCACAAGGTCAGTCGACTGAAAACCCTGTTCAGTCGACTGAACCTTCTGTTTGAGTCCAATTTGCCTTTTTGGATTGAATTTCCAATTTAAATCGATTCGTGATGATCCTATTTATTGTGATCATTTATTATCATCTTTGATGACTTATTTTCTTTGGGAATTTTAGATATATCCACTTCGATGGATCCTTTATCGATTTCATTGGATTTTATTCACATCTTCGAATGTGATCTTTGTGATTGATTGTTTCTACAATCCCCCTTGTGCTTTGTCACTTTAAAAATATAAAGGTTTTCTATACTAGTAGTAAATATCAAAACTCTTTCCTCAAACGATTTCAATACTATTTTAATACCAAATTCGTTTATAAAACCGTTTTCCAATCTATTAGTATATACAAACCTTTACCTCACTCGTATGAGAAATCTAATTAAACGACTTAGTAAAACAAGTGGTATGAAACGCTTGCGTTTACTTCGTCAGTTAATTCTTGGACTTGTTCGATTGAACCTCTTGTGACAATTTTCTAGTGGAGATCTACAATTTGTTCGTAAATATTTAAGTTAAGCTAGTGGTTATGGGACATGAAGCTAAGCTCATATATTTACTAGCTTATTGTAATTGACACTTCTCTTTGATCATGACGATCATCTTTGCGGTTTAGACTAGCAATGTGCGATGTCTCTTTGTCTATGTGGAGGACTGTTCCTCATTTTGTTGAGTTTCGTCTCATTTTATACATGGGTCGTACCTTTCTAGGTGCGTCAATGTTTTATTTAGCATGGGGTGTATCTTTCTAGGTGCATCGATGTTAGACATTACATGGGGTGTATCTTTCTAGGTGCATCGATGTTTATTTATTTGTGCATGGGGCGTATCTTTCTAGGTGCGTCGATGCTAGAACATGGGGTGTATCTTTCTAGGTGCATCGATGTTTATTTATTTGTGCATGGGGCATATCTTTCTAGGTGCGTCGATACTAGAGCATGGGGTGTATCTTTTAAGGTGCATCGATGTTTATTTATTTGTGCATGGGGCGTATCTTTCTAGGTGCGTCGATGCTAGAGCATGGGGCGTATCTTTCTAGGTGCATCGATGTTCGACTGTTCATGGGGCATGTCTTTTTAGGTGTGTCGATGTCCAGTTTCTTTTGGGGATTGGCCATCCTTTTTATTGTGATTTGGTTCATCGGATGTCCCGCTGTACGACGTCGTTGTTCCTTTTTATTGTGATTTCTAGATTTCGTGTGTTGATTTCTGGAATTTATGTTTCACCAACTTTTACGATGGGCATTGATATATATGCCATTTATTGTGGCTTGGTGAATGAAACTAGGAGTATGACATTCCTTTCTATCTTGAGTAGATTATTGTGATATTGATTAATCTCTTATTGGTTTTTTTTAATTACTTATTTATCACAGCTTGGCATTGTGATTATTATATGTTTATGCCATATCTCTTATTATATATCACTTCATCTGATATTTATAGCTAGACTGATCCGTTTATTATTTTCTTCTTAAATAATACTCGGGTCAGACTGAGATTTTTCAGGTGCTTCTAATTGACTCCTTATCGGACTATCATCCCGACTTTTGGCAGACTACTTAGATTACTAGTTTATTTTATTGTATACACTTGAGATTTAGACTCATAGGTGTATTCTTTTGTATAGCACGTGTTGCTATTCTTTTGTATTATTGTGGATCTTTTGACCACTACTCTGATATTACACTTTTATGTGTAATATTCATATCTATTTCCGCCTTTGTGATATGAATTGTCTTGTGACTGATTTATGTTATGTTTATTTCTATATTTGTTTCCGAAGATCTTTATAGCCACTGTGTAGTAGCTTTGAGTTTGTGTCGGTATGTCGGATTTCCTCTTGAGATGAAAAGTTATATTTTTATCTGGCATATCGGCACTCGCACAAAGCAATTATACAGATGGTCACTCCTCAACAGCCTTATTCTCCGTGCTAGTTGACAGCATTCACAGTAGTGTTTTTGGCTAGCGTGGGTATAGAGGTGGGGCATCACAAGAGATGTTTACGGGATTTGACATCTCCTATCCAGTGTCTAACATGAGTGCAGTAACATAAAAGATGCTCGGGATTCACATCTCCTAAGGATGCGTTAAACTATTTACTATGCAGTAATATTTCGCTATTATAATAATGTCTATAGTAAAATATACTTACTTTTAAATAGCATTAAGGCTTTACATTTTCCACCTTAACACGTAATAGTCCCAGTAGTCCATCCAATATCATAGTCCCTCCTGATAGGGAAGCGACCAGAGGACACCACACGGGCTACGGGAGAAAACCAAACTCGTACAAGGCGCGATAGGGTAGGTGACACGACACAACTAGGCACTGCCAGGACAGATATACCAATTACGCTTCCGGGCCGGTGGTAACACGTAGCGTGCAGCTACCACCCACCTCGAGCCACACCCCCAAATCAAAAAATCAAAAGCGGCCACCGAATCAATCCAAAAGTCTGAGTATAATATAGAAGGGATGTGTCCGATCAAAGGAGCTACCTCATTAGCCCGTCAATCGCTCCTGTTTTAGCCACCTTATGCCAACTCACGGGAGTCGGGCCACGTATTTACTTCAAAGGAAACGCCGCACTATCCTACTTCATTCTGGAATCTCCACCGCGTACACGGTTGTTAAAGTGATTTTCGGAGTTGGCAGAGAGTATGACAACTTCCGATCCCAGTCTGTTTAACAACCAAACGTTATTATAACACCGCGGTCCTTTCAAAATAGTTTGTACTTTTAAAACCAGAATATAATATCCATTTCAACACCATATAAATACAATATCATTTCCATTTTAAAACCAAATCAATATAATATCCTTTTTATTTCAAATCAATATAATACATTTTATTTCAAATATATCCCTTTTCCAAAATCATGGTGTAACAACCCAGTATTTTGTGATTATTTTAATTGTTTATTTTAATTATTTAAAATGAAACTACTGATTTAAAAACTTTATTTTATTTATTAAAATGAATAAATTTTTTTATTTTAAAAGTATGTTTTGATTTTGTGTGAATTATAATTTCAAACCTGAATAAATAGGATATTTCCAGAAAAGTGGATTTTTGGTCAATCTGGTCAAACTTTGGCTTTTAAATTTAAAATTTAAATATTTGAATTTTTGAATTTTATCTTTCATTATGAAAATACATTTAATTTCAAGATTACTGCTTTTCGTTTCGTTGAAATTCGATTTGTATCGTGAAAGTTATGCTTTTTACAATATTGTTTGTAAATTGATTTATTTAATAAAATTATCTATTTTAAATTATATAAGTAATATTTTTATTTGTCATATCATGTTATAATATGTGTATTATTACATGTTAGGTATATATTTTATTTTTGAAACAGTTTATAGTGATGCTATAATTTTCCAAAGCTTACTGTATTTTATTTTCAATTTTTAAAACCTAGTTTCTATTTTTAAGCTATTTTGTTAATTAATTTATATTTATCTAAAATTTATTTATTTATTTTTGTTCATACATTATTTTATTTTTTTATTTTATTTACCTACATTTTTCATGCATTTAAAAATAAATAAGGAAAATTAGCAATATGAAGAGTTTTATAACATTTCACATGCCTTTGACTTTCCATCTTCTTTTTACCTTTTCATTTGCAAATCAACACTTGCATTCAATTTGCCTGACCATATCCTTTCTTCAGCCCATAACTTTCATTTTTCATGAAAAAATAAGTTTCTCAACCCTAAACTTTCAGCCATAAACTTCTGAGCAAAAAAATTAGTAATGTTCTTTCACTTTTTTCAATTTTTCCTTGTTTTATGCATTCATCTTGCACTTGCTTTCACTTTGGATGTTCGGCCTGTAGCCTCCACCATCACCACCACCTCCACCACCATCATTCTCAGCTATCATCACCTCCATCTCCTCTGACCTACATGGCCGTGCCCGTCCTTGATGAGAAACTCCACAAAGATTAGCAAAACATCACCTTAAACATGCATAGCCGATCACCAATGCCTCCACCACTTCACCACATCCCTTGGCAAACTCTTGCATCACTTCCACCAGCCCCTACCTGACCCAAAGTCACTGCCACACCATCCCCTAGCTTCCACGATGCCTAGCCGAGCCAATACATGCCATGGCCGAACCTTGTAATAGTGAGAAAATTCATTTTTATGCATTGGCTTGTGATGTTCATGCATTACAACTTCCACTCCTTCACTTCCTCATTTTGGCCAACCCTATGAACCATACCTGACCCAAATTCATAGCTTAGGCCATGCATTTTTATACCTAGTCTGAGCATAGGATTGGTGAAAGCAAGTGCAAGTGATTTGATTCTTGGTTGTGCATTATTTCTAGTCTTATTTAATGTTATATTGTGTTGTATATTTATGTGAAATATGTTGTTTTGTTTCATATGTACAAGGCAACTATTTTGGCTCTCCTCTCACTTGATGTAACGACCCGATATTTTCAACCATTCGCATCCATTATAAGTGTATAGGTAGACACTCACGCCGGAATTGAATTGCTCAAAATACCGCGTTGTAAATAAAAATTTGGCTAATCTCAGAATATAGAGTAAATAAAAATCACATATCACAGACACAGAGTAATAATAATGCAGCGAAGTAAAAGAGATAGTAGTTCATGAGGCTATTATATAAATATATCAGAGTTACATAAGATACAACAGAAGAAATAAAGTACAACAGAAGTTTCAATATGATAACCAAGTACAAGATGAATAGAACAACCAAATTGAAATAGATAAGACTACATAAGCAGATAATCTCTAGCGATTCAAATCTCCAGAAGTGGAATCCAAATCTGTGAATAACTCAGGCTGACCCGAGCGTAAATAAAAATACAAACACTCGAGTCAGGACATACATACTTATACAATGTAAACCAACTCAAGTGAAATGTAGTAAAAGTACAGGTAACTTAGAAGATGCATGGGACCGCCCATCCTCTAAGGATCCGTTAAACTATTTACTATGTAGTAATATACGCTATATACAGTAGTGTCTAATTAGTAAAATATAATCATATAGAAAATAGCGTTAAAGGATAACGCGGTCGGATCTTTAAAACCAAAATCGTAGTGGGCTCGATATAAGGAGATGGCACGGCACGCGAGGCAAAGCCAGGGTGGATACACCGTTTGCACTCCCGGACCGGTGGTGACGACAAGCCAGCAGCTTCCGCCCACCTCGAACAATACCCCCGAATCAAAGTAGCGCCACATATCGAATCACAAAAGTAATAGAATGGTTTCCGATGGAGCATGCTCGATGAAAGGGTGCGACCCTTTGTGTAGCTCGGTATAGCTCCTATTTTAGTCATTTATGCCAACTCACGGGAGTTGGGTCCACGTAATATACCTCGAGAACGTCGCCACCATCCTACTTCAAAAATAAAATGTCATTTCAACCCAAACCATTATCAAAATAAAGATTAAATCATTTCCAAACCATTTCAATATATCATCATACCATATCTTTCAATTCAAATATTTCTCAAAATAAATATCAATTCATTTCTAACCATTTCAATATTATAAATTATCATATCCTTTAAAAATTTCCTTTCAAATCATTTTAATACATCAAAATATCATAACCTTTCAAAGCTTCATTTTTCAAATCATTTAATATCAAAATATCATATCTTTCAAAACTTCGTTTCAAATCATTTTAATATATCAAAATATCATATCTTTCAGTACCACATTTCAAATCATTTTAATATATCAAAATATCATATCTTTTTGAAACCACATTTCAAATCATTATTCATTTTATTCAATTTAAAATACCATTTCAATTCATATTTCAAAATAGTTTATATTCAAAAAAATCATTTTTAATCATAAAAATGAAGTTATTATGTTAAAAATTAAATTATTAAATTTCCAAAATTGTCAACTTCCAAAGTTCATTTATTCACTTACGTTTATCAAAACAGCGAAATTCCACTTTTCGCAGCATTTAGAAAACGCTACGGAAAGTTACATTCAAAACAGTTCAATTTAACAAAAGACAACATTTTAAAATGTTGTAACAGGGTTTACTTAAATTCCAAATAAACTTAGTTAAATTCAAAAATTATAGCACTTACAAAATTGCTATAATAGTTTTTAATTCAATTTAGCTTTTTAGTTCATTATCATCAACTACAGCATTTACAAATACTGTAATATCATTTACATTGTAATTAATAGCATTTCAAAAATGAAGTCAATTAACTTCAAATATTCAATATAATTTCTCAACCAATTATTATTTTTTATTTAAAACATTTTTAACTCATAAAATCGTACATTTTCACATTTATAAACATCATTTAATTTTCCTCAAGTTCATGATTTTATAAAGTTAAATTTCCATTCAAAAATCAAGATTTAATAATAATTCACTTATTAAATTGCAATGTTCAATTTTAAACTAATTGCATTAAATTTCAACTTAACACTTAAGTTCAAATTCTCAAATATAACTTAGTTTTATTTTTATTTACTTAACTAAAAGTTCACTTTTAAGTCAATTTCATAAATTTCCAATTTAGTTATATTTCAAAATTTCAACTTAAAGTATTCATTCATTTCACATTTCAAATTTGTTAAAAATCATTAATATGATATAAAATCACTTTGAATTCATTTAAATTCAAATTATCATAAATTTATCATAATTTCATATTCAATTTAATTTCCAATTATAATTAAATCAAATTTTCCAAAATAACTTACGTTCAATATTTTCTAACTTTTCATTAATTCATTTTACTTACAATTATTAAGAAAATCAATAATATTTTACAAAAATACTTTTTAATTAGATTTAAATCAAAATATTTAACATTTACATTTCTAAAATAATTTTAAATTTTTTAGAAAACATATATTAACTACGGGTCTGTATATAATTTTCTACACTAGGAAAAGTGATACGTGTAATATATCATTTCAACCCGTAATTTACAAAGAAAATTCGAGATTTTATCATTTCAAACCCGCAGTCCCAATACTTGAAAATCATTCTGGCCTATCATTTCAGCCCATAACAATTTTCCCTTATTCTAAAGTCCATTCGGGTATGTATCATTTCAACCCATAGTGATTTCTAATTTACAGGGAACTTGCAGTGTGATAAACTGATAAAATATACAGAATAACATGAAATAACAGTAACATATGATATAACAGGTGTAATAACAAGTGTGAACATCATATGATAATAATATAAGCAGTTATAACATGTTAATATAGTTCTACAGATTCACAGGGTGTCAATTTACTACTTATATAAGTACATAATGTCTGGTGAGAAATACTCACTTTTTTTTTGCTGGAGATATCAATTAGAATGAAACAACGGATCCAGAAGGCACGACCTTTGATTTGAGTGGAGAGAAATAGCCAAGATATCATCTTGTAAACAACCCCAAAACAAGACAATATAACTTATGAATATTCAACAAAAATATATTGAAACAAATTGAAATTGAAAGGCAACAAAGACAAGATAACTTGACCTTGCTACAACCATTCAAAAGCTCGACTAAGGGTTCGTTTTCTCAGCCGTGATGATGATATGAGTGTGGGAGAGACAAGGCTAATAGCCTTGCAACATTCAAACAAAACAAACAAATAACATAAGTTTTCAAACCCAAATTCAATAAAACAATGTTAGAATTAAATGCATAAAACAAAGCCAAAGTTTTTGCACTTTCTTTCTACCACCTATGCTTCAGTTATAAATTTGAAATACATGTCTAAGGAGTGGGTTAGGATGAGGTCTTAGGCTCATAAGGGTCAGCCATAGCTTGGAAGTAATGGTGCAAAGGTGGATGGACATAGGTGCAACAAAACAACAACTACAAGGCAAATTCATCACTTCTATGCTATAAATGGGTTCGGCCATAGGCTCTAGGGGCATGGCCAGTGGGTCCAGGTGGTGGTGGGTGATGTGGCAGAGGGTTGAGGTCAGGTCAGAGGTGGTGGTGGTGGTGGAAGTGGCGGCAAAAGGTGGATGTAGGTGATGGTACCAAAACTAGGTCAGCTTGAGTGCAAAGGTGATGGATTTGTGGATTTTGGTGGTGGTGTCCGCCTTAGGTTTGCTTGGCCTGCCATGGTGGTGATCTAGGGTGGATGATGATCAAAGAATAAAGTGGTAGAGGTTGGCCTAGATCTGGTTGAGGAGGAGTGGAGCCATGAAGTTGAGAACAAGTTGCAAAATCACATAGAAAAACTAGAAAACAAGAGAAGAGAAGAAGATTTTACCAAATTTTTGCAAGATGGAGGCCATGAATTTTTTTTTAGGGTTGAGAAGCTTTGAAAATACGTGAAAAATATGATAGAATGCAGCTAAAAATAATAGATAAAGGTACGGCCAAAATAAATTGTGTATTGATTGAAAAAGAAACGGTAAAAGAAACGGTGAAACGACTTTACGTTTCTTAGCTTTTAAAACCTTCCATACTTCCTTTTCTTTTAAATCAAGTAAAACAAAATAAACTTCAGCAAGTACATCTAAATCTGAAACAAAGTGAAAAAAACAAAAATATATAATTAAATTTAAAGAAAATATAAAAAGAATTAAGGAAATTGCTTAAAATTTGAAAACAGGGTTGAAAAATTACAGTTAAAACATCAATGGCTTTGGAAAAATATCTACTTCATTTTAAAAATATTCTAAAGCAAAATTTTGAAATAAAATAATTTATTTATCATTTATAAAATAAAATAAATAATTAAATTGGAGAAAAATAGAAAAGAACTAAGGAAAATGTTTAAAAATCGAAAACAGGGCATGGAAATTACAAGAAAAATACTACTAGCTCTAGAAAAATTCCTACCTCACTTCAAAAATATTAAAAGACAAAAACATACATAAAATAACATATCAATACATATTACAATAAAATATGACAAAGAAAAATAAAATTTATACCATTTAAAATAACAAAATTGCAGAATAAACAAATTACACTCAATATTGAAATATACATAACTTTCACAATTTACATCCGTTTCCAATGAAGCAAAAAGCAGTGTTCTTAAAATTTTATGTACTTTCATAATAAAGATATTAAATTTTCAAACTTTTAAAAATTAAAAGTCAAAGTTTGACTATTTTGACCAAAATTCACTTTTTAGAAAATATTCTTTTTAGTCATGCTTTGGAATGATATTTCATATCAAAACTAAAGTTTATCATTCAAAATAAATTAAATAATTTTTTAAATCAAAAATTCAATTAAAATAATTAAAATATAACAAAAAATCACAAAATACAGGGTTGTTACACTCTCCCCCACTCAAAACTTTTCGTCCCCGAAAAGGAATGAGGTACGGGAAAGCACAGAAAAAGATAGAGTGAAACAAGATTAGGACAAGATGACAAGGAGAAGGAAATTATACATGATGACTATTGTGATATGAAAGTTTAATGTGACGCCCCACCTCTATAACCACGCTAGCCAAGGACACTACAGGGTAATGCCGTCAACTAACACGGAGAATAAGGCTGGTTAGGAGCGACCATCTATAGCCTGCTCTAACTATCTATTGAATACATCGACAATAAGCATACCAAGCAGGTCGACATACCCAGTGAATACTTAAAACAAAACCATAGGTGGTTGAAGGATCTATCAGAACAGAATATAACAACTTAAATGTAATATACATCACAGAACAGTAGACCATCATCTACACATATACTGATACATAACAGAGTACACAAGATAATACATGTCAAGTGGTATATCATTCCACAATATATAGACGATTCCAGATGAATACATATCAGAGTTACTCCAAAAATGGGACTACACAAAAAGCTATGACAAAACGAAGCTAGCGGAGTAGTCCATGCGGAAGTAAAATAGGCTAAGTCCAAAAGCACCTAACCTGAAACATCTCGGTCTGACCCGAGTACAAAATACACGGGTCAGTCTAGCTAAGCAAATCAGTTAGATAAACTGAACAATAATAAACCTGCAAGGTTACAAAGTATAATAAATATCTCTAAAGGAGATAACACAATCATCTAACAAAAGATGAATCATATGATAACAAGCCTCATATCATCGGCAGCATACAGAAACAAAGGATACAAATATCCCAAATCAAGACAAAAAGGCAATTAACAAATACCAATAAGGTATACAAGTTCCGCAAGGTAAATGCTACGTATCATGCGGCTCATAATGACCAACATCGAAGGGCAATACCTAGGTAATATACATATGAATGAAACATCATAAAATTGCTCGAGCTCAGTACTGTATAAACAAGGATCCATGAGCCCGAAGACTCCAAACCCAATATCACCCATACGGCTCATAACGACCAACATCGGAAGGGATACTAAAGGGCAACCCAATATCACCCATGCAGCTCATAATGACCAACATCGGAAGCGATACTAAAGGGCAACAAACCCGAAGGCACAAAACCGAAGGCACATACCTGAAGGCAACAAACCGTAGTGGTGAAGGTCAGAGACCCAGTACTGGACACCACTAACTGGCGGAATGTGTCATAACTCTCGAAGAGGAATCCGAAAAGTGTTAACGTATGTCCCATAACCACTCATTAACACTAAACTATTTACTATCCGTCAGTCACTTTCACACTCAAAGCAATACAAAGTTTACCTCATGTCATCGATAAACCAAACCCGAAGGTCAAAAGATCAATTGAATAGGCCGGGGATTAATCGGAAGGATAAACGCACAGATTCGTGGTCCGCGTTTTGCCCAACCATTTAACCACCCTTCCACTTTGCTCGAAGCGCGAAAGTGTGTGTTTTAAATAGAATTTTATAAATTGGAGAAACGAGCTTTTAAATGTGATTCGAGAGATTATTTTAAAAAAATACGTGGATGAAGTCAAGAATAAGTTATCAAAGTCAAAGATGCAATAACAACTACTAAAAAGCAACTTGAATCAATAAAATTTGGAAAACCAATCAAAATATGCAAAAATAGGCAAAACAGGCAAAACATGAGCAGGTCGGTCGACCGAATACAGGGCTCGGTCGGCTGGCCAGATGCAGGGAATAAAACATGGCTCGGGATTATAGGTCGGTCGACCGGCTACAGGGCTCGGTCGGCCGAACCTGATGATTTGCAATTCCTACCTTTTTTCAATGAAATGCAAGTTCTTTCCAAATACAAAACAATGGCACTTGCATATTAGTGAGGAATTCATTCCAACACCCATGATATCAAGAGAGGTAGACGTGAGTTCAAAACTCACCTTTAGCCCAAAAACAAAGAAGATGGAGCTCAATAACAAGGAGAAGACCAACCAAAATCTACTTCAACCAAACAAGCTTCAATCTAAGAATAAAACACATATTTCCTAATTTAGGTTTAGGAAATTTTTTGAAATTGAAGAGGAGAAGAGTTGGAGAAGATGAAGAGGAGCTTACCAATGGCTTCTCTATGATTTTCAAGCAAGAATTTGGAGTTTGCAAATGGAACTAGGGCTTACAATTTCTATTTCCTCTTCTCTTCCACCATTTTCAGTTTTATCTTAAGAAATGAAATGAAATGAAGATGAATGAAGAGAAGGGGTTGAGTTAGAGGGTTAAGTGGAGATTGGGGCTGAACCCAAACCCAAAACCCAATAGAAAAAGGGTCAAAATTTCACAAACTCCAAACATATCAAAGATTATACTCAAAAAGATCGCAAATGCCATTTTGGAACCAATGGAGGTAGTTTTGAGCTCCAATTCGGCCGTTTGCAAAAAGTAACATTTCGGACCTAAATCCGACTAACGACGCTATATTTAAATAAAATATGTAAATATATAATCGTTAAATATGCGAGTTGTTACAGATCTCCCCTCCTTACAAAATTGCATCCCCGCAATTCCTAGAGACGATATTTGTAACAACTACATACATACAACATTCAAAAGAAAAAGGAAATAAGCTTGAGATGAAAATACATACTCACCGTTCACAAGCTAAGATAGAAAACCCGGATAAGATCGCTCAGTAAACTCTCTGGTTTCCCAAGTACAGTCATTGGGCTTAGCGGACTATTGAACTTTAACGAGCGGCACGTCCTTGTTCCGAAGGTGTCGCACCTCCGTGTCAAGCACGCGAATAGGTTGCTGTACAATAGATAAGTCCGGTGAAATCTCAAGCTCTTGCAAATCAGGAGAAGTAATAACAGAATTTGACTCCTGAAGACCCTTCCAAAGTTGCGAGACGTGGAACACGTCATGAATGCCAGATAAATGAACAGGAAGTGAAACTCTATAAGCCACAGGGCCAATACGTTCAGTAATAGAAAATGGTCCTATATAACGAGGAGCCAATTTCCCAGTCGTACTGAAGCGCATAACCCCTTTCAAAGGAGAAACACGAATAAAAACAAGGTCGCCGATCGAGAACTCGAGAGGCTTCCTACGGTTGTCAGCGTAGGATTTCTGGCGACTCTGTGCCTCTTTCATTCTCAACCGGACGAGATCAATCTTCTCGGAAGAATTACGAACAAAATCTGGACCAAGAATAAGCTTCTCCCCAGATTCCAACCATTAAGAAGGTGATCGACATGGCCTTTCGTATAAGGCTTCAAATGGAGCCATACCGATACTAGACTGAAAACTATTGTTGTTGGAGAATTCTACAAGAGGTAGATGATCCTCCCAACTACCACCAAAATAAAAAATACAAATACGGAGAAGATCTTTCAAGATAGATTCACCCGTTCAGTCTGTCCGTCAGACTGCGGATGATAAGTTGTAGAAAAATTAAGCTTTGTTCCCAAAGCTTGCTGAAGACTCTTCCAAAAATGACTCGTGAATAAAGGATCACGATCACTCACAATAGAACTAAGAACACCATGAAATCTCACGATTTCCTTGACATACAACTTAGCCAAATGCGAAGCAGTCCTATTAGACTTAATAGGGACAAAATGAGCAGACTTAGTGAGGCGATCAACAATAACCCAAATACTAGAATGGCCTGATCTCGAACGAGGTAGGCCGTCAATGAAATCCATAGAAATCTGATCCCTTTTCCACAATGGAATCTCAATAGGCTGAAGAAGACCAGAAGGACGCTGATGTTCGGCCTTAAAACGCTGACAAGTTATGCAAGTACTCACATAACTCGCCACATCGCGTTTCATGCCTTCCCAATAATAAAGACGATGCATATCGGCATACATCTTACTACTACCAGGATGAATGTTATACTTAGAACGGTGACAATCATCCAGAATGTCATGCCTATGCGCAAAATCAGAAGGCACAAAAAGACGGTTCTTCTTACGAAGACACCCATGAGAATCAATGCTAAAATCCCGCAACGCCTCATCACATGATCCAGACTCACAAAGCTTAATAAGATGCAACAAATCAGGATCACGCCACTGAGCATCAGCAATACGATCCAATAAAATAGGTCGAGCTCCCGAACTAAAGAATAGAATAGGAGAATCAGCAGATGAATCGCGATCCCGAATTTCACAAAAAGATAGAGTCTCAAGAATATCCCATTCGGCAAGCATCATGGAAACAACAGCCGAATGTTTGCGACTAAGCACATCAGCAACACGATTACCCTTACCAGGGGTATATTGGATATCAAAGTCATAGGAGGCAAGAAACTCGAGCCAACGTTGTTGTCTCATATTGAGTTCCTTCTGAGTGAACAAATATTTCAAGGATTTATGATCGGTATAGAGAATGAAGCGCTCGCCCAATAAGTAGTGTCGCCAAATCTTCAAGGAAAAGACAATGGCGGCAAGCTCAAGATCATGAGTGGCATAGCGAACTTCATTCGGACGCAGTTGCCTAGAAGCATAAGCAACTACCCGATCCTTCTGCATAAGAACAGCACCGAGACCACTACCACAAGCATCGGTGTAGACAACAAGATCATGATTCCCCTCGGGAACCACAAGAATAGGAGCATTAGTGAGAAGTTCCTTCAATGACAGAAAGGAAGCTTCACACTTGTCGGACCAATCAAAACAAATGCCTTTCCGAGTAAGGCAAGTGAGAGGAAGCACAACACGGGAAAAATCCTTAATGAGACGACGGTAATAACCCGCCAATCCAAGGAAACTACGAATCTCATGCACATTCTCGGGCATCTTCCAATTCTGAATGGCTTCGATCTTTGAGGGATCGACAGAAATGCCATCGGAAGATACAACATGGCCTAAAAACTTAACCCTATTCTCCCAAAAATTTCACTTGGAGAATTTGGCTCTAAGCTGATGATGACGGAGAGTACTCAAGACAATTCTCAAGTGATTAGCATGCTCGGCTTCATACTTAGAATAAATAAGGATATCATCAATGAACACAAGAACGAACTTATCGAGATATTCCCGGAATACTTGATTCATGAGATCAACAAAGAAAGCAGGAGCGTTCATCAAACCGAACGGCATAACGAGCCACTCGAAAGAACCATATCGAGTGCGGAAAGCGGTAAGAGGTATGCTATCCTCCGCGACTCGTAACTGATGAAAACGTGTGGCAAGGTCAAGCTGAGAAAAGACCTTAGCCCTACTCAATAGATCGAACATATCATCGATCCTAGGCAATTGTTACCTATTCCAGATGGTTAACTCGTTAAGTTTGTGGTAATCAATGCAAAGCCTAAGAGTTCCGTCGGACTTCTTCACAAAGACGACCGCGGATCCCCATGGAGAAAAACTAGACTGAATCAACTGCTTGGACTCTAGCTCTAAAAGCTGCTTCTTGAGTTCCTTATTTTCCCTTGTAGACATCCTCGTGGGAGGACTACTAACTGGCTGCGCGCCTGGAATGAGATCAATGCGGAACTCAATTGCCCTCTTGGGTGGCAAACCCAATACAGGCTCAAAAACATCAGCAAAGTCACAAGCAATAGGAATACGAGATATATCATCATCATCTCGCGAATCAAGATAATATAAAGCCATTTCGGAATTATCCACATCCCGAAGAATAAGAGATAGCTGAGTAGGTGAATCCGGATGTCGAAGATATATAATCCTCTCCGAACAAATAATCCTAGCATCATATCTCACTAGCCAGTCCATTTCCAAAATCATATCAAATCCCAGGCAAGAAATAACGTGCAGATTCGCACGAAAAGAAAAGCCACATAAAACAATCTCAACATCATCACAAAGAAAACTAAGGGTCGCAGATCTCCCAATAGGATTCGCAATCCTCAATGAAGTAACCAAACAAGAAACATCCAAAGATAAATCATCAACGAGCTTCTTCGATACGAAAGAATGTGAAGCACACGTATCGAAAAGAACTCGAATACTATGATTACGAAATAAAACAGAACCTTCCAAAATAGATGGGGATATACCTTTGGGCTGAGAGGGACCTTCAGAAGCCTTAGCAGCATAAAGCCTGCTAGACTTGGCACTAGTCGGAACAGTAGGGCAAGCTGAAACATGATGACCTTCCTTCATGCAATACGACAGAAGAGAGGCTTAGGGCAAGCTCGAATAATATGATCCGGAGAACCACAATTGAAACTCTTTCGAACGAAAGGTGTTCCGGAAGACTGAGGCTGAGAGCTAGAACCACCAGTCTTCTTCTTCTTTGAAGGAAAAGGCCTAGACTTCTGAATTGGAAACGGCCTCTTGTTGGGGTTCTTGGAAACCTCAACATCAACATCACTATCACACTCCTTCTCGACGGTCTCGAGGTGAAGTGCCGAATCAACCAACTCCTCAAAAGAAAGTTTAAGTTGGAGCAACAAAGATTTCTTAAGATACTTCTTAAGACCAGAAACAAACTTCAAATTCTTCTTATAGGAAGTGCTGATGAATTCAAGACCATACTTAGATAAAGCCTCGAATGATGCAACATACTCAGAAACAGAAGACTTCCCTTGCTTCAACTCAAGGAAGCGACGGGTCAATAAAACTTTTTCAGATTTAGGAACGAACTTGATTTCAAATCGCTCCCGAAACTGAGTCCAAGAAAGAGTAGACTCATCAATCTCGGCTATAAGAAGCTCATACCAATCAAGGGCACGCTCTTATAATAAGCTAGAAGTTACAAGAACTCTATCATGGTCAGAAAGATGCGAGAGAAGATACGTTCGCACGTGCGAAACCAAGCTTGGACTTCAAGAACAGACTCAGAGCCTTTAAACGGCTTTCCTCCAAGATGAGCAAAATCACTACACTGGCGTGCAAAGGCAGACTTGCGAGGTGGAGACACTCGAGGAGAAACCGGAGGCTGAGTGCTCCTAAACAACTCCAAAAACTGATCGGCAGACATATAAACGCCATCCGGATGTGTGCCACTGGATTGCCCAGCATCCGAACGTCGTCCCCTGCCTCTTCCAGCCATACGCTGAAAGTTAGACAAGAACAAGATTATTCACGAGGTAGATATTGCAATATGGAATACTACGGAATAAAACGCATTCCTAGACGTATTCCCAATTTCTATCTAACCTTGATGGAATAAAGAGACACAATGATTCAAAGATTTGTATCACTTGTACACTTTGATGTACCGTAATATGTGCTCTATTCTATGTTTATCATATTTTGTTCTGAATTTAGCTCTGATACCACGCTGTGACGCCCCACCTCTATACTCACGCTAGCCAAGAACACTACAGGGTAATGCCGTCGACTAACACGGAGAATAAGGCTGGTTAGGAGCGACCATCTATAGCCTTGCTCTAACTATCTATTGAATACATCGACAATAAGCATACCAAGAAGGTCGACATACCCAATGAATACTTAAAACAAAACCATAGGTGGTTGAAGGATCTATCAGAACAGAATATAACAACTCAAATGTAATATACATCACAGAACAGGAGACCATCATCTGCACATATACCGATACATAACAGAGTACACAAAATAATACATGTCAAGTGGTATATCATTCCACAATATACAAATGATTCCAGATGAATACATATCAGAGTTACTCCAAAAATGGGACTACACAAAAAGCTATGACAAAAAGAAGCTAGCGGAGTAGTCCATGCGGAAGAATAATAGGCTAAGTCCAAAAGCACCTAACCTGAACTATCTCGGTCTGACCCGAGTATAAAATACACGGGTCAGTCTAGCTAAACAAGTCAGTTAGATAAACTGAACAATAATAAACCTGCAAGGCTACAAAGTATAACAAATATCTCTAAAGGAGATAACACAATCATCTAACAAAAGATGAATCATATGATAACAAGCCTCATATCATCGGCAACATATAGAAACAAAGGATACAAATTTCCCAAATCAAGCCAAAAAGGCAATTAACAAATACCAATAAGGTATACAAGTTCCGCAAGGTAAACGCTACGCATCATGCGACTCATAATGACCAACATCGAAGGGCGATACCTAGGGAATATACATATGATTGAAACATCAGAAAATTGCTCGAGCTCGGTACTGTGTAAACAAGGATCCATGAGCCCGAAGACTCCAAACCCAATATCACCCATGCGGCTCATAACGACCAACATCGGAAGCGATACTAAAGGGCAACCCAATATCACCCATGCGGCTCATAACGACCAACATCGGAAGCGATACTATAGGGCAACAAACCCGAAGGCACAAACCCGAAGGCATATACCCGAAGGCAACAAACCGTAGTGGTGAAGGTCAGAGGCCCAGTACTGGACACCACTAACTGGCGGAATGTGTCACAACTCTCGAAGAGGAATTCGAAAAGTGTTAACGTATGTCCCATAACCACTCGTTCGCACTAAACGATTTACTATCCGTCAGTTACTTTCACACTCAAAGCAGTACAAAGTTTACCTCATGTCATCGATAAACCAAACCCGAAGGTCAAAACGATCAATTGAATAGGTCGGCGATTAATCGGAAGGATAAACGCACAGATTCGTGGTCCGTGTTTTGCCCAACCATTTAACCACCCTTCCACTTCGCTCGAAGTGCGAAAGTGTGTGTTTTAAATAGAATTTTATAAATTGGAGAAACGAGCTTTTAAATGTGATTCGAGAGATTATTTTATAAAAACCCGTCGATGAAGTCAAGAATAAGTTATCAAAGTCAAAGATGCAATAACAACTTCTAAAAAGCAACTTGAATCAATAAAATTTGGAAAACCAATCAAAATATGCAAAAATAGGTGAAATAGACAAAACATGAGCAGGTCGGTCGGCCGAATACAGGGCTTGGTCGGCTGGCCAGATGCAGGAAATAAAACATGCTCGGGGTAACAGGTCGGTCGACCGGCTACAGGGCTCGGTCGGCCGAACCTGATGATTTGCAATTCCTGCCCTTTTCCAATGAAATGCAAGTTCTTTCCAAATCCAAAACAATGGCAGTTACACACTTGTTAGGAATTCATACCAACACCCATGATATCAAGAGAGGTAGATGTGAGTTCAAAACTCACCTTTAGCCCAAAACAAAGAAGATGGAGCTCAATAACAAGGAGAAGACCGACCAAACTCTACTTCAACCCAACAAGCTTCAATCTAAGAATAAAACACATATTTCCCAATTAAGGTTTAGGAAATTTTCTGAAATTGAAGAGGAGAAGAGTTGGAGAAGATGAAGAGGAGCTTACCAATGGCTTCTCTATGATTTTCAAGCAAGAATTTGGAGTTTGCAAATGGAACTAGGGCTTACAATTTCTATTTCCTCTTCCCTTCCACCATTTTCAGTTTTAGCTTAAGAAATGAAATGAAATGAAGATGAATGAAGAGAAGGGGTTGAGTTAGAGGGTTAAGTGGAGATTGGGGCTGAACCCAAACCCAAAACCCAATAGAAAAAGGGTCAAAATTTCACAAACTCCAAACATATCAAAGATTATACTCAAAAAGATCGCAAACGCCATTTTGGAACCAATGGAGGTAGTTTCGAGCTCCAATTCGGCCGTTTCAAAAAGTAACATTTCGGACCTAAATCCGACTAACGACGCTATATTTAAATAAAATATTTAAATATATAATCGTTAAATATGCGGGTTGTTACATTTAACAAGGTGCAGATTTATCAAAGATTATAGAAAGATTTCTAAACAGAAAGATTATAGAAACATGCCTATACCAGTCTATAGGAAGAGAAGAATAATAAGGACAACAAAAGATAATTTGGAAAACAAAATAAGGAAATAAATTTGAAAGCATGGAAATTTCAACTTAAATTTTTTTTATAAGTTAAATAAATCGTTAACTATCTCAAATTTCATTATTTTTTTATCCAACCATCTTAAATTAACAATTTTTAAAACCATGGGTTTGAAAAATAATCATTTATTACACTCACAATGTACTTAATAAATTTTATTCTTCTTTATTCCTAATTAAAATTAAAATTATTCCACTCAATATATTTATCACTTATGTTAAACATACTTACACTTAATATAACTGCTTTCTTTTATTCTTAGTTCTTTTAACATTATTTTATTGTAAGTTATTCAGTTACCCTTTATTATATTTACCTCTGTTAATCATTTTATAATTAAAACTTAAGTGTATAATATTTATTATAATCACTCAAATTTTATATAAAAAATCTTTTTATATTGTATATTATCCAATTACATTATTAACTTCTAAAATTAAGGTAAGTTATATTGGAATGCAATTGAGTATTATACAAATAAAACTTTCCAATTCAATCATTTCAAGCTTAAATCATTTATTCAAAAAAATTTGACTTTCTTTTTATAATTGAAATTATTCTTTGAAACTAAAATTTAAGAATTAAATTTTGGATTTCCTAAACCCATTTAGAGATAAATAAATGTAAGTACACAACTTATCGAATCAAATTTAAATCATATGTCTATATATATTATAAATCAAGTCATAGTTTAGAAATTCAATTCAAATCATTTTGATTTACCAAAACAAAGCTGTAGTAAGTCTACAGAGCGGTCTCTTCACTTTGAAACTCGAAAATGAATGTCGATGATGCTGCAGTCATCACCGAAATTATTTCCCAGCGACAAAGAGAAGAGCACTAATTTTTAAACTTTAAAATCCTTTGGAAACATATTCTTATTCGAAAGTAGTTTAAATAATATACTTTAAAACTAAACACAAGGTTTGAAACCATCGAAAATTAAATTCTCAAATTTCTTGTTTTAAATTCATTTCAGTTCCCAAATAATTTGTAAACAACTATCTATAAATTCATTTATAGAACAATAAATGATAAATCAAGTATTATAATTTCAAATGATCAATTTTAAATCAATTTATTAAGTTCCATAAATTTACTTATATGTCAAAATTTATTTCATTAACCAAATTTTAAAATAATATTGTGTCAGTTTGTTCTGTCAAAGTGTTTTAGAAATCCTATCGATAGCGTTGATCAGACGAATCAATCGGAAACCCAAATCAACATCAACAACTCAAACAACACAATATATAAAACATAGATTTACAAGTATAGTTCAAAATGTTTGGAGATAGGTTAGAAACAAAAGACAAGATGATTAAATAATAAAATAGGGAGGTCGATAAGCTTAAGTAAATTACGGGCAACTTTTACCGGGTCAACCGTGACTTAAAGAATAAGATAAATGTGGATTTTTCTCGGGTAAATCTACATTCGATCTCAAGAGTTAGAGTTTGGGATAACAAAAGATATTAGCATCAAAACCAAGGATAGACCAAAATCTCTGGTGAATCGATGCTAATTGTAAGAGAGTTTACCCTTTTTTCAATTCAATTTGAAATTGGCATGACCGCCGACTCACTAGAAAGATCATTTGAAGCGGAGTTATGGAATACTCCAGAGTCAAAATAAGATGAATAGTGAGGGATACGAATGGATTTTGGAACCATAGGGAATGGTCCAAAATTCAAAGGAATTGAGTCAAAAAGGAAGAGATTCAAACTTGAATGAAAGTGATTCTGTAAATACATTCACTCCATATGCTGAGTTTTGCCTAGAGCTACCAAAGCTCTGATACCAACTCTAACGACCCGATATTTTCAACCATTCGCATCCATTATAAGTGTATAGGTAGACACTCATGCCGGAATTGAATTGCTCAAAATACCGTGTTGTAAATAAAAATTTGGAAAATCTCAGAATATAGTGTAAATAAAAATCACAGATCACAGACACAGAGTAATAATAATGCAGCGGAAGTAAAAGAGATAGTAGTTCATGAATCTACTATATAAATATATAGAGTCACATAAGATACAACAGAAGAAATAAAGTACAACAGAAGTTTCAATATGATAACCAAGTACAAGATGAAAAGAACAACCGAATTGAAATAGATAAGACTACATAAGCAGATAATCTCCAGCGATTCAAATCTCCAGAAGTGGAATCCAAATCTGTGAATAACTCAGGCTGACCCGAGCGTAAATAAAAATACAAACACTCGAGTCAGGACATACATACTTATACAATGTAAACCAACTCAAGTGAACTGTAGTAAAAAGTACAGGTAACTTAGAAGATGCTTGGGACCGCCCATCCTCTAAGGATCCGTTAAACTATTTACTATGTATTAATATATGCTATATACAGTAGTGTCTAATCAGTAAAGTATAATCATATAGAAAATAGCGTTAAGGGGATGGTGAACCTTAACGCGGTCGGATCTTTAAAACCAAAATCGTAGTAGGCTCGATATAAGGAGATGACACGGCACGCGAAGCAATTCCAGGGTGGATACACCGTTTGCACTCCCGGACGGTGGTGACGGCAAGCCAGCAGCTTTCGCCCACCTCGAACAATACCCCCGAATCAAAGTGGCGCCACATATCGAATCACAAAAGTAATAGAATGGTTTCCGATGGAGCATGCTCGATGAAAGAGTGCGACCCTTTATGTAGCCCGGTATAGCTCCTGTTTTATTCATTTATGCCAACTCACGGGAGTTGGGTCCACGTAATATACCTCGAGAACGTCGTCACCATCCTACTTCATTCTGGAATCTCCACCGCGTACACAGTTGTTAAAATGGTTTTCGGTATTGGCCGGCTATAAGACAATATCCGATCCCGGTCTCTTTAACAACCAATCGTTATTATAATCCGTAGTTATAACTTTAAAACAATATTTTATACTTCAAAAATAAAATGTCATTTCAACCCAAACCTTTATCAAAATAAAGATTAAATCATTTCCAAACCATTTCAATATATCATCATACCATATCTTTCAATTCAAATATTTATCAAAATAAATATCAAGTCATTTCTAACCATTTCAATATTATAAATTATCATATCCTTTAAAAACTTCCTTTCAAATCATTTTAATACATCAAAATATCATAACCATTCAAAGCTTCATTTTTCAAATCATTTAATATCAAAATATCATATATTTCAAAACTTCGTTTCAAATCATTTTAATATATCAAAATATCATATCATTCAGTACCACATTTCAAATCATTTTAATATATCAAAATATCATATCTTTTCGAAACCACATTTCAAATCATTATTCATTTTATTCAATTTAAAATACCATTTCAATTCATATTTCAAAACAGTTTATATTAAAAAAAATCATTTTTAATCATAAAAATGAAGTTATTATGTTAAAAATTAAATTATTAAATTTCCAAAATTTTCAACTTCCGAAGTTCATTTATTCACTTACGTTTATCAAAGCAGTGAAATTCCACTTTTCGCAGCATTTAGAAAACACTACGGAAAGTTACATTCAAAATAGTTCAATTTAACAAAAGACAACATTTAAAATGTTGTAATAGGGTTTACTTAAATTCCAAATAAACTTAGTTAAATTCAAAAATTGTAGCACTTACAAAATTGCTATAATTGTTTTTAATTCAATTTAGCTTTTTATTTCATTATCATCAACTACAGCATTTACAAATACTGTAATATCATTTACATTGTAATTAATAGCATTTCAAAAATGCAGTCAATTAACTTCAAATATTCAATATAATTTCTCAACCAATTATATTTTTTTATTTAAAACATTTTTAACTCATAAAATCATAAATTTTCACATTTGTAAACATCATTTAATTTTCCTCAAGTTCATGATTTTATAAAGTTAAATTTCCATCCAAAAATCAAGATTTAATAATAATTCACTTATTAAATTGCAATGTTTAATTTTAAATTCGTTGCATTAAATTTCAACTTAACACTTAAGTTCAAATTCTTAAATATAACTTAGTTTTATTTTTATTTACTTAACTAAAAGTTCACTTTTAAGTCAATTTCATAAATTTTCATTTTAGTTATATTTCAAAATTTCAACTTAAAGTATTCATTCATTTCACATTTCAATTTTATTAAAAATCATTAATATGATATAAAATCACTTTGAATTCATTTAAATTCAAATTATCATAAATTTATCATAATTTCATATTCAATTTAATTTCCAATTATAATTAAATCAAATTTTCCAAAATAACTTACGTTCAAAATTTTCTAACTTTTCATTAATTCATTTCACTTACAACTATTCAGAAAATCAATAATATTTTACAAAAATCCTTTTTAATTAGATTTAAATCAAAATGGTTTAATATTTACATTTCTAAAATAATTTTAAATTTTTTAGAAAACATATATTAACTACGGGTCTGTATATAATTTTCTACAATAGGAAAAGTGATACGGGTAATATATCATTTCAACCCGTAATTTACAAAGAAAATTCGGGTTTTTATCATTTCAAACCCGTAGTCCCAAGTAAATGAAATAAATTGAAAATCATTCAGGCCAATCATTTCAGCCCATAATAATTTTCCCTTATTCGAAAGTCCGTTCGGGTATGTATCATTTCAACCCATAGTGATTTCTAATTTACAGGGAACTTGTAGTGTGATAAACTGATAAAATATACAGAATAACATGAAATAACAGTAACATATGATATAACAGGTGTAATAACAGGTGTGAACATCATATGATAATAATATAAGCAGTTATAACATGTTAATATAGTTCTACAGATTCACAGGGTGTCAATTTACTACTCATATAAGTACATAATGTCTGGTGAGAAATACTCACTTTTTTTTGCTGGAGATATCAATTAGAATGACAAAACGGATCCAGAAGGCACAACCTTTGATTTGAGTGGAGAGAAATAGCCAAGATATCATCATGTAAACAACCCCAAAACAAGACAATATAACTTTTGAATATTCAACCAAAATATATTGAAATAAATTGAAATTGAAAGGCAACAAAGACAAGATAACGTGACCTTGCTACAACCATTCAAAAGCTCGACTAAGGGGTTCGTTTTCTCAGCCATGATAATGATATGAGTGTGGGAGAGACAAGGCTAATAGCCTTGCAACATTCAAACAAAACAAACAAATAACATAAGTTTTCAAACCCAAATTCAATAAAACAATGTTAGAATTAAATGCATAAAACAAAGCCAAAGTTTTTGCATTTGCTTTCTACCGCCTATGCTTCAGCTATAGATCTGAAATACATGTCAAAGGAGTGGGTTAGGATCAGGTCTTGGGCTCATAAGGGTCAGCCATAGCTTGGAAGTAATGGTGCAAAGGTGGATGGACATAGGTGCAACAAAACAACAACTACAAGGAAAATTCATCACTTCTATGCTATAAATTGGTTCGGCCATAGGCTCTAGGAGCATGGCCAGTGGGTCCAGGTGGTGGTGGGTGATGTGGCAGAGGGTTGAGGTCAGGTCAGAGGTGGTGGTGGTGGAAGTGGGGGCAAAAGGTGGATGAAGGTGATGGTACCAAAACTAGTTCAGCTTGAGTACATAGGTGATGGATTTGTGGATTTTGGTGGTGGTGTTTGCCTTAGGGTTGCATGGCCTGCCATGGTGGTGATCTAGGGTGGATGTTGATCAGAGAATAAAGTGTGGAGGTTGGCCTAGATCTGGTTGAGGAGGAGTGGAGCCATGAAATTGAGAACAAGTTGCAAAATCACATAGAAAAACTAGAAAACAGGAGAAGAGAAGAAGATTTTACCAAATTTTTGTTTTTTTAGGGTTGAGAAGCTTTGAAAATACGTGAAAAAGATGATAGAATGCAACTGAAAATAGTAGAAAAAGGTACGGCCAAAATAAATTGTGTATTGATTGAAAAAGAAATGGTAAAAGAAACGGTGAAACGACTTTACGTTTCTTAGCTTTTAAAACCTTCCATACTTCCTTTTCTTTTAAATCAAGTAAAACAAAATAAACTTCAACAAGTACAACTAAAACCGAAACAAAGTGAAAAAAAATAAAAATATATAATTAAATTTAAAGAAAATATAAAAAGAATTAAGGAAATTGCTTAAAATTTGAAAACAGGGTTCAAAAATTACAATTAAAACATCAATGGCTTTGGAAAAATATCTACTTCATTTTAAAAATATTCTAAAGAAAAATTTTGAAATAAAATAATTTATTTATCATTTATAAAATAAAATAAATAATTAAATTGGAGAAAAATAGAAAAGAACTCAGGAAAATGTTTAAAAATTGAAAACAGGGCATGGAAATTACAAGAAAAATACTACTAGCCCTAGAAAAATTCCTACCTCACTTCAAAAATATTAAAAGACAAAAACATACATAAAATAACATATCAACACATATTACAATAAAATATTACAAAGAAAAATAAAATTTATACTATTTAAAATAACAAAATTGCAGAATAAACAAATTACACTCAATATTGAAAGTGTTTACATCCGTTTCCTACGAAACAAAACACAGTGTTTTTAAAATTTTCTGTACTTTCATAATAAAAGATAAAATTTAAATTTTCAAACTTTTAAAAATTAAAAGTCAAAGTTTGACTAATTTGACCAAAATTCACTTTTTGGAAAATATTCTTTTTAGTCATGCTTTGGAATGATAATTCATATCAAAACTAATGTTTATCATTCAAAATAAATAAAATAAGTTTTTAATCAAAAATTCAATTAAAATAATTAAAATATAAAAAAAATCACAAAATACAGGGCTGTTACACTTGAATCTGTAATCATGCCTTCGTGCTTTCCGGATGTTTGTTTGTGTGCTTGAATCGGTTATCTCCAGCTTGTAGAGTTGAGTATTTCTCAATAGACATTCCATACATACATAAGTAGTAAATTGACACCCTGTGAATCTGTAGACTATATTGTCATGTTATACTTGCATATGCTATGATTCATATGATGTTCATCCTGTTTATACACCTGTCATATCATCTATTACTGTTATATTATGCTATTTTGTTTATTTATATTAGTTTATCACACTGCAAGTTTCCTGTAGATTAGAATCACTATGGGTTGAAATGATACATGCCCCAGTGAACTTTAGAATAGGGAAAAATCGTTATGGGCTGAAATGATAGTCCTGAACGATTATTATTTTATTTTATTTATTTCTTTTTTTACTTGGGATTGCGGGTTTGAAATGATAGAACCCGGATTTTTCCTTTGTAAATTACGGATTGAAATGATATATTATATGTATCATTTGACTTAGGTTAGAAAATTATATACAGACCGTGGTTAATATATATTTTTCTAAAATTTTTAAAATATTACAAAAATGTAAATGTTATGATATTTTGATTTAAATTTAATTTAAAAATAATTTTTATAAATGTTAGTGATTTTCTATAAGTTAAACAAGTGAAATAAATAAATGTTAAAGTAGAATTTGAAATATAAGTCAATTTTGGAATTTATGAATTTGTTTATAATTTGAAATTTAATTTGAATTTAAAATGATTTTATAAAGTGTTATTGATTTTTCTATAAATTAAAAATAGTTAAGAAAATAAATTTTAAATTTTAAATTTGAAATATAACTTAACTTGGAAAATGTGAAATAGGTTTTAAATTTAAAAGTTAAGTTAAGAAAAATAAAATGGAATTTATGTAACGACCCGCTATTTTGGACTATTCGCATCCGCACATGTCGGACTTGAATAATTCAAAATACCGAATTGTTAATTTAAATTTGGCAAAACTGAGATATACAATAAATAAATAATCACAGATCACAGACACAGAGTAGTAATATGCAGCGGAAGTAAAAGAGATAGTAGTTCATGAAGCTACTATATAAATAAATAAGATACATCAGAGTTTACAATAGAAGAGAAATACGATACATCAAGTACAAATCAGAATACATCACTGGAATCATCGAATACTGAAAGAAGAATAGATGGCTGGATCTTCAAGCAAAGCTCCAACTCCAAAGAGGAGCCTCGAAAGCTGGTACTCTCAGTCTGACCCGAGCGTAAAGCAAAAACACAAGACACTCGAGTCAGGATTAATATTCTTATATAAATAAATCCAACTCAAGTGAAATAGCAATCGAAATACAAGTAACTCAAAGGATGTTGGAATAACCATCCTCTAAGGATCCGTTAAACTATCTACTATGTAGTAGTATACGCTAAATAGATAATGTCTATCAGTAATATAAAATATCAAAATAGTGTTAATGTAACGACCCAGAATTTTTAGAAATTAAAATTTGAATATTTAATTAATTTTAAATATTAATAAGTGAATTTATAAGTCAAATAAATTTTTATTTGAATTTTTGGATTTTATTGAATAATTAAATCGATAATTTAATACGTTAAATTATGGAAATAATTGAAAATATAGTTAAATATGATTAGAAATGATTTGTAAAATTTTATTTTATCATATTGGAGTTAGAATGATATTTTAGAACTTTTAAAATCGAATTAAAAGTTAATTTGTGAAAATTGAATATTTTAATATTTAAATCGACTAGTGAAAATAGCCAATTTTTGAACAGTCTCAGAATTGAACGAAACCAGTTCCATTGGATCCGTAATGGTTAGTTATTACCGGATTTCAATTTTCGTGTCAATCGGGGTTATCGTTTGATCGTGTCAGCTCGAAACGCATCGAATTATTTTTAATTTAAATTTGGCGAGTGAAAATAGCCATTTTTCAAAAATTCTCGGATTTCGACGAAACCAGTTTCATCGGATCCGTAATGTAATATTATTGTAAGGTTTCAAATTTCAAGTCAATTGGATTTACCGTTTGTCCTGTACAAATTAAAACGCCTAAATTGAGCGTTTGCAGCCATAACTCGCACAGATGTCCGAATTAGCTTCCGAAACCTGTTCCATTGTGTCCGGAACGTGGGATAAACCCTAGGTACGTCAGTTTCGGCGCGTGAATCGGAGTTCGGAATTTCCGGATGAATAGTGTTCGATCGTTCTTCTATAAATAGGCCCCTACCCCTTCATAAATAAAAAAAAAAAATTAAAAACCCTAATTTTCTAACCCTAGCCGCCACATTATAAACCAATGGCCAGAAATGTTCCAACTTCTTCCCTCTAGATCTTCCAATCCGTCAACAATTAGAGGAAGTTGTCAACATGAAAGTTGGAGAGGGAGTGAGAGCTACGATCTGAACGGTGGTGATGTAAAACGGAGACTCGAGGAAGGAGATATGGGGCCGCGTTCTCTACAGCCTTTGCACGCATTTCCAAGCAACCTAGGAGGCCAAGCTTCGTGTGCCTGGGGCCGAAGGTGGAGGAGGGGGTGAGCTAGGAGTTGCAACTTCCTGATCGCGTTCAAGTTCATCGATGGGGTCGAATTTCTAAACCCTAGTTCAACATAATGGGTTCGGCTATTCGCGTGAGTGTCTGGAGCATATGCGTGAAGAGGAGAGAAAGAAAGGGACGGTCTTGATGCACTGGGGAATGGATCTAAGGGCTGGAGTGAGATAGGTTTAAAATTAATTAAGTTATGTTGAAATTTGTTTATATAAATCGTGTACAATCTTTAAAAATTCATAACTTTTTCATACGAGGTCGAAAAAATGCAAACTCAGTTGCGTTGGAATCGTATGGACGAGCACTACGCGATGGAGTTGGTTTGGAGTCGTTTGGAGTTAGTGAGAATTTTGGGTAAAATTAAACGTCCGTTTAATTTTATTCGAAATAAATCGCTAAAACGAATTAAAACCAAGGTGAGAACTTCTCACTCAATCGAATCAGTTTCGATTTTATTTTAAATAGTTAGATTTAAAATATTTGAATGCATGTTTGAATGATGATTGTTATCTATTGATTGTTAAAATAGACATTATACGCCGTTAGTAGGCGGATGTTATTTATTAAAAACATATACCGCGAATATTTCATAAACAGTGAAATTGGTATTATATATAATATCAATATATATATATATATATATATATATATATATTGGCATATGTATATATTGCAGTTGTTGATTCCCCGCATTTTTTAGCGGATGAGACCCTATTACGCCGTTATTAAGCTGATAATATTTATTAAAAACATATACCGCGATAATTTCGTACTGGAACGAAATTGGTATTGTGCTAATGTTTGTGGATGCAGGAAAACAGGTTGGAGGGATCCAACAGGATTCCTCAACAGTTTTTATTTGATTTCAGATATTTTGATATTTGATGGATTTTCATATTGATATATGATATCGTTGTAGTCGTGATTGACTATTTGGTGTGTAGCATCATTGGACCAAATTTGGAATTTCAAAATGATTTTTAAAGTCATTTTTGAGAATATACAATATTTTTGGAATTGATCCATTTTAAATAAATAAATAAACGTTATAATTTTTAATGTTATAAAAATTATGATTTTTGTGAAATACAGTTAAAAACTGATTTTTGAGAATATGATGCTATTGATTTTATAAAATAATTTAATTGGGATTTTAGAATTTATTGTGAAAAGTTTAAAATATAGGATTTATAAAATTTAATTATTTTATGAATCAAAAGGAAGAAGTTTTTAAAGGAATTTAAAGACGTTTAAAAAGAATAATATAAATTGATTTATATTAAGAGATTTATAAATGGATATTTATAAATTGAAATATGGACATTATAAAACGAGTTTTTATAAGTGTTTGAATGAAGTGAAAATGAATTTCATAATTGAATGGAATTTATAGAATTTTATACGGTGAAGTTATAAATGGAATTTTATAAGCAGTAGGTTTATAAAATTTATTAAGTTATTAAAATAATGATTTTTGATAAATGAATGAATCTTATAAGTTATAAGATTTATAATTTGGGAAGTTAAAAAGAACGATTTTGTAAAATAATCGTTTTATAAGCATTTAACTTATAATGTGAACTTTTGGTTTATAATTGAGTTATAAATCGAATAGGTTAATAAAGGAGATTTATAAAGGAAGTAGTTATGAAATAAATAGAAATGGAATTTATAAACGTTGTTTTATAAATTCGCAAAAGACTTATTTTGATAAGTAAATGGTTATAACTTATTTATGGAGTTATATTCACATTTTTGACTGTGAATAATCCTTTGAAATAAAAGGCATAGAATTGATGAAATTTGTTAACGTAGAATATTCACGTTTTTGAATAGTGAATAATATGTTAAAGAAATTGTTTTGAATGTGATATTTCAAATAGGATTTAAAACAATCTAACGATGTTTTAAAATGTGTTGAGATTCGAAACCATAGATTTCAACATTTATTGTTGAAATAGACGTTTTCGAGAAATAAAAGGAGATGATGGACTATAACACTGTTGTTATAGTAAATGATTTCCGAAAGGAAATGTTTTGTATAGTATTGGGATTTATATATCTATTTTAATTTCGAATCCCTATACTAGTGATTTTGGGTTGTTGTAACGATGTTTTACGCAACATTCGTTTTGGCCCAAATAAATATGTTTAAGTGAATGATTTCCTTAAAGAATGAAATATATACTTAATTCGATTTAAGTATATTGAATATTTTCTAAGTGTTGAAAATAAATAAAAATTGTGAATTACTTATGAATAAATAAGCATGGAAATGTTTTCCAATATGAAGTGAATAATTAGAATTTATCTTTTTGAAGATAAATTGAAATGAATAATTGAAATCATATGCATGAATATTTTGGAATATAAATTCATTATGGAATTTATATGTGAAAGTGGAATTTGTTTAAAAGTAAATATTGATTTATTTTTGAAGAAATGAAATTATATATCTTATAAAGATATTTTGGAAAATAAATAATTTGGAAAATTATTTGGAAACTGGTGATGTATGCATATCAATTGATAGTTCAATAACCGACTATCAATATTTCCCTTTGAATGGGTAATTGATGTGATTTGTTGAATGTGAATGCTACACTTATTTTTAATAAGCGCTCACTATTCGGGTTAACCGGGAAAGGACCATGGGGTCGTATAACCCATTCTGAATATGTGATACGTCGTTATAATTGCATTGAAGATCGGTGTTGAAGACCCGGTATTTGCGAGAGCGATAGGATGACCTGTCGATTTACTCTTCACCGAGTTGCTCCGGTATAGAGTTCTCCATATGTGATGGTAATTCCGATCAGGATTGTGAATATCCGGATTGCAAGGACTTCTTTGTAAGTGCCTTCGGTTTTGTTCGATCCCGGAACAGACTTGTATGGATTGTGTGTCTGACATTACAAGTTGAGATATAAAGCCGATTTCTTTCAAATATATTTCTGTTGGTGGCGAAGAATTTATTCTTTTAGCTTAACACCCTTCTCTGAGACGTACGAGCTCAGAGGTTATATAGTTGAAGTTATCAGCGATATATTCCCAATTTGGTAATGTGACATGCTGAGTGTTGCTGAAATGATCATTGTGTTGATTATTGTGATAGGATCATTTATTTGATCGTCTATCTTGGTGATCATTGTGTTGATCATTTGTTGACCCAAAGCATGGCTTTTGTATAAAGTATGTTTTTGTGGACGTGACTTCGTCGAACCTCACACCCCGGAAATGGTCAAAACAGGAAAGATGCGGCAAGGTTATGAGGGGTAGCACCCTTTAGGGTATGTACATTTCCTTCTGGATAGAGGTGGTATCATGGTATGGAGCCCAGATATTTAACCTATGTGGTTACTACGAATTTATTACTTTGTGGTTGTTGGTTATCGGGATCCCGTGAGAAAGGTCGTTTACGATCGGGGAATGGCGTGCTCGTGTCAGTAGTTACCCAGTTAGGGGTAACCCGGCCTTGTGTTGGCAGAGTTCCGGTTTGGTTCTCGGGGATGTCTTTCCAGAGGCATTCTCATGTGGCAATGGGAAGTTCCTTGGCCTGACCATTTGTTGGAAATCCAAAGAAACAATACGTGACTTGTACGGTATTAGTTGTAGAACCTGCCATTCACTTATGGTGGTCACCACTGTTTGGATGGTAGCTATAGTAGGCATACGATAATGGTCGTATGTTGGCTAAGATTTATATTCTACTTTCGAAATGAATTTCTTCTACACTATTCACTAGTAATAATATCAAATGTTATTTTTAATGCGTATCAAGCATCTTTGACTATCATAAGGAGAAATCTCCTCCGATTCTGCGTTTGCATGTGTGTGTGTGCGGGAGGCCTTATGGTAGTCTCATTTTTAAAAGCATTGCGAATTGAATTTAAAAATATTCCTCTATTTTGATTTTAAAGATAAATAAACTGTTTTGAGTTCTCACACCAGTCACATGACTGACTTGGAGTTTATTGTTTTCCTTCCTAAACTCTGGGTGCCCACCAATTTTCACACGGGCAGTCAAGAGTAAGGTTTATCAGGATATTCTGGATAATCTGGAGTTGCTGGAGGCAAGCTGGATGGCATGGCGTATTACTTATATAGTATTTCTTTTCCGCTGCACTATTTGATATTGTATACTCTGATGATATGATATGATGATGTAATGAAATGTATAAAATGTAATAACTGATATAGTTCTTTGTTTAAAGATTATTCATTTATTATTATATGTTGTTCCGCTGCGAATTGTGAGATTCTGTGTGACGCCCCACCTCTATACCCACGCTAGCCAAGAACACTACGGTGTAGTGCTGTCAACTAGCACGGAGAATAAGGCTGTTGAGGAGCGGCCATCAATAGTTGGCCTTACACTAGTATTGGTTATCTCGATGGGAGTGATATAAATATATATATTCTTTCATTTTTCATCTCTGATTTATTTTCTCCCATCGACATACCCCAATTCCAGTATAAAACGAACTACGATGGTTCGTAATAGTTTAGAACAGTAAATATAAAATAACAACACAGATAATATAAATGCGGAACACAGATGAAACAGAAAGTCTCATATATATATAATAACTGATGTCAGTTACAATACATTCACACGGTACATATGATACAACTACAACAGTCGACTAAGGAAGTTACATATACAAGTACATTAACGTATATAATATACATGAATACATATCTTCCTATACAATTTTACATACTACTACAAATGACGACGACTACTCCAAAAGATATGAAAGAACTTCATAGCTCTAGCAGCAACCCAAAGCAGAATATCTACAACCTGAAATACTCGGTCTGACCCGAGTATTAGATTCAAAAGAAAATAATACTCGGGTCAGTCTAATTCAAACTCAGTTATTAGTGCACAGAAGCAATAATAATCAAATAATGAATAGACGACAGTAATTAAACCAAATCAGAATGCAATTCAGAATATTGAATTGAAATAAACAGAACAGTTCAAACCATTGAAATATAGAACAGTTCGAACCATTGAAATATCAATTAAAATATTAAGATGAGTAGGGCTGCAGTACACGCACGCGTGTACTGCCTCGCCACTACAGCACATGATCTACGCAAAAGATCAATAAATCAAAACAAAATAGAATATCACAAAACCATACCGTGTGGCTGCAGTTCACGCTTGCGTGCACTGCCTTGCCACTATAGTGATGATGTACACAATCGGGCACAAGGTCAAACCCAAAATAAAAAGACGGGTTCAACACAGGTGAAATTCCAAAATCAATATGAAACTCAGGTGCAATAAAAATTGAATAGTGACATGCACAAACATAAGAACATGTAAGAGAAACATGTCGTAATTACAAAGCTAAGTCACTTACGAAATGCAGAGGTCAAGTCAGTGACTCAACACAACCGCGGCAGCAACAACAGTGCAGTAGTGCACAGAGAACTCCACAAGTCCAGTAAGATAACCAATATAACAAGCTAAGTGTTCAAGCTACTGCACAATGCAAATGAAGACCAGTCCACAAGTAAGGAGGCATAAACCCACAGACCAGCACAACCAGAGGCACAAGAATGAAGTGTCTCCAAACTATATTTAGACTCATGAATGCTCAAAATAACAAGCCAGTGGAACATAAAGTGTCCATCAATATAGGTACAAAGTTTGGCTTCAAAAATGCTTAAACCAAGTGTAGACTCATGCATGAATGAACACAACAGTTCAGAGACAAGCTCTAGTTCAACTTAAAGCAATGCAAAGAAAGCACTAGTTCAAAACATGAGACATAGCAGTTCAAAATGCTCAAATGTACACATGACATCAAAAGGAGACCAGATTGGAAATGTGCAACAGCAAGTATGTGTGCCTAAGGTGCATCATGTATGTACTGAAAACTGGGTAATGCAACAAGTAAGGAGTGCATAAATAAAAATTCAGTGAAGCCAATATGGCAATAAAACTGAATACTGTACCCAAGTGAATATATCAACATGTGAGCAGTAGCATGCTTACACATATACATGCAAAATAAGAAAGTGATGTGTTCAATACAGCATAATATGCAGTGAAGACATAATGCACAATTTAACAAATAAATGAAATTGGACAGTGGTCAAAGTGAAAAAGGCAAGATGAACACAGTGAAGAACTGCCCAATAAAACAACATGACTGGACACTAGCATGACCACCCAACATATATGTAGTTGTGAATAAAGCAAGCTAATGTCATAACATGAATGCAACAGTTCAAGGCATAATAACTGGAAATGCACATGAACCATGCAGAAAACCCAAGGAACACAAATCAATGCAAACTATGTCCTACTTCATACAGTGACAAATTGCATAAATAAGTCCAAGTGTGCTACAGCTTGTGAATATGAATTTGCAACATGAATCTGGATATCAATTTCAAACAGATATGGACAAAGTCACTGCAGTGCGCATCAGTAAGCACAATGCAAATACAATGAGACAACACATAACTCGAATACAAACTATGTCATATATGACACAATGGCAAATTGCACAAACAAGCATAAGTGAGTTACAGAAAATATGCAACATGATAGACATGAAGGCAGTAATTGCTGACTGGAAGCAAACTACAAAGACATCAACGAGTATGACATAAGGCAGTGCAACAAAAGGGAACACAATGCAAACTGAGTTGCACACAAATGATACTGGACAAAGTGCAGAAAATCAATGCGCTGCATGTCCAACAGGTAGCAAGTTATATGTGCAACAGGTAAGGGACGAAGCAATGTAAACAACAAGCATGTCACACTGAAAGAACGAAGACAGAAAATACCAAATCCACAAAAATCAATATCAACAAAAGAATTCGAGATAGTGGTGGTCACGAAATCCACAACACCGCAAAACATTCAAACAAATCAAAGTGACCAAGTTAGACATCAATGTCGAGAATATCAGGTCACAAAATTAACATTGATAAAATCAAGTCGAAGTCGAAGACCACTAAATCAAAATAAGCAGCGAAAACAAACCAGTCGAATTAGATGTGAGTGTTGAACACTCACCTTTGTTAAACGAGGCAGCCGAGGGGAGACGAAGCCATGGTCCTCACGAAGACGTTCGAAAGCATCAACGTCGGCATCTTCAATTTCGAAAAGCCCTAATTTTTGCCGATGAAGGACGAACAATACGAGGCCGCCATTTTTGTTCTTTTGAGGGTTTTAGGGTCACGAACGAAAAATAGAGAAAAAGAAAGAGGGGAATCGGGTTTAGGTCGAAGGAAAAGTAAAGGGAGATTGTGGGCTGGGCTGAGAAATGAGTTGCGATTTGATTAAGTTTTATAATTTAATAAATAATTTAGTTAAGGGTTTAGCTTGTTTGTTTAATAGTAAGTGCTATTTGATTGTTATAATAATTATTCACACTTTCTGATATCATTGTTCTTAATTCACAGGTACGCTATGGAAAACCAAGTAAACACTACAGAGATCGAACGTTTATCAACAAACTACTGAAAACCAAAGTTTGGACCGAAGCCAAAACAAATGAACCACTATTTAAAAAAAAAGAAATCAAAGCCCCTCAAACTTTATAACCATTTGTAATTTAAATTTTAAAAACTTCAATTTTAATTCAAAATTTAAAAACTTCAAATAGAAGTTTGTGTCAATATTAATCGTTTAAATTGTTGATTATAATTGACGCAAAATACCGGGTTGTTACAGACTCCCCTCCTTAAAGAAATTGCGTCCACGCAATCCTAAGGAATAGATGGACAAAAGGTAACAACCATAAGAGCATGAGAAGGTAAGCTTTTAATTTCATAAAAGAAATTCACAAATTATCAACAAAATCTAATTATCAATAGATAATTCAGAAATCTCAAATCACAAATATTCGATTATCAAAAACGATAATCAAATCAACAAGTATTCGATTATCAAAATCGAAAATCAATCTTAAATCAC
Source organism: Allium cepa (assembly GCA_030765085.1). Lineage (NCBI taxonomy): Eukaryota > Viridiplantae > Streptophyta > Magnoliopsida > Asparagales > Amaryllidaceae > Allium > Allium cepa. The sequence continues at coordinate 80,514,222 of CM060928.1, read as the reverse complement.
AAATATTTAATTATCACAAACGATAATTAAATCTCAAATATCTAATTATCACAAGCGATAATTAAATCTCAAATATCAAATGTTTAATTATCACAAACGATAATCAAACCACAAATCTCTAATTATCACAAGCGATAATTAGAAACAATAAATATCTGATTATCAAAAACGATAAATCAGAAATCATAAATATTCAATTATCAAAACGATAATTAAATCTCAATTATCTGATTATCACAAGCGATAATCAGAAATCACAAATTTTCAATTAACGAGTCCGAAATTAACCGAAATAGCAAACGCACATGACACATAACCACGAGTTTTACTAAATCGTTTAATTCACTTCATCGTTTCCTTGAAAGTGCAAAATTGTGTATTTTAAATAAATAACATTTTACGTTCTCAAACGGACAAGTCCGGAATTAAGCGAATCAGTAAAAGAAAGGGGTCATAGTCCTCGATTTTTTTCTGAAACGTTTAATTCGCTTCCTCATTCTTTTGAAAGCGCAAATCGTAAAAATTTTGAAAACAATTTTGATTTATATTTTGAAATATTTTGAAGAATAACAAATTTTTAAAACACGTGATTAAAATAACAATGTCAGTAGCAACTTCGACATACGTCAAAATTTCATCGAAATAATTGGCATCAAAATATAATACCAATGAATTTTCGTTCATCAAAAATGTCACAAGAATCTTCTCAAAGATAGAAAGGGATATCATACCCTAAACTTGTATTCATAACAAGTCAATAACACACGAATTCACCAATGCACAAGAATTGATAAAACTTATCAATAGAAATCACGAAAGTTGGTGAAGCACAAATTCTAGAAATCTACACAAGAAATCCAGAAATCACAAGATAAGAGTATGAAAACTCGAACGGAGTATGAAAACTCGAACGGAGTATGAAAACTCGAACAGAGTATGACATAGAATAAAAGATATGACATAACATAAAATATCCATAATGACATACTACTATAAGTATGTAAATAATGATCAACAGGAGATCAACCGATAAGAGGTATGGCATAAATATGAAATACCCATACTAACATACAACTATAAGTATGCAAATAATGATCAACAGGAGATCAACCGACATGAGGTATGGAATAAATATGAAATATCCATGCTGACATACTACTATAAGTATGTAAATAATGATCAACAGGAGATCAACCGATTAGAGATAATCAATATCACAAGAATCTTCTCAAAGATCCAAAGAGGTATCATACCCCAAATTTGTACTCAAGACAAATCAATAACATATGAATTCACCAATACACAAAAATAGGTGAAGCATAAAATTTCCAGAAATCAACATAAGGAATCTAGAAATCACAGAAAAAGGGAAAGAGGCCTATCACATGACGGTCCGAAGACCATGGGGAGCTACCCCGCATGTGTGAATGGAATCACACAGATTGAGGTCAAGACTAACCAAAAAGCAGAAAGGTATGTGTGAATGGAACCACACAAGTGGTGTCTAGTCTGACCATCAGAACGATCATCATGATCAACGAGGGGTGTCAATTACACTAAGCATGTGTGAATGGAATCACACAGATTGAGGTCAAGACTAACCAAAAAGCAGAAAGGTATGTGTGAATGGAATCACACAAGTGGTGTCTAGTCTAACCTCGCAATGAAAGAGACATCGCGCAATTGCTAGTCTAATTCATAAAGCGATCATCAAGATCAACGAGAAGTGTCAATTACACTAAGCTAGTGAATATAAAAGTTTAGCTTCATGTCCCATAACCACTAGCTTAACTTAAATATTTACGAACAAACTGTAAATCTTCACTAATAAAATTGTCACAGGAGGTTCAATCGAACAAGTCCAAGAATTAACCGACGAAGTGAACGCAAGCGTTTCATACCACTTGTTTTACTAAGTCGTTTAATTAGATTTCTCATCCGAGTGAGGTAAAGGTTTGTATATACTAATAGATTGGAAAACGGTTTTAGAAAAAGAGTTTGATATTGAAAGTAGAGTTAAAAACATTTTGATAAAAGAGTTTTGATATTTACTACTGGTATTGAAACATTTATATTTTTAAAGTGACAAATCACAAAAATGATTGTAGGAACAATCAATCACAAGAATTCACATGTAAATATGTGAATAGAATCCAAAGAAATCGATACTGTATCCATCAAAAGGAATGTTCACAAAAGTTCCCGAAGAAATGGTCATCAAAGTTGCTAATAAATGATAGCAACAAATCGGGAAACAATCAAAAATCGATTAAATTTGGAAACCAAATCAATTCACTAAAATTCACATTCGAAGACGTGAATAAAATCCAAAGAATTCGATTCTAAATCCATCAAAGTAGGAATATCCAAAAATTCCAGAAATAGAAGTTTTCAAAGTCGACAAAGATGACAACAACTAATCGGAAAAGAAGAATCGATTGACAAATGGAATAATGAAACCAAACGAGCATAAATGCATAAATGACTTCAACAAAAAAATAAAAATCAAGTCAATGCCGAAGTCAACAATTAATGGCCATAATAGAGTACAAAACGATTCAACATCATCAACAAAGAATTCAACGGCAAACAATGTCAGAGTCTTGGAAATCAAGAATTTAGAAATTTCTCAAAACAAAGTGACCGAAGTCGAATGGAAATCAATCAGAGGAAAACATAAAATATCAAGTTCGGAATCGCTGAGATTCGAACAAAAATCAATCATCGGCTAAATCAAATCAAAGCCGAAAACACAAGAATCAAAATCAAATGCATATGAATAAGCGTTAGGAATTCATACCTAACAATCAAAGACAATCATATGCAAATACGAGAGATTAAACGTCGACAAATAGTTGTAACATATGTTCCATCCAAGTTATGTTTTATATTTGTTCTAAACCCCAGGCTCTGATACCAAGCTGTGACGCCCCACCTCTATACCCACGCTAGCCAAGAACACTACGGTGTAGTGCTGTCAACTAGCACGGAGAATAAGGCTGTTGAGGAGCGGCCATCAATAGTTGGCCTTACACTAGTATTGGTTATCTCGATGGGAGTGATATAAATATATATATTCTTTCATTTTTCATCTCTGATTTATTTTCTCCCATCGACATACCCCAATTCCAGTATAAAACGAACTACGATGGTTCGTAATAGTTTAGAACAGTAAATATAAAATCACAACACAGATAATATAAATGCGGAACACAGATGAAACAGAAAGTCTCATATATATATAATAACTGATGTCAGTTACAATACATTCACACGGTACATATGATACAACTACAACAGTCGACTAAGGAAGTTACATATACAAGTACATTAACGTATATAATATACATGAATACATATCTTCCTATACAATTTTACATACTATTACAAATGACGACGACTACTCCAAAAGATATGAAAGAACTTCATAGCTCTAGCAGCAACCCAAAGCAGAATATCTACAGCCTGAAATACTCGGTCTGACCCGAGTATTAGATTCAAAAGAAAATAATACTCGGGTCAGTCTAATTCAAACTCAGTTATTAGTGCACAGAAGCAATAATAATCAAATAATGAATAGACGACAGTAATTAAACCAAATCAGAATGCAATTCAGAATATTGAATTGAAATAAACAGAACAGTTCAAACCATTGAAATATAGAACAGTTCGAACCATTGAAATATCAATTAAAATATTAAGATGAGTAGGGCTGCAGTACACGCACGCATGTACTGCCTCGCCACTACAGCACATGATCTACGCAAAAGATCAATAAATCAAAACAAAATAGAATATCACAAAACCATACCGTGTGGCTGCAGTTCACGCTTGCGTGCACTGCCTTGCCACTATAGTGATGATGTACACAATCGGGCACAAGGTCAAACCCAAAATAAAAAGACGGGTTCAACACAGGTGAAATTCCAAAATCAATATGAAACTCAGGTGCAATAAAAATTGAATAGTGACATGCACAAACATAAGAACATGTAAGAGAAACATGTCGTAACTACAAAGCTAAGTCACTTACGAAATGCAGAGGTCAAGTCAGTGACTCAACACAACCGCGGCAGCAACAACAGTGCAGTAGTGCACAGAGAACTCCACAAGTCCAGTAAGATAACCAATATAACAAGCTAAGTGTTCAAGCTACTGCACAATGCAAATGAAGACCAGTCCACAAGTAAGGAGGCATAAACCCACAGACCAGCACAACCAGAGGCACAAGAATGAAGTGTCTCCAAACTATATTTAGACTCATGAATGCTCAAAATAACAAGCCAGTGGAACATAAAGTGTCCATCAATATAGGTACAAAGTTTGGCTTCAAAAATGCTTAAACCAAGTGTAGACTCATGCATGAATGAACACAACAGTTCAGAGACAAGATCTAGTTCAACTTAAAGCAATGCAAAGAAAGCACTAGTTCAAAACATGAGACATAGCAGTTCAAAATGCTCAAATGTACACATGACATCAAAAGGAGACCAGACTGGAAATGTGCAACAGCAAGTATGTGTGCCTAAGGTGCATCATGTATGTACTGAAAACTGGGTAATGCAACAAGTAAGGAGTGCATAAATAAAAATTCAGTGAAGCCAATATGGCAATAAAACTGAATACTGTACCCAAGTGAATATATCAACATGTGAGCAGTAGCATGCTTACACATATACATGCAAAATAAGAAAGTGATGTGTTCAATACAGCATAATATGCAGTGAAGACATAATGCACAATTTAACAAATAAATGAAATTGGACAGTGGTCAAAGTGAAAAAGGCAAGATGAACACAGTGAAGAACTGCCCAATAAAACAACATGACTGGACACTAGCATGACCACCCAACATATATGTAGTTGTGAATAAAGCAAGCTAATGTCATAACATGAATGCAACAGTTCAAGGCATAATAACTGGAAATGCACATGAACCATGCAGAAAACCCAAGGAACACAAATCAATGCAAACTATGTCCTACTTAATACAGTGACAAATTGCATAAATAAGTCCAAGTGTGCTACAGCTTGTGAATATGAATTTGCAACATGAATCTGGATATCAATTTCAAACAGATATGGACAAAGTCACTGCAGTGCGCATCAGTAAGCACAATGCAAATACAATGAGACAACACATAACTCGAATACAAACTATGTCATATATGACACAATGGCAAATTGCACAAACAAGCATAAGTGAGTTACAGAAAATATGCAACATGATAGACATGAAGACAGTAATTGCTGACTGGAAGCAAACTACAAAGACATCAACGAGTATGACATAAGGCAGTGCAACAAAAGGGAACACAATGCAAACTGAGTTGCACACAAATGATACTGGACAAAGTGCAGAAAATCAATGCGCTGCATGTCCAACAGGTAGCAAGTTATATGTGCAACAGGTAAGGGACGAAGTAATGTAAACAACAAGCATGTCACACTGAAAGAACGAAGAAAGAAAATACCAAATCCACAAAAATCAATATCAACAAAAGAATTCGAGATAGTGGTGGTCACGAAATCCACAACACCGCAAAACATTCAAACAAATCAAAGTGACCAAGTTAGACATCAATGTCGAGAATATCAGGTCACAAAATTAACATTGATAAAATCAAGTCGAAGTCGAAGACCACTAAATCAAAATAAGCAGCGAAAACAAACCAGTCGAATTAGATGTGAGTGTTGAACACTCACCTTTGTTAAACGAGGCAGCCGAGGGGAGACGAAGCCATGGTCCTCACGAAGACGTTCGAAAGCATCAACGTCGGCATCTTCAATTTCGAAAAGCCCTAATTTTTGCCGATGAAGGACGAACAATACGAGGCCGCCATTTTTGTTCTTTTGAGGGTTTTAGGGTCACGAACGAAAAATAGAGAAAAAGAAAGAGGGGAATCGGGTTTAGGTCGAAGGAAAAGTAAAGGGAGATTGTGGGCTGGGCTGAGAAATGAGTTGCGATTTGATTAAGTTTTATAATTTAATAAATAATTTAGTTAAGGGTTTAGCTTGTTTGTTTAATAGTAAGTGCTATTTGATTGTTATAATAATTATTCACACTTTCTGATAGCATTGTTCTTAATTCACAGGTACGCTATGGAAAACCAAGTAAACACTACAGAGATCGAACGTTTATCAACAAACTACTGAAAACCAAAGTTTGGACCGAAGCCAAAACAAATGAACCACTATTTAAAAAAAAAGAAATCAAAGCCCCTCAAACTTTATAACCATTTGTAATTTAAATTTTAAAAACTTCAATTTTAATTCAAAATTTAAAAACTTCAAATAGAAGTTTGTGTCAATATTAATCGTTTAAATTGTTGATTATAATTGACGCAAAATACCGGGTTGTTACATTCTGATGTTGTTATGTTGTTTTCTGTTCCGTCCTATTTTCTTCTATTTTCTTTCTGTTCTATTCTCTTTTTCTTCTATTTTAAAAGTTTTCTATGATCTTTCCTCTCTCTCTTCTATCTTTTCCCTCTTCTATTTTCTATTTTCTTTTCTCTCTATTTTCTATCTTCTCTCTTCTTCTGCCTTTTTCTTTTCCTAAATTCTTTTAAAAACCCTAACATTTCGGTTTTTCGGCAACGAAAAATCGCAAACGTTACAGTTAAGGCGTTACCATCATCCCCCTTAACACATTTTATAAGCATCATAGTCTATACAGCACTGTAAACTCCACCGTAAACTGATGGGATATCAGGGAGTACTCCATAGGTATAACACAAAACAAATTCGTAGTGGTCGCATATATAGGGATACAAGTATGACAAGGAACATGAGGCAATACCCAAGGTAGTGAAACTACCGTTCGCCTGATCCGGACTGGTGATAACGCATCGCCGCAGCGATCACAACACCGCGAAACAACACTCCTGAAATTCCGAGGGTGCACCAATCAATCACAAGTAATGAGTAGTAGTTACGAAGAAGTGTGTTCGCTCGAGGTGGCTACCCCCATTTGGCCCGGCACGGCTCCTGATTTTAGTCATTTCCAATTTGACACAAGTGTCTAGGCTATCCATTATCGTTCTCTTTCTTCAGTCATCACGTACATCATTCCAACCACTTCATTCTGGATCATCACTCCACGTATAGTTATTAAAGTGGTTTTCGGTTTAGATAGAGAGTATATCCATAACCGATTCCGGTTTCTTTAATAACTTCCGTAATTATTACACCGATTGGTCGTTTAATAAATTTCAAAAACAAATCAATTTCAATTTCAATTTCAATTCATAAACCAATATTTCAATTGTCTTTCTAAATCAATTTTCAAAATTTACGTTTTAGAACTACCAATTAACCATTCCAAAATCTTACAATCCAATTTCAAACTTTATTTAAACAATTCAAATATTGATTCAAGTTCATATATAAATTTCATTCCAAAATCATTTAATTTAATTTAATTTAACATTCAAATCAATTTCAATTCATTTATCGATTTCATTCAATATTCGTTAAGTTAAATTTGTCATTCGAAACAACTTCTATTTAAAATTACAATTCATTTAAATCAATTACTTACGTTCAACTTCATTATATCAAAACATCAAATTGAAATAAATTAAATTCGTCAAATCAATTCTTTAAATTACAAGTCGTACGTTAATTTCGATAAATCGCATTCATTTCAATAAATCACATTTATTTCTTGTTAAGAAATTTAATTTTCACTTATTTATTGACTTCGTTACAAATTTCAAACTCAATTAATAAAGAACTAAATTTCGTATATTCGAGAAGTTTAATTTCACTTATTAACTTACTTAAATTTTCAAACTTTAATAAATAAAAATATTCAATTTCATTTATTAACGAAGTTCAAATCCACTTATTCAAAAGTTCAATTTCTCTTATCAAGAATTCAATTTTTATTCAATTATCAAATAATTAAATCTCATTCAATCGTTGAATACTTTCAATCTTAATTATTAATAATTTCAAAATTTAATAATTACAAACTTGGTCATAAATTTAAACATAATTATTAAATCATTTCCACTTAATTATGAATTCAACTTAATTATTAAATCCTTTCAACTTGATTATAAATTCAACTTAATAATTTGAAACTTAATTATAATTTCAAATTTAATTATAATTTCAAACTCAATTATTAAATGATTTCAAACTTAATAATTCCAAAACTCAATTATTACTAATTCCAAATTATTTACTAATAATTCCAAATTTAATTATTAAATAATTAAATTTCAAATAACGTTCTTTCATCAATTACTACGTTAATATTTGTTTCAGATTTCAATCTTTACATTTTCCTTTCAAAAATTCAAATTCCAACTTCATTTCAAAACTTATTCTTTGCTCGAATAAAATCGTTATTTTATTTTTAAATCAATTTATTGACCCATCGGATTTTATTTAATTCTCTATCCTAGGTCAAATCCATTTGGGTATTTATCATTTCAACCCGATTCCAATTCAATTCAAAAAATCAAAGTATAGCAAAGGGAACTTGCATTGATAACTGGGATGGTGTCAAAGTAAATAAACAAGCAATAACAACAATCAAACACAATCCAATAATCAATTCAAATAATCCCGAAATAATCGTACTAATTCGCATTGTCGTTTGTGCGAATTAATATAATTATCTCTAGAATCTACACTATCATTTCATGTAGATTAAAGATTATTACATTACGGTTTTTCCACTTGTCGTTCAATTTCAATTTCAATTTTTATACTACAACAATTAATCCAATATATGTTCAAAGGTTCAAAGTGTAATTTATCAAATTCTACATGTTAATTTCTTAACAATTAAAAGGGTCATATTTAACTAATCAAATTCAACCCATATGTCGATTCACATTTTAAACTATCCTACGTCAAATTCAATTGCATAATATTTATCACTTAATATATTACAATTTACATCCAATATAAACAACAATCAATCAATTATCAACCAAACTGTATTATCATTGCATAAATAATTAACAGATAATGGTGTCAGATGTCACAGGTGAAAAGATACAGGTAATAGCATATATAACAGTGTAAATAACTAACAGCAGCATATTTCAATTGTCGTTTCAGTTGAAATCAGATCTAATAAATAAAAGAATATTAATCGTGAGTGATTGCTCACCTTTCGAGGCTAGAGAGAATAAGAGATGACACGGATACGCACACTATTACGGACACTGACATTGTGTTACAAATCCACCACAATGCTAGATGATCAAGATTTTGATGATGAAATCAGTCGCGACGGCCAAAGCTGATACAGAGGAATTAACGAAATCAAATGACTTAGCTCGATGGACGGATAATATATATATTTTATTTTATTGGAACAATACACATAAACATATAAATAGTATTCATAATTAAAATGTAAGATACTTGTATATACAATTTTTTTTATTTTACAAATGTTTATAATGAAATATAAAATTAAAAATCATTATTTACATTTAAAACCCTTACAACAAAGTATTAACATACAAGGTATAGGTTCAAAATAAAAAAATAAAAAAATAGAAACAACTTAAAAATCTGTATATAAAATGTATTACAAAACTATCGCTTAACTTTAAAACATATAACTTACTCGACTTCCTATATCACTGTAACATATAGCTTAAGAGTATACACAAACTGTGTATTCAAATCATTGTACATAAACAAAACTGCGTCAAACAAGGTACCATACTATAACAACAGTTAATATAAACCATATAACTTTAAATATTCCAAGATGAACATCATATTCGAAAGTCCATGCAAACCTATATAATTTGTTCATGAATTTAACACGTATATAAACAATATTTTAGACAAATAGATAAGAACAACCTTTTATAAAAAAAATTATACATACATTTTAACATATTATATAAATATACAACTATATATATTGATTCTGTAAAACTGGACTATATATATAAGCTCTATATACACGTTTAAACTAAAATCAGATATGTAAACATGCTGTGTACCAGTAAGATTTTACACATAAATCTTTAACAATACATATATAAAATTAACTACTCAAACTAACATATTTTCTTCAAAATATACACATAAGTCAGTGCTTTAGATATTAAGAAATATGTTTATATGTTGAGTATAATATATAACAGCAATATATGTACCTCAGGGAGGAAGAATGCGAACTGACAAGGTCGTGCATACATATTGACATACAGACATGACAGGATATTGCCGGCGACATGCGAAAAGATAAGTTGAAGGTTTCATCAAATGGCGATCAGAAGCGGTTGTCGCTCACGTGTCTGTCGTGAGTCAGTGGGGTAGAAGTGGAACGGTGCTGCAGGCGATCTGAAGGACAGTGGCCTGTTGATAGTGGAGGCGAGGTGCCGGGGTCGGGTTGTGGCGGTTGCTGGCCCTGGGAGGAGGGGAGAGTGATGTGGCGTGGGGTCACGCATGAATGCTCGGCTACAGTTGCAGCGAGCGGTGGAAAGGTTAGATCTGATTGTGGTGAAAGGCCAGGGACGGTCGGCTAAGGTGGAGGTCAGTGCTGTCGGCGAGGCTATGGGTTTGGGTGGGGTGCTCGGTGCTGCTGCGCCACGGGGGAGAGAGTGGACCACGGTTTCATGTTGTTGGAGAATATGTGATGGGTGGCAAGTGAGGAGTGTGGGCTGTGGGTCACAGTCGGTCGGAGGTGGAGTTACAGAGGGGAAAAGATCAGCGGCATGGATATGGACAAGGCGGAGCTTCTTTTTTTTTCTTTATATTTGCAAGCAATCTTGAAAACTTTAAGTTACAGGGGAAAAAAGGAAGGCAAGCAGGAAGGCAAGCTACAGGGAAAGGTGAAAGGTTGGATATGAAGATGTACAATTATTTCTATACTGTCAGAAACGTAAGCTAACAAATAGAATTAATTTTTGAACCCAGAAAAAGCAACATTCACTACAAATTTGAAATTTACTATGGCTAGTGGCTATTGGGAGCAAGGAAAGCATGCACGATAATTAAGGAATGTTTATTTCAAGTAGTTGGTGGTTGATGGTTTGATATGATGAAACTGAATGGTCAAAAGAAATTTGAAATGTTCGAACCCGTACCGATACTGTAAATAGTTTCATCGATCTCGCAGCGAACCGGACATCAAAATATAGAAACGAATATACCATGGAGATCAGCACGATGAGACGGTCAAAACAGTATACAGATATCAGTGGTATGATTGAATTATAAAAATTCGAATTTTTTTATACTAGCGGAAAATGCATGAAAATCGCTGAAAATTAAGATCGACGAGGCCAAAGATGTCCGAATTTGGAAAAATGACCAACTGACATCTTGCTCAGAAGATGTTTTAAAAATTTTCTATGTAAAAATATTTTGGTTTTGAATTTTTTTTTTATTTTCATCGCTTTTTAACTGATTAAATAGAAGTAAATTTACGCGCGAAATAAACGTTCATATTTTCGGACGAAAATTTACCAGTTGCTGTGTTTAACTGGACGCATTCCAAATATAAAATTTATATTTCAAAATTTTATCGTTTATATTATTTCACAAAATTTCAATTAAATACGTTGCTAAAACCGTTAAAATTTACGGGTTGTTACATTCTCCCCCACTCAAAACTTTTCGTCCTCGAAAAGGGAGGAAGTAAGAGAATAGAAACAAGCAAAAGAGAATAAACTTGAATTACAAAATAAAACAGTTAATTTAAACCATATAAATTTCATTTTAATTTAATATATATTCAACAATTGACTTTAAACTCAAGGAATTTCACTAACTTGGTTTATTTTCAATTTATCATTGTTTGTTTCAAATTTATTTCAAACAACAATTTATTTTATTAATCCATTTGTTATTCAACTAACCTAGTGTTCTATTTATCTCAATTAACCAATTTATTATTAAACTTTAAGTGTATAACCTTTTTATACGCACTAACATTTTATTTTTAAAGACAATTTATATTGTATATTATCCACCTTCCTTACGTTAACAATTTCAAAGATCAAAAATTCGAATAGTCCATTATTATAATCATATTTTATTCGACAAATTTGATTCCTCTTTATTCCAGATTATTATTAAATTTATTCTACTTAATATATCTTATCACCTATATATAAAGTATAATTACCTTTATTATAACTACTCAAATTTATTTAAAATTTTCTTTAACATCATTTTATACTGTATAATATTCAATTACATAGTTAACCTTTTGAAATTATATAAAATGCGATTGAGCGTAATGCAAGTAAAATTCCTACTTTAATTATTCAGGCTTAATCGTTTATTCAAAGTATTGATTTCATTTTATAATTGAATTATCCTTTATCATAAATTTAAGGATTTAATTTTCGAGTAACTTCAAATATATTTGGAGATAAATATATATATATATATATATATATATATATATATTTATATATAATATCAAATTAGATTTAAATCATATATCATACTTTAAGAAATTCAATTTAATTTATTTTTAAAACAAACTGTACCAAGGCTACAGAATAGTCTACTCACTTCGAAACTCGAAAATGGATGTCGATGATGCGTCCGTCATCACCGAAATTATTTTCCACTGACAAAGAGAATAGCACTTATTTAAACATCTTAAATTCTTTGAAAATGGTTTCTATTCGAAAATACTTTAACTATACACTTTAAAACTTTCAAATCAAAGTTTGAAATCACCGAAATTTATATTCATTAACATTTTAATTTCAGAAAAATTTATCCTTTCATATAACATAATCATTCAAAGTTATTTTTATTTACTAAATTTGAAAACAATATTGTGTCAGTTTGCTCTGCTCAAGTGTTTTAGAAATTCTATCGATAGCGTTGATCAGACGAATCGATCGGAATCCCAAATCAACATCAACAACCCAAACAAAACAATATATAAAACATTATTTAATCCACAAATACACTTTCACACTTGACTATACAATTTCAAATAAGTATACTGATTCAAATTTGATGGAAATAAAATCAAAGAAAATTTTGATTCGATAATAAGTTCGAAACAGAAGATAAGATAATTCAATTGACAGAATCGGGAGACGGATAAACCTATTTAATTCACAGGCAACCTTAACCCGATCGACCGTGACTTCAATAATTAGATCAATGCAGAATTCCGAGGCAAATCTACGTTCGATCGCAAGAGATAGAATTCAGGTGTAGCAGGAGATAGGTAGCTTCGTAAACCGAGGATACAGAAATCTCCGGTAAATCAATGCCTATTTTAAAGGAGTTTCACCCATTTACAAATGATTCGAATATTGGCGAGACCACCGATTCATTATAGATATCATTCGGAGTGGAGTTATGGGATACTCCAAAACTGAAAGAAGACGAATAGCGAGGGACAAGAATGAATTTCGGAACCGCAGGGATCGTTCCAAATTCAAAGGAATTGAGTCAAAAGGGAGAGATTTAAACTCGGATGAGAGTGATTCTGTAAATACATTTACCCTATATGCTAAGCTTTGCCTAGAGCTACCAAAAGCTCTGATACCAACTGTAACGACCCGCTATTTTGGACTATTCGCATCCGCACATGTCGGACTTGAATAATTCAAAATACCGAATTGTTAATTTAAATTTGGCAAAACTGAGATATACAATAAATAAATAATCACAGATCACAGACTTAGAGTAATAATATGCAGCGGAAGTAAAAGAGATAGTAGTTCATGAAGCTACTATATAAATATATAAGATACATCAGAGTTTACAATAGAAGAGAAATACGATACATCAAGTACAAATCAGAATACATCACTGGAATCATCGAATACTAAAAGAAGAATAGATGGTTAGATCTTCAAGCAAAGCTCCAACTCCAAAGATGAGCCTCGAAAGCTGGTACTCTCAGTCTGACCCGAGCGTAAAGCAAAAACACAAGACACTCGAGGTAGGATTAATATTCTTATATAAATAAATCCAACTCAAGTGAAATAACAATCGAAATACAAGTAACTCAAAGGATGTTGGAATAACCATCCTCTAAGGATCCATTAAACTATCTACTATGTAGTAGTATACGCTAAATAGATAATGTCTATCAGTGATATAAAATATCAAAATAGTGTTAAGGCGTTACCATCATCCCCCTTAACACATTTTATAAGCATCATAGTCTATACAGCACTGTAAACTCCACCGTAAACTGATGGGATATCAGGGAGTACTCCATAGGTATAACACAAAACAAATTCGTAGTGGTCACGTATATAGGGATACAAGTATGACAAGGCACATGAGGCAATACCCAAGGTAGTGAAACTACCGTTCGCCTGATCCGGACTGGTGAGAACGCATCGCCGCAGCGATCGCAACACCGCGAAACAACACTCCTGAAATTCCGAGGGTGCACCAATCAATCACAAGTAATGAGTAGTAGTTACGAAGAAGTGTGTTCGCTCGAGGTGGCTAACCCCATTTGGCCCGGCACGGCTCCTGATTTTAGTCATTTCCAATTTGACACAAGTGTCAAGGCTATCCATTATCGTTCTCTTTCTTCAGTCATCACGTACATCATTCCAACCACTTTATTCTGGATCATCAATCCACGTATAGTTATTAAAGTGGTTTCCGGTTTAGATAGAGAGTATATCCATAACCGATTCCGGTTTCTTTAATAACTTCCGTAATTATTACACCGATTGGTCGTTTAATAAATTTCAAAAACAAATCAATTTCAATTCATAAACCAACATTTCAATTGTCTTTCTAAATCAATTTCCAAAATTTACGTTTCAGAACTACCAATTAACCATTCCAAAATCTTACAATCCAATTTCAAACTTTATTTAAACAATTCAAATATTGATTCAAGTTCATATATAAATTTCATTCCGAAATCATTTAATTTAATTTAATTTAACATTCAAATAAATTTCAATTCATTTATCGATTTCATTCAATATTCGTTAAGTTAAATTTGTCATTCAAAACAACTTCTATTTAAAATTACAATTCATTTAAATCAATTACTTACGTTCAACTTCATTATATCAAAACATCAAATTGAAATAAATTAAATTCGTCAAATCAATTCTTTAAATTACAAGTCGTACGTTAGTTTCGATAAATTGCATTCGTTTCAATAAATCACATTTATTTCTTGTTAAGAAATTTAATTTTCACTTATTTATTGACTTCGTTACAAATTTCAAACTCGATTAATAAAGAACTAAATTTCATATATTCGAGAAGTTTAATTTCACTTATTAACTTATTTAAATTTTCAAGCTTTAATAAATAAAAATATTCAATTTCATTTATTAACGAAGTTCAAATCCACTTATTCAAAAGTTCAATTTCTCTTATCAAGAATTCAATTTTTATTCAATTATCAAATAATTAAATCTCATTCAATTATTGAATACTTTCAATCTTAATTATTATTAATTTCAAAATTTAATAATTACAAACTTGGTTATAAATTTAAATATAATTATTAAATCATTTCCACTTAATTATGAATTCAACTTAATTATGAAATCCTTTCAATATAAATTCAACTTAATAATTTGAAACTTAATTATAATTTCAAATTTAATTATAATTTCAAACTCAATTATTAAATGATTTCAAACTTAATAATTCCAAAACTCAATTATTACTAATTCCAAATTATTTACTAATAATTCCAAATTTAATTATTAAATAATTAAATTTCAAATAACGTTCTTTCATCAATTACTACGTTAATATTTGTTTCAGATTTCAGTCTTTACATTTTCCTTTCAAAAATTCAAATTCCAACTTCATTTCAAAGCTTATTCTTTGCTCGAATAAAATCGTTATTTTATTTTTAAATCAATTTATTGACCCATCGGATTTTATTTAATTCTCTATCCTAGGTCAAATTCATTTGGGTATTTATCATTTCAACCCGATTCCAATTCAATTCAAAAAATCAAAGTATAACAAAGGGAACTTGCATTGATAACTGGGATGGTGTCAAAGTAAATAAACAAGCAATAACAACAATCAAACACAATCCAATAATCAATTCAAATAATCCCGAAATAATCGTATTAATTCGCATTGTCGTTTGTGCGAATTAATATAATTATCTCTAGAATCTACACTATCATTTCATGTAGATTAAAGATTATTACATTACGGTTTTTCCACTTGTCGTTCAATTTCAATTTCAATTTTCATACTACAACAATTAATCCAATATATGTTCAAAGGTTCAAAGTGTAATTTATCAAATTCTACGTGTTAATTTCTTAACAATTAAAAGGGTCATATTTAACTAATCAAATTCAACCCATATGTCGATTCACATTTTAAACTATCCTATGTCAAATTCAATTGCATAATATTTATCACTTAATATATTACAATTTACATCCAATATAAACAACAATCAATCAATTATCAACTAAACTGTATTATCATTGCATAAATAATTAACAGATAATGGTGTCAGATGTCATAGGTGAACAGATACAGGTAATAGCATATATAACAGTGTAAATAACTAACAGCAGCATATTTCAATTGTCATTTCAATTGAAATCAGATCTAATAAATAAAAGAATATTAATCGTGAGCGATTGCTCACCTTTCGAGGCTAGAGAGAATAAGAGATGACACGGATACGCACACTGATACGGACATTGACATTGTGTTACAAATCCACCACAATGCTAGATGATCAAGATTTTGATGATGAAATCAGTCGCGACGGCCAAAGCTGATACAGAGGAATTGACGAAATCGAACGACTTAGCTCGATAGACGGATAATATATATATTTTAGTTTTTTGGAACAATACACATAAACATATAAATAGTATTCATAATAAAAATGTAGGATACTTGTATATACAATTTTTTTTTACAAATGTTTATAATGAAATATAAAATTAAAAATCATTATTTACATTTAAAACCCTTATAACAAAGTATTAACATACAAGGTATAGGTTCAAAATCCAAAAATAAAAAATAAAAAAATAGAAACAACTTATATACTTAAAAATCTGTATATAAAATGTATTACAAAACTATCGCTTAACTTTGAAACATATAACTTACTCAACTTCCTATATCACTGTAACATATAGCTTAAGAGTATATACAAACTGTGTATTCAAATCATTGTACATAAACAAAACTGCGTCAAACAAGGTACCATACTATAATAACAGTTAATATAAACCATGTAACTTTAAATATTCCAAGATGAACATCATATTCGAAAGTCCATGCAAACCTATATAATTTGTTCATGAATTTAACACGTATATAAACAATATTTTAGACAAATAGATAAGAACAACCTTTTATAAAAAAAATTATACATACATTTTAACATATTATATAAATATACAGCTATATATATTGATTCTGTAAAACTGGACTATATATAAGCTCTATATACACGTTTAAACCAAAATCAGATATGTAAACATGCTGTGTACCACTAAGATTTTACACATAAATCTTTAACAATACATATATAAAATTAACTACTCAAACTAACATATTTTCTTCAAAATATACACATAAGTCAGTGCTTTTGATATTAAGAAATATGTTTATATGTTAAGTGTAACGATCCTGAATTTTGAGCAATTTAAATTGAAGATATTTAATTAATTTTAAATATTTGAGATAATTTTAAATTGAATTTCAATAAAACTATGAAGTTGACGATTAAATTTTTGAATTTAATCTATTTAAAGTTGAATAGAAATTTGAATTTAACTTTGAAGTTTGAAATTGAATATTGAAGTTGTATCTAAAATTCAAACTAATGATTAAGAAGAAAATTAATAAATTTGTAGTTAGTTTCAATAACATTTTTCATTTATTTAAATAAAATAGAATAAGATTTTAAATCAATATAAAATCAATAAATAAATATACATAGTAAAAATTCAAACAACTTATTTATAAAACTTTGAAAAATATAATGTAATTACATTTGAGAAAATTTAACAGCATAATTTTTAAAAAAAAATGGATTTAAAATAAGAAAGAAAATATAATATAAAAATAAATAAAATAAAAAAATAAAATAAATGAAGTATACACTACCTTACCTATAAGCAGAAAACATGCCGTGTTCCATGCCGTAAACCATACCCTAAATCACATTCTCCTCAGCATAAAAACACGAAGCCCCAATTCATTTCAAAACCCTAATCAGATAATCAAACGCGAAAAAAAATGGCGTCTTCGTCTTCGTCTCCTCCTCTCCGAAACTAGGGCTTCAATTCGAGTTCGATTCTTCGTTCGTCTTCCTTCAATAGCTAGGGCTTCGGCTTCAAATCTCTCGCGTGCTCCTCGTCGGCGTAAAGTGAGTACTTTTAACTCACATCTAGTTCAAATTCAAGATTTCTGATTTCGTTCGTTTTTTTTATTTGTTGATGATTTTGTTGCTGGATTTCATGGCTACCACGTATTTATTTTCAACTGTGACTTCGGTCACTTTGATCCTGCAGATTTGCCTTGTTTTGATTTTGATTTTTATGGAAACTTTGATTCCATGAATTAATATTGGCTTCGGCCTCCTTTTGACTTTGTTTTGACAATTTTTATTGTGACTTCGGCTTGTACCTTAATTTACTTGTAGCCATTCACTGTCGACCTCGACTTTGACTTAAATATGAGAAACTGCTTCTGACTTTTGTAGTTCCATATTTCTACGATTTTGTGCCTGCATGTATAGGGTCTTGTATCACTTGTTGGTCTTTGGTACAACATGTTACTTGGTTTCTGAGATATATAAGTTGAACTGATACCACTGTAAATTAGCTTCTTTGAGTTTGTGACATTTTGTTCCACTGATGCCCATATCTGTATATGTGATAAAGTGCAGTTGTTTGAATAATGAGTATAGTACCCTTGCTGTTTTTACAATAAAAAGTAGAATATGGTTTTGTTTATAGTAAATCATACTTTGATTTAAACAGTAATGATTATGATTATCATAAACCAAATTAGATTGGATGTTAATGGCTTGGTAGCCTATGCTGTTTGGATTCATGTCATTAAACTGCTCGAGTTTGATGACTGTGTTTGCTTTTATTGATTGATGAAAGAGTATTAGTATCTGTTTGAAATTTAAAAACATGATAAAAGATAGATGGAGAATTTTAATATAAACTATGATAGGAAGGAAGTCAAAATTGTTTATAAAATAAATTAATTGAAAGTATAGAAGCTGTGTTTATAAATATGCAAATGAAATTGATATAGTTATATTCTGATTATTAAATGGCTTGAGTAATTGTTTTTTTTTTCTTTGCAAACATTTAAATATTTATCTTTGATTTGGTTGAGCTCGTCACTGTGTTGCACTTGCTTGACTTAGTTTGGATGTTGCCACTTTGCTTCATTTGAATAGCTCAGTTGTGCACCTGTTTTATCATTGTGTAGTTCTGGGTGTACTTGTCATCTTCACTGTGATGTTCACCATGTTGTTACCTGTACTTGGTGCATTGAGCGTTTTCATTTGAGCATTTATCTGCACTGTTAGTCGAGCTTGTTGTTCTCTGCATTGACTTGATTGTTGACACTGGTCATACATGTGCTTAATTTCAATTTTTGATTTAAAATTTCAAATCTTGTAATCTTGTCTCTGTTTAAAATTAAGTTTCAAATGAAACTTGTTTGCTAAATCATAAATTTTAGTTTTAATTTTTTTTTTATTTAAGTTGAAATCATAGATAAATCCCTCTGGAAGCTATAACAGATGATCAAACTTTAAATAGGTGAAGATCCAAACATCATGAACTTCAAATTATATTCTGTAGTCACTTATGCACTGATTCACTTATTCATGCTATTCACTGTTCATTTGTTTCATTTGGTATTGCTGCATCCATTATGTCGCACTGTTTCTGGCTTTAGTCTTGTTTCATGTTGAGGCTGTGCCTCCATTGACATGTTGTGGCCTGTACTTGTATATAGCTGTTCAATTGCTGGGTCCCTGTAGTTCTTTGATAGTTGCACTCTGTCTACTGTTTGGTCTGAACTTTGGTTTATTCATGTGCATGAGTTACTTGCATTGGTGCTGTTGCATTCCATTGATGTTGATACCTGTAGTCTTCATCTGTGCTCGACGCAAACCTGCTGTATTTTCCCCCATAGCTTGATTTGTACTTGAGTTTCATTGTTGCAGTGATATTTTGAATTTTGGTCGAGGCCGTTTGTACTTGCGTTGAATCTGATTTTGATTTGACCTTGTGCACTCGAGTTGGCAAGGCAGTGCACATGTATGTACGTGTGAATTGCAGCCACACCGCCTTGATTTTATGGGTATTTGACCTGCAGTTTCATTTTTATGGAAATTTTGCACTTATTGGAAAAGTGCAGTAATAAGTTGTTGAAAACTTGTTTTAATTCACAAGTTGTTGTGGTGAGGCAGCGCACGCGTGCGTGCAACTGCAGCCACGTAGTATCGACACTTTGAATCGATATTTGAACCTTCATTGATTTTGGTTCGTTGACTTTTTGAGTATATCGTCATGATAGTGGCAAGGCAGTGCACGCAAGCGTGAACTGCAGCCACACGATATTGATTTTTATTGATATCCTATTTTGTTTTGATTTATGATCTTTTGCATATTTCATTACGGTGTTGGCGAGGCAGTGCATGCAAGCGTGAACTGCAGCCACGGAGTTGACATTTTAAATGTGGCGAGGCCGTACGCGCGTGTGTGTACTGCAGCCATACCAAACTTAATGTTTAAATTGATGTTTTCTTTTTGATGAAAATTATTTTATGTTGCCAATTCAATATATTTGAATCGATTTTGATGATTTTGTTGTTAATTGCCGTTTAGGCAAATTTTGATTGTTTTCTAAATTATCTTCATCAATAATCTCTTCATCTATCTCATTGATAATCTGAATCTACTGAATTGTTGTTTAACACTGTTAAGTGTTATATTTACCGTTATCCGATTTCTTGTTAAAGGATCGGATAGGTAAATTATATTTGACTGTCATCTAATTGTTGTTTGATTATTATTGCTTCTATGCACTAATAACTGAGTTTGAATTAGACTGACCTGTGTATTATTTTCTTTGAATATAATACTCGGGTCAGACCGAGTTTTTTACAGCTTGAAGATTTTCAGGCCCCGAAGTTAGAGAGAGGGGAAAGCACTTCATTAAAGTTTTTCTAGAAAATTTTCCTTGTACTTAATGAAAATAAATTGTTCCGCTGTATAAAAATTTAATACATTGTACAAACTCTGATATATGTATGTAAGAAAAATTTATTTATGAATAATATTGTGATTATTCTGTGATTCTATGGCTGATTCTGTTTAAACTCTATAAACTGACTAACAATCCATCATTTTGAACGTTTCTAGCTCGTTTAATTACCGACTAGAGGCGGTCAGAGCGGCGGGTCGTTACAAAAGTGGTATCAGAGCTTTGGTTTACTCAAAGCTCTGTTTATGATGTTTAATACGAATAGTTACTAGAACCACTATAAAGAACGTGCTTTTCAAATTTAAAGAAGTATAAAATTGTTTTCTTTAAAATAAAAGGTATTTTGAAAGTTAGAATTATTTTGAAAGTTCCCCTCTCTAAATTTAGGTGCGATAGTTTATATTCGGTGAGGTCTCATTAGATTTGAGTTTCGATCGTTCGGAAACTCATTATCGAATTATTGAGATCTATGAAAAATGAAATATGAGTTAAGTGAACTAGTGAATTAATGAATCGGTTTAAATTGGTTTAAATCGAATAACTTGAATATTTCGAGTAATAATTGTGAAATAAAGGGATATGTTAATTTGGTTATAACCAAGAGAATTATTGAATTATAACTCGAGAATTTGACTTTGAATTCTTTTGAAATTGATTTCAAACGTTGTGAAGAACAAGTTAGTAAATAAATGAATTATAAGTATTTAACTTATAAATGGACTTTTGGTACATAACTGAGGTATATAAATTGAATTGAATCAATAAGAAGATTTATAAATTGAAGTTTTATAAATAGAAAAGGAATTTATGAAGATTGTTTATAAATTCGAAATCAATTGAATTTGATAAGTAATTTGTTATAGCTTATTAAAGGAGATATATCCACGATTTTGGACAGTGGGTAATCCTTTAAAAATAAAAATAAGTTGTAGAAATGATGAAATTTGTTGACAAAGCATATTCACGATTTTGGACAGTGAATATATTATTGAATAAAACGGATATGTTTTAGGGAAGTGATATTATGGAAGGAAATTTAATTGTTGATTTAACCGTATGAATCAAACTGAG
The DNA here is from genome assembly GCA_030765085.1 of Allium cepa. Taxonomy (NCBI): domain Eukaryota; kingdom Viridiplantae; phylum Streptophyta; class Magnoliopsida; order Asparagales; family Amaryllidaceae; genus Allium; species Allium cepa. The sequence continues at coordinate 80,491,956 of CM060928.1, read as the reverse complement.
TTTGATATAAAGTTTATATTTCAAGTTTAAAACTATTGCCTAAAATAGTTAATGTGGAAATATAGATCTAATGGAACCAATTCGATGAATAATTTACTAAAGAACTAGTTGATTATTTTTGAAATAGAAAGCAAATGTAAAGTTCAAATGAAATTTAGATTTCAAATTTGAAGTTGTCAACAGGATAATCCATTATAGGTTTAATAGATTCAGTGATGAATTTGAATTTAAACGTGCGTAAAATTAAATTAAGTGAAAAACTTAATATTGAAAAGTTTGAAATCGGTTTAAAACTAATACTATGAAAAGTATGAAGAATTCAAACTATGAATTAAGTTGAAGTTGAAAAAGTTAATGGTTTTAAAGATGTTTTAAAATGCATTAACTATCGAATACATAGATTTCAACATTCAATTGTTGAAATAGGCGTTTCGAGAAAATTAAGGAAATGGTGGACTATAACACTTTGTTATAGTAAATGGTTTCCGAAAGGAAATGTTGTTTATAGTATTGGGATTTATATATCTATCTTAAATCCGAATCCCTATACTAGTGATTTTGAGTTGTCGTAACGATGTTTTACGCAACATTCGATTTAACTCAAATAAATGTGTTTAAAAGAATGATTTCCTTAAAGAATGGAATATATACTTAATTTTGATTCAAGTATATTGAATATTTTCAAAGTTTTGAAAATAAAAGAATTTGTGAATTACTTATTATTGAATAAGTATGAGAATGTTTTCCAATATGAAATGAAAGGTTTGAAATTTTATCTTTTAAAGATAAATTGAGAGATGAATATTTGAAATTAGTTTCAAATGGCTAAGTGTGAAAATTATATATCTTGTAAGGATATTATTTTGAGAAATGTGAACAATTAGTTCAACTTGGAAATTTTTCAAAGAATTGAATCTTGAGTTAAATTGAGTTTAACTTTGACACCAAAAACAATATAAGTTCAGCTTTGAATTTTGGATAGTCGATTGGGATTGTATGTCTAGCATTGTGAATTGATGACATATCATTTGATCTTTATTAAATATATATCTGTGGTGGCGGAGAATTTATTCTTTAAGCTTAACACCCTTCTCTGAGACGTACGAGCTTAGAGGTTATATATCGATAGACATCAATTATGTGTTGAGAATTGACGATGTAACGTGAAATCCAAATCGAATGTGAAGTCGATAATGAATTGGATTGTGAATGTGAATTAGGTTTGAGATAACCTTAAATTTTCAAATCGATTTAGAGGAAAATTTTAAACGTGATGGAAAATTTGGAATCCTCTATTTGTAGTGAATGTGAATTGAGTTTTCGTAACTTATATATGTGAATATAATCGAAAACCATCAGTTTAGAAAGTCATTATTATGAAAGTCCTATGTAAGTTTACATAGGTATGATAAGTACGAAATGTGAAATGAAGTACTATATGTATATGACATATGTTTTCTAAAAAAACTGAGGATATGGAAATGTGCCTTCCATTTATTATATGTGAAAGTGATTGGAACTCGGTGGAGTGTCCATTGTAAATCGTAGCTACGTAGAATTCCATTAGTGGAATGTCCAATGGGACTGATATGATATCCCCCACGATGGATCATCGTGTTTGGGATTATGTGATTGATGCTGACGTAATTCGTGGGGCGTGATGCCTACAGTTACAAGCGATTCCACTGATATAGTGGCGCAACCGCCGAGTAAACTGCGATCTGGAAACCGAAGCGTAATTCGAGGGGCGTGATGCCTAAGGCTACGAGCGATTCTACTGAGATAGTAGCGTAACCGCCGTGTGGACCGCGATCTAAGGCGACAACCATGGCGAAATTCAGGAGTGATGAGAAATCTGAGATTACAAGCGATTCTACTGAGATAGTAGCGAAACCGCCGGGTAAACTGTGATCCATGGGGGAACGGACTTTCCATATCCATTTTTAAAAGATTTTTAAAAAGTATTTTCACTGGGAGTTGAAGCAAGTATGTTTAGTACTTGGAGATTTTTAGTCTTACGCCTGGCCAGCGTATGCCTAAAGTCTGTGAGAACGACGATGAACTTGTTAAACTTCGAGTTATCAAGTGCTTTCAAAACTTTGAATAGAAAATCAATAATCTGAAATTAGAATTACATAATTCTAACTTAATGAACTAAGGAAGAAGATCTTTTTGAATATCTTGAAAGTCCACAGCTTTTGGATAAGATATAATATGCAAATATTTAGCATGAAAGATTTCAAGTTTAAAAATCTGAGTTTTGTAAGTCAAAAAAATTTGGTAAAAGACTTTTGTGTCTTGATTATTGAAATCGATGAACAAGACTAGTGAAATGAAATAAATAGAATGAATCCTATATTTATTTATGAGTTTGAAACTTGGTAAAATTGTGTAGGATATAAATATCGGTGAGATTTTAGCAATCGTTTTTCTAACTTATAATTTCGGGACGAAATTCTTTTAAGTAGGGGAGATTGTAACGATCCAGAATTTTGAGCAATTTAAATTGAAGATATTTAATTAATTTTAAATATTTGAGATAATTTTAAATTGAATTTCAATAAAACTATGAAGTTGACGATTAAATTTTTGAATTTAATCTATTTAAAGTTGAATAGAAATTTGAATTTAACTTTGAAGTTTGAAATTGAATATTGAAGTTGTATCTAAAATTCAAACTAATGACTTAGAAGAAAATTAATAAATTTGTAGTTAGTTTCAATAACATTTTTCATTTATTTAAATAAAATAGAATAATATTTTAAATCAATATAAAATCAATAAATAAATATACATAGTAAAAATTCAAACAACATATTTATAAAACTTTGAAAAATATAATGTAATTACATTTGAGAAAATTTAACAACATAATTTAAAAAAAAAATGGATTTAAAATAAGAAAGAAAATATAATATAAAAATAAATAAAATAAAAAAATAAAATAAATGAAGTATACACTACCTTACCTATAAGCAGAAAACATGCCATGTTCCATGCCGTAAACCATACCCTAAATCACGTTCTCCTCTGCATAAAAACACGAAGCCCCAATTCATTTCAAAACCCTAATCAGATAATCAAACGCGAAAAAAAATGGCGTCTTCGTCTTCGTCTCCTCCTCTCCGAAACTAGGGCTTCAATTCGAGTTCGATTCTTCGTTCGTCTTCCTTCAATAGCTAGGGCTTCGGCTTCAAATCTCTCGCGTGCTCCTCGTCGGCGTAAAGTGAGTACTTTTAACTCACATCTAGTTCAAATTCAAGATTTCTGATTTCGTTCGTTTTTTTTTATTTGTTGATGATTTTGTTGCTGGATTTCGTGGCTACTACGTATTTATTTTCAACTGTGACTTCGGTCACTTTGATCCTGCAGATTTGCCTTGTTTTGATTTTGATTTTTATGGAAACTTTGATTCCATGAATTAATATTGGCTTCGGCCTCCTTTTGACTTTGTTTTGACAATTTTTATTGTGACTTCGGCTTGTACCTTAATTTACTTGTAGCCATTCACTGTCGACCTCGACTTTGACTTAAATATGAGAAACTGCTTCTGACTTTTGTAGTTCCATATTTCTACGATTTTGTGCCTGCATGTATAGGGTCTTGTATCACTTGTTGGTCTTTGGTACAACATGTTACTTGGTTACTGAGATATATAAGTTGAACTGATACCACTGTAAATTAGCTTCTTTGAGTTTGTGACATTTTGTTCCACTGATGCCCATATATGTATATGTGATAAAGTGCAGTTGTTTGAATAATGAGTATAGTACCCTTGCTGTTTTTACAATAAAAAGTAGAATATGCTTTTGTTTATAGTAAATCATACTTTGATTTAAACAGTAATGATTATGATTATCATAAACCAAATTAGATTGGATGTTAATGGCTTGGTAGCCTATGCTGTTTGGATTCATGTCATTAAACTGCTCGAGTTTGATGACTGTGTTTGCTTTTATTGATTGATGAAAGAGTATTAGTATCTGTTTGAAATTTAAAAACATGATAAAAGATAGATGGAGAATTTTAATATAAACTATGATAGGAAGGAAGTCAAAATTGTTTATAAAATAAATTAATTGAAAGTATAGAAGCTGTGTTTATAAATATGCAAATGGAATTGATATAGTTATATTCTGATTGTTAAATGGCTTGAGTAATTGTTTTTTTTTTCTTTGCAAACATTTAAATATTTATCTTTGATTTGGTTGAGCTCGTCACTGTGTTGCACTTGCTTGACTTAGTTTGGATGTTGCCACTTTGCTTCATTTGAATAGCTCAGTTGTGCACCTGTTTTATCATTGTGTAGTTCTGGGTGTACTTGTCATCTTCACTGTGATGTTCACCATGTTGTTACCTGTACTTGGTGCATTGAGCGTTTTCATTTGAGCATTTGTCTGCACTGTTAGTCGAGCTTGTTGTTCTCTGCATTGACTTGATTGTTGACACTGGTCATACATGTGCTTAATTTCAATTTTTGATTTAAAATTTCAAATCTTGTAATCTTGTCTCTGTTTAAAATTAAGTTTCAAATGAAACTTGTTTGCTAAATCATAAATTTTAGTTTTAATTTTTTTTTTATTTAAGTTGAAATCATAGATAAATCCCTCTGGAAGCTATAACAGATGATCAAACTTTAAATAGGTGAAGATCCAAACATCATGAACTTCAAATTATATTCTGTAGTCACTTATGCACTGATTCACTTATTCATGCTATTCACTGTTCATTTGTTTCATTTGGTATTGCTGCATCCATTATGTTGCACTGTTTCTGGCTTTAGTCTTGTTTCATGTTGAGGCTGTGCCTCCATTGACATGTTGTGGCCTGTACTTGTATATAGCTGTTCAATTGCTGGGTCTCTGTAGTTCTTTGATAGTTGCACTCTGTCTACTGTTTGGTCTGCACTTTGGTTTATTCATGTGCATGAGTTACTTGCATTGGTGCTGTTGCATTCCATTGATGTTGATACCTGTAGTCTTCATCTGTGCTCGACGCTGACCTGCTGTATTTTCCCCCATAGCTTGATTTGTACTTGAGTTTCATTGTTGCAGTGATATTTTGAATTTTGGTCGAGGCCGTTTGTACTTGCGTTGAATCTGATTTTGATTTGACCTTGTGCACTCGAGTTGGCAAGGCAGTGCACATGTATGTACGTGTGAATTGCAGCCACACCGCCTTGATTTTATGGGTATTTGACCTGCAGTTTCATTTTTATGGAAATTTTGCACTTATTGGAAAAGTGCAGTAATAAGTTGTTGAAAACTTGTTTTAATTCACAAGTTGTTGTGGCGAGGCAGCGCACGCGTGCGTGCAACTGCAGCCACGTAGTATCGACACTTTGAATCGATATTTGAACCTTCATTGATTTTGGTTCGTTGACTTTTTGAGTATATCGTCATGATAGTGGCAAGGCAGTGCACGCAAGCGTGAACTGCAGCCACACGATATTGATTTTTATTGATATCCTATTTTGTTTTGATTTATGATCTTTTGCATATTTCATTACGGTGTTGGCGAGGCAGTGCACGCAAGCGTGAACTGCAGCCACGGAGTTGACATTTTAAATGTGGCGAGGCCGTACGCGCGTGTGTGTACTGCAGCCCTACCAAACTTAATGTTTAAATTGATGTTTTCTTTTTGATGAAAATTATTTTATGTTGCCAATTCAATATATTTGAATCGATTTTGATGATTTTGTTGTTAATTGCCGTTTAGGCAAATTTTGATTGTTTTCTAAATTATCTTCATCAATAATCTCTTCATCTATCTCATTGATAATCTGAATCTACTGAATTGTTGTTTAACACTGTTAAGTGTTATATTTACCGTTATCTGATTTCTTGTTAAAGGATCGGATAGGTAAATTATACTTGACTGTCATCTAATTGTTGTTTGATTATTATTGCTTCTATGCACTAATAACTGAGTTTGAATTAGACTGACCTGTGTATTATTTTCTTTGAATATAATACTCGGGTCAGACCGAGTATTTTTACAGCTTGAAGATTTTCAGGCCGCGAAGTTAGAGAGAGGGGAAAGCACTTCATTAAAGTTTTTCTAGAAAATTTTCCTTGTACTTAATGAAAATAAATTGTTCCGCTGTATAAAAATTTAATACATTGTACAAACTCTGATATATGTATGTAAGAAAAATTTATTTATGAATAATATTGTGATTATTCTGTGATTCTGTGGCTGATTCTGTTTAAACTCTATAAACTGACTAACAATCCGTCATTTTGAATGTTTCTAGCTCGTTTAATTACCGACTAGAGGCGGTCAGAGCGGCGGGTCGTTACATTGAGTATAATATATAACAACAATAAATGTACCTCAGGGAGGAAGAATGCGAACTGACAAGGTCGTGCATACATATTGACATACAGACATGATTGGATATTGCCGGCGACATGAGAAAAGATAAGTTGAAGGTCACATCAAATGGCGATCAGAAGCGGTTGTCGTTCACGTGTCTGGCGTGAGTCAGTGGGGTAGCAGTGGAACGGTGCTGCAGGCGATCTGAAGGACAGTGGCCTGTTGATAGTGGAGGCGAGGTGCCGGGGTCGGGTTGTGGTGGTTGCTGGCCCTGGGAGGAGGGGAGAGTGATGTGGCGTGGGGTCACGCATGAATGCTCGGCTACAGTTGCAGCGAGCGGTGGAAAGGTTAGATCTGATTGTGGTGAAAGGCCAGGGACGGTCGGCTAAGGTGGAGGTCGGTGCTGTCGGCGAGGCTATGGATTTGGATGGGGTGCTCGGTGCTGCTGCGCCATGGGGGAGAGAGTGGACCACGGTTTCATGTTGTTGGAGAATATGTGATGGGTGGCAAGTGAGGAGTGTGGGCTGTGGGTCACAGTCGGTCGGAGGTGGAGTTACAGAGGGGAAAAGATCGGCGGCATGGATATGGACAAGGCGGAGCTTCTTTTTTTTTCTTTATATTTGCAAGCAATCTTGAAAACTTTAAGTTACAGGGGAAAGAAGGAAGGCAAGCTACAGGGAAAGGTGAAAGGTTGGATATGAAGATGTACAATTATTTCTATACTGTCAGAAACGTAAGCTAACAAATAGAATTAATTTTTGAACCCAGGAAAAGCAACAGTCACTACAAATTTGAAATTTACTATGGCTAGTGGCTATTGGGAGCAAGGAAAGCATGCATGATAATTCAGGAATGTTTATTTCAAGTAGTTGGTGGTTGATGGTTTGATATGATGAAACTGAATGGTCAAAAGAAATTTGAAATGTTCAAACCCGTACCGATACTGTAAATAGTTTCATCGATCTCGCAGCGAACCGGACATCAAAATATAGAAACGAATATACCATGGAGATCAGCACGACGAGACGGTCAAAACAGTATACAGATATCAGTGGTATGATTGAATTATAAAAGTTCGAATTTTTTTATACTAGCGGAAAATGCATGAAAATCGCAGAAAATTAAGATCGACGGGGCCAAAGATGTCCGAATTTAGAAAAACGACCAACTGACATCTTGCTCAGAAGATGTTTTAAAAATTTTCTATGTAAAAATATTTTGGTTTTGAAATTTTTTTTATTTTCATCGCTTTTTAACTGATTAAATAGAAGTAAATTTACGCACGAAATAACTTTCATATTTTCGGACGAAAATTTACCAGTTGCTGTGTTTAACTGGACGCATTCCAAATATAAAATTTATATTTCAAAATTTTATCGTTTATATTATTTCACAAAATTTCAATTAAATACGTTGCTAAAACCGTTAAAATTTACGGGTTGTTACAATTTAAATTTAATTTATGAAATGGTACATTTAATATAAATGTAAAGTAAATGAAATGTTATAAAATTGTACATTTATTTTTTATGAGTGAGCTATTAAAATTTGATAATTATTTATGAAATTGCACTTTATAAAATCATAAATTAAAGGGTACTTAAATGATTGTTTTAAAGTGAGAAATTATGATTTTTTATAAGTTAAAAATGATTTAAATTAAAATATAGTTGTTTATGAAATTGTGTTGAAATCTTGAATTTTAATTAACACCATTTCTAAAATGCTATCATTTCTTATGTAAAGGATATTACAACATTTGTAAATGTTGTAGTTGATACAAATGAACTATAAGGAAAAAATGAACTAGGGGCTATTATAGCACTTTGTAAGTGCTGTAGTTGTAGAATTTAAGTAAAGCTTTTATTAGAAACTAAAACCTATCACATCATTTTTGTAAATGCTATCTTTGTTAAAATGAATTGTTTTCAAATGTAAATTTACCGTAGCATTTTCTAAATGATGCGAAAGTTGAAATTTCACTATTTTAATAAATTAAAGTGAATAAATGAATTCTTAAAATGGTAAAATTTTGAAAATTGAATATTTGATTATTAAATATAATAACATCACTTTTAAATGATTTAAATGGAATATTTAATTGGTTTAGTTGGAATATTTAATTGGTTTAATTGGAGTATTTAATAGGTTTAATTGGAATATTTAAATTTGCTTTGATATATAAACCATTTTGAAATGTGATTTGAAATGGTATTTAAATTAAATAAAAATGAACATGGTTTTGGAAAAATATGATATTTTGATATTTTGAAATGGATTTGAAATGATATTGAATTGTTAAATGATATTTGATTTACAAAGTATAAAATACCATTTTGGAATTTTAACCATGGGATGTATTTAATTTATGGTTTAACTGATCCTTAGAGGATGGGCGATCCCAAGCATCCTCTAAGATTGTGCATTACTACTATAGTTCACTTGAGTTGGTTTACATTATATAAGTATATATGTCCTGACTCGAGTGTTTTGTGTTTTACTTTACGCTCGGGTCAGCCTGAGTATTTACAGCTTAGCTTTGGATTTCTTTTCTGGAGCTAGAAATCGCTGGAGATTCTGCTTGTCTAGTTATCTATTCCCTTTCAGTTTCAGTTGTCCTATTTCAGCTCTGGTATTTATAAACTTCTATGTATTTGAGATTTCTATTGTATATGGTTTTCCATAATGATATTATGTATTATGTTTTGAGAGTTTGTTATAGTAGCTTCATGAACTGCTATAGTATTTTAATTTCCGCTGCGAGTTATTCTGATATTTTTGTGTCTTTGATTCTGTGATTTGCATTTCATTAGCTCCAAATTTATTTACAATCCGGTGTTTTGAGCAATTCAAGTCCGGCATGTGTTGATGTGAATGGCTGAAATTATCGGGTTGTTACAATTGGTATCAGAGCTTTGGTTTTAGGCAAACCATAGCCTGCGGAGCAAAAACTCATTAGCGATAGGGTAGAAATACCCTAAAATGAGTGAGATCAATCTCAGAATCCTTTCTTTGTGAGAGAATGTATTTTCAAAGTATAAAATAATTTCCAAATGATTTTTTTAGTAGTTTCAAAGATTATTTTGGTATAAAAATCTTCTTATTTTGAAACCAAGATTTTCTAAGCTTCATTCCTTCTGTATCCACCTTGTTAGAAACCTCTTGGTTAGGATTTTTATCGACTAGGATACCTTAAATTTTGGAACGCTTCCACTTGTTCTGAAATCCAGTCTTGTCTTCCCTATTTTACCCTTTTTATTTTGGAGCATTCCATAACTCCACTTTGGAATGGCCTCTATAAAGATCGGTGATTCCGCCAATCTTTGAATGATTTGTAAAAGGGTAAAACTCCTTTACAATTGGCATTGATTGATCAGAGATTTCTATATCCTCGGTTTACGATGCTATCTATCTCCAGCACTATTTGGATTCTATCTCTGGCGATCGAATGACGATTTACCTTAGAAATTTTTCACATTGGTTATATTCCTAAAGTCACGGTTGACTGGTTAAGGTCGCCCGCGATTTATATAGGCTTATCATCTTCTATTTGGTAATAAAATTATCTTATCTTCGTTTGAGCTTATCTTCGATTCAGAATTCTATTTGATTAGAGTTCCTCTAAATTCGAATTCTGTTTGTTTGAAATTCATCCTTGAAAAAAAAATCACTTGAAAATTTGTTTTTGGTTGTATTTTGAAATTGTGCATACATCGAAATTATTATTTTTAATAAGGATGGCCCATTTTATATATGAAAGTGAAATGTTTTCGATATGGATTATATATTTTTCTTTGAAAAATTGAAGCTTTGAAAGGATTTGAAAATTTGAAAATTTATAAGAATTTGATTTATATAAAATGATTGATAACTGAAGGGTTTTGAATTTCGAGGAATCGAACTCCGGTGTTTTAAAATCGGTTTTAGGACTTTGGAAAATATATATTAATAATAGATTTAAAAATATTTTCTGAATAAGAAATGTTTAAAAATGTATTCGAATGAATCCAATGATTTTGAAGAGATTTCAAAGAAGTTTCAAGAAAATAAAAGTCCAGAACCCACTTATGTCGTTGGAAAATAATTTCGGTAATGAATGCATGCATCATCGGCATTGATTTTCGAGTTTCTGAGGGGGGAGGGGCCACTCTAGTAGCTTTGCTATGCGAGTGATTTTGTGAAACCAAGTTTTGATTTCAGATTTCGAAGCATGGTTTGATATTCGAAAGATATATGTGTGTGTGTGTGTCTATATATATATATACATACATACATACATACATATATATATATATATATATATATATTTGAAATGATTTAAAGTAAGCCGGTGTTCAGTCCTCGAGATTCAGATTTTTTTGGTATAACCCTATCTTTTGGAATTGGTTTACTGATTTGTTGGTGATTCCAACTCTTGGATTCAAAATATGATTTCTTCGACTATTTTGATGGTTCGGGCACTTCCAAATCAAGGTTAACTTTTCAAAGCTAAGAAATTTTGAAAGGCATAGGGTATTTGATAAAGAATATATGTTTAGTTTGGTTTGAATTGAATTAAAATTGTAAATTTTAGATTTAGGTTTAATTGAATATCTTTCTGAAATGTAAAGAATTAAAGGAATGTTTTATGATTTCAAATGTATGATTTCAAAATGTTATGATATTCAAAGTGTAATGATTTCAAGTATTTTGGTTTCGAAAGATTTATAACTTTGGAGGTATTATGATTTTTTTGAAAGTGAATATATGTTTGAAATGGAAATGAATTTGTTTGACCTAAATTTTTGTTGATTTGGGAATTTGGATTATTTTCTAAATCTATTGTTTTAAGAAACTTTGAAACTGAATTTATGAAATTAGGAAGAAATGATCTGGCGAAATCATATATGATTTTGAAACTGAATTGATATTGAAATGGTTTGAAATTGAGAACCTTGTTTATTTAAATACTTTGATTTAGGAGTTATCGAACTTATATAAAATTGATTTGTATAAGTATGAAATTGATTTGAAAACTGTCGATTCGAAAAGGTACTCATACTCAATTTGTAAAGAGAAATCTTATATAATCGAAATCAATATAAGTATGATTTGATATACTATTGATTTGGAAAGTATCCGATTTGAATTGAAATCTTATATATAATGGACTTTATATAAGTATGATATTTGAAAGTGATTTTGAAAGGTACTATAGATACATATTTTCGAAGTAAAGATATGGAAAGTACCTTATGCTTGATATTTGCTTTGTGGCCACACTGTGCATTCATTCTATTGATATTTTTCTCTCTGATTTGGGTTTTTCGGATATGATACTCGAGTGTCCATCGAATTCCATGGAGATCTCCATGGTCTTACGAGCGCGGCTGCATAGCGTAATTCATAGGGGCTGCGAGAGCCTAAGGGTACGGATGTTTCATGGGGGATCCAGGCATAACCATTGTGTATTTGTGATCTATTGGATCGCTTGGTAGCGTAATCCGCAGGGGCTGCAAGGGCCTAAGGGTACGGATGTTTCCTAGGGGATCAAGGCGTAACCATTGTGTATCTACGGTACTACCAGTCTTCATGGCGTAATCGCAGGGCTGCGGTAGTCGGCCTACAGGTACGGATGTTTCCTGGGGATCTAGGCGTAACCATTGTGTATTCGCGATCCATGATCGACATGTTTTGGTTTGGTTGTTTTGTTTGGATTGTACTTTCCATATCATTTTTTCTTAAGTTTTTCCATTATTTTCACTGGGTGTTGAAATATATCTACTAAGTACCTGGAGAGTTCTAGCTTTGCGCCTGATCAACGCATGGCCAGAGTCTGCAGGAACGAAAGTAAACTTGTTAAGACATCGAGTTATAAAAGTATTTTGGTAAAGTATTATATAAAGTATATTTTATTCATGATTTGAAATGTTTTAAATTTTGTTTACTTCGAGCTAACAAATTTGAATCAAATGACTATTTATCATATTATAAAATGTTTTAAATGTTTTAAATATAAAACTATAAATTGAAATGTATATGGTTTTAAAATAATGGTCCATGCTTGTCTTTCAACCTATTTTTCCTTCTAGCTATTTCTACCTTTTTCCTCTTTGAGGGTTCTTTCTGCATTATGGGAAGAGTTGGTTCTTTGGCTTATCGTTTGGATTTGCCCAAGATGCATTCTGCAGTGCATGATGTATTCCACGTCTCACATCTTCTTTAGTATCTTCTTGGCCTATATCTTTTGTTCAGCCTTCTTCTCTTGATGGTTGGGATATTGAGCCTAATCTGACTGTCCAGAGTTGTAACGACCCATAAATTTCGACAATTTAAGTTGGTTAATTTAATTAAGATTTTGTAATTTAATTTAAAAAGAGATGAAATATAAAGGGTAAGTAAAACTAAATATTAGCATAGGGAATAAATCCTAATAAAGGTAGTAGTGAGAGCGTACACTTTGAAATTTTTTTATATATGAAAGGTAAGCAGTAAAATTATCCAATGCAATATTCGATTTATTAAAAGTAACTACATGAAAATCTAGACAGTAAAGTTAATCTAGCTGAATTTGTATGAATTGAATGAAATAGGTTTAATATGAATGGTATATTAGGTTATAAAATCAAATGAGAAAAGCAAGCGTAATTATTTGATTTATCTAATGAATTAAACATGTTGAATAGTAACTGAATGTTAATAAATGGAAAATTATACCATTTTGTTAGATGATTTGGTCATAATGTCTAATAATTGATTAAATAATAACGGAAGTATGTATGCAAGTTTAATAGAACCATGAATAGCCTAAATATAATTAAATGAAACCATGCAATAATGTGGTAAATGATGGCATTTATGAATGAAATAAGATTTGTAGGTAATTTGAATTTAATTCTAAAATGTGTAAACTGAATGTAATTTAATGTAATAAGGAGTGCAATAACAATTGATTGGGATTCAAATTCATCTTAAATAAAATTTCTATAGTAATTGAAATTTACTATTTTGCGATTTAGGTGAGAAATAAAGTTTTAATGAAATTAAGGAATGTAATCAAATTCCATGTAAAGAGTCAATATGTATAATGGCAAGGTTTTAATTAAATAAATGGTTTTATGTAGATTTCAACTGATAATTTATGAAGTCTAATGTGAGATCATATTTGCAATTAATTTTCTTAAGTTGTGCAGTAAGGTAGGTTAATTTGTCAATAAAGATAGTTGATTCTATAAGATGAAATAAAGGTTAGTATTAATTATAATATGAAGATTGTTGATAACGTTATTTGGGGGTTGAGGGATAAGTTGAAATTTGATAATTAAGATATTTAGACGTACAATATATAAAGAAAGATATATTGATTCCATTTAATAAATTGGGGATTTAATATTATCAAAGAGAATTAAATATTGTCCTAATGTAATTTAGATAAATTGTGTAATTAAATGCTGGCTCCATTCAGAATATGACAATGGGTGTAATAATTTGGATTGTAAGAAATAGTTATAAGTTACATGTTTAATTTGGTTGATGAAATTTAAATAGAAATAAATGTTAATACACTAAATAAAAGTTACATTTAATATGAGAAGTAATACCATGTTAGAAGTGGTCAAATTTAGGGTGTTAAGACTTATAAATGGAAATTAAGAGGCAGTTGAAATTTAGTGGACTTTAATGTGTATTAATGAGAAATTTACGCTATGACTAAAGAGGTAAATGGAATAAATACAAACCAATGTGGATTGTATACATGGGATGACAATTTTAGTGAATAATAGGATTTAAACCTAAATAAATAAATTCCTTGAAATTTAATTTGTAATCGCTGCATAAATTGGAATTGTACGTTAATTTTGAATTATTCTATAATAAATTTATGTAGGAAGTTGTTTAAGGGATTCTAAATTTACCAAGTAATCCAAAGTGACAAAATTTGCAAATATTTAAAGTTGAGTTGTAAATCTGATTCAATTAACCTATTAATAATTTATTCATTTGGAATATAAATGGCAATGATAGGATTTATTGCAATTAAAGGTAATGTAATTTGTACACTATTTTAAATTAAGTCAAAACGGGTGGATATTAGGAACCAAGACCTAAAAATAGGGTAGATACATTTTATTTCAATAAGACTTGTATGACTAGAGTGGAGGATTTTCTTTTGGAGTCTATGTTATAATTTCAAAGTTTAGTAGATATTGAAATAAAGTAAACATTTTAATCTATGAATCTATCAACTCAAATTTTCATTTAAATTTGTTTAATCAATGTAATTTGTTTGAGAAAATAAAGAGGTATAATAAGTTTAGGTGTAAATGGAAGTATGTATGGGAAAATGAATTATTTGTAGGGAAATATTTGGTAAAAAGGGTGGGACTAAGGAAGGGTTATTGTTTGTTGGAAACATTAATTAATATGGGAATATAATTAGACAAGCATAACCCATGCAAGTGTATAATTAAGAAATGAAGCAATAATTAATAATTATTAACCAATCCAAAATTTGGTAACCCATTTAATTAGTGATTGGTATAGGCTATTTATTTAAGTAACAGTGCAATGCCAATTTATGTATTTGCGAAATGTTAATAAAATATTTATAGTATGGAATTCAAAACTATATATACATAGGAATGTGGATTTTATAGTATGTAAACTTAGTCGATTTACAATAGTTAAATCTATTGGGAATGAATAAGAATCTAAGATAATTATTACGGTAGTTTGAAATTTAGTTAAAAATGGAAATTATTTATGAATTTTAAATTTAATGAAATTATATTGAAACCTAAATAAAGCGTCTAAATTTATATTTGTAAATACGTTTAAAATTCAATGTAAATGTTTGAGGAAGAAATTTATTTATTTACTAATCCATAACGTATCCAATTAATATGAAATATTCTGGTGCGCCAACAACCGTTTTGCGCGTTTATAATTCGTGCCTACCTATTCGTTTTCACTTTGTCTATAAATAGGCTGTGTAAACCCTAGCCTCCATCTATCTTCATTTCTTTATGTGTTCTTTTCTTCAACTTCTTCTTTTCCAATGGCTGCAAAATTCTAGATCCAATTACAGTCCAAAATATAAATAAAAATTCAAACTCCTCTAAAAATTCCAGAAAAATTTATATGTCATAGTTCTCGAAGAGAGGTATTCTTTATTTTAGTTTATTTTATTTTCATTACAATTTCTTTAACGTTTAACTTGTGTAATTTTCACATACCGTGTCCGTTTCACGCGAGATTATTTTTGTTAGGATCGTATTGAAATTTCAGATCTGTTGACGCTGGTTTGGTTGAATTTGGAGACTGCGAAATTTTGGGTTTAAATTGGATTTAAATCCAATTTAAATTCAAAAGGTGAGTGTTTTAACTCACTCACAACTTCTAAAATATTTTATGTTTGTTAAATTGATTTTTAGATATGAGTAGAAATTTATATATGATTTGTTTGGCATGTTTTATTCATCTTCTTAGTTAATTCGCATTTTTATTTATTTAACTGTTTATTATTTTAATTATTGCATATAAATTTACAGTTAGAATTTATTTGCATATAAAATGCTAGTTAACAGTTATTAAATTTATTATTGAATATAAAATGTTATTTATTACATGTATAATTTATATGCTCTATATCGATGACTGTTTAAATTGGACGATGATTGCAAATAATGGTTGATGACTGATATTTGGATGAATGGATGCTATATTTATATTGTATAAACTGCAAGTCACTCATGCATTTTCATTTCATTCGGGATTGCGGTTTGAAATGATATACAACCGCAATTTTTTTATTTTTATTTTAAATTGCGGATTGAAATGATAAACATCCATATCACTTGACCATAGGATAGAAAATTTTATACAGGCACCACGGTAAATATATAAAATTATTTTTGGAAATGTTTTACTACGGTTTTGTAAAGCTATACATATATTTATGGTTTATGGGTTTTGATTTGATCATTAATAAAAGCTATATATATATATATATATATATATATAGAAATTTTCCGGTTTTAGGCTTTGTATAAAAATTGATTTGAAGTATAAACCGAAGTTTGATTTTAAGATCAAATAAGATTAAGCATTTAATTAAAATTTAATTTCTGGAAGTTCTATTGACTTAAATGAGAATAAGGTTGGAAGATGAATATTAAGTTAAATTCGAATTAAATAAAAAGTTAGAATTTCTAAAGGGTATGATTTTTATAACTTGATTTGGTGTAGAGTGATTTAAATGAATATCAGGTTGATTTAAATGAATATATAATAAATTGAAAGAATATCCAGTTATGTGAAGATAAAGGTTTTACTTAGATTATATTGAATTCATTAAGTAAACATTTCAAGTCTAAATAATAAGTAATTGAATTTGATATATATGGGTTTGTCAAATGAGTTGTTTTTGAAATGGTGAAATATTTAAAGCTTTGAAACATAAGAATTAAAATGGTATTTGAAAGTTTAAATCGATATTTGGAATTGATTTGTGAAATGTAAAGAAGCTATTTTGTTTTATAAAAGCAATCTAATATTTGACCATTTAAGAGATGGAAACTTGTTTCAAAGTTATGATTTTCAAGGTAGTATAATTTAAAATTTTATATTTAAGAGTTTTGACCTCTAAATATTTACTTTGAAAACCCTATGATTTTGGAAAGTATATATATTGGAATAAAATGATATCGTATTAATTAGGGTTTTAAAAGGAAATGATATCATATTTATATGGTTTTGAAATAGATATTTTATTCTGGTTTTAAAGTATAATTATTTTAAATGACCGCGGTGTTATAATAACGATTGGTTGGCAAAGAGACCGGGATCGGATATGGACATACTCCCTGTCGATACCGAAAACCACTTTGACTAACAATGTACGCTGTGGAGATTCCAGAATGAAGTAGGTTAGTGGCAGCGTTTCCTGTAAGGTAAATACGTGGACCCGACTCCCGTGAGTTGGCATAAGGTGGCTAAAACAGGAGTGATTCTCGGGCCAATGAGGTCAAACCTCTGATCGGACATTCCTCTTCGATACTATACTTTGACTTTGGATTGATTCAGTGGCCACTTTATTTTTTCTTGATTTTGGGGGAGTTTGTTCGAGGTGGGCGGTAGCTGCGCGCTGCGCGTTCCATCATCCCGGATAGCAATTGGTATATCTACCCTGGCATTGCCTAGTTGTGCCGTATCACCTACCATACCGAGCCTTTACTACGAGTTTCTATTTGTGTCGTACCTATGGAGTATCCTCTGGTAGCCTCCCGATCAGGAGGTATTACGGTACTGTATAGACTATTGGCATTTAACGTGTTAAGGTGGAAAATGTAAAGCCTTAACGCTATTTAAAAGTAAGTTTATTTCACAATTAGGCACTATTATAACAGCGAAATATACTACATAGTAAATAGTTTAACGGATCCTTAGGAGATGTAAATCCCGAGCATCTCTTGAGTTACTGTACTCATATTTATTTCTGTTTATTCAACTCACATAAGATTTTCTAGTCTGACTCGAGTGTTTTTGTCTTTTCAAATTCGCTCGGGTCAGTCCGAGCGTTTCAGGATTGAAGTTTTAGCTCTGGAGGACAAAGACGAAGATTCGTATTACTATTATTTATATTATTGTACCACACTCATATTATTCCGCTGCATTGTTATATGGTATGTGTACTCTGATATGTATGGTATAAATAAAATCAAAGGTTTTGTAAACAGATTTATGAACTGTATATTTATTATTATATTTTATCCTTCCGCTGTGAGATTCTGTTTAGTTTTTTTTCCTTCTCTGTATTCTTATTTATCCCATAACAATCCGCCCTTACGTATGGTTTGAATCGGCACATGTGTCTGTTTAAATCGTGCGAAAAGGCGGATGTTACAGTTGGTATCAGAGCTTTGGTTTAGCGATAAACCTTAGCTTTGCGGGGTTTGACTCTTTACTAATAGGGTAGTAATACCCTATGAGAGTCACTGAGTGTGTATATATGAGAGAGCGTATTTGTTAGTGTTATAAAAAGGTTTTAATACTGTGTTAATCTGTTCCGTTTTGTATTTATAAACTCTGGTTGGTGCATGGGACGCTGTGACATCAATAGGGGTTTCTAAACACTTAATAGGACAGACCGACATAATATTTGTGTATGAAATAATTTTACCTATTATATTTTCTATAAAATAATTTTTCAAAATAATATATATATTTGGTTGTAATAGATTGGTTGTTAGGTAATGAAGGTTTTGAATAATGATAGGAATTAGATTTAAAAATAAGATAAATGAAATTTGGAAATTAAGGACATAAGATCCGGGGTTTTGGAATTTTTCGTAAATTTTTTGGAATATAATTGTTATAAGTATTTTCTGATATGAATATTTAATATAATTTAAGAGAAATTGTTTTAAAGAAGATTTTTGGAGAAAATAAGTTTTGTACTTTCCTCTCTGTCGCTGGAAAATAATTTCGGTGATGAGTGCACGCATCATCGACATTAATTTTCGAGTTTCGAAGTGGGAAGGCCACTGTAGTAATTTACTGCAGAATTGTTAAGAAAATTTTATCGTTTTAATTATAATTGGATATATATGTTAAGTGTAGATATCTATCTATTATTTTAAATGATTTAAAATTTAACCCGGTATTTGTTTCTTAAGTTCCAGATTTATTAATAGTACAATTAAGTGTAGCAAATTCGAACCTTTAAGTAAAAAAAATAAAAAATAAATAGGAAGAGAAGTAATGTAAATAAACGGTTGTAAACCTTAGTAAATGGATAAAGGAAATTCTTTATTTATTAGAATTGATGTTATACGGTCACAAATTAGGTGTAATTAAAATGTTACTATTATTAAATATTAGAATTAAATAAATGAATGAAAGTAAAAGTAAGTTGAAATTGTAACTTATAAAACGAATATATAATTAATGAACCACTAAAAAAATAAAAGGAATTGAGAAGAAACTTGTATAAATTTTCACTTACATTCTTAAAGCATATATATAACTTGCCATATAATAAAAGTTACAGTGTTAGTAAGAAAATGTAAGGGGGAAATCTTACAAGTAAAGCTTGAGATAAGGAAAGTATTCAATGAATTTGCTGTTATAAATGGGAATTTGTTGTTATAAACTTAAGTTGTAAATTTAAATTTTACCATAATTAAAGGTAAGTATTATAATTAGATGATTTTAAAACTTAAGTAAATAGAATGAAATTCTATAATAAATGAAACTGTGAGAAATAAATAAATAAAATTTAGATATACATAAATGGAATGCAATAAAAAGAAACTTACATGACATTCAAAATGGAAGATGAATATTGTAAGTAATAAATGAAAATAAATGAGGTAATCACTCATTAATGAAAGAAAGGAAATCAAACAACTAAAGTATGAAATAAAGATTTATAATAAGTTAAATTGATTGTTGGGTTGTGTAACGTCCACTCTTTCCGCACACTTTAAACCGACACTTGTCCCAATTCAAAGCATACGCAAGGGCGGATTGTTATGGGGTAAATAAGAAAAATGGAGAAGAAATAAAACGAAAATAGAATCTCACAGCGGAAGGATAAAATATAATAACGAATATACAGTTTCATAAACAGTTTACAAAAGCTTGATTCTTCTTTTACAATAAATATCAGAGTTATACATACCAATACAAGCAATGCAGCGGAATAGAAAGAGTGTGGTGCAATACTATATGTAAAATAATACTGATTCTTCGTCTTCGTCCTCCAATGCTAAAATCTGCTATCCTGAAACGCTCGGACTGACCCGAGCGAATTTGAAAAGACAAAAACACTCGAGTCAGACTAGAAAATCTTATGTGAGTTAAATAAACAGAAATAAATATGAGTACAGTAACTCAAGAGATGCTCGGGATTTACATCTCCTAAGGATCCGTTAAACTATTTACTATGTAGTATATTGCGCTATTATAATAGTGTCTAATTGTAAAATAAACTTACTTTTAAATAGCGTTAAGGCTTTACATTTTCCACCTTAACACGTAAAATGCCAATAGTCTATACAGTACCGTAATACCTCCTGATCGGGGAGCTACCAGAGGATACTCCATAGGTACGACACAAATAGAAACTCATAGTAAAGGCTCGATATGGTAGGTGACACGGCACAACTAGGCAATGCCAGGGTAGATATACCAATTGCTATCCAGGCTGGTGGAAACGCGTAGCCGCAGTTACCGCCCACCTCGGACTAACTCCCCAAAATCAAAATATAGAAGTGGCCACTGAATCAAATCCAAGTCAAAGTATAATATCGAAGAGGAGCGTCCGATTAGAGGAATGACCTCATTGGCCTGAGAATCGCTCCTGTTTTAACCACCTTATGCCAACTCACGGGAGTTGGGTCCACGTATTTACCTTACAGGAAACGTCGCCACCACCTACTTCATTCTGGAATCTCCACCGCGTACACGGTTAGTCAAAGTGGTTTTCGGTATCGACATAGAGTATGTCCATATCCGAACCCGGTCTCTTTGCCAACCAATCGTTATTATAACACCGCGGTCATTTAAAAATAGTTTATACTTTTAAAACCAAAATAAAATCCATTTCAAAACCATAATATTACGATATCATTTCTTCTTTAAAACCCAAAAAGATTCATTTTGATATTATTTTTATAAAACCCAAATCAATGATATCATTTCCCAAATATAAATCTTTTCCAAAAATTATGCCACTTTTCAAATTTATAATTCCTTGTAACCAAATATTTGAACATTAACTTTCAACATAATACTTCGAAATCCATAGTTTTTAAAACCATTACTTTCAAAACTAAATGGTTTGGATATTCAACCGTATATAAAATAAGTGATTTAACTTTATGGTTACTTTGTAAAGAAATATTTCTCATGGCTTTACAATACATTTCTTTATTTAAAGTTAAAACCAACATTTAATATCGCTTCAAGTTCCAAAACCATTTCAATAAATTCATATATATACGTATATCCATTTTGAGTATAAATATTTCAACTAAAGTTGGATTTTATTCTTTCAAATCAAATGTTCTATTAATTAGCCTTGAATATTCACATAGAATCCATAATTAATAAGACTTCAATTTCTAGTAAAATATATATATATTTCCAAGTTCAAATTTTACTAGAAGATTCATTTCAAAATATTTTGGGAAAAATCCAATTATAAATATCATATCTTTAAAATTTCCAACTTTATATTTAAACATAGGATATAAATCATCAAACTCCATTTTCTTAATTTTCTTCCATTTTTAATAAAGAAATTTATTCACCTTTTAATTTCAAAATTTCAACTTCAAAGGTATTTAAATATGGAATAAAATATTTATACAATATAAAATTTAAGATTTATAAACCGTATTCAATCCAAACCATAGAAATCACATTAAAATAGTTATATATAGACCGCGGTGCCTGTATATAATTTTCTATCCTATGGTCAAGTGATACGGATATTTATCATTTCAATCCGCAATTTAAAAAATAAAACTGCGGTTGTATATCATTTCAAACCGCAATCCCGAATGAAATGTAAATGCATACTAACTTGCAGTTTAATGATATCCAAATAAAACATTCATTCAACAACACATCCATCATCCAATCACACATCGATCAATATCAATCAATAACAATTATATATGTGATCATATATAACAGGTGATAACTTGCAGTTTATTCAAATTAAATTTATCAACTATTAATCTAACAGTTTATTCAGTAATAATTTATACAACTGTTAACTAGCAATTCATATGCAACAATAATTTCCAACAGTCAATTAATACGCAATAAATCAATTAAATTAACAGTTAAATTTAATAAAATGCAATTCAACAGATATGAATGAAATAAACATGCCAGATACCCATAAATAAATTTCTATTCATTTCTGAAACTTATTTAACAAACATAAAAGCTTCTAGTAATTGTGAGTGGGTTAAAACACTCACCTTTTGAATTTAAATCGAATTTAAACCCGATTTAAACCCAAAATTCGCCCGTCTCATAATTCGTCCAAACCAGCGTCATCAGATCCGGAATTTAAATACGATCCTAACAAAAAAAAATTCGCGTGAAACCGATGTCGTATGAAAAAGTTATGACGAAAAACTGATTTGAAAACAAAATTAAATCAACAAAACAACTTACACACATTACAATGCCACGTCATCAAGAATATCACTCCCCCTAAACCCGCGTACCACTCTCCAGCGTGCCCAAGAAGACACGCACTTGCTAGAACCCTAACGCACGAAACACCCAGCCGCCCCCAAATTTTCGAAACCCAAATCAAAAATAGCCCCACATCCAACCGTTGATTCGCCCCAAAAATCATACAGATGCACTCCCCTCGGTCCCCTCTACAAAACCCAGAAACAGTTTCTCCATCCGACGAAGTTTTGTGCGCTGATGATGAACGGTTTTGGGGCTGTTTGAATTTATTCTGGATGAATGACAGCTCCAATTGACAAACGAATTTCACCATGAGATTACGCGTATCGAATACTTCAACATATATTTTTTCTGGAATTTTCTGAAATTTTTGAGTTTTGACTTTTGATTTTGAACTGTGGATAGATCTGGAATTGGATCTGAGATGTATGCATTTGGGGAAGAGAAAAGAGTGAAGAAATGAACGTACAACAGATGAAAAAAGAAGGGAGCTAGGGTTTATAACTGTATATTTATAGATAGGCTAGAGGTAGGGTAGCTAGACTGGATACGCGAACGTACGGAATAAACTATGGCCCAAAAATGGCTATTTTTTAATATTTATTAAATAAATTAAAATAAATTATAAATCCAGTTTTTATGTTTCAACTTCTAATATTGGCCAAATTTTGTGACTTATATAATTCAAACAATCCCAAATGGTTTTCCAAGCTTGGATGTGAATTAAAATTTATAAATATATCAATTTTGCAGTGTTAATTTCCGCGTTTTCTTATTATTTGGGAATTATAAATTTTATTCGCAAAAACCCAATTATTAAATCATATACTCTTATACTCTCACTTAAATCCAATTAGATAAATTGATTTGACTTCCATTCCAACTCATTTGATTGCAAATAAACTTTTTACCATAAATAAAATTCCAAATTATTAATAACTTTATTCCCATTTCCTTTACACACAAACATCGTATTATAAAGGTATCTACATTATTCTCCATTGGTTTGCCTTAACTTATTTAAGGTAACCTTACATTAATATCTATTGCTATGTTTTCAAATTATTCTTCCCTCATTCTTCTTTACTATTATTAATTCCAATCTTAACGAATTCAACATTATAAGTTTGATAAATTTATTAAATTCACTCAATTGTTTACAAATTCCATTTTAAATTCAATAACGTAATATTTTACGTTTAATTCTATTTTATTTGTAGTAAATACCCTTTGTTGGATTTAATATTCAAATTATAAATAAAATCTTGCTTTCTAAAGTTATATCAACAATGGTCCAACTAAATTTGAATTAGCTTTAACTTTATTTTATGGAATTAACTATTGCAATAAATCCAAATTGATAAATAAGGCTTGATTCCTATATTAACTACTTTGGTTCCAATTAACCTTTTATGGTGAATATGAATTTCAAGGTATAATTGAAATCTTTATATCCATTTGATTTCACTGTTTCATTTTTATTATTAAATCCATTATAGCCAAATGCATGAAATTAATATACACAAATATTTTAAATCCCAACTTAAGTTTTACTTAACGTATAAATAAACGTTTAAATTTTCTTAATTGCAATAACTCAATTACCTTCATTCTTTTTATTCACGTAGCCAAATCTTGATTTAAAATCTTTACTATAACCCATAGTCTTATTAAAATAGGAATTTACACTACCTGTAACGTTAATTTCCATCAGTAAAGATCTTACACCCTTTGTTTCATAGATTTAGATTTCACAAATTTAGCTACTGCATTAATTCTTATTTATATAACATAAATGTTCATATACTTTGAATTCATTCCCAATTCACAAACTCAATTAATTATGCTTTACAAATGTGTTTCCAATATATAGGTATTTTATACTAATTGTTATCATACCCATAATTACACGCTTATAACTAATTCCCACATTTGCATAAATTTATTAAGTTAGAATGTTTATTAAGGTTTATGCATTTCCAACTTGTACTGATTTTACACAATTATTATGATTTCTCACAGTACGTTAAATTTATTAAATGACCATTTATTATAATTTAATTCACTTAATTGAATCAATTGCTTATTATTATATATTCTTTTCATTCTACCATTCCTTCCCATTATAAATTCATTAACGTATTTACACATCTCTATCTTTCAAATATCAATAACCAAACTTGATTACAAACACTGTCCTTATCAATCTTCATAAATTTGTTCAGATCTATACTCCTTTATATAATTAGAGTTTATGTCTCTATTAGATTTCTTTTCACTACAGGCATAAATTATTACTATCTTACTAATTACATCTTTGTATTAATGAACACCATTCAAGTTAATATTTGTACTACATTCACAGATTCAACATTTGTTTGTTTCTTAAAATTAACTTTAAATCAAATTGTGACAATTTGCATTATCCACATTTATCGTCATAAAATCTAATTTACAAGCCTATACTTAATTATTACCCTACAATACGTTTACGTTACTATAATATCCACTCTTCCGTTACTACGTTTCTATAAATTTATTCGTTTATAAATTTATTGTCTGAAAGTTCTCCTTTTATTGACTAGACACAACAATAACCAAAATAATTAATTAGATTCATTTATATACATTAGATAAATGGGTACACTTCTGCAATAATCCTATAAATGAAAATATTTTGGTGCATAAATTTCTACATACTTAGTGCATTCATTTATTAAATTACAAATTTCCTCAATCCACATAAATCACCCATTCACATAGTTTAATTTAGCGTTTATTTAAATCTTCGTTTATACATTTAGAGTTTCTACTAAATTGAATTACACAACTTATGAACTTTAACAAATTTAGTTCACTTAATAAATTTTCTAATGTTTATTAAATTGCAATCCAATCCAGTTATCATTTCATTAATACCATTTAATCAGCTAATTATAACTAATAGCCACCCACCAATTTACGTTAATTCAATCCATGCCATATAAGTATTTAATTGTCAACATTAAATTACAATCACTATATCAATTTCTACATTTATTCTTAAACAAATTAAAATTTATATCAAATTAATTTATTAAATATTATTAATTCACGGGTCGTTACACTCTCCCCCACTCAAAACTTTTCGTCCCCGAAAAGGAAAAGAAGGGAGAAGGAAGAATAAAATAGTGCATCTTATTTCAAATATTAACTTATAAACAATATTTTACTGGATTAATTCCCTTTAATGAAATACACTTGTTTTATAATCATTATATCCTTTAATACTTGAATTATTAAAGTTGGAAAAATATTTTCACAAAATTCTAAGTCCAAAATTTCCTGAAAATTTTGGCAAAGTCTCCTTTGTACAGAGGGACTCTGGAGAAAATATAATATCCAAGTATACAAATATATTACACATATTATCCAAATAAAATATCCCACATGGGAAAATATATAAAACATCGCTTTAAACGTAATCCGAAAACGTACCTATTTGTCGGGCAATACGCTTATATTTTTATGGAACCAAAGCAATTGCAGTGGCTTCCATCACCTGTATTCACTTATATAATCTAAAAGTTAAATATTTATTTTACAGTGAAATGTTTGGGTAGATTCAATCCTTCATATCCAATCAATTGCAACAACCATACATTTTAACAAACAGCACACACCACAACAAACAGTCGTTCAATCCAACAAACAATCAGTTGTTCGGGTTCAAATTTTTGAAATCATACATCAACCAAACAATTCAAACCAACATCAAGATAGCTTATTATACATTTATTTCATAATTCAGTGGTTAAATTTTCTTTCCTTCATTTATGGAGGAATTTCTTTGTTTCTTACAAGTTTTATTTTCCAACTATCACAAAATTCATTATATTTGTATTTCCTTTTTATTACTTAAGTTTATAAAATAAATTCTCATTAATAACAACAATTATTTGAATATCTTCATTTCCTTACTCTTCACTTGTAAGATTTCCCTTAAATTCTAAATCTGCTAACATTCATTCTTATAAGTGGAAGTTTTTATTTATCCATTGACTATGAATTGCAGTCATTTAATTTTTCCTATTTTCCATTATATTAGAATAGGGAAAATTAAAACATACTTAAGTCAATAATCATACAATCAATTCTTATTTTGAATTTCATTTTATATACTTAGGTTCATATCATCTATTAATAATTCTTAACCCTTTTCAGTAAAATTTCAATTATAACCTAAGTTTATACCATTAAATTCTTATTATAACAGTAATTTATTGAATACTTCATTTTTCCTAAATTCCTACTTGTAAAATATTCAATTCCAGTTTCTCATTTAACACTTCAACTTTTATATTTGGGTAAGTTATTTATGTTAAGGAAATTGCAATTGAACTTATACAAGTTTAATCTCCATTCTTTTAATTAAATTTAATGTTTATCCATATTACTCTTTGTCTCATATGTACTCAGTTTCTCTTTATAACTTTGCAATAATCCTCTTATTTAAATTAGAGGTTTCAATTCATTTATTACTTAACTTTTATTTTACTAACATAATTTTAAACAATTAATTAATGGAAAATTTTAGAATTAAATTCCGGTCAAATTTCAATTTATTTTGAAATAATAGATAAATAATTTCTTACACTTATATATCTCTAATTATATTTAAAACAATTAAAATTTAAATATTTCAAAATAATCTGCAGTAGAATCTACTACAGTGGCCTTTCCCCTTCGAAACTCGAAAATGAAAGTCGATGATGCGGCCGTCATCACCGAAATTATTTTCCAGCGACAGAGAGGAAAGTACAAAATTTATTTTCTCCAAAATCTTCTTTTAAAAAAATTCTTCCAAATTATACTAAATACTTATATAAGAAAATACTTATAAACCAAATCATTATATTTCATAAATCCTTTGAAAGCAGATTTTCAAAATCCCGGACTTAAGTTCTAAAATCTCCCATTTGATTTATTATAATTTCAACTTAGCTTCAATTTATTATAAAATATTTTTTTTCCTAACACCCAATCTATAGCAACCAAATATATATATATATATATATATATATATATATCTTTATAAAATACTTTTATATATAGAAAATATAATAGGCAAAATTCTTTCATTCACCTATATTAAAATAAATATTATGTCGGTCTGTCCTATTAAGTATTTAGAAATCCCTATTGATGACATAGCGTCCCATGCATCAACCAGAATTTATAAATACAAAGCGGAACAGATTAACACAATATAAAAATCTTTTTATTAATACTAACAAATACGCTCTCTCATATATATACACTCAGCGACTCCCATAGGATATTTCTACCCTATTAACAAAGAGTCAAACCCCACAAAGCAAGGTTTATCGCTAAACCAAAGCTCTGATACCAATTGTAACATCCTGCCTTTTCCGCACACTTTAAACCGACACTTGTCCCAATTCAAAGCATACGCAAGGGCGGATTGTTATGGGGTAAATAAGAAAAATGGAGAAGAAATAAAACGAAAATAGAATCTCACAGCGGAAGGATAAAATATAATAACAAATATACAGTTTCATAAACAGTTTACAAAAGCTTGATTCTTCTTTTACAATAAATATCAGAGTTACACATACCAATACAAGCAATGCAGCGGAATAGAAAGAGTGTGGTGCAATACTATATGTAAAATAATACTGATTCTTCGTCTTCGTCCTCCAATGCTAAAATCTGCTATCCTGAAACGCTCGGACTGACCCGAGCGAATTTGAAAAGACAAAAACACTCGAGTCAGACTAGAAAATCTTATGTGAGTTGAATAAACAGAAATAAATATGAGTACAGTAACTCAAGAGAAGCTCGGGATTTACATCTCCTAAGGATCCGTTAAACTATTTACTATGTAGTATATTGCGCTATTATAATAGTGTCTAATTGTAAAATAAACTTACTTTTAAATAGCGTTAAGGCTTTACATTTTCCACCTTAACACGTAAAATGCCAATAGTCTATACAGTACCGTAATACCTCCTGATCGGGAAGCCACCAGAGGATACTCCATAGGTACGACACAAATAGAAACTCGTAGTAAAGGCTCGATATGGTAGGTGACACGGCACAACTAGGCAATGCCAGGGTAGATATACCAATTGCTATCCAGGCTGGTGGAAACGCGTAGCCGCAGTTACCGCCCACCTCGGACTAACTCCCCAAAATCAAAATATAGAAGTGGCCACTGAATCAAATCCAAGTCAAAGTATAATATCGAAGAGGAGCGTCCGATCAGAGGAGTGACCTCATTGGCCTGAGAATCGCTCCTGTTTTAGCCACCTTATGCCAACTCACGGGAGTTGGGTCCACGTATTTACCTTACAGGAAACGTCGCCACCACCTACTTCATTCTGGAATCTCCACCGCGTACACGGTTAGTCAAAGTGGTTTTCGGTATCGACATAGAGTATGTCCATATCCGATCCCGGTCTCTTTGCCAACCAATCGTTATTATAACACCGCGGTCATTTAAAAATACTTTATACTTTTAAAACCAAAATAAAATCCATTTCAAAACCATAATATTACGATATCATTTCTTCTTTAAAACCCAAAAAGATTCATTTTGATATTATTTTTATAAAACCCAAATCAATGATATCATTTCCCAAATATAAATCTTTTCCAAAAATTATGCCACTTTTAAAATTTATAATTCCTTGTAACCAAATATTTGAACATTAACTTTCAACATAATACTTCGAAATCCATAGTTTTTAAAACCATTACTTTCAAAACTAAATGGTTTGGATATTCAACCGTATATAAAATAAGTGATTTAACTTTATGGTTACTTTGTAAAGAAATATTTCTCGTGGCTTTACAATACATTTCTTTATTTAAAGTTAAAACCAACATTTAATATCGCTTCAAGTTCCAAAACCATTTCAATAAATTCATATATATACGTATATCCATTTTGAGTATAAATATTTCAACTAAAGTTGGATTTTATTCTTTCAAATCAAATGTTCTATTAATTAGCCTTGAATATTCACATAGAATCCATAATTAATAAGACTTCAATTTCTAGTAAAATATATATATATTTCCAAGTTCAAATTTTACTAGAATATTCATTTCAAAATATTTTGGGAAAAATCCAATTATAAATATCATATCTTTAAAATTTCCAACTTAATATTTAAACATAGGATATAAATCATCAAACTCCATTTTCTTAATTTTCTTCCATTTTTAATAAAGAAATTTATTCACCTTTTAATTTCAAAATTTCAACTTCAAAGGTATATAAATATGGAATAAAATATTTATACAATATAAAATTTAAGATTTATAAACCGTATTCAATCCAAACCATAGAAATCACATTAAAATAGTTATATATAGACCGCGGTGCCTGTATATAATTTTCTATCCTATGGTCAAGTGATACGGATATTTATCATTTCAATCCGCAATTTAAAAAATAAAACTGCGGTTGTATATCATTTCAAACCGCAATCCCGAATGAAATGTAAATGCATACTAACTTGCAGTTTAATGATATCCAAATAAAACATTCATTCAACAACACATCCATCATCCAATCACACATCGATCAATATCAATCAATAACAATTATATATGTGATCATATATAACAGGTGATAACTTGCAGTTTATTCAAATTAAATTTATCAACTATTAATCTAACAGTTTATTCAGTAATAATTTATACAACTGTTAACTAGCAATTCATATGCAACAATAATTTCCAACAGTCAATTAATACGCAATAAATCAATTAAATTAACAGTTAAATTTAATAAAATGCAATTCAACAGATATGAATGAAAAAACATGCCAGATACCCATAAATAAATTTCTATTCATTTCTAAAACTTATTTAACAAACATAAAAGCTTCTAGTAATTGTGAGTGGGTTAAAACACTCACCTTTTGAATTTAAATCGAATTTAAACCCGATTTAAACCCAAAATTCGCCCGTCTCATAATTCGACCAAACCAGCGTCATCAGATCCGGAATTTAAATACGATCCTAACAAAAAAAAATTCGCGTGAAACCGATGTCGTATGAAAAAGTTATGACGAAAAACTGATTTGAAAACAAAATTAAATCAACAAAACAACTTACACACATTACAATGCCACGTCATCAAGAATATCACTCCCCCTAAACCCGCGTACCACTCTCCAGCATGCCCAAGAAGACACGCACTTGCTAGAACCCTAACGCACGAAACACCCAGCCGCCCCCAAATTTTCGAAACCCAAATCAAAAATAGCCCCACATCCAACCGTTGATTCGCCCCAAAAATCATATAGATTCACTCCCCTCGGTCCCCTCTACAAAACCCAGAAACAGTTTCTCCATCCGACGAAGTTTTGTGCGCTGATGATGAACGGTTTTGGGGCTGTTTGAATTTATTCTGGATGAATGACAGCTCCAATTGACAAACGAATTTCACCATGAGATTACGCGTATCGAATACTTCAACATATATTTTTTCTGGAATTTTCTGAAATTTTTGAGTTTTGGCTTTTGATTTTGAACTGTGGATAGATCTGAAATTGGATCTGAGATGTATGCATTTGGGGAAGAGAAAAGAGTGAAGAAATGAACGTACAACAGATGAAAAAAGAAGGGAGCTAGGGTTTATAACTGTATATTTATAGATAGGCTAGAGGTAGGGTAGCTAGACTGGATACGCGAACGTACGGAATAAACTATGGCCCAAAAATGGCTATTTTTTAATATTTATTAAATAAATTAAAATAAATTATAAATCCAGTTTTTATGTTTCAACTTCTAATATTGGCCAAATTTTGTGACTTATATAATTCAAACAATCCCAAATGGTTTTCCAAGCTTGGATGTGAATTAAAATTTATAAATATATCAATTTTGCAGTGTTAATTTCCACGTTTTCTTATTATTTGGGAATTATAAATTTTATTCGCAAAAACCCAATTATTAAATCATATACTCTTATACTCTCACTTAAATCCAATTAGATAAATTGATTTGACTTCCATTCCAACTCATTTGATTGCAAATAAACTTTTTACCATAAATAAAATTCCAAATTATTAATAACTTTATTCCCATTTCCTTTACACACAAACATCGTATTATAAAGGTATCTACATTATTCTCCATTGGTTTGCCTTAACTTATTTAAGGTAACCTTACATTAATATCTATTGCTATGTTTTCAAATTATTCTTCCCTCATTCTTCTTTACTATTATTAATTCCAATCTTAACGAATTCAACATTATAAGTTTGATAAATTTATTAAATTCACTCAATTGTTTACAAATTCCATTTTAAATTCAATAACGTAATATTTTACGTTTAATTCTATTTTATTTGTAGTAAATACCCTTTGTTGGATTTAATATTCAAATTATAAATAAAGTCTTGCTTTCTAAAGTTATATCAACAATGGTCCAACTAAATTTGAATTAGCTTTAACTTTATTTTATGGAATTAACTATTGCAATAAATCCAAATTGATAAATAAGGCTTGATTCCTATATTAACTACTTTGGTTCCAATTAACCTTTTATGGTGAATATGAATTTCAAGGTATAATTGAAATCTTTATATCCATTTGATTTCACTGTTTCATTTTTATTATTAAATCCATTATAGCCAAATGCATGAAATTAATATACACAAATATTTTAAATCCCAACTTAAGTTTTACTTAACGTATAAATAAACGTTTAAATTTTCTTAATTGCAATAACTCAATTACCTTCATTCTTTTTATTCACGTAGCCAAATCTTGATTTAAAATCTTTACTATAACCCATAGTCTTATTAAAATAGGAATTTACACTACCTGTAACGTTAATTTCCATCAGTAAAGATCTTACACCCTTTGTTCCATAGATTTAGATTTCACAAATTTAGCTACTGCATTAATTCTTATTTATATAACATAAATGTTCATATACTTTGAATTCATTCCCAATTCACAAACTCAATTAATTATGCTTTACAAATTTGTTTCCAATATATAGGTATTTTATACTAATTGTTATCATACCCATAATTACACGCTTATAACTAATTCCCACATTTGCATAAATTTATTAAGTTAGAATGTTTATTAAGGTTTATGCATTTCCAACTTGTACTGATTTTACACAATTATTATGATTTCTCACAGTACGTTAAATTTATTAAATGACCATTTATTATAATTTAATTCACTTAATTGAATCAATTGCTTATTATTATATATTCTTTTCATTCTACCATTCCTTCCCATTATAAATTCATTAACGTATTTACACATCTCTATCTTTCAAATATCAATAACCAAACTTGATTACAAACACTGTCCTTATCAATCTTCATAAATTTGTTCAGATCTATACTCCTTTATATAATTAGAGTTTATGTCTCTATTAGATTTCTTTTCACTACAGGCATAAGTTATTACTATCTTACTAATTACATCTTTGTATTAATGAACACCATTCAAGTTAATATTTGTACTACATTCACAGATTCAACATTTGTTTGTTTCTTAAAATTAACTTTAAATCAAATTGTGACAATTTGCATTATCCACATTTATCGTCATAAAATCTAATTTACAAGCCTATACTTAATTATTACCCTACAATACGTTTACGTTACTATAATATCCACTCTTCCGTTACTACGTTTCTATAAATTTATTCGTTTATAAATTTATTGTCTGAAAGTTCTCCTTTTATTGACTAGACACAACAATAACCAAAATAATTAATTAGGTTCATTTATATACATTAGATAAATGGGTACACTTCTGCAATAATCCTATAAATGAAAATATTTTGGTGCATAAATTTCTACATACTTAGTGCATTCATTTATTAAATTACAAATTTCCTCAATCCACATAAATCACCCATTCACATAGTTTAATTTAGCGTTTATTTAAATCTTCGTTTATACATTTAGAGTTTCTACTAAATTGAATTACACAACTTATGAACTTTAACAAATTTAGTTCACTTAATAAATTTTCTAATGTTTATTAAATTGCAATCCAATCCAGTTATCATTTCATTAATACCATTTAATCAGCTAATTATAACTAATAGCCACCCACCAATTTACGTTAATTCAATCCATGCCATATAAGTATTTAATTGTCAACATTAAATTACAATCACTATATCAATTTCTACATTTATTCTTAAACAAATTAAAATTTATATCAAATTAATTTATTAAATATTATTAATTCACGGGTCGTTACAGGTTGAATGGTTATTGTTTGATTTATGTTTGGTTGGGTAAGGAAATTTGAAATTGTTGGATGAATAAATAATTTATTCCATCTAAGACTATTGAGTAAATGATGCACTTGATAGTTATTTTTCATTCCGTACAATTTCAAGTTTGAACCCAAACAACTATTTTATTTGTGTGATTGTATGGTTGCTTTGTAATTGTATGTATGTTGTTCGAGGAAATTGACGGTTGTTGTATTAATTTGGATGATTAGTGATTGGAACTACTTAGATATTTAAATTTTGGACTTAGAAATATTTTGAAATGTTCTCCAAACTCTAATAAATTTAAGTATAAAAAGATAATGTTGTAAATTTGTATATTTTAAGAAAAGTAACAGATATTGTAAATTTAATTGTTTATAAGGTAATGTTTGATAAGATATGTAGATTCTAAATCCTTGTTTTCCCTTCTTTTTCCTTTTCGAGGACGAAAAGTTTTGAGTGGGGGAGAATGTAACGACCCGTAAATTTCGACAATTTAAGTTGGTTAATTTAATTAAGATTTTGTAATTTAATTTAAAAAGAGATGAAATATAAAGGGTAAGTAAAACTAAATATTAGCATAGGGAATAAATCCTAATAAAGGTAGTAGTGAGAGCGTACACTTTGAAATTTTTTTATATATGAAAGGTAAGCAGTAAAATTATCCAATGCAATATTCGATTTATTAAAAGTAACTGCATGAAAATCTAGACAGTAAAGTTAATCTAGCTGAATTTTTATGAATTGAATGAAATAGGTTTAATATGAATGGTATATTAGGTTATAAAATCAAATGAGAAAAGCAAGCGTAATTATTTGATTTATCTAATGAATTAAATATGTTGAATAGTAACTGAATGTTAATAAATGGAAAATTATACAATTTTGTTAGATGATTTGGTCATAATGTCTAATAATTGATTAAATAATAACGGAAGTATGTATGCAAGTTTAATAGAAACATGAATAGCCTGAATATAATTAAATGAAACCATGCAATAATGTGGTAAATGATGGCATTTATGAATGAAATAAGATTTGTAGGTAATTTGAATTTAATTCTAAAAAGTGTAAACTGAATGTAATTTAATGTAATAAGGAGTGCAATAACAATTGATTGGGATTCAAATTCATCTTAAATAAAATTTCTATAGTAATTGAAATTTACTATTTTGCGATTTAGGTGAGAAATAAAGTTTTAATGAAATTAAGGAATGTAATCTAATTCCATGTAAAGAGTCAATATGTATAATGGCAAGGTTTTAATTAAATAAATGGTTTTATGTAGATTTCAACTGATAATTTATGAAGTCTAATGTGAGATCATATTTGCAATTAGTTTTCTTAAGTTGTGCAGTAAGGTAGGTTAATTTGTCAATAAAGATAGTTGATTCTATAAGATGAAATAAATGTTAGTATTAATTATAATATGAAGATTGTTGATAACGTTATTTGGGGGTTGAGGGATAAGTTGAAATTTGATAATTAAGATATTTAGACGTACAATATATAAAGAAAGATATATTGATTCCATTTAATAAATTGGGGATTTAATATTATCAAAGAGAATTAAATATTGTCCTAATGTAATTTAGATAAATTGTGTAATTAAATGCTGGCTCCATTCAGAATATGACAATGGGTGTAATAATTTGGATTGTAAGAAATAGTTATAAGTTACATGTTTAATTTGGTTGATGAAATTTAAATAGAAATAAATGTTAATACACTAAATAAAAGTAACATTTAATATGAGAAGTAATACCATGTTAGAAGTGGTCAAATTTAGGGTGTTAAGACTTATAAATGGAAATTAAGAGGCAGTTGAAATTTAGTGGACTTTAATGTGTATTAATGAGAAATTTACGCTATGACTAAAGAGGTAAATGGAATAAATACAAACCAATGTGGATTGTATACATGGGATGACAATTTTAGTGAATAATAGGATTTAAACCTAAATAAATAAATTCCTTGAAATTTAAGTTGTAATCGCTGCATAAATTGGAATTGTACGTTAATTTTGAATTATTCTATAATAAATTTATGTAGGAAGTTGTTTAAGAGATTCTAAATTTACCAAGTAATCCAAACTGACAAAATTTGCAAATATTTAAAGTTGAGTTGTAAATCTGATTCAATTAACCTATTAATAATTTATTAATTTGGAATATAAATGGCAATGATAGGATTTATTGCAATTAAAGGTAATGTAATTTGTACACTATTTTAAATTAAGTCAAAACGGGTGGATATTAGGAACCAAGACCTAAAAATAGGGTAGATACATTTTATTTCAGTAAGACTTGTATGACTAGAGTGGAGGATTTTATTTTGGAGTCTATGTTATAATTTCAAAGTTTAGTAGATATTGAAATAAAGTAAACATTTGAATCTATGAATCTATCAACTCAAATTTTCATTTAAATTTGTTTAATCATTGTAATTTGTTTGAGAAAATAAAGAGGTATAATAAGTTTAGGTGTAACTGGAAGTATGTATGGGAAAATGAATTATTTGCAGGGAAATATTTTGTAAAAAGGGTGGGAATAAGGAAAGGTTATTGTTTGTTGGAAACATTAATTAATATGGGAATATAATTAGGCAAGCATAACCCATGCAAGTGTATAATTAAGAAATGAAGCAATAATTAATAATTATTAACCAATCCAAAATTTGGTAACCCATTTAATTAGTGATTGGTATAGGCTATTTATTAAAGTAACAGTGCAATACCAATTTATGTATTTGCGAAATGTTAATAAAATATTTATAGTATGGAATTCAAAACTATATATACATAGGAATGTGGATTTTATAGTATGTAAACTAAGTCGATTTACAATAGTTAAATCTATTGGGAATGAATAAGAATCTAAGATAATTATTACGGTAGTTTGAAATTTAGTTTAAAATGGAAATTATTTATGAATTTGAAATTTAATGAAATTATATTGAAACTTAAATAAAGCGTCTAAATTTATATTTGTAAATACGTTTAAAATTCAATGTAAATGTTTGAGGAAGAAATTTATTTATTTACTAATCTGTAACGTATCCAATTAATATGAAATAT
Organism: Allium cepa; assembly: GCA_030765085.1. Lineage (NCBI taxonomy): Eukaryota > Viridiplantae > Streptophyta > Magnoliopsida > Asparagales > Amaryllidaceae > Allium > Allium cepa. The sequence continues at coordinate 80,455,084 of CM060928.1, read as the reverse complement.
TCTGGTGGGCCAACAACCGTTTTGCGCGTTTATAATTCGTGCCTACCTATTCGTTTTCACTTTGTCTATAAATAGGCTGTGTAAACCCTAGCCTCCATCTATCTTCATTTCTTTGTGTGTTCTTTTCTTCAACTTCTTCTTTTCCAATGGCTGCAAAATTCTAGATCCAATTACAGTCCAAAATATAAATATAAATTCCAGAAAAATTTATATGTCATAGTTCTCGAAGAGAGGTATTCTTTATTTTAGTTTATTTGATTTTCAATACAATTTCTTTAACGTTTAACTTGTGTAATTTTCACATACCGTGTCCGTTTCACGCGAGATTATTTTTGTTAGGATCGTATTGAAATCTCAGATTTGTTGACGCTGGTTTGGTTGAATTTGGAGACTGCGAAATTTTGGATTTAAATTGGATTTAAATCCAATTTAAATTCAAAAGGTGAGTGTTTTAACCCACTCACAACTTCTAAAAAATTTTATGTTTGTTAAATTGATTTTTAGATATGAGTAGAAATTTATATATGATTTGTTTGGCATTTTTATCCATCTTCTCAGTTAATTCGCATTTTTATTTATTTAACTGTTTATTATTTTAATCATTGCATATAAATTTACAGTTAGAATTTATTTTGCATATAAAATGCTAGTTAACAGTTATTAAATTTATTATTGAATATAAACTGTTATTTATTACCTGTATAATTTATATGCTCTATATCGATGACTGTTTAAATTGGACGATGATTGCAAATAATGGTTGATGACTGATATTTGGATGAATGGATGCTATATTTATATTGTATAAACTGCAAGTCATCATGCATTTTCATTTCATTCGGGATTGCGGTTTGAAATGATATACAACCGCATTTTTTTATTTTTATTTTAAATTGCGGATTGAAATGATAAACATCTGTATCACTTGACCATAGGATAGAAATTTTATATAGGCACCGCGGTAAATATATAAAATTATTTTTGGAAATGTTTTACTACGGTTTTGTAAATCTATACATATATATATGGTTTATGGGTTTTGATTTGATCATTAATAAAAGCTATATATATATAGAAATTTTTCGGTTTAGGCTTTGTATAAAAATTGATTTGAAGTATAAACCGAAGTTTGATTTTAAGATCAAATACGATTAAGCATTTAATTAAAATTTAATTTCTGGAAGTTCTATTGACTTAAATGAGAATAAGGTTGGAAGATGAATATTAAGTTAAATTGGAATTAAATAAAAAGTTAGAATTTCTAAACGGTATGATTTTTATAACCTGATTTGGTGTAGAGTGATTTAAATGAATATCAGGTTGATTTAAATGAATATATAATAAATTGAAAGAATATCCAGTTATGTGAAGATAAAGGTTTTACTTAGATTATATTGAATTCATTAAGTAAACATTTCGAGTCTAAATAATAAGTAATTGAATTTGATATATATGGGTTTGTCAAATGAGTTGTTTTTGAAATGGTGAAATATTTAAAGCTTTGAAACATAAGAATTAAAATGGTATTTGGAAGTTTAAATCGATATTTGGAATTGATTTGTGAAATGTAAAGAAGCTATTTTGTTTTATAAAAGCAATCTAATATTTGACCATTTAAGAGAAGGAAACTTGTTTCAAAGTTATGATTTTCAAGGTAGTATAATTTGAAATTTTATATTCAAGAGTTTTGACCTCTAAATATTTACTTTGAAAACCCTATGATTTTGGAAAGTATATATATTGGAATAAAATGATATCGTATTAATTCGGGTTTTAAAAGGAAATGATATCATATTTATATGGTTTTGAAATGGATATTTTATTCTGGTTTTAAAGTATAATTATTTTAAATGACCGCGGTGTTATAATAACGATTGGTTGGCAAAGAGACCAGGATCGGATATGGACATACTCTCTGTCGATACCGAAAACCACTTTGACTAACTGTGTACGCGGTGGAGATTCCAGAATGAAGTAGGTTGGTGGCGGCGTTTCCTGTAAGGTGAATACGTGGACTCAACTCCCGTGAGTTGGCATAAGGTGGCTAAAACAGGAGTGATTCTCGGGCCAATGAGGTCATACCTCTGATCGGACACTCCTCTTCGATACTATACTTTGACTTTGGATTGATTCAGTGGCCACTTTATTTTTTCTTGATTTTGGGGGAGTTTGTTCGAGGTGGGCGGTAGTTGCGCGGTGCGCGTTTCCATCAGCCCGGATAGCAATTGGCATATCTACCCTGGCATTGCCTAGTTGTGCCGTGTCACCTACCATACCGAGCCTTTACTACGAGTTTCAATTTGTTTCGTACCTATGGAGTATCCTCTGGTAGCCTCCCGATCAGGAGGTATTACGGTGCTGTATAGACTATTGGCATTTTACGTGTTAAGGTAATAAATGTAAAGCCTTAACGCTATTTAAAAGTAAGTTTATTTTACAATTAGGCACTATTATAATAGCGAAATATACTACATAGTAAATAGTTTAACGGATCCTTAGGAGATGTAAATCCCGAGCATCTCTTGAGTTACTGCACTCATATTTATTTCTAAAAATTTAACTCACGTAAGATCTTTTAGTTCTGACTCGAGTGTTTTGTCTTTTCAATTCGCTAGGGTCAGTCCGAGCGTTTCAGGATTGAAGTTTTAGCTCTGGAGAACAAAGACGAAGATTCGTATTGCTATTATTTATATTATTGTACCACACTCATATTGTTCCACTGCATTGTTATATGGTATGTGTACTCTGATATGTATGGTATAAATAAAATCAAAGGTTTTGTAAACAGATTTATGAACTGTATATATTTATTATTATATTTTATCCTTCCGCTGTCAGATTCTGTTTAGTTTTTTTCCTTCTCTGTATTCTTATTTATCCCATAACAATCCGCCCTTACATATGGTTTGAATCGGCACGTGTGTCCGTTTAAATCCTGCGAAAAGGCGGATGTTACAAGAGTAAGCCACTTCATATTCTTGACAGAGGTACGAAGCAGCTAAGAAGGAAATCTGTTAATTTGATCAAAGTACGATGGGGTACTGATGATCGAGATTGTACCCAGGAAACGGCGGAGAGCATTTGTGCTTCGAATACGAAATTGTTTTTCCAGGTACTATTTGTTGTCTATCATGCTTTTCCTTATTTGCCTTGTTCGTTCTTTTCGAGGACGAAAAGATTTGAGTGGGGGAGACTGTAACAACCCAGTATTTTGTGATTATTTTAATTGTTTGTTTTAATTATTTAAATTGAAACTCCTGATTTAAAAACTTTATTTTATTTATTAAAATGAATAAATTTTGTTATTTTAAAAGTATATTTTGATTTTGTGTGAATTATAACTTCAAACCTGAATAAATAGGATATTTCCAAAAAAGTGAATTTTTGGTCAATCCGGTCAAACTTTGACTTTTAAATTTTAAATTTAAATATTTGAATTTTTAAATTTCATCTTTCATTATAAAAATACATTTAATATCAAGAATACAGCTTTTCGTTTCGTTGAAATCCGATTTGTATTGTGAAAGTTATGCTTTTTACAATATTGCATGTAAATTGATTTATTTAATAAAATGTCCATTTTAAATTATATAAATAATATTTTTATTTGTCATATCATGTTCTAATATGTGTAATATGACATTTTAGGTATATATTTATTTTTAAGACATTTTAAAGTGATGTTGTAATTTTCCAAAGCTTACTGTATTTTATTTTCAATTTTAAAACCTAGTTTCTATTTTTAAGCTATTTTCTTAATCAATTTATATTTATCTAAAATTTATTTATTTATTTTTATTCATACATTATTTATTATTTTTTATTTTATTTACTTACATTTCTCATGTGTTTAAAAATAAATAGAGAAAATTAGAAATATGAAGAGTTTTATAACCTTTCACATGCCTTTGACTTTTCTCCACCTTTTTACCTTTTCATTTGCAAATCAACACTTGCATTCAATATGGCTGACCATATCCTTTCTTCAGCTCATCACCTTCATTTTTCATGAAAAAATAAGTTTCTCAACCCTAAACATTCAGCCATCAACTTCTGCGTAAAAAAATTGGTAATGTTCTTTCGCTTTTTTTCATTTTTTCCCTTGTTTTATGCATTCATCTTACACTTTCTTTTACTTTGGATGTTCAGCCTGTAGCCTCCACCATCACCACCACCTCCACCACCATCATTCTCAGCTGTCATCATCTCCATCTCCTCTGACCTACATGGCCATGGCCATCCTTGATGAGAAGCTCCATAAAAATTAGCAAAACATCACCTTAAACATGCATTGCCGATCACCAATGCCTCCAACACTTCACCAAACCCCTTGGCCACATCTTGCATCACTTCCACCAGGCCCTACCTGACCTAAAGTCACTGACACACCATCCCCTAGCTTCCATCAGGCCTAGCTGAGCCAATACAAGCCATGGCCGAACCTTGTAGTGGTGGCAAAATCCATTTTTATGCCTTGGCTTGTGATGTTCATGCATTACAACTTCCACTCCTTCACTTCCCCATTTTGGCTGGCCCTATGAACCATACCTGACCCAAATTCATAGCTTAGGCCATGCATTTTTATACCTAGTCTAAGCATAGGATGGGTGAAAGCAAGTGCAAGTGATTTGGTTCTTGGTTGTGCATTATTTCTAGTCTTATTTAGTGTTATATTGTGTTGTATATTTATGTGAAATATGTTGTTTTATTTCATATGTACAAGACAACTATTTTGGCTCTCCTCTTACTTGAATCTGTAATCGTTCCTTCGTGCTTTCCGGATGTTTGTTTGTGTGTCTGAATTGGTTATCTCTAGCTTGTAGAGTTGAGTATTTCTCACCAGACATTCCGTACTTATATAAGTAGTAAATTGACACCCTGTGAATCTATAGACTATATTATCATTTATACGTGCCTATGCTATGATTCATATGATGTTCATCCTATTTATACACCTGTCATATCATCTGTTACTGTTATATAATGCTATTCTGTTTATTTATATCAGTTTATCACACTGCAAGTTTCCTGTAGATTTGAATCACTATGGGTTAAAATGATACATACCCGAACGGTCTTTAGAATAGGGAAAAATAGTTATGGGCTGAAAGGATAGGTCTGAACGATTTTTATATTATTTTATTTATTTATTTTTTTACTTGGGGTTGCGGGTTTGTAATGATAGAACCCGGTTTTTTCCTTTGTAAATTACGGATTGAAATGATATATTACCCGTGTCATTTGACTTAGGTTGAAAATTATATACAGACCGTGGTTAATATATATTTTTCTAAAATTTTTAAAATATTACAAAAATGTAAATATTATGATATTTTGATTTAAATTTAATTTAAAAATAATTTTATAAATATTAGTGATTTTCTATAAGTTAAATAAGTGAAATAAATAAATGTTAAAGTAGAATTTGAAATATAAGTCAATTTTAGAATTTATGAATTTGTTTATAATTAGAATGTAAGTTCAGTAAGAAAATATGATAATTTTAATTTTTATTTTAATTTAAAATGATTTTATAAAGTGTTATTGATTTTTATATAAATTAAAAATGGTTAAATAAATAAATGTTTAAAATTTTAATTTGAAATATAACTTAACTTGGAAAATGTGAAATAGGTTTTAAATTTAAAAGTAAGTTAAGAAAAATAAAATGGAATTTAAATTTAATTTATGAAATGGTAAATTTAATATAAATGTAAAGTAAATGAAATGTTATAAAATTGTACATTGATTTTTTATAAGTGAACTATTAAAATTTGATAATTATTTATGAAATTGCACTTTATAAAATCATAAATTAAAGGGTATTTAAATGATTGTTTTAAAATGAGAAATTTTGATTTTTTTTTTTATACGTTAAAAATGATTTAAATTAAAATATAATTGTTTATGAAACTGTATTAAAATCTTGAATTTTAATTAACGGCATTTCTAAAATGCTATCGTTTCTTAAGTAAACGATATTACAGCATTTGTAAATGTTGTAGTTGATATAAATGAACTATAAGGGAAAAAAATGAACTAGGCGCTATTATAGCACTTTGTAAGTGCTGTAGTTGCAGAATTTGAATAAAGCTTTTATTTGAAACTAAAACCTATTACAGCATTTTTGTAATTGCTATCTTTGTTAAAATGAATTGTTTTCAAATGTAAATTTACCTTAGCATTTTCTAAATGTTGCGAAATTTGAAATTTCACTGTTTTAACAAATTGAAGTGAATAAATGTATTCTGCGAATGGTAAAATTTTGAGAATTGAACATTTGATTATTAAATATAATAACATCATTTTTAAATGATTTAAATGGAATATTTAATTGGTTTAATTGGAATATTTTATTGGTTTAATTGGAATATTTCTGTATCAATCCCGGGATTTTGGAGATTACCGAAATATTAAATTATAATGTAGATTATAATTTAGTATGGGAACTATGAATTTATAGATGGAATAAATTGATGATAATATTGTTTATTAAAATAAACAATGTTTGTTGATCAAGAGTTGGTTTTTTTATGTAAACAAATGGAAAATAAAGTTTAAAACACTTTATTGGCGGTATGGAATGAAAATAAATGATGTAAATAAATTATTAGGTTGAAATTTATAATAGTGGATTTTTATTCCAATATTAGCCTTTTATCCCCAAAAAAAAGAAGGATAAACATGAAGAAAATAAATTTTCGTGGTATAATTAAGTTTTAAATAATGTTATAAAGCTATAAAAATGTTAAAAACATTTTTATACACTTTAATGAACTTGGGAATAAATTTCTATTGGTGGAAAATGATGAAAATAGTGTGTTTTCACTATTAATGTGAATATTGGTAAATAATTGGTATTAAATTATGAAAATAATATTTTGAATTGAAATTTTTTGTTTTTTTTACATTACTAACATATTCCCTTGATTAAAACATGAAAAATGCAATTTGTTTCATGTAAATCGGAATTTATATGTGTAAAATATGTTGAAAACAAGTTTAAACTTGTAAATAGCTAACACAAAAATATACTAAGTGTTAATATATAAACCATTTTGAAACGTGATTTGAAATGGTATTTAAATTAAATAAAAATGAACGTGGTTTTGGAAAAATATGATATTTTGATATTTTGAAATGGATTTGAAATGATATTGAATTGTTAAATTATATTCGATTTACGAAGTATAAAATACCATTTTGGAATTTTAACCACGGGATGTATTTAATTTATGGTTAAACCGATTGTGACGCCCCACCTCTATACCCACGCTAGACAAGAACACTACGGAGTAATGTTGTCGACTAGCACGGAGAATAAGGCTGTTGAGGAGCGACCATCTGTATAATTGCTTTGTGCGAGTACCGATATGCCAGATAAAAATATAACTTTTCATCACAAGAGAAAATCCGACATACCGACACAAACTCAAAGCTACTACACAATGGCTGTAAAGGTCTTCGGAAACAAATATAGAAATAAACATAATACAAATTAGTCACAGATAATTCATATCACAAAGGTGGAAATAGATATGAATATATATAACACATAAAAGTGTTCATCAGAGTAGTGGTCTAATAAGGTTCACAATATCACAAAAAAGGAATAGATACAAGTGCTAGACAAAAGAATATGCATACATCAAGGAGTCTAAATCTCAAATGTATACAACCAAAAACTACTAAACTAGAGTAGTTAGCCAAAAGATCAGATGGTGGTCCGATAAGGAATCAAGCAGAAGCACCTGTAAAATCTCAGCCTGACCCGAGTATTATTTAATAAGAAAATAATAAACGGATCAGTCTAGCTATAAATATCAGATGAAATGATATAGAATAAGAGGTATGACTAAACGTATAATAATCACAATGCCAAGCTGTGATATATATAAGTAATTGAAAATCAACAAGAGATTAATCAATATCACAAAAATCTACTAAAGGATCAAAAGGAATGTCATACACCTAATTTCATTCACCAAGCCACAATAAATGACATATATATCAATGCCAATCGTAAAAGTTGGTGAAACATGAATTCCAGAAATCAACACAAGAAATCCAAAAATCAAAAGAAAAAGGATGGCCAATCCCATAAACTGGACATCGACGCACCTAGAAAGACATGCCCCATGCACAGTCGAACATCGACGCACCTAAATAGGTACGACCCATGCTCTAGCATCGACGCACCAAGAAAGATACGCCCCATGCATAAATAAACATCGATGCACCTAGAAAGATGCATCCCATGCATAAATAAACATCGATGCACCTAGAATGATACACCCCATGTAATGTCTAACACCGATGCACCTAGAAAGATACACCCCATGTAATGTCTAACATCGATGCACCTCGAAAGATACACCCCATGCAAAGTCGAACATCGACGCAGCTAAAAAAAATACCCCATGCATAAACGAACATCGACGCACCTAGAAAGATACGCCCCATGTCCTGACTTATTGAGCCGATTGCTCCACGAAGTAAACAAACATGGATGCACCTAAAAAGGTACACCCGATGCATAATAAACATCGACGCACCTAAAAAGGTACGACCCATGTGTAAACAAACATCGACGCACCTAGATAGGTATGACCCATGAAAGAAATGAGACGAAGCTCAATAAAATGAGGAACAGTCCTTCACATAGACAAAGAGACATCGCACATTGCTAGTCTAAACCATAAAATGATCGTCATGATCAAAGAGAAGTGTCAATTACAGTAAGCTAGTAAATATATGAGCTTAGCTTCATGTCCCACAACCACTAGCTTAACTTAAATACTTACGAACAAATTGTAGATCTCCACTAGAAAATTGTCACAAGAGATTCAATCGAACAAGTCCAAGAATTAACCGATGAAGTAAACACAAGCGTTTCATACCACTTGTTTTACTAAGTCGTTTAATTAGATTTCTCATGCGAGTGAGGTAAATGCTTGTATATACTAATAGATTGGAAAACGGTTTCAGAAAACGAGCTTTGTAATAAATTAGTGTTGAAATCGTTGTGATGAAAGAGTTTTGATATTTACTACTAGTATAGAAAACTTTTATATTTTTAAAGTGACAAATCACAAAGAAGATTGAAGGAACAATCAACCACTAAGATTCACATTCAAAAACGTGAATAAAATCCAAAGAAATCGATACCGAATCCATCGAAATGGATATTCCAAGAATTCCCGAAGAAAATAAGTCGTCAAAGTCAATAACAAATGATAACAACAAATAGGGAAATAACACAAATCGATTAGAGTTGGAAATTCAGACAACTAGGCAAAATAGGCATAATTGGCAAATAGCAGCAGGTCGGTCAACCGGACTCCCTGAGTCGGTTGGCCGAACCAGAGGTTGGAAGTGCTCGAGGAACCAGGTCGGTCGACCGGCCCAGGGTCTCGGTCGGCCGAAGCCTGTAACCAGCACTTCCTAAATAGAGGCAGGAAGTGCCTGGACTACAGGTCGGTCGGCCGGCCTAGGGGCTCGGTCGGCCGAACCTGTTGCCAGCACTCCCATGCCCTATTTCAAATGAGGTGCAAATCTCGATCAAATTGCATTCGCTCGAGCAACGTCGCTAAATGTTTATGCCAATCGACTACCCGGCCCTATAAGCTCTTCGATGCATAATCAAAAACACATTCAAACATCAAAGCTATGATTTTTAAAGAATTGAACCCAAAACACCAAAAATTGGAACATTCACCAAATCAATCCAAACCAAAAGCAAATGCACATGAATAAGTATTAGGAATTCATACCGAACAATCAAAGATAAATATAAGCTAAGATGTGAGATAAAAATCTCACCTTTGAACACAAACAATAGAAGAAGAAGCTTGAAAGCAAGCTAAGATCAATTCCCCTTCAATAACAACTCAAGAAGCTTCAATCTAAGCTTAAAAGAGAAACATTTCCTAAATTAGGTTTAGAAAATTTCTGAAATTAGAAGGAGAATGAGTTGGAGAAGAAGAAGAGAAAGCTTACCAATGGGTTCTCTTGAGTTTGGAGCTAAAGCTTGGATTTTGCAAATGAACTTAGGGCTTAGGAATTCTAATTCTTTTTTTCTTCCCCCATTTTTGATGAAGCTTGAAGGTTAGGAATATGAAATGAAGTAATGAAGTGTTGGAGTGGGTTGGGACTGAGTTAGTAAGTGATTAATGGGTTCAGCCCAAACCAAAGCCCTAAGTGAAAAAGGTCAAAATTCGACTTACTCCAAACATATCGAAGTTTATACCCAAAAAGGTCGCAAACGTCATTTTGAACTCAATGGGGGTGGTCTCGAGTCCCAATTCGACTGTTTGCAAAAAGTAGCTTTTCGGACCAAAATCCGACGAACGATAAAATATTTAAATATAAAATCGATAAATATGCGGTTTGTTGCAGACTCCCCTCCTTAAAGAAATTGCATCCTCGCAATAATTAAGAAGAAAATAAGAAGTAACAACCATAGAAGCATGTCAACACAAAAGAAAATTTGAAATAGGAAGTTCACCATAAGGAGCATGAAAGAGTAAGCCTGAACGGGATCGCTCGATGAATCCTCTGGATTCCCAAGAGCAATCCTTAGGATTTGAGAACCATTGAACTCTCACAAGAAGAATATCTTTATTCCGAAGGCGCTCAACCTTCGAAGCAATGATGGGAATGGAATGTTGCTCATAAATCAAATCTGGTGAAACTTCAATTTCCACAATATCACCGGGCTCAAGAATAAAAACAGGAAACCTAAAAGCATTTCCATAGTTACAAAACGTAGAAGACGTCAAGAATAGAAGAAAATTGAGCCAGTGCAACGGTGTAGTACAGAAACGGTACGCCTGAGAAACTAGAAACTCAAATAATTTGGAATATCAGCGTAGTACAAAAACGGTACGTCCAATGAACCGAACACCATAAAAGAACATCGGACACTAGTTCATAAAAGGAATGAGATGAAACTCAATAAAACGAAGTACATCAAAACGCCCGATGAACTTGATAAAAAGAAAATTCCATTCCGACAACATCAAAGAATCAACAACTTGTTGCCTACGACAAAGCGCGTTGGCAACACGATTTCCCTTTCGGGAATAAAAGAATATCAAGATCATAAAATGCTAGGAACTCGAGTCCACATGAAGTTCCTTATGAGAAAATAAATATTCCAACGATTTATGATCGAGGTAGAGAACAAATTTCTCATCCAAATATGATGATGCCAAATTCCAAAAGTAAAAACAATAGCCGCGAGCACTAGATCATGAGTGGCATATCTAGTCTCGATAAGCTATAATGATTTAGAAGCACAAGTGATAGCACGTTCTCCTTTGCAAGAGAATGGCATCCAAACCAATACGACTAGTATCGATACAAATAGCAAAGTCATGGTTCCCCTTCAGGAAAACACAAGAATAAGAGTATCGGAAAAGAATTCTTTCTCTTCTTTCCCAAAAACTAAAACTTTCAAAATCACAATTATCTCAATGTAAAATTATTTCTAGGAAAATTTACATTTTACAAGTCAATATATCGTGTCTGATTGTCTCATCAAAGCATTTAGGAGATTCTTATCGATAACGTTGATCAAGCGCATCGACCAGAATTCTTAACACACTAAATGGGCAATCAATCACAAAATCATCTTCTATATAATAGACCTGTTTCTTAAAAACTTTTAAGAATATTCTTTGTTCGTTTCAAGAACAAAATCCAATTTTACTTATAAATAAATCTTATGGACAAGATTTGCAAAATTTTAAATTACTATTTTCGTCCAAAATCAATAAATACAAAAATGGTCTCGTCGAAATATTCATAGAATATTCGATTTATAAAATGGATGAAATAAGCTGGATAAACCGAATGACATAATAAGTCATTCATAAGAATCATAACGAGTGCGGAATGCGGTAAGTGCAATGCCAACTTCCGCAATTCTTAGCAAATGAAAACAGGTGGCATGGTCGAGCTGAAAAGACCTTAACACTCCTCAAAAGATTGCTTAGGTGACAGTCCTAAGACAAATTCAAAAATACTGGAAAATTTCTTAAACTACATGAATGAGAGAAACAACACTTTCCTTATAAGTGGGCTTAAGGAATAAAGTGATGCCTTCAAAAATTTGAATTCGGAATGTCAAGAAAAAATAGAAATCTGGTTACAGATAGAAAATGTCGAAGATGAATAGTCCATACGGAAAATAGGATATGGGCTTCACAACGATTGAGCCAATCCTTACAAAATCGATTCCGAAGCCTAAAAAAAAAAAATCGGTTCGGGAAGAAAAATCACATAACATAATTTCGAAGTCAATAGAAAGCAAATTGAGTGTTGCAGACCTACCATCCGGATTCGCAACTCTCAAAGAAGTCATCAAGCCCAAAATATTTTCAAAGAAAAAGAATCAACAAGTTCTTTTGATATAAAATAGTGAGATGGAACCCATATCAAAAAGAACTCAAATAAGAAGATCACAAAATAAATGTAATCAAGGATTAAATGAGAAATACCTTGACCACGAGAAGTGTTACCAGGAGCTTGCACTACATTGAGCTCTCCCTCCTTCTTACTTTGAAGTACGGGACATGCAGTAATATGGTGACCCGGGTTTTTGCAATAGCGACAAAAGAGGGGTTTCGGACACTCCCTTGCATAGTGGTTCATAGAACCACAATTGTAGCATTGTCCACGACTAGAGGTAGGAGTCTTTGCTACCGGAATTTGTTGCTTCCCTTTCTTATTAGAATTGGGGCCTTTGAATTTGATAGGCCTCTTCAAGTTATTGTCGAAGTTCTGTTGGGCATGCACAACTTCAACATCACCTTCATTATCGGCCTCTTCAAGACGAAGAGCGATATCAATAAGCTGATCAAATGAAACCTCAAGTTTCAGGAGTAATGGCTTTTTAAGATTCTTATTCAAGCCATAGACAAATCTCTGATTTTTCTTCAATGGGGTGTTAATGTTTTCAACCCCGTATTTGGAAAGAGATTCGAAAGATGCGACATAGTCTGTCACAGAAGATCCACCTTGAACAAGGTCAATAAGACGCCGGGCCAAAGTTACTTTTTCAGCCTCCGGCACAAATTTCGATTCGAATCTTTCCCGGAATTGCTCCCAAGTGAGATCCGTTTCAACGATTTCAGAAATTAAGAGCTCATACCAATCTAACGCTCTTTCTTGGAGCATGCTAGAAGCCACTTGGACTCGATGAAGGTCAATAAGGTTCATGCGAGTAAAGATACGATCGCATGATTTGAGCCAAGCTTGAATTTCAATAACACTCTCGGATCCCTTGAATGGCCCTCCACCCAAATCGGTGTAGTCTCTGCACAAGCGTGCAAAACCGGATCTAGGATGAGTAGGCTCTGGATTGGGACCGGCAGCTTGAGCGTTCTTAACAAGATCTAGAAGCTGCTGGGCAGACATAAATACTCCATCTAGGGGAGTAGCACTAGAATGACCAGCGCTGGGACGGCCTGGTCTAACCATTTCTCTTCTTTAAGAAAGAAAGAAAGAAGAGGAAAAAGTTATTCTCAAAATAAATATTAAGCAATCTTTATAGATAAAACAAGGAATCACAAAAGAAAGTAGGATAGAAGGGTACAAAGACTCGAATAAATCCTAAGGCACAACTCCTAAGAATGACTTAGGACATGATCCTTGCTAAATTATTCTACATTGTTCCGAAATTTGGCTCTGATACCAAGCTGTGACGCCCCACCTCTATACCCACGCTATACAAGAACACTACGGAGTAATGCTGTCGACTAGCACGGAGAATAAGGCTGTTGAGGAGCGACATCTGTATAATTGCTTTGTGCGAGTACCGATATGCCAGATAAAAATATAACTTTTCATCTCAAGAGGAAATCCGACATACTGACACAAACTCAAAGCTACTACACAGTGGCTATAAAGGTCTTCGGAAACAAATATAGAAATAAACATAACACAAATCAGGCATAGATAATTCATATCACAAAGGCGGAAATAGATATGAATATATATAACACATAAAAGTGTTCATCAGAGTAGTGGTCTAATATGGTTCGCAATATCACAAAAAAGGAATAGATACAAGTGCTAGACAAAAGAATATGCATACATCAAGGAGTCGAAATCTCAAATGTATACAACCAAAAACTACTAAACTAGAGTAGTTAGCCAAAAGATCAGATGGTGGTCCGATAAGGTATCAAGCAGAAGCACCTGTAAAATCTCAGTCTGACCCGAGTTTTATTTAATAAGAAAATAATAAACGGATCAGTCTAGCTATAAATATCAGATGAAATGATATAGAATAAGAGATATGATTAAACGTAAATAATCACAATGCCAAGCTGTGATATATATAAGTAATTGAAAATCAACAAGAGATTAATCAATATCACAAAAATCTACTCAAGGATCAAAAGGAATGTCATACTCCTAATTTCATTCACCAAGCCACAATAAATGACATATATATCAATGCCAATCGTAAAAGTTGGTGAAACATGAATTTCAGAAATCAACAAAAGAAATCCAGAAATCAAAAGAAAAAGGATGGCCAATCCCATAAACTGGACATCGACGCACCTAGAAAGACACGCCCCATGCACAGTCGAACATCGACGCACCTAAATAGGTACGACCCATGCTCTAGCATCGACGCACCTAGAAAGATACGCCCCATGCATAAATAAACATCGATGCACCTAGAAAGATACATCCCATGCATAAATAAACATCGATGCACTTAGAAAGATACACCCCATGTAATGATTAACACCGATGCACCTAGAAAGATACACCCCATGTAATGTCTAACATCGATGCACCTCGAAAGATACACCCCATGCAAAGTCGAACATCGACGCACCTAGAAAGATACGCCCCATGCATAGACGAACATCGACGCACCTAGAAAGATACCCCCATGTCCCGACTTATTGAGTCGATTCCTCCACGAAGTAAACAAACATCGATGCACCTAAAAAGGTACACCCCATGCATATAAACATCGACGCACCTAAAAAGGTACGACCCATGTGTAAACAAACATCGACGCACCTAGATAGGTACGACCCATGAAAGAAACGAGACGAAGCTCAATAAAATGAGGAACAGTCCTTCACATAGACAAAGAGACATCGTACATTGCTAGTCTAAACCATAAAATGATCGTCATGATCAAAGAGAAGTGTCAATTACAGTAAGCTAGTAAATATATGAGCTTAGCTTCATGTCCCATAACCACTAGCTTAACTTAAATATTTACGAACAAATTGTAGATCTCCACTAGAAAATTGTCACAAGAGATTCAATCGAACAAGTCCAAGAATTAACAGATGAAGTAAATGCAAGCGTTTCATACAACTTGTTTTACTAAGTCGTTTAATTAGAGTTCTCATACGAGTGAGGTAAAGGCTTGTATATACTAATAGATTGGAAAACGGTTTGTGAAAACGAGCTTTGTAATAAAATAGTGTTGAAATCGTTGTGATGAAAGAGTTTTGATATTTACTACTAGTATAGAAAACTTTTATATTTTTAAAGTGACAAATCACAAAGAAGATTGTAGGAACAATCAATCACTAAGATTCACATTCGAAAACGTGAATAAAATCCAAAGAAATCGATACCGAATCCATCGAAATGGATATTCCAAGAATTCCCGAAGAAAATAAGTCATCAAAGTCAATAACAAATGATAACAACAAATAGGGAAATAACACAAATCGATTAGAGTTGGAAATTCAGACAACTAGGCAAAATAGGCATAGTTGGCAAATAGCAGCAGGTCGGTCAAGCGGACTCCCTGAGTCGGTTGGCAGAACCAGAGGTTGGAAGTGCTTGGAGCACCAGATCGGTCGACCAGCCCAGGGGCTCGGTCGGCCGAAGCCTGTAACCAGCACTTCCTAAACAGAGGCAGGAAGTGCCTGGACTACAGGTCAGTCGGCCGAACCTGTTGCCAGCACTCCCATGTCCTATTTCAAATGAGGTGCAAATCTCGATCAAATTGCATACGCTCGAGCAACGGCGCTAAGGGTTTATGCCAATCGACTACCCGGCCCTATAAGCTCTTCGATGCATAATCAAAAACACATTCAAACATCAAAACTATGATTTTTAAAGAATTGAACCCAAAACACCAAAAATTGGAACATTCACCAAATCAATCCAAACTAAAAGCAAATGCACATGAATAAGTGTTAGGAATTCATACCTAACAATCGAAGATAAATATAAGCTAAGATGTGAGATAAAAATCTCACCTTTGAACCCAAACAATAGAAGAAGAACTTGAAAGCAAGCCAAGATCAATTCCTCTTCAATAACAACTCAAGAAGCTTCAATCTAAGCTTAAAAGAGAAACATTTCCTAAATTAGGTTTAGGAAATTTCTGAAATTAGAAGGAGAATGAGTTGGAGAAGAAGAAGAGAAAGCTTACCAATGGGTTCTCTTGAGATTGGAGCTAAAGCTTGGATTTTGCAAAGGAACTTAGGGCTTAGGAATTCTAATTCTTTTTCTCTTCCCCTATTTTTGATGAAGCTTGATGGTTAGGAATATGAAATGAAGTAATGAAGAGTTGGAGTGGGTTGGGACTGAGTTAGTAAGTGATTAATGGGTTCAGCCCAAACCAAAGCCCTAAGTGAAAAAGGTCAAAATTCTACTTACTCCAAACATATCGAAGTTTATACTCAAAAAGGTCGCAAACATCATTTTGAACTCAGTGGGGGTCGTCTCAAGTCCCAATTCGACTGTTTGCAAAAAGTAGCTTTTCGGACCAAAATCCGACGAACGATAAAATATTTAAATAAAATATTTAAATATAAAATCGATAAATATGCGGGTTGTTACACCGATCCTTAGAGGATCGGCGATCCCAAGCATCCTTTAAGATTTTTCATTACTGTAGGATCGATTTCACCCAGTGGGGGGGAGGGGTGAATAGGGTGATGCTGATAATTATAAAAATTAATTGCGGAAGCTTATAAAATTATTTCAACACAGATAAATCAGAATTATTGCAGCATAGATAATAGCAGAATAATAAATGCAGAAATAGAACGACACAGAATTTACCCAGCTTCGGCAAAACCCTGCCTACGTGCCGCTCCTAAGGTTTCTACTAGAAATTAAGTAGTCACACGCCTACACACGTAAACTCTCGACACCCGCTACCGACTAACCTAACTCTACGCTCAAAACCCTGCCACAACTCATCCACCGAGTTGCGAATTCTCAAACTACGCCATGTAGTCAGTCCCCTAGTCACACACGACTAGTGATTACAACGGTTTAAAATTGAAAAGACAAATTTAAAACAATTTAATTTTTTTTAAAACACCCTAATTAATTCTATTTAGAAAACAAACAAAGCCGGCCCAAAACCCGCCCTCCTTTATTGTTTTAAGTTCGACATGTTTCTTCTTTTTCTTGTATGATGGCGGCTCATTCCTTGTTTGTTCCTCTTCCTTAAAAAATAGTGTTTTTGGCGAAATTTGAAGAAGCCGAATTTGATCGATTGGTGTCGACTTCCTTTCTCTGTCGATCGGCTGTTTCGATTGATATTGATGTCCTTGCTCTGTCGTTCGACTGCTTCTTTTTGCTTGTGCTTTTCTTTGATTTAGATATGTGATTTTCGAATTTTTCTCTCTAGTTTTCAATGCTTGAACTCGATAATATTTTCTTTGCTGATGATGTTATATATATGTGATCTGATGCCCTTGAATTTTGTTCGTATTCATTTACTTGAATTTGTCACTTGATTTTTCTCGGCCATTTGATTTTGTTTTAATGCTATTGATTCATTCTGACTTGTTCATATCGAATATTTCATTTACTTCAATATCACGGTTTTAATTTCAAATCGTTCGATCTTTCCTTGATCGTTACGGTAGTGACTTTCCTATTTTACTTTGGCTTTGATTTTTGACTTTTCAATTTGTATAATTAAGTTGATTTCTGACTTGGTTATCACGTCACTGTTTTGATTTCGTGGCCACAACGGCTTGATTTGTATTCTACTTCGGTCATCTGGTTGACTTGCCATCCCATTGCGTTGACATTGAATTGCAGTGACTTCACTTGATTTGAACTGTGCCTTGTCTGGTTCATTGGTCTGCATTGTCATGATTCGAAGTCTGGTTCATAATATTTATGCGCTGCATACTTTTGCTAAGACTATTTTCTTTATGACTTACTTCGGCCCTTATGTTTTTGACCTGCAGCTCGAACTTGCTGTACATATATTTATTTGTTTACTGAACTGCTGTATTACTTTGTTGATTTCAGCCACTTTACTTGTTTATGCGATTCCATGACTTGATAATGTCTTCGGCCGTCACCATTGTACTGATATTGTCTCTACTGCATATACATATATTCCTGTGTTCATGCATTTTATTGTCTGGTGGCATTTGATCTTGATGTTGTACTTCACTGTGTACATTTGTCTGTAGTATGGTCGGGGTTTTGAGTTCTCTGATTCATATTGGTCATGCCATGCTTTAGGTTGATTGCTCTGGTCTGGTTCATCTTATAGTCTTGTTCATTGTTTCATTTGGTATGCTTGCATTGTCTCGGTTTTGATTTCTTCATGACAAGTATGCATGTATACATATGTGTTTGTGAGAGAATGACTACTGCATCCATACTTGAGGCTGTATCACCTTATGTACAAATATGCTGTTCACTTGATCTTTTTCTTTTCACTGATCTATTTGTTATCACTTGCCCTTATGCACTCGTATAGCTGATTGCATCTATAGTGTACTAATTGCATGCCTATATATGGTAGCAGTGACTTGAACTGTTAGTCTTCACTGCAACCATATTGAACTAAACCCTGTTGAGGCTGTCTTGACTATTTTCTTGTTCCTTCGACTGTTTATGAACCGAGTCTGCACTGTGCATTGTCTTTGAGCATTGCTGAGTTTGTTTCTTTGTGTTTCAGATTGCTTGTTTCTTTGTGTTTCAGATTGCCTGACCATTGTATTTCATTCATACTGTTGCTCCATTGTTTTGTCTGGTATTTGATTTTAAAGTTTCTGATTAAACTTGGTTCATGTCGTGGTTCTTCTAATGCATTTCCTTTTGGCTAACACTTGAGTCTGTTGTGTATATGAGCAGTTTTACTTGTTTCGTGCAGTTGCTCATTGGAGCTGCTGTGTGATTCAATGATATGCTTGAAATGATCTTTGTTGTCTTCACTGTCGTTGTTGCATTCATGTGTACATTAGTCTTATCATTTGTTTTTGTACTGTCTGCACTTGATTTATTCGAGCAAGTTCACATTGTACCGGTTTATTGTTTTCATACTTCGTGCCATCCGGACTTGAGAGCTGGTTTGTATATGACACTTTATTTCTTTGTAGTCTCTGGTCATTGTAGTCATTGAGATGTTCAGTTTGCATAATGCTTGTTGCCTGTCATTATTGTATGTTGTCACTGCCTGTTTCAGCTTGCATATGGTTTTGTACATTTGGATTTTTCGTCGAGGCTTGTTTTAGTTGTCTCGACCATTTTCATGAACTTGCACCTGTGTTGAATCCATCTTGCTGCTCGGGTTTGACCTTGTGCTCGTGTTGTGACTTTATTTGTATTGCACTTGAGTTGAACCTGGCTTTTCATTTGGGTTTGATCTGTGCTCACTTTTCCCTGTAGATTTATCAAGTGTATATTAATGTGCACCACCTTGTGGCATGTACAGTGATACACTGTGCATGTCACAAGATGTTCGTGTATGATGAATTCAAATTTAAATGATGACGAACAACCCAAATAACTGAGGCAAATATTATTTTCAAAATCTACATTTTATTTTAAACTGCGAAAAAATTTGAATTTCAATTTTACTACGTGAATGTATATTTTTGCAGATTTTTCAGATGCTGGATTCACATTGGAATAAAGTTGAAGATCTGTACGAGTTGAATAAATGAGTGATATGTAGTGAGGTGCAATGTGAATTGTAATTTAATCAAATTTGTATTGTAATTGAAATTGTATATAGTGGGAGCATGAAATTTGTACTATTCAAAAACTGTAATAAATATCTGTTTGAATAAAAATTAATGTTTGAATTCAAATTCTGTGTTATTTGTATTTATTCAGCAAATATTTATTTAATCTATGAAAAACAAAATAGTACATTAACAAATACATTTACACGAATATATATATATATATATATATATATATATGTATGTATGTATGTATGTATGTATGTCTATTGTCATCAAACAAAAATCATATAACCGCATATTCAACAATTACTACTACATTTCACTTGAATTGATTTACATTATATAAGTATATATGTCCTGACTCGAGTGTTTTTTATTTTAATTTACGCTCGGGTCAGCCTGAGTATTTACAGCTTAGCTTTGGATTTCTTTTCTGGAGCTAGGAATCGCAGGAGATTCTTCTTGTCTAGTTATCTATTCCCTTTTAGTTTTAGTTGTTCTATTTCAGCTCTGGTATTTATAAACTTCTATGTATTTGAGATTTCTATTGTATATGGTTTTTCCATAATGATATTATGTATTATGTTTTGAGAATTTTTTATAGTAGCTTCATGAACTACTATGGTATTTTAATTTCCGCTGCGAGTTATTCTGATATTTCTGTGTCTGTGATTCTGTGAATTGTATTTCATTAGCTCCAAATTTATTTACAATGTGGTATTTTTAGCAATTCAAGTCCGGCATGTGTGGATGCGAATGGCTGAAAATATCGGGTTGTTATACATAGCACTTCCAAATTATATACTTCCAAACCAAACATTTGAAATTTAACCCCTTTAAACCATAATGCTTTGAAATTTATAACTTCGAAACCTTTCAATTTCTATAAACATTTCAAATTTTGGTATATTTCAAGGCTTTAAATATTTTGAAATTTCAAAACTAAATTTGATAATTTCAATTCAACAATTTAAGTTTTCTATTATTTAGTTTGAAATATTTTACATAATAATCCCCTTATCATTTAAATAAGACTCAAATTTTAAATAAAAAGATATTGCCTTCAATTCATTATACTTGAAATAATCATTTAATTCACCTAGAAATAAAAATCTAGTTATAAATATCATACCTTTTTAAAATTTCAAGTCGATAAATTTTACATCAACTTATGGAGTTTAATTCTTAAATAGGCTGAATTTCAATTGAATTTCCAATCTACCTTCCAAATCTTAATTTATTTAAATCATTATAACCTCTATATTAAAGTATGATTTAAATACTTAACCAGATTTTATTTTAATAAAATCAAACTCCATTATTTAACTTATTATAAATCAACAAATTTATACATTGCTTAAATACATGAATTTAACTATATATAAAATATTTTAATATAATATCAAAAAGAATCAATATTTATTAAACCGTATAATACTATCCAAAACCATAAAAATGATTTCCAAAACATATATATATAGACCACAGTGTTTGTATATAATTTTCTATCCCGTGGTCAAGTGATACGGATATTTATCATTTCAATAAGCAATTTAAAATAAAAAATACGGTTTTATATTATTTCAAACCGCAATCCTGAATGAAAATGACAAATCAATAAAGAACTTGCATATTATGATGATATATATAAAATATCCATTCATCCATCATAAATCATACATCCATCACAATCATCATCCAAAACAATCGATCAATATCAGTATATAACTGATTATATTTAACAGGTAATTAACTAGCGGTTATATTCAATAATAAATTAAATAACGATTTAACTTAAATGAATGCAATTAACTGAGATGATGATTAAAATATACAAAACAATCATAATAAATTCATAATCATAACATAAATTAAATTTAACGAACGTAAGAAATTTTAGAAGTTGTGAGTGGGTTAAAACACTCACCTTTTGAATTTAAATTGAATTTAAATCAAATTTAAACCCAAAAATTGGACAGTCTCAGAATCCATCCAAACCCGTGCCAAAATGTCCGTAATTCAGATATGATCCTAACAAAAGAAACCGCGCGTAAAATGGATATCGTATGTAAAAGTTATTGATTTTAGAACAAATGAATTTAAAATAAAAATAAATCTAAACAAAACATCTACACCTACGATTCCAAGGCCACGTCATCACGACTCCTGCAGTGCACCATGTGAAATCACGTGAACAAACCCAACCCGCCCTTGTACATCGCACGAACCGCTGCCAAAAATCACCACCAATCAGCCATGATTCGCTACGCCGCCGACACCATCGGCCTTCCCATGCCGAGCCGCCCTAGTGAGCTCCACCCCGCGTCCTCCGACCTCCACTACGCCGCCGTGCCGCCGCCTCCACCTTGAAACCCTAGTCAATTTTACAGCAAATCAAACTGATGAATCGCCAAATAAACTGCATGGATGAAGTTCCTTCGGTTCTCTCTTCAAAACCCAGAAAAGGATTTCCCAATTAGACGAATTTCATCGTCGAGCGATGAACGACCGTAAATTGATTTGCGATTTCTGGAAAATCAATGATTCAAAACCAAAAACGAACTACAGATCTGATATGCGTACATCGAGGGTTCGATATATAATTTTTCTGAATTTTTTTGAGGAGTTTGAAATTTTTAGTTTGATTTTTGAATTGCAATTGATATTAGGTATTTGTCTGCCATTGAAATGAGGAGTGAAAGAAATTGTAAGCGCAGACAAATGAGGGACAGAGGTAGCTAAGGTTTATAACAAGACATTTATAGACAAAGCTGAAATAGAATGGATCAGATCGATTGGATATATGCTCGAACGACAAAGTGGCCCAAAAAGCCCATTTCGACACCGGAACGAAATTTGGTCAATCCATATATCAAAATAGGTGTTTTAAAATAATTTAAACGCAATGGAAAAGATTTCAAGTCCAAAGTCTATCAGAAGAACTTATGATAAACTCAATACTTTTCAAATTGATTTCAATTTCATTGATTTCAGAGCGTTTTGAGTCCGTACGATCAAACGACAAGTCCGATCGCTACGAAACTTGAAATCCTACAATAATTCACTGGTACGGATCCGATGAAACTGGTTTCGTTGAAATCCGAGTCAGTGGCCAAAATGGCTATTTTTCCATTAATTAAATAACTTTATAATTAATTAATTAAATCAAATCTTAAATTTCAATTCTATAATTGAAATTTTTCTCATCTTTTATCTTTCAATCATTTACAATGATTTAAACAAATTTAAATGTCAATTTAGTGATGATTAATTTGTAAATTTCAATATTAATCGTCAATTTCATTAAATTCAAAATTATAAATTTATTTCCAATAATTTTATTGAATTCACTTTTCATTCTATTATTCAATTCATCATTATCAAAAGGATAAAATTAACATTGAATTTACAAACTATTACCTTAATGTTCTTACATTCCATATTGATTTCAGTTAATGAAAAAATTAGAGATTTAATTTCATTAAATTGCAATTACTCCAATTATTATCACACACTAAATTCCAATATATTGATAAAACTTTATTTTGCATTCCTTTTATTCAACCAACTGTCATTTTATAAATAAAATTAACGTTATTTCCGATTCTTACTTTAATTTACATTAACAAAATGTTAAATTTATATTTATTACAATTGATTATCAAAGTTTATTTTAACACCTTAAATAAACAACCAACCAATATTAATTGACACCTATTTTCATTTAATTGCATTTATAAGTTTGTTACCTATCAATCCACATTATAATTCCATATATAATGCTAACTTTATTTCATTACATTAATATACGCCTATTTACATCTTGATTTGAATAAATATTACATTTCTAAATGTGTACTTCTATCAATTGTACACATTAATTAAGGGTTAAAGCAATGAATTTACCTTAATTTCATTCTTAAACCAATTTAATACTTATACATACATTAGTTTCTATGTATTTCATACATTCACACTTCCATTGTTTTGTTAATTACCGTTAAGATAACGTTTATTATCAACAACAAACATTATATTTACTTATCTACATCGATTGTATAAATTTTCAATTTATTACGCATTACTTCATTGGTTAATATAACTTTGAATTCATTCAATCACCACTAATTAAGTCAATCACTGTAATTTCTTTCAAATTAAATTTTTATGAACTAATCAAATACGTAACTTATACAATTGTAACCATTAAAAATTTAATTAACTTTATATCTATTACTTTCAAACAAATAATATGATACTTACAGAGCATTGACTTTTATTCAATTGCCATTTATTGAAATTAAAATTCATTAATTAATTGAATGCTTACATTTATTTCCATATATCCAATTTGTAGCTAAGTATAACATCTACATTATTTCGATTGATTTGAATTAAATTCCCATCTTTATATTATGCCTATTATTACGCTATAAACTGGTTACTATTGTTTGCCTTTCATTTACTTGCCATATTCTCATTCCCGTTATTGTAACCTTTATTTATATTCATTTATTTGTTTTAAATTCCAATTCAATCATTATTAATTATGTACAAATTCCTTTATTTATACAACACTTACATTTATTTACTTATTCTCAATTTAATTCCTAAGTGCGCCAATTTACACTATTTCATTTCATTTATTTTTTTTCCAATTCAATTGTCAAAAATTAGTTTTTTATAACCACTGCTACAATTCATTCTAAACATTTACTTCATTATAAATCATAAAAATTTATTTCTGTCAAAAATTTAATTACAAAATTCTTATAATTCAACAAATTTAATTGAAATTTACGGGTCGTTACAGTTTGTTTTGTTAGGATCGTAACGAAATTTCGAACATTTTGACACTATTTGACCGAATTCTGAGACTGTTCAAATTTGGGCCCTAAACTAGATTTTAGATCGATTTCAAATCAAATGTGAGTGTTTGAACCCACTCACAATTACTAAATTATCTTATGTTAGTTAAATTAAATTTATGATGTGGTTAGAAATTCATTGATTTATGTTCGTATGTTTAAATTGTCATTCGAGTTATATTTGACTTTTCTTGCACTCAATCATTGTTTAATTTAATATTGAATTTAAATTGTCAATTTAATGCCTATTGACGATAATCGGTTATCTATTGATGTTTATTGATTGATTTGGATGATGATTGTGATGGATGTTTGATTGTTGATATCGGATTTTACTGGATGTTGTGTTTTATATCGTTACAACACTTCAAGTTCCCTATGGGTTGAAATGATACATACTCGAATGATCTATAGATTAGGGAAAAATCGTTATGGATTGAAATGATAGACTCGGTGAATTAATGGATTTTTATTTAATTCAGGATTGCGGTTTGAAATGATATATAATTGTAAAATTTTAAATTCGGATTAATATGATAAATATTCGTATCACTTGACCTTAGGGTAGAAAATTATAGACGGACACCGGATTGGTTAAATTAAATGATTTTTGAACCATTAAATTTTGAATTCAGTTAACTGGTATTCTGTAATAGAAATAGATTCATATAAACTGAATTATTTTCGAAAGTCCAAGCGTAAATGTTAAAATTGGAGTTGATTTAATGAATGTTTCAAAGGATTTAGAATTGAATTTCAATGTTGAGGTGTCAAATATAAATGAATTTATCGGGCTTGAGTTATTGAAAATGTATGGATATAACTTGAATACTATTTTAAATAAATTTAAAACTATTTTAATTAGGATAAACTATTTAATCAATTTAAACTATTTCAATTTATTTTAATCTATTATAACATATTTTCTCCAATTTAATCCATTTCACCTATTTTAAACTATTTAATTTTATTTAATCTATTTTAAACCTATTTAATATAATTTAAAACTATTTAAACTATTTTTTACTATTTAAACTTTTTCAATCTATTTGAAACTATTTTAAAAACTATTAAAACTATTTATGACTACCTAAACTATTTTCTAAAAACTTCAAACTGTGTAAAGTTGAAGTATTTATATTTAAATCTTTGATGATGATACGATTTAAGTAGGATTTTGGAATTGACACATTTTGGTGCAATGACATACTTGAGTAAATATGATTTTGAAAGAGAAGACGATTTTGAAAGTGAATATGATTTTGAAATTGAATATGATATTTTGATATTAAGTATGATTTGACTTTTGAAATGTAAAAGAACCATCCGGTGTGAAATAAGCATTTGGTTGTTAAAGAGACGGGGATTGGATATTGTCATACTCTCTGCCAATACCGAAAACCAATTTAACAACTATTTACGTGGTGGAGATTCCATAAATAAAGCAGGATGGCTTGGTGAATGATTATGTATGAGGTATTTACATGACCCCGACTCCCGTGAGTCAGCTTGATATGGCTAAAACAGGAGCCATACCGGGCCAAGTCAGGTCATTCCTACCATCGGGCACATTTCTTCGATACCATTCTATTACTTTGTGATTGATTTAGTGGTCACCCCTTGATTTTTATTTGGGAGTGTGTTTCGAGGTGGGCAGTAATGACTACTATGCATTACCACCAATTTGGATCCACAATTGGTATATCTACCCTGGGCATTGCCTCGAGTGTCTTGTCGCATGCCTTATCGCGCCTTCTACGAGTTTGGTTTGCACTGTACCTATGGAGTGCCCTCTGATAGCACTCCAGTATACGGAGGAACTACAAAACTGTATAGACTATGGGAATGTATAAAAATATGTTAAGGAGGATATGGTTAACGTCTTAACACTATTTTCATACTTTACTTCATTGTAGACATATTATAATAGTGTATTGTGAAAAAGCGCTATGCTTTGATACCAAATGAAAGTGCGGTGTGTATACAATTATATGTGCTAATATAGTACACACGGATCGTGTAATATGGACAATAATATAAATGCGGAAAATAGATGATAGTAGCAAAGTAAAAATAAAAAATAAAAAAATCACACCAGAGATTTTTATACTGGTTCGGAGCACCGTCCTACGTCCAGTCCCAGACTCCTATCTGGATTTTCACTATTAACTACCTCGCTTCACCCGGAGGAACAGGTTTACAATACCCGAACAGCCGAACGGGATTTCACGCCTTTAATACACTGAGGACTTCAACACTTGCCTCTTACAACACCGAGGACTTCAACTCTTGCCTCTTACAACACGAGGACTTCAACAACAAAAAAAACAAATACAATTGTTGTTGACAACTTGTGTTCTTGAAAACACGGATTTGTCACTAGTAGTACACCCTTCCTATAATCTTATCCTCAAAGAATATGAATGATGTTTTGTAAAGATTAAAGAAGGTATTTACTTATTGAATCAAAAGATATGAAATAATTTCAATGATTCAATAAGCTAAATTAATTTTTAGAATGCAGGAGTGTTAGAGATTAGATTAGAGAGCATATATGATCGTGTAAAAACTTGTTGTTTTAATCAATGATATTGATGTGTATTTATAGAGAGAAAATAGTTATAACCCTTGGTGAAAAGTTGCAGTCAAAAGTTATGATCATTGATGAAGAAGAAGAGACGCAACCATTGAAGAAAGATGTGTCTTTTGGAAGAAGTTGCTCTCTGTTTAAAAATGGTCGACAGGTCAAAAACTAACCGGTAGACAGGTTTTTAAAAATATAGTCGTTATGTGCATGTGTGCACGTTTATTGTGCACATCCAACAGGAACGGTCGACCGCCTATATTTGGACCGGTCGACCGGTCTCTGTTAAATTGCACAATAAAGTGCACAACCTATATAAATGTGTATATATATATATTATATTTTGTGCATGATTATTTGAGGATAGATTTTGACAATTTTATTACTATTATAACATCAAATAATCAACCTATAATCTAGAGTACCATATGTAGGTCTTGATTTGTCGATCGCTTTAATATTGTTGTCAGCAATCAAAATCTTCATAGAAGCTGTGACTCAACATTCTCCCCCTTTTTGATTGATGACAATATAAAAACTCAAGTATAGAATCTCCCCCTGTATAAGATATCCTCCTGAGATTGTGTCCTGCATATATACTGTTAGCACAATTTCCCCTTTTGTCATCGACAAAAAGGAGTTGTTTAAATGGAGGATGTAAAAAAGATTATAAGCAACATAAAACTACTACCATAGATCAAGAGTAACATTCTCACAAGATGATAATACACACAAGTCTAGTATGAATTAAAACACGGCAATATTTAGTACAAGTGCCAGATAATGTCTTTAAAGCTCCACCTAAGTATAACATCTCCCCCTAAGTATAATATCCCCCTCTATTTATATGCATATGAATTTCTCCCCCTTTGTCATTATCAAAAAGAATGAGGAAATATATAAAATTATATAAAATATCTTGTATATAACGAGATAAACTCATTATTAATTATGAAGGAAAAGTAAAATAAATTTTACCATATTTACCGAAGTCCATATTTATTTGTAAGCACGTAATTCTATTAAACATATGGAACATTCTTTGAAATTCCAAAATCTATCCTTTTCCTTTTGTTTCTCTGAGTACCTGTAAAAAATAATAATAATTTTCGGTACCCACTTACTATGTTAGGGTCCGGGGGGTTAGGTCTTTGGAAATCATACCCATTTGGGTGTGGTTGAACCTTTATAAATATAATTTTCATTACAAATTACATTCTTATAATAGTTGCTAATATAAAGTTGTTTATCATGATCAATCATATTAGCTGGAATCCATATCTTAATACTATTAGTCATTAGCTTAGTACTTGAAGAATAATTTCTATCATTTCTAAACAAAGTACTATTATGACTATAACTGGTTTTAAAAATATCTTGATTACTAGTACCAGCACTAAAGTTAGTATACATGAATGCATATCTAGTACTATTTTTACTTTTAGCTTGTTTATAGCCTACACCACTTCTATCATTGTGAGCTTTTGAATTCTTAACATAACCTAATCCCTTCTTATTTGAAGCAGGTTGAGAATTTTCAATAATCCTGCATAAATTTTCTCTCCCTTTATTAAAATTGGAAATATTTTTAGTAATGTCATCAAGCTTAGTTTTGAGACTAGTGTTATCTAACTCAACAATTTTAATTTTTGTTTTTAACTCATGATTTTCAGAAGCTAGAGCATTATTCTTTTCTTTTTGAGCTTCTATTTCTTGACTTAATAGAGCGAGTTGAGAATTGTCTGAATCTTGAATTTTCTCAAGTTCTTCTTCTAATATTCTCTTCTCGTCTTTAAGCATATCTCTTTCGAATTCTGCTTTCTTCTGATTTTCCAGAGCTTCCTTATATTTTCTTTTGAGACTTTTTAAAGTGTCTAGAAGTTCTGAATTTATTTCTATCATATCATCAAAAGTTAGATCACTAACCTCGTTATCTTTTGCCATGAAGCATTTGTTTGTTTGCTCCTTTGTTTGTTCTTTATTGCTCTTCCTCTTCTTATTGCCTTGACTATATCTCTTTGTAGCCATTTATTCTAGGATGTTGTTACGATCTCTAGAAAACCAGGCTCTGATACCAATTGAAAAAGCGCTATGCTTTGATACCAAATGAAAGTGCGGTGTGTATACAATTATATGTGCTAATATAGTACACACGGATCGTGTAATATGGACAATAATATAAATGCGGAAAATAGATGATAGTAGCAAAGTAAAAATAAAAAATAGAAAAATCACACCAGAGATTTTTATACTGGTTCGGAGCACCGTCCTACGTCCAGTCCCAGACTCCTATCTGGATTTTCACTATTAACTACCTCGCTTCACCCGGAGGAACAGGTTTACAATACCCGAACAGCCGAACGGGATTTCACGCCTTTAATACACTGAGGACTTCAACACTTGCCTCTTACAACACCGAGGACTTCAACTCTTGCCTCTTACAACACGAGGACTTCAACAACAAAAAAAACAAATACAATTGTTGTTGACAACTTGTGTTCTTGAAAACACGGATTTGTCACTAGTAGTACACCCTTCCTATAATCTTATCCTCAAAGAATATGAATGATGTTTTGTAAAGATTAAAGAAGGTATTTACTTATTGAATCAAAAGATATGAAATAATTTCAATGATTCAATAAGCTAAATTAATTTTTAGAATGCAGGAGTGTTAGAGATTAGATTAGAGAGCATATATGATCGTGTAAAAACTTGTTGTTTTAATCAATGATATTGATGTGTATTTATAGAGAGAAAATAGTTATAACCCTTGGTGAAAAGTTGCAGTCAAAATTTATGATCATTGATGAAGAAGAAGAGACGCAACCATTGAAGAAAGATGTGTCTTTTGGAAGAAGTTGCTCTCTGTTTAAAAACGGTCGACAGGTCAAAAACTAACCGGTAGACAGGTTTTTAAAAATATAGTCGTTATGTGCATGTGTGCACGTTTATTGTGCACATCCAACAGGAACGGTCGACCGCCTATATTTGGACCGGTCGACCGGTCTCTGTTAAATTGCACAATAAAGTGCACAACCTATATAAATGTGTATATATATATATTATATTTTGTGCATGATTATTTGAGGATAGATTTTGACAATTTTATTACTATTATAACATCAAATAATCAACCTATAATCTAGAGTACCATATGTAGGTCTTGATTTGTCGATCGCTTTAATATTGTTGTCAGCAATCAAAATCTTCATAGAAGCTGTGACTCAACATATTGTACTACATATTAGATAGTTTAACGGAGCCTTAAGAAATGTAAATCCAAAGCATCTCTTAAGTTATTACACTCATGTTGACACTGGATAAGGGATGTCAAACCTCGTAAATATCTCTGACGCCGTTGCACTCATTTATTTCCTGTCGATTTAACTTGCATAAGATCTTTTAGTTCTGACTCGAATGTTTTGTCTTTTTAATTCCCTCGGGTCTGTCTGAGCTTTTTAGTTTATCGAACACTGCTTTTTGGAAGATGAAGACGAAGAATTTGTACTATTATTATTTATTTTATTTATTCCACTACGTTATGATGCTCCACTTCATTGTTTATTTATTACTGCTGTATATATCTCTGATTTCGTGTTGTAAAGGAATAACCAAATGTATTTATAAAATAGCTTCATGAACTGCTGTTTGATTATTATATTTGTCATTCTGCTACAAGATTCTGTATTTGTTTTTTTTCTTTCTTTGCTTTTTCTTATTTACCCCATAACAGTCTACCCTTTTGAATGGTTTGAGTCTGACGTGTGTGGTTTATCGTCGATTTAAACTTACCAAAAAGGTAGGTCGTTACAACTAATGAGAGAGGTAACGGTGAGGTAAATAAGATTTACAACTTAAAGTTAATATATTAATTTATTTTATGAATTAAGTAATTGATTAAACTTGATTATAGTTTGAAAATCAATAAAAAAATTCAATAACCTTGTGTTCGAGGTCAAAATCGTATGAAGTCGGCAGTGTTGGTTTCGTAATGACGTAGCCTTCGAGCTGGAAGTGGTTTGGAGTCTTTTGGAAGTCAGCTAGAATTTTAAATTTAATTGAATGTCAATTCAATTTAATTTAAAATTTAGGCGTTCAGCAAAATAGAAATCAAGGTGAGAATTTCTCACTCTTTTGGATTGCCACGATTAAATTTAAATTATTGGATGCTAGATTGATTAATAAATTTATAATTTATCTGTTGGATGACAATATATATATATATAGTAGTATATGTATTAGTATTATAGTGATATGCCCACACATTTATATTGGATGAGGCCCTATGCGCCCCACATAATAGCGGATGACCCTATATACCGCGATATCCCCCTCGAAGTAGGATTGGTATTTTTATATGTTGTATTAACATCTGTGGATGCAGGAAAACAAGTTTGAGGGATCCAACTGGATTCCTCAAAAAAATGTTGATTAATTTTCATATATGGTGATGTTTGATTAGTGCGAATAATCTACTATGGATTATTGCTATGATATTGAAATATTACATGCTATGATAACACAGACCTTTAATATGGTATTTTAAATACCAAAAATAGTTATCTTTGAAATTTAAGGAATTAAAAGGGAGATTTAAAATATAAAATATTAATAAGGAAGTTTGAATTATTTTAAAAGGAATTAAGTGAAAAAAGTAAGTGTGTGTGTGTGTGTGTGTGTCTATATAACATGCTTCGGTTATACTTAAATATTTGTAAATTTGTTTAAATAGAGATTCTCAAATAGAATTTTTTTAAATGATTTTAAATGATGTTTTTGAAAATATGGAAAGGAGTAAAAATCGATATTTAAAAATAGGTTTGAAATAAAATGGAATTTATAAAATAAAATTTATAAATAAAACTGGTTTTATAA
This sequence comes from Allium cepa, assembly GCA_030765085.1. Lineage (NCBI taxonomy): Eukaryota > Viridiplantae > Streptophyta > Magnoliopsida > Asparagales > Amaryllidaceae > Allium > Allium cepa. The sequence continues at coordinate 80,422,808 of CM060928.1, read as the reverse complement.
AGAAGTGAAACTCAAAGAATGTATAAACTTATAAACAACATTTATAAATAAGGAAATTGATGGTCAGTTGATAAATTGGAAAAATACAAGTTTACGACGTGAATTTGTATCGAGTTATGGGAATCATTTTGGTAAAGAAATAGTGGAATCTAATTTTTAAATTTGAGAATAGTGGTAAAGTTGAGATATAATCAATAAGATCTGCATCGAGAGGAATGTATAAACTAAATTTGGCATTAGTAGATTTTAAAAAAATAGATTTTTGTCGAGAAATTTAAATTGTTTTAATTGGAATTTTAAATTACAAAACTATGTGACTTAAATTATTCATTATAATATTCCGAATAGTTGGTTATCTTAGTATTTAATATTTACTGAAAATTTTCTAATTTTATGAATCAGCTTTGAAAATTAACTAGTTATTTAAAAGTGTTTTGGATAGGAGTTATCGATGTTTTTAAATTTTTTTGATATTTAAGAATTACTTAACATATTTTACAAATAAACTATTATCCTTAAAAACACATATTTTATATATAGTTTTTAAATGATTGAATTTATGTATTAATCCTCTTGAGATTGGAAGTGAAGTTTGTTAAAGGGTATGATTTTAGAAGAGAAATCTTATAATGTGATTTCGGGAGCTTGAAGAAAATCCCAAAGTATTAAAATATGATAAATTAAGGAAAATGAATTTAAATTCATAAACGAAGTTAGAAATGGTTATTTGAAGATACAAACAAGTGCATTTAACTTTGGAAAGGGGTTTACAAATAAAAAATTATAAAGGATTATGAGGGTAGGAAGTAAATGGGCTATTTCCTAAAAACCGGGATAAAAGAAATTAGGAAATAGGTTTATAAATATCCCTAAGTATTGGATGAGAAGAATTTGAAAATAATTAACATCGAGATTTTGATTACAGAAAATATTTTCAAAAGGGTGAATTATAATTAGAAGCAAGTGAAAAATATTCTAAGTATTGAAAATGGTGAGAAATCCTGTTATGGATACAAGTGTTGAAATTGTTCCCAAATATAGAAATATTGAAAGGGTTTGAAGATATATATCTTACAAAGATATTATGGAACAAAATTTGGAAAATTTATATAAGGGTTGGTGACTGTAAATTGATGTTTTATTGATAGTTAATAACTGACTATCAAGTTTGGCCAAATTCGCTGATTGTTTCGAATTGACCGGGATTGGATTTAATTATCCGAAAACCACTTCACTCCAGTTTGAACGTTACATTTGGATACCGTGAAGATGATAAAGGCGGTGGTTCTATTTGTCCACATACATGGCAACTGTTATGGACGAATGCTATCAAAACATCGTCATTAGAGGATGATGGGCATTCTAAGTAAAATTTGTCTTGAAAGGTAACGCTTAGCCATGAGCCTCATCAAACTGGAATGTCTAAAACACGGGGGATGCAGCAAGGCTAAGTGGGTTGCACCCAAGTACGATATATTATCACCATTTTAGATGTCCTTGAAAACCTATATATTATGGAATTGGTTGTGCATGGAAGAAGGAGTGCTCGATGGTATGGGTGGGAGCACCTAGGGTGATAACACCTGGGGTGATAACATATTCGGTCTATCCAGGTTAGGGGTAGGTCGGTCTTATGTAGCAGGGGATCCGATGAGGTCCTCAGTACGTTGTTCTAGAGGTGTACTATGATGGGTGGTACCCCAGTGGCCCAGTTATTCTATTGAATCCATTCTCCAATCAGCGCTATGCCCAACTATGCTGAAACGTGTGATGCAAGCATTTCAGCTATTTTCTATTTACTTTCTATAGACACTATTATAATATCAGATGATTTTGATAAAAAATCATTTTGGTTATCGTAAGGTAAAAACCCGTCGTGTTTATATGTGATGTGGTCTTGCGAGATACCTTTGTTTTCCAAGGATTTTTGAGAAAAAAAATTAATAATTCAAATTGAATGTGTTTTATCACGCTGGTTTTCCAGACTGACTCGGGTGTTATTTTATTACAATGCTCGGGTTAAACCGAGTATTACAGATTCAGGATAGGATGCTATGGAGCTCAGGAGACGAGCTGGATGATAGAGACGTATTTCCGTAATTGTCTTATATTTCCGCTGTATGAGGAAAAGTTACTATAACTATCCAGATTGACGTATGGATTTTTGTACTCCGATGATTGTAAGTATATAAACTGCTGTGGATTCTTTCATATAAAAATCTATTGTTATATATTATATTTTGTTCTGCTGCGATTCGGAGATTCTGTGATGTTGTTTCTGTTTCTTCTTCGAATTTTTCTTCTTTGCCCAAAAGATTCGTATTTTCCATTCAAATTAAGTCGGCCTGATGTGAATTATGGTCGATTCAAGGTGTATGGATTTACGGGCCTTTACACTTAGTATCAGAGCGGAAGGTTAAGCGAGAACCTTGGCACTGGTGGGAATTACTCATTAGAGATAGAGTCAGTTGTACACTACTATGAGATGGGAGTATTAGTAGATATGAGCACATATTTGTTAGTGAATATAAATGATTTTATATTGTGTTAATTTATCTACTGAGTGTCATATAAATTCTGGTCGAGTAGTGGGACGCCACTAAATCGATAGGAGTTTCTAAAGACTTGAGTAGAGTAATTCACACGGTACGGTTTTGAAGCGGGTAAAGGAAATAAATTTTTCCAAATTATATTTTGATATAAAAGGAATAATTTTCTAAAATTATTATGGTATATTTGGAGTGTTTGGATGGTAATATTATAATCAAAAGAAGATTGTAAAATCTATAGCTTGTTATATATAACCAAATGGAAATTGTATAAGTATGGATTATATAATTAAATTAAAAACTAAGGCTTACTTAAAACCAAGGTTTGAAAATTTTAATCCTGGAGATTTTGGAGGTGTTTTCCAAGGTATTTTGAAATAAATAATGGTGTTATAATTTTAGACATGTTTTTGAATAGAAAGATGTTTTTAAATTGATTTTGGAAAGTGATAATACAATTGAACTCACTTCAATCGTTGAAAAATAACGCTGGTGATGACTGTGCAACATCATCAGTATTCATTTTCGAGTTTCTAAGTGACGGATTGCTACTGTGATTGATTTTTTGGGTTGAATTGGGCAAATCAGTTTTGTTTCGGAAATTTCGAAGGGAATTCGTTTTGTACAGAAACCTGGGTTGGTTAAAAAATAAAAAAATAAAGTATGATTTGGAATACTAAAATTTCAAAATGATTTGAAATAAATGCTGAGTATTTAAATTTTTAAATCCTTATTAAAATTATAGAAAATATCAGAAAATAAGTTATGAACTTATAAAACTGAGAATGATTTTAAAGAAAAATATGGAAATTGAATTTTGAAATTAAAATTTAAAAGCGAAAAGGGTTAAAATGGAATTTAACTTGGATTACGTTGAAGGAATTAAATTTAAAAAATTACTCGGTTGTGATTTAAATGGAATTAGTGAATAAAAAATGAAAAATAAAAAAATTGAGTAAAATGCAATGAGGTTACTTAAAAATAAGTAAGAAAGAGAAAAATGTGAGTTTTAGGATGGAATTAAAACTTTTGTAAGTTAAATAAATTAAATTGGTAAAAGAAATTGGTATGGATGAAATCTAACTTAAGCTTAGTTAAATAAAGTTGAATTGAGTTATAGATGATGTTGAATGGAATTGAATGCTTACTTAAATAAAGTAAAAGGAATGGTATGAAGTTTAAATTTGACTTAAGTGAAGTGAAATAAAATTTGAATTGGGATAAATAAATTTCAAAGGCTTATAGAATTCAGAATTTATGAAATAAAATTACAAGTTAAGCTATTAAGTGATGTAGATCTTGAGTTAAAAATAAAAAGTGAACGTGCTCGAGTATAGAACTAATGGAAGAATTTTAAGAAAAAAAGAGCTGTGTAGCTTATAAAATTGAAAAAAAATGGGATAGAAAAACCCAAAATAAAAGAGTTTGATATTTTGAAAAAATAAAAATCCAAACTTGAAATGTAAAATAAATTTGAACTCGAGTAAATTTATTGAAGTGATTTTGAAATAGAATTCAGATATTGAATTATAATACGGAAATGAACTAATTAGATAATAATTGGTTAGTTGGATATAAAATGGATAGTAATTAGGACGAATAAATTTGGATTGTTAATTAAAATGGAATTTGGAAATGAAACTTCAGTTATAAATAAAATTCAACTTAGATTGTAAATGAATTATATACAATTGAAAAACATGTCGAGAAACTGGAATTGAATGGGAATAGAAATGGGTTGAGTCGCAAATAAATCCAATTTGAATATAAATAGATTAAATATAGCCTTGGATATTATTTTAATGAATTGAGTTTGGAATTAAAATTGAAGTGGATTGGATGAATGAACTAATTTAATTAATTAGTAAATGGAATGAAATTTGATTGAATAAAAATCAAATCAGTAATTTGAATTAGAAAGTGTTTACCAAAAAAATAAACTTAAGTTATGGAATTGAAATAATTGGAAGTAAATAAATTAACTTAAGTAAATATTTTGAATAAAAGCTTGACAAAAATTAATTTGTAAAATGGTCATTAAATAAGATAGCACGGAATGTTTCCGAGCTAAATAAAATGGATTGGAAGGCAATGAAGGTGGATAGAATGGAGTGTAAATAAATTGATTGAGAATAAATTTAAATGGAATAGAGTTAAATATAAATTGAGTTGGAATCAGTTTAAAATAGTTATAAACTAATGTGGATATTTTAATAAGCAAATATCGCCGAAGTTGCATAGAAAAAAGTGGTCGTTTGACGTAAACGAAAATAAATTAAATTCTGCGAATGATAGAAAATGAATAAATTGGTTTTTAATCAGTTAGGAACGAATATTAGTTTGTTTAGTACAAATGTGAAATGAATGTAAGTAAATTGGGTTGTAAATCATTTCAGATTGAATGAAATAGTATATGGATTGATTGAAAGCAATTAAATTATTATCCGAACCGTACAAATTGCTTATGATATATGTTTAGCATGCTAGTTTATGAAACTTATGCGTTTACCCTACTTAAATAAATGAAATTCCATGGAATTTCATATATTTGGTACTTAGTGTTAAAATTGAGTAAGTATAGGTACTGAAGCTATTTTGCATGACTTTGATTGCGCGAATTGCAAACTAAAATAAGCCGCTTGCTTAAAATGCTAAAATAAGGTAGGTTTTCGGATTAAATACTACGAAAATATAAAATATTGTTATACATTTCATTTTCCGACCGTGTGGATCGATGTATATATATATATATATATATTTATATCTCTTGTCATATTGCAAAAGTCTCTCCGTACAAGACACACTTTGCCAAAAAAAATTCGAAAATTTAGGGTGTTAGAAAAAATTTGAAAGAAAAAGTTTTTTGTTAAGAGAAATCGATTTCGTATTTATAATCGAAATAAAGGATTTTGGTTTAGGATGGAGAAGAAATTGTTTTGGATCAAGGAAAAAGATTAGAAAAGTAAAATATCGAATATTCACTATGTGGGTTTTAGTAAGTTAAAGGGTTGGAGCATTTTCCTGCCTTAGCGATCCTGGTGACGAAATTATTTTAAGGGGAAGGAATGTAACGACCTAGATTTTTCGTTGTTCGATTTTGAATATTTAAATGGTTTTAAATATTAAATTTTAATTATATATTGATTTTTAATGTGAAAATATTGAGTTCGTTTATAAAATAGATTCAAAATTTAAATATAGTGATTTATTGGGTAATTTAATTATTGAATTTAATAATTGAATATTAGTTAAATTATTCTATCTTGAGTTTTGAGCTAGATAGAATAATAATTTAAAGGCTTGTAAAATTTATATTTTATAATATTGAAGATAATAAAATTTTTAAATTGAATTTAAAAGTGATCTATTCAATTTTAAAAAATAGCTTGTTTTAAATTGACATTTAAAAATAACCTTCTGAGGCATAGTCTCAGAATTCGACCAAACTAGTTCCATTGGACCCGTAATAGTGTATTATATCGGATTTCGAATTTTGAATTTCACAGCATTAGAAGTTATCGTTTGATCATATGTGATATAAACGTGTTGAAATTTATATCGAAATTCAATATAATAATTGGGTCCAAAAAGCTATCTTGTCCATACGACTGAATTAGACTCGAGACCTTTTCCATTGGGTTCGGAATAGGGGTATAACATTATGAACACCTAGCGGCACGCTCGATAGGGATTCGAGATAAATATCTGGATATTTGAGATTTTATAATATATATATATATACATATATATATATATATATATATATATATATATATATATATATTACATCGATTATCTTTTCAGCCGTCAATTTAAAAAAAGGAAATCTTGCCTTCAGCCGACATATCCTTTCACCTCAACGCCACCGAACCTTATCGTTACTGCCTTGTCGTTGTTTTAAATCACGTTAACATATCTTTTTCTGGAAGCAAAAATTTCGTTCGAACTTAAAAAATAAAATAGTAAAATCGCGTGCTACTTTCTTCTTTGCTATTTCAAAATCGAAATCAAGGAGGACATAGGAAAACCATTTGCAATTTTTCTTTTCATAATCCCTAGCCTCCCTCTTGTTTCCTTCCTTCAGTTCGAAATTGACACGAACATAGCAAAAAATATCGAGCAAAGCAAGAATGAGCTCGCTTGCAAATGGTGGAGGTAGTGGACTGTAGTGTCCATTAGTGTTGTCGCGATTAGGGGTGGTCGCCTTCATGAGTTGGGGTTGGGTGGTCGCATTTGGAGGATGGACGATAGTGGTGCGCGATGGGGAAGGCTCACGTTCCCGCTCGAGCCTAGGGTTTCGTGATGGAGGATGTGCTACATGGGTTGCAAATTGGAAGCTAACGAGAGAGGTAATAGTGAGGTAAATAAGATTTACCATTTAAAGTTAGTATAGTAATTTATTTTATGAATTAATTAATTGATTTAAATAAATTATAGTTTGAAAATCAATAACAAAAATTCAATAACCTTGTATTCAAGGTCAAAATCGTATGAAGCCGGCAGTGTAGGTTTTTTAATGACGTAGGCTTCGACTAGGAAGTGGTTTGGAGATTTTTGTAAGTCGGCTAGAATTTTAAATTTAATTGAATGTTAGTACAATTTAATTTAACATCTGGACGTTTGGCAAAATAGAAATCAAGGTGAGAATTTCTCACACTTTTGGATTGCCATAATTAAATTTAAATGTTTAAATTTAAATTGTTGGATGTTGGAATAATTGATAAATTTATAATTTATCTATTGGATGACTATATATATAGTAGTAAATATATTGGTATTGGATATATATTAGTATTGGAGTGATATTCCTGCACATTATAGCGGATGAGGCCCTATGCGCCCCGCATAATAGTGGAGACCCTATATACCGCGATATCCCTCTCGAAATGGGATTGGTATTTTTATATGTTGTATTAACATCTGTAGAAGTAGAGAAATAGGTTGGTGGGATCCAACTAGATTCCTCAAAAAACTGTTGATTAATTTTTATATATGGTGATATCTGATTAGTGTGAATAATCTATTATAGATTATTGCTATGATATTGAACTATTACATGCTATGATAGCACGGACCATAAATATGGTATTTTAAATACCAAAAATAGTTTTTTTTTAATTTTAAGGATTAAAAGAGAGATTTTGTACATAAAAATATTTATAAGGAAGTTTGAATTTGTTTAAAAGGAATTAAGTGAAAAAAAGTTATATACATACATACATATACATATATATATATATATATATATATATATATATAAAACATACTTGGGTTATACTTAACTATTCATAAATTGGTTTAAATAGGGATTCTCGGATAATATTTTATAAAGTAATTTGAAATGATATTTTGAAAATACAGAAAGGAGTTGAAGTCGATATTTAAGAATAGTTTTTAAATAAAATTAGAATTTATTAAGAAAGGAATTTATAAAATGAAATTTTATAAATAAAATTGGTTTTATAAAGAAGTGAAACTCAAAGGACTTTATTAACTTATAAACGACGTCTATAAATAAGGAAAATGATGGCAGTTGATAACTTAGAAAAATATTAGCTTACGATGTGAATTTATATCGAGTTATGGGAATCGTTTTGGTAAAGAAATAATGGAATCTAGTTTTTAAATTTGGGAATAGTGGTAAAGTTGAGATATAACCAACGTGATATGAATCGAGAGGAATGTATAAACTGAATTTGGCAATAGTGGATTTTTTAAAAAAAAGTAGATTTTTGTCAAGAAATTAAAATTGTTTTAAATGAAATTTTAAATTACTAAACTATGAAACTTAAATTTTTATTCATGATATTTTGTATAATTAGTTATTTTAATTTTTAACATTTATTGAAAAAAATTCTAATTTTATGAATCAGCTTTGGAAATTAATTAGTTATTTAAAATTATTTTGAAAGGAGTTATCGATATTGTTAAAATGTTTTGATATTTTATAATTACTTAATATATTTTACAAATAAACTATTATGCTTAAAAATACTTATTTTATACATAGTTTTTTAAAGTTTGAATTTATTTATTAATCCTCCCGAGATTGGAAGTGAAGTTTATTAAACGAGTATGATTTTAGAAGAAAATCTTATAGTGGGATTTTAGGAGCTTGAAGAGAAATCCCAAAGTGTTAAAATACGACAAATTTGAGAAAATGAATTAACATTCATAAAAGAAGTTAGAAATGGTTATTTGGAGATACATACAAGTTCATTCGACTTTGGAAATATTAAGGGTTTTACAGATAAAAATTTGTAAAGGATTGTGAGGGTAGGAAGTAAATGGGTTATTTCCTGAAAACTGGGATGAAAGATCTTAGGAAGTAGATTTGTAAATACTCCTAAGTATTGGACGGGTTGAATTTACAAATAGTTGACTTTAAGATTTTTATTATAGAAAATATTTTCATAAGGGTGAATTATAATTAGAAGTGAGAGAAAAATATTCTAAGTATTGAAAATGGTGAAAAATCCTATTATGGATAAACTGTTGATAATTTTCCCTAATATAGAAATATTGAAAGAGTTTGAATATATATATATATATATATATATATATATATATATATATATATATATTACAAAGATATTATGAAACAAATTTTGGAAAATTTGTATAAGGCCCAGTGACTGCAAATTGATGTTTTATTGATAGTTAATATCTGACTACCAAGTTTGGCCAAATTCCTGATCGTTTCAAAGAGACCGAGATCGGATTTAATTTTCTGAAAACCATTTTGATCTGGTTTGAACTTTACGAGTGGATACCGTGAAGATGATGAAGATGGTGATTCGGTTGGTCCAGACCCGGGACGACTTGTATGGTTGAATGCTGTTGGAAAATCGTCATTGGAGGACGATGAGCATTCTAAGTAAAATTGTTCTTGAAAGGTAACGCTTAGCCTTGAGCCTCATCAACTGGGAATGACTAAAACATAGGAGATGTAGCAAGGCTAAGTGGGTCACACCTAAGTGTGGTTTGTTATCACCTTTCTAGATGTCCTCGAAAACCTATATATTATGGATATGGTTGTGCATGGAAGAAGGAGCGCTCGATGGTAAGGGTGGGAAACACCCAGGGTGATAACATACTCGGTCTATCGAGGTTAGGGGTAGGCCTGTCTTGTGTAGCAGGGGATCCCGGCGAGGTCACTGGCACATTGTTTTAGAGGTGTACTATGATGGAGGGTACTCCAGTGGCCCAATCATTCGATGGAATACATTCTCCAATAGGCACTGTACGGTTTTGATTGTGCTCAACTATGATGAAATGTGAGATGCAAGCATATCAGCTATTTTCTGTTTACTTTCTATAGACAATATTATAATATCAGATGATTTTGATAAAAAATTGTTTCAATTATCATAAGGTAAAAACCTACGATAACCCAGATTTTGGAATACCTGTTAATTGATAATTAACAGGGTTAACTAATAGAAATGCTGATTTTTTTTTAAATTAAACTTGGGCAGCTAGAATACATTTGGAAATGTATAAATGAATTTGAGCAAAATAAATTCTGATAATATAAATTTCTATTTCAAAACAAAATAAGAAATGATTGCCTTATTAAATAAATATTGTAGTAAATAAAATATGGATTTGAAATTCAATTGTAAACATCTTAGAAACAAATTGGATTTAAAAATTCTATGTTTTATAAATTATTTATAAGTGTATAATTGGAAAACAATATCAATATCATTTTTCTTTTAACTTATATATATTTGAATTTAAAGTTTATATTTCTTAACAACAAAGGTAATTTCTTATTTATTTAAAATATATTTTTGCTTAAAATTTAAAATAAGATTTAACTAAAGGATTATTTCTTTTAGTATACTTTCTTTTTGACTATAAAATTTATTAATAAAAACATTAACTTATTAATACTACAAGTAAGAAGATTAATATAAAAGTGTATTAGGACCTTTGTAAGCATATAAAACATGTTGGGACATTTGTAAATAAATGAATAGTTGTAAATACAATTGTCAATTAAGTATCATAAAATAGAACAAGTGGCATTCTTCTTTTTAATTAAAGTTAAAATAAAAAAAATAAGTAAGTTATAGAGAAAACCAGGCCATAAATTTTCTCAGTTTAAAACTTGTTCAACTTATATTCTTTTCATATTTAAGTAAAAGAAAACCAAGATCAAATAAATAAAATTCAACAACCTGTTCCCAGTTTTTATCCTGATCATGGATTCAAACTCAAACAAACATCCATTAGCAAGTCAACAAATAACAGCTTCAGACCTTCATATCAACAACTTCAGTTACTTTCAAATCTTCAACTTAATCAAGTAACAGATTCAAAGATTTCAAATTCAAGCAAACAAAACAATTTCCAGATAATCAAAACTAAGGGTTGTTCTCTGTCTTGACATCAAGGTGAGTAGACTTAACCCATAAATCAGTTTTAATTTGTTGTGTGTGTAGTATTGGATGTGAATCTCGTAATGCATGTTTAAATTTATGCATGCATGCTTGATTAAAACTGAATATTTGTCTATATGTTTGTATATATATTAGTATGCAAGTTTTTGTTCGGCTCTGTTATTTTCTAACAGGCTCAATAAAATGAATATATAAAATTTTCTTCATGTGATCTTTGTTAGGCTGAAATATTCAGACAATTATCGTTTGTTTATACGTAATTAAGTTTTTAAAATTTTATTTATAAGAAATAAGTAAAATATGTTTGCAATAGTATCTGTATGTTTATATGAGTGCTCTGTTGGTAGTAACAGACTAAAAATTATCACCAATAATTTCTATCTCCCAGATTAATCAATGTTAGACCTTGATTTCTGAAAAGAAAAGGATAATTATAATGTGTTATTGTTTTTAAAATAAATTTTAAGTGTTTGTAATTAACAAACATACTGTAAATATGAAGATTATAGTAAAAATCAAGTTTTTTTTAAAAATTAATGTCAACAAATTCACCTTTGAATTATAAAGTCCGATTTGTGTTAATGAATCATGATTTTTAAAACGAATTTGGTAACTTTTCATTTAGTACTGGCTGAGAATTTGAATTCTTCCCAAATTTGGGATTTTTGTCAATTGCCGTTGAACGACGTCGTTTGGGTGCTCGAGTTTTGGCATGGAGGCGGCTGGAATGTGGAGGATTAATGGAAAAATATGCTTATATTTTTCTTATGAATGAGGTGTGCTGTCGGTGGGGTTTTAGGGTTGCGTTTCTGTTTGAATTCTGGGTCGGATTTGAGGTGAGCTTGACGTCGATGATGCATCGAGTCAAATCGCATGTAGGGGCTAGGTTTCTGGAGTTTGAGGTGCAATTGTAGTCGAGGCGGAAGGACTTTAGGTGGAGGCGTTTGTCGTCGGCTGATGGTTTTTGCCGACCGAGTTTGGTTGCTGTTTTCGAATGTGCTCGTTTTCATTTCAATGGATTTTTATCGTACAAATCGGTGGAGAGTGTTAGCAGAGTCGAGGTCGACTTGGCGAAGGTCATGGTGATGACCATCGATGATCAGATTATCATGCATATGCACAATTTTTTGCGTGCATCAGAGTGTATAGGTTTGGGAAAGGAGACGATGACTCGAAGTGTTTCGTGAATTTTTACGTGTTCGACTCGGAGTGTCGAAGGGGAGAAGTTGTTGTTTTGGTTGTCTCGTATTTGCACGATTTTGTCTCGAGAATTTTGCTATGTTAGTCGAGAATCTGTTGTTTGCTTGAGTCGTTTTGTTTCCAGAATTTTTAAAACTGGTTCAGATCATTTTAACCAAAATGATTTCAAATTTTAAAAAGCAAACCAAGTTTTTAAGCAAAGTTTTAAATAGTTTTAAATGTATAAAATGATTTAAGTTAGAAAATGATGTTTTAAACATATTTAAATTTTAAAGGTATGGATTTTAAAGTTTTAAATCTTTTTTAAAAAATGGTTTCTATAAATATTACTTTAGAATAAATTTGTAATTAGTTTTTTAATGTTTCAACTTAAATAAAGCCGTTAAAACAGAATTATGATTTAAGTAAAATGTATTTAACTTGAATCAAAGAATGATGATTTTAATAAATCATATTAAAATTTAAAATTTAATTTATTTCAAAATAGAAGTAAGAATTAATGTAATTTATTTGATCATGTTTTATTTACTAAAGTAATTAAAGTATAATTACTTAAGTAACTAAATTAATTGATTTGGGTAATTTAATTAAGATAAATTAATTTGTGTAATTAATTAATTGTGATTAATTACTTAATTAATATTTGATTAATCAAGGTTAATCAATTAAGAAATAATTAAGTAATAAGTAATTAAGAGGTTAATTACTTAATGTTAAGAAGATGATTAGAGTAATTACTCAATGAAGTAATTAAAGGAAATTAATACTCAATGTAATTAATTAAGTTAATATAGTTAATTTTAATTAATTAATTAAGTGTAATTAATTAAAGAGGATTACTTAATGATGAGATTAAGTATAATTACTTAATGCAATTAATGGAGGATAATTACTTAGTTAAGCAATTAATGAATAATTACTTAATGTAATTAATTTAGGAAAATTACTTGATGGGAAGTAATTAAGGGATAATTACTTAAGAGAAGTAATTAAGTGATAATTACTCAGTGTAATTAAAGGATTAGTTAATATAATTAATCAAGGTGTTGTAATTGATAGAGTAATTAAGAAAAGTTAATTTCTGATTGTGATTAATCAAGGTTGATCAATTAATGTAATTAAGTTGAATGTTAATTATTAAATGAAAACTAAGAATAATTAACTTATGAAAGTAATTAGAGGATCATTAATTAATGTAATTAGTGGAAGTGATCAATCTTGTTTATGAATGATTGAATGATGATAAGTGCTTTGGATTGGTTGATATCTCTGATATGAATTGCTTTGTAATATGATATGTTGGATGGACAGTGATAATGTGATTATCTATCAATAATGAATTGTTGTGTAAAAATGTTATCCGGTAATTGAAGTTGAATTGTATTTAATTGAACAACTTGGGTTTGGACGATATTGGATTCGAAGAGACTAGAGTCGGGTATTAGTAAATACCCGAGACCACTTCGATTCTTTATAGATTGATATATGAAATCAATGGACTGTAATGGAATGATTTAAGTAAATTAGACCCTTTAATCTAAGTTTTGATACTTATAAATTGATGTGTGAAATAAGGGATGTCTATATCAATTTGTGAATTTGTAAATTGATATGAGTTACCCCGAGGTTTATTTATGTTTTATGCTTTCGTATTCCATGTTAGATGGGTTTACTCACGCTGGTTTCCAACCTCACCCGGGTGTTACTTTGATGTAATGCTCTGGTCAGACCGAGTATTACAGATTTTTAGGTAAGGACGTTTTGGAGCTCAGGAGACGAGCTTGATGGCAGGAACGTATGGATTATTTCCGCTGTAATATATTGTTGTATATCTGGGACAAGTTGATTGTATCTGTCTAGAGTTTGTATGTAACATCCCATTTTTTGTACGCTTTTAATCGACGATAAACCACACACGTCAGACTTAAACCATACAGAAGGGCGGATTGTTATGGGGTAAATAAGAAAAAGCAGAGAAAGAAAAAAACAAAACAGAATCTTGCAGCGGAACGATAAAATATAAAAATAAAAAATACAGTTCATGAAGTTGTTTACAAAAACATTCGATTATACTTGTACAATGCATATAAGAGTTACATATACCAGAGAAAAATCAATAACAATGTAGCGGAACAATGTGATGCAGTGGAACTCTATTAATGCAGCAGAATAATATAATAAATAGTAGTAATACAATCTTCGTCTTCGTCCCGCAGAAATAGAGTCTTTGAATCCTGAAATGCTCAGACTGACCCTAGCGAATTGAAAAGACAAAACATTCGAGTCAGAACTAAAAGATCTTATGTAATTTAAATCAACAGTAAATTATATGAATGGAATGGCGTCTGAGATGTTTACAGGATTTGACATCTCCTATCCAGTGTCTAACGTGAGTGCAATAACTAAAGAGATGCTCGAGATTCACATCGCCTAAGGATCCGTTAAACTATTTACTATGTAGTAATATTTTTCTATTATAATAATGTCTATAGTAAAATAAACTTACTTTTAAATAGCGTTAAGGAGTTATCCAATCTCCCCCTTAAACACAATAATAGTCCAAATAGTCCATCCAGTATCAATGCATCTCCAGATCGGGAGACTACCCTATATACTCCATGGGCTACGGGAGAAAACCAAACTCATACAAGGCGCGCTAGGGTAGGTGATACGGCACAACTAGGTAATGCCAGGGTAGATATACCAATTACGCTTCCGTGCCGGTGGTAACGCGAAGCGCGTAGCTACCGTCCACCTCGATCCACACCTCCAAATCAAAAATCAAAAGTGGCCGCTGAATCAATCAAAAAGTCATAGTATAATATCGAAGGGATGTGTCCGATAAAAGGGGCTACCTTCTTAGCCCGTCAATCGCTCCTGTTTTAGCCACCTTATGCCAACTCACGGGAGTCGGTTCCACGTATTTACCTCAAAGGAAACGCCGCCACCATCCTACTTCATTCTGGAATCTCCACCGTGTACACGGTTTTTAAAGTGGTTTTCGAAGTTGGCAGAGAGTATGACAACTTTCGATCCCGGTCTCTTCAACAGCCAAACGTTATTATAACAACGCGGTCATTTCAAAATAGTTATGCTTTAAAACCAAAATTTAAAATCCATTCCAAACCCATGTAAATACGATATCTTTTTCGTTTTCAAAACCAAATCAATATGATATCATTTTAAAATCATAATATTTCAAAGTTATAAAATTTCAAAACCAAAGACTTAAATTATAACACTTCCAACGTAATATGTAACAACCATATATTTTCGGCCATTCGCATCCACACATACCGGACTTGAATTGCTCAAAATACCGCGTTGTAAATAAATTTGGAGCAAATGAAATACAATCACAGAATCAAAGACACAGAAAAATCAAAATAACTCACAGCGGAATATAAAAATAATATAGTAGTTCATGAAGCTACTATAACAGAGTCTTAAACCAAATACATAATACAGTTTATAAACAACATAATAGAAATCCCAAATACATAGAAGTTCACTAATACAAGACATAAACTAGAACAGCTGAAACAGAAATAGATATGAATGTAGATAAGCAGAAACTCCAGCAATGACCAGCTCCAGAAAGAGAATCCAAAGCTATGAATACTCAGGCTGACCCGAGGTAAAGTAAAACACAAAACACTCGAGTCAGGACATATATACTTATATAATGTAAACCAATTCAAGTGAACTGTAGTAGAAATGCACAATAAATTAAAGAATGCTTGGGATCGCCCATCCTTTAAGAATCAGTTAAACTATAAATTATATACATCCCGTGGATAAAATTACAAAATGGTCTTTTATACTTCAAAATCAAATATCATTTCAAAAATTCAATATCATTCAAAATTCCATTTCAAAATATCAAAATATTGTATCTTCCAAAGCACATTCATTTATTTAAAATACCATTTCAACACACATTTCAAAGTAGTTTATATTTCAAAACAAATTACTTCATTTTTTTAAATCATAAAAATATGAAGTTATTATATTTAATAATTAAATTATTAAATTTCCAAAATTTTAAACTTTTTAAAGTTCATTCATTCACTTAATTTTATCAAAACAGTGAAAATTCACTTTTCGCAACATTTAGAAAATGCTACGGAAAGTTACATTCAAAACAGTTCAATTTCACAAAAGGCAACATTTAAAATGCTGTAATAGGGTTACATTAGTTTCAAATAAAACTTAGATGTATTCAACAATTATAGCACTTTACAAAATTCTGTAATAGCCTTTAATCTTATTTAGCTTTTTAGTTCATCATCATCAACTACAGCATTTACAAATGTTGTATTATCATTTGCATTAGAATTAATAGCATTTCAAAAATGCAGTTAATTAACTTCATATGTTCAATATAATTTCACAAAAAATTATATTTTTATTTAAAACTTTTTTGACTTATAAAATCATACAATTTCACATTCATAAACATCATTTAATTTTCCTTAAATTCATGATTTTATAAAGTTCAATTTCCATTCAAAAATCAAGATTTAATAATAATTCACCTATTAAATTCCAATATTCAATTTAAATTCATTAAATTAAATTTCAACTTAACACTTAAGTTAAATTCTCAAATCTAACTTAATTTCCTTTTTATTTACTTAACTTAAAATTCACCTTTAAGCCAATTTCACAAATTTCCAATTTTAGTTATATTTCAAAATTTCAACTTAAATATTCATTCATTTCACATTTTAACTTTATTCAAAAATTGTTAATATATTATAAAAAATCATTTAAATTCATTTAAATTTCAAAATATCATAAATTTATCGTAATTTCATATTTAATTTAAATTCAATTTATAATTAAATCAAAATTTCCAAAATAACTTACAATCAAATTTTCTAACTTTTTCATTAATCATTTCTAATTAAGTTTAAATCAAAATATTATAATATTTACATTTCTAAAATATTTAAAATTTTAGAAAAACATATTTTAACTATGGGTCTGTATATAATTTTCTACGCTAGGTAAAGTGATACGGGTAATATATCATTTCAACCCGTAATTTACAAAGAAAACCCGGGTTTTATCATTTCAAACCCGCAGTCCCAAGTAAATGAAATAATTTGAAATTCGCTCAGGTCTATCATTTCAGCCCATAACGATTTTCCTTTATTATAAAGTCCGTTCGGGTATGTATCATTTCAACCCATAGTGATTCTAATCTAAAGGAAACTTGCAGTGATAAACTGATATAAATAACAGAACATCATAATATAACTGTAACATATGATATAATAGGTGTTTAAGCATAGATGAACATCATATAATCAGAACATGGCAGATGTGACATGGTTATGCATTTTACAAGTTCATAAGTGGTCAATTTACTGATTATATATGTATACATTGTCAGGTCAGAATAACTCGCTGGTTTGAGCTGGAGACACAACAACGAATGCACAAAAGAGATCCACACAAGCACGATAGCACGATAAGATATGAGTAAGAGAGCCAAAGTATCAATTCCCTTGAATACAAATCAAACAAAAACAATATAATGAATATAAGCTTCAATTCGGAAACAATTAGATTTAAGCTAGAAATAACTACATAAATCAAAGCAGAATTGCTTTGCACTTGCTTCCAACTTTCAGTGGGCTCGGCCATAGGTGAAGTACAAAGCTAAAGGGAGGTTTTTGATCGGGTTTTGGTTCCCTAAGGGTTGGCCTACATAGGTTAACATGGTGCAAAAGTGTGGAGATGGGAAACTACACTAAACAATCAACATACAAGCAACATCACATGGATTCAAGGCCAAATCAAGGCTTAGTCAAGGCCTATGGGTCACGGCCTCCTCTGGTGCAGTCAAGGGGGTGACGTGGTAGAGTGTTCAGGTGGAGCTGAAGGTGGTGGAGGTGGAGATGGTGTCGGCTATGGGGTGTTGAAGGTGATGGAAGTGGAGATGGTTCGGCTATGACAATAATGATGGAGTTTTTGGTGAATTTTGTGGAGGATCATCAACTTTGGTGGCACGGCTTGGGTTTGTCCAGAGAGGAGGCGGTGATGGTGATGTTCTCAGGTGGTTGTGGAGGAGGCATGGCATGTAGAGGAGGTAGGCCGAACCTATGAGGAAGGAGACAAGTGCAAAACAATATCAAAAACAATGAAAAACGCATAAACAAAGAAAGAAGATTTTACCAAAAAAATTTCAAAGCAATAGACACCGAATTTTTTTCTTCAGGAATGAGAAAAGTGAATTTACGTAAGTGTGGAATGAGATGTGCGGCTAATGAAGTGAAGTGGTATGGCCAATTGATGAATAGAAATATTGAAAATGTGAAAAGGTTGAATATAAAAAGGCTTAGGAGATAAAAAGCCATAAACCTTTTCAAATTTCTTTATTTTCTTTATATAAGTTTAAATAACTAAAAATGATTATAATTTTAGTTTAAATTCGAAAATGTAACAAAAATGTAAAATATAAATAAATAATTATTATTAATAATATGTGGTTAAAATAAGAAAATAGCACAAAAAATGAAAACTAGACAAGAAAATTTGAAAATAAACACAATAGACTTTGGAAAATTTATATGGACTTGGAAAATATTTATAAATAAAGAAAAGAACATAAAATAAAAATGCATTCACAAAATAAATAAATATAATTTAAGTAAATATAATTTAAATGAAGAAAATGGCAGAAAAATAGAAAATAGCCTTTAAAAATAGGAAATAAATGCAGTAAATTTTGGAAAAATTATAACATCACTTTAAAATGCTTTAAAAATAAAATATAAATCTAACATGTCATGTTACACATATTAGAACATGATAGGACAAATAAAATATTATTAGATAATTTAAAATAGACAATTTTATTAAATAAATCAATTTACATACAATATTGTAAAAAGCATAACTTTCACAATACAAATCAGATTTCAACGAAACGAAAAGTAGTATTCTTGAAATTTAATATACTTTCATAATAAAGGATAAAACTAAAAAATTCAAATATTTAAATTTTAAATTTAAAAATCAAGGTTTGACCAGATTGACCAAAATTCACATTTTCTGAAAATATCCTATTCATTTAGGTTTGAAATTATAATCCACACCAAGATCAAAATATGCTTTAAAATAACAAAATTACTCATTTTAATAAATATAATAAACTTTCAAATAAAATAATCAAAATAAACAATTAAAGTAAATCATAAAATTCAGGGTTGTTACACTCTCCCCCACTCAAATCTTTTCGTCCTCGAAAAGATCGACAAGGAAAATAAAGAGAAACAAGATAGAAAAACAAAATAGTACCTGAAAAGAACAATTCCGGATTCGAAGCACGAATGCTCTCCTCTGTTTCCCAGGTACAATCTCGATCATCATTATTCCACGGTACTTTGATCAAACTAACAGATTTCCTTCTTAGCTGCCTCGTACCTCAGTCGACAATACGAAGTGGCTTACTCTCGACAGTCAGATTAGGCTCAATATCCCAACCATCAAGAGTAGAAGGCTGAACCAAAAAAGAGATGGGTCAAGAAGATACTAAAGGAGATGTGAGACATGGAATACATCATGCACTCCAGACAGCTTCTCGGCAAATCCAGTCGATAAGCCAAAGAACCAACTCTTTCCACAAATGCGAAAAGGATCCTCGAAAAGTAAGAAGAAGATAGGAATAGCTAGAAGGGGAAATAAATTGAAAGATAAGGATGAAATATTATTTTAAAACCATCCAAATTTCAATTTAAAATTATATATTTAACATTTTAAACATTTTATAATATGGTGAATAGTCATTTGATTCAATTTTTATAGTTCGAAGTAAACAATGTTTAAAACGATTTAAATCATGATTAAAATATCCTTTATATAATACTTTACCAAAATACTTTTATAACTCGATGTCTTAACAAGTTTACTTTCGTTCCTGTAGACTCTGGCTATGCGTTGATCAGACGCAAAGCTAGAATTCTTCAGGTACTTGGTACACCTGTTTCAACACCCAGTGAAAATACTGGAAAACCTTTTTAAAACAACAGATATGGAAAATACAATCCAAACAAATCAACCAAACCAAAACATTTGTCTAATTATGGATCGCAGATACACAATGGTTACGCCTGGATCCCCCAGGAAACAATTCGTATCCCTAAGCTTTCTCAGCCCTGCGAGTTACGCCATGATGACTAGTAGAGTGCATGATACACAATGGTTATGCCTGGATCCCCCAAGAAATAATCCGTACCCCTAGGCCATCTTAGCCAGGCAGTTTAGGTACTAATGCAACCTACATAGATTGCAGGAAACACAAAGGTTACGCCTGGATTCCCAGAAAACAATCCGTACCCCTAGGCCAACTTAGCCAGGCAGTTGCGCTATGCAGCCGCGCTCGTAAGACCATGTAGATCGCCTTGGAATTTGATGGACACTCGAGTATAATATCCAGAAAACCCAAACCAGAGAGAATAATATCGATAGAATGAATCCATAGTGTGGCCACTAAGCGGAATCAAGCAAAAGGCACTTTCCGTATCTTTACTTCGAAAATATGTATCATATAGTACCTTTCAAAATCACTTTCAAATATCATATATATATAAAGTCCATTATTTATAAGTTTCAATTTCAAATCGAATATTTTCCAAATACATAGTATATCAAATCACACTTATATAGACTTCGATTATATAAGATTTCAATTTACAAGTTGAGTACCTTTACAAATCAGTAGTTTTCAAAACACTTCATACTTATACAAATCAATTTTATATAAGTTCGATAACTCCCAAATCAAAGTATTTAATAAAATAAGGTGCTCAATTTCAAACCATTTCAATATCAATTCGGTTTCAAAATCATATATGATTTTGCCAAATCATTTCAGTCATCAAAATATCTATAATGGTTACAAAGTTTAAAACCATCACTTTTTAAAACCTTCAAACTATTTATTTCCATATGAAAAATCCAATTTACCATTGGAAAGATTATTATTCTATATATATACTTTATTAAAAACATTTCAAATCTATATTTCATACCACTATAATTCAAAATAGTCTTATTTATTTCACTCAACAAACAATTTCAACTTATATAAATCATATTACTTTATACTTTAATCATACCAAACTAAACTTATATTCTTTATCAAATACCCTTTACCTTTCAAAATTACTTAGCTTTGAAAAGTTAACCATGATTTGGAAGTGCTCGAACCTTCAAAAATAGTCGAAGAAATCATATTTTCAATCCAAGAGTTGGAAATAACCAACAAATCAGTAAACCAATTCCAAAAGATAGGATTATACCAAAACAAATCTGAATCTCGAGGTTGAACACCGACTAACTTTAAATCATTTCAAATATATATATACATATATCTTTCGAACATCAAACCATACTTCAAAATCTAAAATCTGAAATTTGGTTTCACAAAATCACTCGCATAGCAAAGCTACTAGAGTGGCCTCTCCCCCACTCAGAAACTCGAAAATCAATGTCGATGATGCATGCATTCATCACCAAATTTATTTTCCAGCGACATAAGTGGGTTCTGGTCTTTTATTGTCTTGAAACTTCTTTGAAATCTCTTCGAAATTATTAGAATTCACTCGAATACATTTGAAATATTTCTTACTCAGAAAATATCTTTAAATCATATTATTATTATTATTATTATTATTGTTTTATTTTCCAAAATCTTAAAAACCAATTCCAAAACACCGGAGTTCGATTGCTCGAAATTCAAATTCGAAAACCTTTTAGTTGTAAATCATTTTTATATAAGTCAAATTCTTATAAAATTTTCAAATTTTAAAATCCTTTCGAAATTTCAAATTTTCACTTTTAAAAGATATATAATCCTTTCAAAGTTTAAAATTTCCATTTTCAAAAGATATAAAAATCCTTATTGAAAATATTTCACTTTTATATACAAAAGGGTCATCCTTATCAAAATGATAATTTCGATGTATGCACAATTTCAAAATACAACCAAACACAAATTTTCAAGGGATGATTCAAGGATGGATTTCAAAACAAACAGAAATTCGAATTTAGAGGAACTCTAATCAAATAGAATCCCGATTTGAAGATAAGCTCGAACTAAGATTAGATAATTCAATAATAGAAGATGGATAAGCCTATATAAATCACGGGCGACCTTAATTGGTCAACCGTGACTTTAGGATTATAACCAATACTGAATTCTTTGGAAATCAACATTCGATTGCCAGAGATAGAATCTGGGTTGAGCAGTAGATAGATAGCATCGTAAACCGAGGATGCAGAAATCTTCAGTGAACCAATGCCAATTGTAAAGGAGTTTCACCCCTTTACAAATTATTCAAAGATTTGCTGAATCACCAATCTTTAGAGAGGTCAGTCCAAAGTTGAGTTATGGAATGCTCCAAAAATCAAAAGGATAAAAATAGGGAAGACAAGGCTGGATTTCAGAACAATTGGGAGCGTTCCAAAGTTCAAGGAATCCTAGTCGATATGAATCCTAACCAATAGATTTCTAACAACGTGGATACCGAAGGAATGAAGTTTAGAAAATCTTGATTTCAAAGTAAGAAGATTTTTTTATACCAAAATAATCTTTGAAAATACTTTGAAATTATTTGAAAATCATTTTATAATCTGAAAATACGTTCTCTCACAAAGAAAGGATTCTGAGATTGATTTCACTCATTCTAGGGTATTTCTACCCTATCTCTAATGAGTTTTTTCTCCACAGGCTATGGTTTGCCTAAAACCAAAGCTCTGATACCAACTGTAACAACCAGATATTTTCAGCCATTCGCATCCACAAATGCCGGACTTGAATTGCTCAAAATATCGCGTTGTAAATAAATTTGGAGAAAATGAAATACAATCACAGAATCACAAACAGAATAACTCGCAGCGAAATATAAAAATAACA
The DNA here is from genome assembly GCA_030765085.1 of Allium cepa. Lineage (NCBI taxonomy): Eukaryota > Viridiplantae > Streptophyta > Magnoliopsida > Asparagales > Amaryllidaceae > Allium > Allium cepa. The sequence continues at coordinate 80,399,721 of CM060928.1, read as the reverse complement.
TAATAGTTCATAAAGCTACTATAACAGAGTCTCAAACCAAATACATAATACAGTCTGAAAACAACATAATAGAAATCCCGAATACATAGAAATTCACTAATACATAAGATAAACTAGAATTGCTGAAATAGAAATAGATATAAATGTGGATAAGCAGAAGCTCCAGCAAAGACTAGCTCCAGAAAGAGAACCCAAATCTGTGAATACTGAGGCTGACCCGAGCGTAAAGTAAAACACAAAACAGTCGAGTCAGGACATTTATACTTATATAATGTAAACCAACTCAAGCGAACTGTAGTAGAAACGTGACGGCCTTGACTCGACCTTCGAAAATCGGCACCGAATACGACATTCATATTCAAACGTCGTAGATCCAAACGTCGAATCTGGTTCACCGGGGCTTATAACAACATTAAGTACAACACAACGGAAGAAAAGAATATCAATATATATATATAACATTGATACAACGACAGATACAATATCTAATCAATATGATACAACAGAATGATACAACAGATATCAAAACTATCAAAGATACAAGACACAGTGGAAAGAATAGATAACACCAGCAGCGGATAATATCTCCAAGTTGGTCCTCAAGAAAGAAAGGGGAATAGAATCCAAAATTGTAATTCCAAAGCACCAATCCAGAAATAGCTCGAACTCCTAATAACGATGTTTCACCTAGATAAGCAAGTCTCGTCCAAAGACTGGACTTACTCCAGATAATCTACTAAACCTGACTATCTGAAAAACCCAACTCTAGACTGCCCGTGTTGAAAGATTATGGGCTTCCAGAGTTTAGGAAAGGAACAATAAACTCCAGGTCATTCATGGGACTGGTATGAGTAACAAAAACATTTCGTCTTTTAAAACAGACAATAAGAGAATTTAAAATATATCCGCAATGCTTTTTAGAAAATGAAACTACCATAAGGTCTCCCGCCACACTCACAATGCAAGCGCAGAATTGTAGGAGATTTCTCCTTATGATAGTCAAACATGCTTGATACGCGAAAAAAGCATTTTGATATTATTATTCGTGCATAGTGCAGAAAACCATTTCGAAAGTATAATATTAACCTTAGCCAGCATAGGCATTTTGCACTTATGCCTACTATAGCTACCATGTTCAATAGCAGGTTACCGCCACATTCCATGGAAGGTAATACAACTAAAACCGTACAGGGAGCATATTGTTTCGTTTGGATTTCCAACAAATGGTCGGGCTAAGGAACTTCCGACTGTCCATGGGTACGCCTCTGGCGGGACGTCCCAAGAACCTAACCGGATCCCTGTCAATACAAGGCGGGGTTACCTCTGCAACTTGGTAACTACTACTCAAGCATGCCACCCCCGGTCCTTTGGGACCTTTATCCGAGACGCCTCTAAACCAAAAAGCAACAACCACACAGTAAATGAGCTTGAAACCCACAACATAGGTAAATATCTGGGCTCCATACCATGATACCACCCTTTACCAAAATGGAATGACACACCCTAAAGGGCGCGACCCTCATAACCTTGTCGTATCTTTCCTGTTTCGACCATTTCCGGGGTGTGAGGTCCTGATGCAGTCTCGTCCATAAAGCTACGCTTTACACTAAAGCCATGCTTTGATCACAAATGATCAACCAATGATCATCAACACGCAGCAGCACTCAGCATGCCACACTACCAAATTAGGAATATATCGCTGATAACCTTCAACTACATAACCCGAGCGCATATATCTCAGAGAAGAGTGTTAAGCTAAGAGAATAAATTCTCCCTCACCAACAGATATGTATTTGAAAGAAATCTGCTTTATATCTCGAAGTGTAGTGTCAAACATACAACCATACAAGTCAGTCCCGGGTTCGAACAGAACCTAAGGCACTTTCGAAGAATCCCTTGCAAATCCGGGTATTCACAATCCCGATCGGACTTCCCATCACTTAGGGAGAAACTCTATACCGAAGCAACTCGGTGTAATGTCAATCGATAGGTTATCCTATCGTTCTTGCAAATATCCGGTCTTCACCACCGGTCTTCAAGTTCCATCCATAACGATGTATCACTATTCGGAATGGGTTATATGACACAAGGTCCTCTCCCGGCTAAACCGAATAATAAGCTCAACATTTAAAAAATATATGGATATGGGATTTCATTTAAGTCACAACATATAAAAACCCAAAACCTTTCTTCAAATAGTTAAACAAATTACCATTTCAAATCTTTTAAACAAAAAGATTTATTTCACAAAGTTCACACAGTTTCATAAAGATCCATTTATCGGTTTCCAAAACAATTTCCATTTCGATTAGAATTAACTTATCCAATCTTTAAATTGAAGATTTAACTTATAGCTTTGAAGCCATTTCCATAACTTCGAAAACCATTTCCATTTCAACTAGAAATCCTTTTAACTCAAATTGGAAGTTCATTTCTTATGTGAAAGCTTTTATTATTTGAAAACAAATAGTTTTCGCTCCAGAAAAATCCAATTATATTTGCACGAGTTAACGCCTCTGAATTTAAATTCAAATTCCCAAAACAATATCTTCAAAATGGTTTAACCATATATAACTATAACATCTTTAACCCCTGGTTTCAAATCATAGAATTTAGTTTCAAATTTTGAATTTAAATTTAAATCAAATTATTTAAACTTCAAGGCGTAATCAAGTTATTCAAAAAAAATAAAAAATAAAAATTTTGAAATTTCTTTTCAAAACTTTTTACTTTAATCCCAATCTATTTCCAAAACTATTTGAATTAAAAATTCAAATTCAAAATTATTTCAAAAATCTGCGACTTAACAAATTTCTACGTGCAATCCATATTTGTGTGTGTATAAGTGATGTCTAGGGGTTTCACACAATAGTGCAACATTATCAATCATCACGTCACATATTTAAGCACATCAATATTGATAAGCGGTATAATTTATAACGCGTATCGTTCATTCATAGATTCACAGATAATGTACAAATGCAACACAAATAAATGAATAAATTATACACAGCTCAATCCAAAAACAAAATATCACAGATCAGATAGGACAATCAATTCAAGCAATCTCATACAATACAATCATTCATAAGAAAGTCAAGCATTCAATAATCGTTTATAAGCAGGATTAATTAATTTTTTAATCCTAATTAATTCAATTTATTTCCAATTAAATTAATTACTTATGAATTAATTATCCAATCCTAATTTATTAATTACAAAAAATTTGATATAAATTAATTTATCAAGCACTTTAATTAATTATTTTTAATTAATAAATTATTTTTAATTAATCATATTAATTAAATTAACCTCTAAACCAATTACATAATTGATTAACCCCTTAATTAATTATTTTAAGAAAATAACCCTTTAATTACTTACCATAAAGTAGTTACACTTACACGATCTCATAAATGATTATCATTATTTAATAAATCTAATTAATTGTTAAAATTAATCACATTAATTAATTATTTAAATAATCTTAGTTAATGACTTTCATTAACTAATAAAAATTCTTTATTTACTTTCCTAATTAATCTCTAATTATAAATTAATCTAAATCATTAATTTATAAATTAAATAAATAAGTCATTCCTTAATTATCTTATTCATTAAATCATTTTAATACCTTAATTATTTCTAAGGTAATCCATTTCTTTATTAATGATTTCATTAATATTAAAGTGTATTTAAAACATTACACTTTTAAACTTAGATTCAAATTTCATTTTGAATTTAAGATTTAAAATGATTATATGTTTATACATTGACCAAATTTAAATATCAACTTATAACCCTATATAAGAAAAGTTTAACTAAATTACTTCAATTTTTGTTTAAAATTTAAGTTTTAAAAGTAAATTATATTTTAACTTGCAAGCTTAAGTTAAAACGAATTATTTAACTTTTCATTCAAAATCCTTTTTATAAAAGAACTTTATCAAAATCAAATTCAAATATTTATTAGAAAACAAATTACTTTAAAAAGCTATTTGATATAAACTTGTTTTAAAACATTAAAGACTGATTTAAATCACAGATTTGAATCTAAGAAACTTGAATTCATATCTAAACATTTGATTAAACTTGGCTTTAAAACTTTGATTTAAACTTGTTTTAAAATCTTGATTCAAAATTCTTGATTTAAAATCCCAATTTATTTTAAAAGCTCAAGATTCAAAAGTTTATTTGAAAACTAAACTTAGCTTTTGAATTTGAACCCAGTTTAAATTCTGGTTTTAGTTTTTTAAATAAAATTTAAAAATCTAAAAACTGTCAGGTTTATTTTTTTTTAAACTGAAAACCCTCTTTTAAATAATTTAAAACTTTCAGACTTCAAAGCCATTTTGAATTCAACTTCCTCTAGATTTAAACTTGTTTTTAAATCTATCTCGCCATTTAAATTCTTTTTTAAATTTGCTTTGAATTCAAATTTTTAACTGTCGGGTTTACTAAACCTGTAGCTAGACAAAAAAACAACCCGAGCCTTACTGTTTGTATTTCGAGTTCAACCCTAACTTAGCACGAGACAAACGACCCATTACTTCGAGCAAATACTCGAGACAAATATGCGTACCATCCCTACTTTTCCCCCTAACTACATCATTTCCAGATCACCCAAGGTTAATGCACGGTGTACGTGCACATCATCGCCGACCAACTCCAGGCGACGCTGCATCGTCGAACAAGTCGACGGCCACCCTCGATCCAATTCTAGACCACCAGAATCTCGTCGTTGTCTCGAAATCGAAATTCGAGTTCGAATACCCAAACCTGGAAACATCAAAGCCCACCACAACCAAACCGGTCAACACCTCGTTCACCACGCCTCAACCACCAGAAAGCCTCAAAATCCGGCCATGAACACGTCTACGACCAAGCTACCATCACCCTAAGCCTCATAGCACTCGATCAACTATCGGCGATGAATGAGACCAAATGCAAAACCACGAAAAAATTAGGTTTCCAGAACTCAATTGCTCGCCACCACCCCCACGACCATTTGTAGCCCTATCCACTATTTTTCCTCGACACCACGTTCATTCCGCTGCTACCCCAGAGGACCACGACCTCCCCCATCGACGAGATCACCAAAATTTTCCAAAAGTGTGAAATTTAATCAAACTCAAACTGCTCTTACACCCATGATCTAAAAATCATGATTTTATCTTTAAAAATCATGTTATAGCATACGAATTCAGATTACATCCCTGAATTCGAAATTTAAAAAGTTTGAATTTTGACTTATTGGAAGTTGTATTCAAATTTCTTGCTTTCCAGAGAAAATCCTAAGTTGTTTTCACTGAAATAAATTTTTAAACTTTAACACATACTATAACAAACAAACTTTGTTTTAACACCATGTCCAAACAATAAGTAAAGCAAGAGGAAAAGATTTTTGAATTAAGAATCTTGTGCTTAGAATTAAACAAAGGACATATATATAACTTAAACAACAACCTGTACCCCCATCAACCAATATACACAGAGAATTCATGTTTATATTCAGACCTACTTATCCCTAATGTGACGCCCCACCTCTATACCCACGCTAGCCAAGAACACTACGGTGTAGTGCTGTCGGGTAGCACGGAGAATAAGGCTGTTGAGGAGCGACCATCTGTGTAATTTCCTTGTGCGAGCACCAATATGTCAGATAGTAAAAACGTGCATTTTATTTCAGGAGGAAATCCGACATGCCGATGCAAACTCAAAGCTACTACACAGTGGCTATAATAGTCTAGGACAAAAATATAAATAATAACACAGATAATATGAATGCGGAACATAGATAAAACAGAAAGTCTCATATATATAATAACTGATATCAGTTACAATACATTTGACACGGTACATGTGATACAACTACAATAGTCGACTCAGGAAGTTATATATACAAGTACATTATCGACTAATATACATGAATACATATCAACCTATACTATGACACGACAACTCCAAAAGATATGAAAAGTCTTCATAGCTCAAGCAGCATCCCAAAGCAGAATATCTACAACCTGAAATAACTCGGTTCTGACCCGAGTATTACATACAAAAGAAAATAATACCTGGGTCAGTCTAATTCAAACTCAGTTATTAGTGCACAGAAGCAATAATAATTAAATAATGAATAGACGACAGTCATAGAAATAAATTTACCTATCCGATTCTTAAATAAGAAATCGGATAACGTTAAATATAACGCGAACCAATTCAAATCAATTGGAACATCAATTAAAAGGTCAACACGAGTAGGGCTGCAGTATACGCACGCGTATACTGCCTCGACACTACAACATATGGAATACGAAATAGATCCGTAAATCAAAAGCAAAAGAAATAACAATAAAAGCAATACCGTGTGGCTGCAGTTCACGCTTGCGTGCACTGCCTTGCCACTACAGTGATGATGTACCCAATGAATACCGTGTGGCTACAGTTCACGCTTGCGTGCACTGCCTTGCCACCACAGTGATGATGTACCCAATGAAAATTCACAAGCAAACACAAGATCAAACCCGAGTCACCGGATTCAACTCAAGTGTAATTCGAAAATCAATCCAAATGCCATCAAATAGTACAAGGCCACATATATAAATATGTAGAAAATGACAATAACTAACTCAGGAATGCAGTACAGTGTACCACAAGCAAAGCCATATGACATGTATACAAGGATTTCAAGTGAACTCAACAAGATTGTTAAATCCAAATGAACAAAATAATGCAAACCAACATCAGTGACTCAGGTACAAAGATTGACCAGAAATGCAACTGCAAATTACATGGGGGATGACACGGTAAAATGAACCAAAGCTAGACTGAGAAATGAATAAGGCAAGCCGACATCAGTGACACAGCCTCAAAATGAAATGGTTAAAATAACCATATATGCACACTGCAGCAGCTCAAGTGAACAGAGAGAAGCAACTGGCAACAATGCATAGTGCCTCAATGAATTAAACAAGACTCAAGTGTAGCCTCAATATCAAAGAAGTAAGCCCCAAATACATGAAGCAGTGAACTACATAATTATATGTAGTATAACCACACTTATTTATGTAAACAAGAGTGACACCACCAAACTGAAGAATGCCAAACACTGTCACTAGTGTAACAAAATAAACACAATGTCAAAATAGCACTGCAATTACAAACAGGTAGGTACTTAAGTGAATGTTCACACATATGGAAAAAAATTGGAGCAACCACATGAATAACACGTCATTTACACATGCAGTGCACAAATAACTGGGTGACCCAGCTAGTTCGAACAAGGATACAAGTATCAGGGCATATGCCGAGTATAACAAAGTCAAGGATGCAATAAATCAAGTGCATAATGGCCGAAGCCAATGCACATAGGAAATGCAAAAATCAAAGACCAGATACCGCACAAAACAACCTAGCAACGTGGGAGTGCATGCTGGATGAACAAAATGCAAGAACCAATGGTGGATAAATATCTCACCGTGACACAAGTACTAGCTTAACCGAGTCAAGTGGAAATAACCAATTGCACTTGCAACTGAAACTATCTCGAGGTGAATGAGAACAAATGCAAAGTCTAATGAATGCAACAGTGACTCAAAACATATGCAGTGAAACAGTAAATGACCCCAATTGAATCAAAGATCCAAAGTCCATCAAGCAATACAAAACTTGTCAAGAGAAACCAGAAAACAACAAAAGGGGTCAGGTACAACATGCATCATTCGAACCTGCAACAGTATACATATGCCCAAAGCAATGCAAAAAAATCAAATAGAAAGACATGTCTAGCCTGAAGCTCACTCAAGTCAAGCTACAGGGAAGAACACAACAGGTCAGAGTTGAGTGATGACCATGAAAACGAACAGCTCGAAACGATAAAGCCAGAAACAATATGCAGTTCGAAATCAAAACAATGCCGAAATCAAAATAGTTCATGCAATGACCGAAGTCAATACTCAAAGTAAATACATAGTCGAATGGCCGACAAATCAATGGACGAATTCAACAATCAAATACGAACGAAAATCATCGAATTCGAACACTAATAAACACGAGATAGGAATTAGATGTGAGTGAAGGGGATCACTCACCTTGTCGACGAATTGATGCTATCAACCAAAGCCAAATCGAGCACGAGCACGTCGAATTGTAGAAGCCAGCATCATAAATTTTAAACACGCCCTAGCTTCAGACGAACGAAGACGAGATGCCGCCATTTATTTTCTTTTGAGGGTTTTAGGGTTACGAATGAAATAAAAGAAAAATGGTAAAGGGGCGGGTCGATTTTCTTGAAGAATGGGTCGGCATTGAGATAAAGGGGACGTGTACATTTGCTTTGCAAACTTTTCACGGCTTTAAACATTTGAAAATGTTGGCCGAGAATTTATTTTAAAGCCCATCAGCCTTTAACAGATTTTTCAAAAGAGTTTCAACTAGTTAAGCAAAAATTCCAACCAGCAATTTGCTAGGAAAAGAAACCGTCCAAAGACGATAAATAATCGGTACGAAATACCGGGTTGTTACAGACTCCCCTCCTTAAAGAAATTGCGTCCTCGCAATCATAAGGAATAAATGGATAAAAGGTAACAACCATGAAAGCATATCATCACAAAATGATGAAATTTGAAAATAGAAAGTTCACCATATAGAGCATGAAAGTGTAAGCATGAACGTGTTTGCTCGATGAATTCTCTGGATCACAGAGAGAAATCCAAAGAATTTGAGAACCACAGAACTTTCACAAGAAGAACATCTTTATTTCGAAGGTGCTGAACCCCCGAAACATTGATGTGAATAAAATGTTGCTCAAAGTCAAATCTGGCGAAACTTCAATTTCTTCAATAATACCGGGCTCAAGAATAAAATCGGAATCCCTAAGGCATTTCCGTAGAAGGAAGACGCGTGAAACACATCATGAATAACAGAAAATTGAGCCGGTAATAAGAGGCGATAAGCCAAGAAACCAATATGTTCAGTGATAGGAAATGGCCTAATATATCGAGGCACTAACTTTCCCGACCGACCGAAACGCACAACACCTTTCATAGGTGAGACACGAATAATTTAGACCAACAGCGTAGTACAATAACGATATGCCAGATGAATCAAAGCTTCATTAATTCGGAATGCCGACGTAGTACAAAAACGGTACGTCCAATGAACCGATCAATCATAAAAGAAAATCAGACGTAAGTGCATAAAAGGTGTGAGACGAAGCTCAATAAAACGAAGTACATCGATACGTCTGATGAACTTGGTAAAAAGATGATTCCATTAGGACATCATCAAAGAAACAACCACTTGTTGCCTACGACAAAGTGCATCAGTAACATGATTTCCCCCTCCGGGAGTGTAAAGAATATCAAGATCATGAGATATAAGGAACTCGAGTCAACTCGAGTCAACGTGGTTGACGCAAATTTAGTTCCTTATGAGAAAATAAATATTCCCAAGATTCATGATCAGGGTAGAGAACAAATTTCTCACCCAAAAATAATGATGCCAAATTTTGAAGTACGAAATCAATAGCCAAGAGCACTAGATCATGAGTAGCATATCTAGTCTCAATAGGCATTAATGATTTAGAAACACAAGAGACAGCACTTTCTCTTTTGTAAGAGAATGGTATGCAAACCAACACGATTAGCATTGGTACTAACGATAAAGTCTTGGTTCCCTCGGGAATCACAAGAATAGAAGTGTCGGAAAAGAGTTGTTTTAAATAATATTCTTTCCCGAAAAGCTAAAACATTCGAAATTTACAATTTACTTTATGTAATTATCTTTTCAGGCAAATTTATATTTTAGAATTCAATTTACTATGTCTGATTGTATCATCAAAGCGTCTAGGAGATTCCTATCGATAACGTTGATCAAGCGCATCGACCAGAATTCTTAAAGCACTCAATGGGCAATACAATCACAAAATATTCTTTTGATTTCGTAAAAGGAATTCACAAATTTTCAACCTCAAATGGACAAGTCCGAAATTAAACGAATCGGTAAAAGAAAGGGGTCATAGTCCTCGATTTTGCTGAAACGTTTAAATCGCTTCCTCATTATTTTGAAAGCGTAACCTATAAAAATTTTGAAAATGATTTTTATTTTGAAACAATTTTTAAAACACGTGATTAAAACAGCGATATCAGTAGCAACTTCGATAAGTGGATTTTCATTCATCAAAAGTGTCACAAGAATCTTCTCAAAGATAGAAAGGGGTATCATGCCCTAAACTTGTATTCATAACAAGTCAATAACACACGAGTTCACCAATGCACAAAAATTGATAAAACTTATCAATAGAAATCACGAAAATTGGTGAAGCACAAATTCTAGAAATCTATACAAGAAATCCAGAAATCACAATATGAGAGTATGAAAACTCGAACGGGAGTATGAAAACTCGAACGGGAGTATGAAAACTCGAACGGGAGTATGAAAACTCGAACGCGAGTATGAAAACTCACCTACACGCGAGCATGAAAACTCATCAGCACGCGAGCATGAAAACTCATCAGCACATGTAACGCAAAGCGAGAACGGGAGCATGAAAACTCACCTACACGCGAGCATGAAAACCAATCAGCACATGTAACGCAAAGCGAGAACGAGAGCATGAAAACTCACCTACACGCGAGCATGAAAACTCACCTACACGTGGAACGCAAAGCGAGAACGGGAGCACGAAAACTCACCTACATGCGAGCATGAAAATTCATCAGCATGTGCAACGCATAACGAGAACGGGAGCACGAAAACTCACCTACATGCGAGCATGAAAACTCACCAACACGTGCAATGCAAAGCGAGAACGGGGGCACGGAATCTCACCTACACGTAAGCATGAAAAATCATCAACACGTGCAACGCAAAGCGAGAACGGGAGCACGGAATCTCACCTACACGTGAGCATGAAAATCACCAACACGTGCAATGCAAAGCGAGAACGGGGGCACGGAATCTCACCTACACGTAAGCATGAAAAATCATCAACACGTGCAACGCAAAGCGAGAACGGGAGCACGGAATCTCACCTACACGTGAGCATGAAAATCACCAACACGTGCAACGCAAAGCGAGAACGGGAGCACGGAATCTCACCTACACGTGAGCATGAAAATCACCAACACGTGCAACGCAAAGAGAGAACGGGAGCACGGAATCTCACCTACACGTGAGCATGAAAAATCATCAACACGTGCAACGCAAAGCGAGAACGGAAGCACGGAATCTCACCTACACGTGAGCATGAAAATCACCAATACGTGCAATGCAAAGCGAGAACGGGAGCACGGAATCTCACCTACACGTGAGCATGAAAACTCATCAGCACGTGTAACGCATAACGAGATGCTATCTTATGGTTGCAAGCCATTAATTTTGACACACGAATGGCCCGAAGACCGTGGGGCGCTACCCCACATGTGTGAGTCGGAATCACACAGATTGAGGTCTAGACTAACCAAAAATCAAAAAGGTATGTGTGGGTGGAATCACACAAGTGGTGTCTAGTCTAACCTCACAAACAAAAGGGAAAGTATGTGTGAATGATATCACACAAATGGTGTCTAGACAATCCTCAAAGCCCAAGAGATATGTGTGAGACGAAATCAAACCGATGAGGCCTAGTCTAACCAAAAAGCAAAAAGGTATGTGTGAACGAAATCACACAAGTGGTGTCTATGCTAACCGAAGAGGTATGTGTGAACGAAATCACACAAATGGTGTCTAGCCTAACCAAAAGGAGACATCGCACAATTACTAGTCTAAATCATAAGAATGATCGTCATGATCAACGAGAAGTGTCAATTACACTAAATTAGTGAATATAAAAGTTTAGCTTCATGTCCCATAACCACTAGCTTAACTTAAATATTTACGAACAAACTGTAGATCGTCACTAGAAAATTGTCACAAGAGATTCAATCGAATAAGTCCAAGAATTAACCGACGAAGAAAACGCAAGCGTTTCATACCACTTGTTTTACTAAGCCGTTTAATTAGATTTCTCATCCGAGTGAGGTAAAGGCTTGTATATACTAGTAGATTGAAAAACGGTTTAGGAAAAGAGTTTGATATTGAAAATAGAGTTGAAAACATTTTGATAAAAGAGTTTTGATATTTACTACTAGTATTGAAACCTTTATATTTTTAAAGTGACAAATCACAAAAATGATTGTAGAAAAAATCAATCACAAGAATTTCACACACGAATACGTGAATAGAATCCAAAGAAATCGATACCGAATTCACCGAAAGGTATGTTCACAAAAATCCCGAAGAAAAGGTCATCAAAGTTGCTAATAAATGATAGCAACAAATCGGGAAATAATCAAGAATCGATTAAATTCGAAAACCAAATCAATTCACTAAGATTCACATTCGAAGACGTGAATAAAATCCGAAGAATTCGATTCCAATCCATCAAAGTAGGAATACCCAAAAATTCCTGAAATAGAAGTTATCAAAGTCGACAAAGGTGATAACAACTAATCGGAAAAGAAGAATCGATCAACAATTGGAAAGACAAAGCAAAACGAGCATAAATGCATGAATGACTTTAACAAAAGTAAAAGTCAAGTCAATGTCGATATCGACAAGGCAAAGTCCAAGACAATTTCTTTTATACCAAAGAAATTTTAAAACTATCAGAGAGAGGCACATGAAAACCAACAAACCATGGATAAACAGACAGAGTCGACAATTGAAATGCAATTTGTTGGATAAACAGACAGAGTCGACAATTGAAATGCAATTTGTCTCAAAGATTGATACCCAAAACCCAATTGTAAGGAGACTGCATCAAGTACACGAATCAGAGATAAGAATGCGTATATACAGCAGTCCGAATAAACAATGCGAGTTCAAATTGAAGTGGGTACGAGTTGCAGCAATATGCAACCTGGTATAGCATATACACAATGATACTTAGCAGTGCATACTCAAATGAGCAAGTGCAACAGAGAATAGCAGCAATGCTCATGAATAAGCGTTAGGAATTCATATCTAACAAATCAAAGATGATCTTAGGCAAAGATAAGAGAAAAAAAATCGACAAATAGTTGTAATACATGTTCCATCTAAGTAATGTTTCCATCTAAGTAATGTTTTATATTCGTCCTAAACCCCAGGCTCTAATACCAAGCTGTGACGCCCCACCTCTATACCCACGCTAGCCAAGAACACTACGGTGTAGTGCTGTCGGCTAGCACGGAGAATAAGGCTGTTGAGGTGCGACCATCTGTGTAATTGCCTTGTGCGAGCACCGATATGTAAGATAGTAAAAACGTGCATTTTATTTCAGGAGGAAATCCGACATGCCGATGCAAACTCAAAGCTACTCCACAGTGGCTATAATAGTCTAGGACAAAAATATAAAATAATAACACAGATAATATGAATGCGGAACATAGATAAAACAGAAAGTCTCATATATATAATAACTGATATCAGTTACAATACATTTGACACGGTACATGTGATACAACTACAACAGTCGACTCAGGAAGTTATATATACAAGTACATTATCGACTAATATACATGAATACATATCAACCTATACTATGACACGACAACTTCAAAAGATATGAAAAGTCTTCATAGCTCAAGCAGCATCCCAAAGCAGAATATCTACAACCTGAAATAACTCGGTTCTGACCCGAGTATTACATTCAAAAGAAAATAATACCTGGGTCAGTCTAATTCAAACTCAGTTATTAGTGCACAGAAGCAATAATAATTAAATAATGAATAGACGACAGTCACAGAAATAAATTTACCTATCTGATTCTTAAATAAGAAATCGGATAACGGTAAATATAACGCGAACCAATTCAAATCAATTGGAACATCAATTAAAAGGTCAACATGAGTAGGGATGCAGTATACGCACGCGTATACTGCCTCGACACTACAACATATGGAATACGAAATTGATCCATAATTCAAAAGCAAAAGAAGTAACAATAAAAGCAGTACCGTGTGGCTGCAGTTCACGCTTGCGTGCACTGCCTTGCCACTACAGTGATGATGTACCCAATGAACACCGTGTGGCTGCAGTTCACGCTTGCGTGCACTGCCTTGCCACCACAGTGATGATGTACCCAATGAAAATTCACAAGCAAACACAAGATCAAACCCGAGTCACCTGATTCAACTCAAGTGTAGTTCGAAAATCAATCCAAATGCCATCAAATAGTACAAGGCCACTTATATAAATATGTAGAAAATGACAATAACTAACTCAGGAATGCAGTACAGTGTACCACAAGCAAACCCATATGACATGCATACAGGGATTTCAAGTGAACTCAACAAGATTGTTAAATCCAAATGAACAAAATAATGCAAACCAACATCAGTGACACAGGTACAAAGATTGACCAGAAATGCAACTGCAAATTACATGGTGGACGACACGGTAAAATGAACCAAAGTTCGACTGAGAAATGAATAAGGCAAGCCGACATCAGTGACACAGCCTCAAAATGAAATGGTTAAAATAACCATATATGCACACTACAACAGCTCAAGTGAACAGAGAGAAGCAACTGGCAACAATGCACAGTACCTCAATGAATTAAACAAGACTCAAGTGTAGCCTCAATATCAAAGAAGTAAGCCCCAAATACATGAAGCAGTGAACTACATAATTATATGTAGTATAACCACGGTTATTTATGTAAACAAGAGTGACACCACCAAACTGAAGAATGCCAAACACTGTCACTAGTGTAACAAAATAAACACAATGTCAAAATAGCACTGCAATTACAAACAGGTAGGTACTTAAGTGAATGTTCACATATATGGCAAAAAAAAATGGAGCAACCGCATGAATAACACGTCATTTACACATGCAGTGCACAAATAACTGGGTGACCCAGCTAGTTCGAACAAGGATACAAGTATCAGGGCATATGCCGAGTATAACAAAGTCAAGGATGCAATAAATCAAGTGCATAATGGCCGAAGCCAATGCACATAGGAAATGCAAAAATCAAACACCAGATACCGCACAAAACAACCTAGCAACGTGGGAGTGCATGCTGGATTAACAAAATGCAAGAACCAGCGGTGGATAAATATCTCACCGTGACACAAGTACTAGCTTAACCGAGTCAAGTGGAAATAACCAAATGCACTTGCAACTGAAAACTGTCTCGAGGTGAATGAGAACAAATGCAAAGTCGAATGAATGCAACAGTGACTCAAAACATATGCAGTGAAACAGTAAATGACCCTAATTGAATCAAAGATCCAAAGTCCATCAAGCAATACAAGTCAAGAGAAACCAGAAAACAACAAAAGGGGCCAGGTACAACATGCATCATTCGAAACCACAACAGTATACATATGCCCAAAGCAAGGCAAAAAAAATCAAATAGAAAGACATGTATAGCCTGAAGCTCACTCAAGTCAAGCTACAGGGAAGAACACAACAGGTCAGAGCTGAGTGATGACCACGAAAACGAACAGCTCGAAACGATAAAGCCAGAAGCAATATGCAGTTCGAAATCAAAACAATGCTGAAATCAAAATAGTTCATGCAATGACCGAAGTCAATACTCAAAGTATATACATAGTCGAATGTCCGACAAATCAAGGGACGAATTCAACAATGAAATACGAACGAAAATCATCGAATTCGAACACTAATAAACACGAGATAGGAATTAGATGTGAGTGAAGGGGATCACTCACCTTGTCGACGAATTGAAGCTATCAACCGAAGCCCAATCGAGCACGAGCACGTCGAATTGTAGAAGCCAGCATCATAAATTTTGAACACGCCCTAGCTTCAGACGAACGAAGACGATATGCCGCCATTTATTTTCTTTTGAGGGTTTTAGGGTTACGAACGAAATAAAAGAAAAATGGTAAAGGGGCGGGTCGAGTTTCTTGAAGAATGGGTCGGCATTGAGATAAAGGGGACGTGTACATTTACTTTGCAAACTTTTCACGGCTTTAAACATTTGAAAATGTTGGCCGAGAATTTATTTTAAAGCCCGTCAGCCTTTAACAGATTTTTCAAAAGAGTTTCAACTGGTTAAGCAAAAATTCCAACCAACAATTTGCTAGGAAAAGAAACCATCCAAAGACGATAAATAATCGGTACGAAATACCGGGTTGTTACACCTAACATAACTTGTAACAAACTCATACTTTTAAATCATTTAAAATGATGTTGCTCACAGTTTTCAGGAAAGAGAACAGAGCTTAAACAGGCTTGAAACTGCAAGCTGAATCTTTCTTCTTCACTTTTCTGGTTTTGTATGAAGTTGTATTGTTTAGGTTGGCATTGTAACGACCCAAAATTTTTATTAATTAAAAATTTAATATTTAATTAATTTTAAATATTTAATAAGTGAATTTATAAGTCAAATAAATTTTTATTTGAATTATTGGATTTAATTGGATAATTTAATCGATAATTTAATACGTTAAATTATGGAAATAATTGAAAATTGGGTTAAATATAATTGAAAATGATTTGTAAAATTTTATTTTATCATATTGAAGTTAGAATGATATTTTAGAACTTTTAAAATCGAATTAAAAGTTAATTTGTGAAAATTGAATATTTTAATATTAAAATCGACTAGTGAAAATAGTCAATTTTTGAACAGTCTCAGAATTGAACGAAACCAGTTCCATTGGATCCGTAATAGTTAGTTATTACCGGATTTCAAATTTTGTGTCAATCGGAGTTACCGTTTGATCGTGGCAGCTCGAAACGCATCGAATTATTTTTAATTTTAATTTGGCGAGTTAAAATAGCCATTTTTCAAAAAGTCTCGGATTTCGACGAAACCAGTTTCATCGGATCCGTAATGTGATATTATTGTAGGGTTTCAAATTTCGTGTCAATCGGATTTACGGTTTGTCCGGTACAAATTAAAACGCCTAGAAATCGATTTAAATCGGTTTAATTTAAATTGAACGTTTACAGCCATACTCGCACAGATGTCCGAATTAGCTTACGAAACCTGTTCCATTGTGTCCGGAACGCGGGGTAAACCCTAGAAACGCTGGTTACGGCGCGTAAATCGGAGTTCGGAATTTCCGGGATGAATAGTGTTCGATATTTTCTTATAAATAGCCACCATTCTAAAAAAATAAAAGAAAAAAAAAACAAAACCCTAATTTGTTTCTACAGCCGCCACCCCCACTGTCAACGGCCAGAAACACGCGACGTTCCTCCCTCGATTACTCCAAATCTGTCGACAATTAGGCTAAACTTTCAACTAGAATATTGAAGAGGGCGATGAGAGCTTCGATGTGAACGGCTATGATCCAATATGGAGAGACGAGGAGGGAGCTATGGGGGGCCGTTTGCAGCGACTTGCGCACGCAACCCTAGGAGCATCAGGGGGCCGAGCTCAGGGTGCTTGGGGCCGAACATAGAGGAAGTTAGGGGCTACGCAATGCAACTACCTGATCGAGCTAGAAGTCGTTGTGGTGATCGAATTTATTAACCCTAGTTTTGTGTTTGGGTTCTTTTGTGCGTGTTTTATCTTCTGGAACGTGAATGAGGAGAGGATAGAGGAAGGGGAGTGACGGTCCTGATGGGGGGAGGTTGGATCCAAGGGCCATGATTTGAAGCAAGGTTAAAAATATAAAGTTTTGTTGTAAATTATAAGTATATAAACTAAGGTAACTTCAAAAATTGGTATCTTTTTCATACGAGGTCGAAAACGCGCGAAACCAGTTGCGTTGGAATCGTATGGACGAGCACTACGCGATGAAATTGGATTGGAGTCGTTTGGAGTTAGTGAGAATTTTGGGTAAAATTAAACGTCCGTTTAATTTTATTCGAAATAAATCGCTAAAACGGAATTTGAAATCAAGGTGAGAATTTCTCACTCAATCAAATCAGTTTCGATTTTATTTTAAATAGTTAGATTTAAAATATTTGAATGCATGTTTGAATGATGATTGATATCTATTGATTGTTAAAATAGACATTATGCGCCGTTAGTAACCGCATGTTATTTATTAAAAACATATACCGCGAATATTTCATAAACAGTGAAATTGGTATTATATATAATAGCAATATATATATATATATATATTGGCATATGTATCTATTGGAGTTATTGATTTCCTGCATTTTTTGTTTAGCGGATGAGACCCTATTACGCCGTTATTAAGCGGATAATATTTTAAATCCCATATACCGCGATAGTTTCATACTGGAGCGAAATTGGTATTGTGCTAATGTTTGTGAATGCAGGAAAACAGGTTGGAGGGATCCAACTGGATTCCTCAACAGTATTTATTTGATTTCAGATATTTTGATATTTGATGGATTATCATATCGATATATGATATCGTTGTAGTCGTGATTGACTATTTGGTGTGTAGCATCATTGGACCCAGATTTTGGGATTTTAAAATGATTTTTAAAGTGATTTTTGAAAATATAAAATATTTTTTGGAATTGATCCATTTTATATAAATAAACATTATAATTTTTAAAGTTATAAAAATTATGATTTTTGGGAAATATAGTTAAAAAAACTGATTTTTGGGAATATAATGCTAATGATTTTATAAAATAGTTTAATCGGGATTTTAGAATTTATTGTGAAAAGTTTGAGTATAGGATTTATAAAATTTAATTATTTTATGAATCAAAATGGTGAAATAATAAAGGAGATTAAAGACGTTTTAAAGAATAATATAAATTGATTTATATTAAGAGATTTATAAATGGATATTTATAAATTGAAATATTGACATTATAAAACAAGTTTTTATAAGTGTTTGAATGAAGTGAAAATAGATTGCATAAGTGAATGGAATTTATAGAATTATAAACGGTGAAGTTATAAATGGAATTTTATAAGCAGTAGTTTTATAAAATTTATAAAGTCATTAAAAGAATGGTTTTGGATAAATAATCGAATCTTATAAGTTATAAGGTTTATAATTATGAAGTTCAAAGGAACGATTTTTCAAACAAATAAATTATAAGTAAAATTATAATATGAACCTTTAGTTTATAATTTGGGGAAGTTTAAAAGAACGATTTTGTAAAATAATCGTTTTATAAGCATTTAACTTATAATATGGACTTTTGGTTCATAATTGAGATATAAACTGGAATAGGTTAATGACGGAAATTTGTAAAAGGAAGTCGTTATAAATAATTAGAAATGGAATTTATAAACGTTGTTTTATAAATTCGCAAACGACTTATTTTGATAAGAAAATTGTTGAAACCTATTAATGGAGTTATATTCACGTTTTTGACTGT
Organism: Allium cepa; assembly: GCA_030765085.1. NCBI lineage: Eukaryota > Viridiplantae > Streptophyta > Magnoliopsida > Asparagales > Amaryllidaceae > Allium > Allium cepa. Next base: position 80,380,455 of record CM060928.1, on the reverse strand, counting down.
GAATAATCCTTTAAAATGAAATGTATAGAAATGATGAAATTGATTAACGTAGTATATTCACGTTTTTGAATAGTGAATAATATGTTAAAGAAATTGTTTTGAATGTGATATTTTAAACAGAATTAAAACGATCTAACGATGTTTTAAATGCATTAAGATTCGAAACCATAGATTTCAACATTTATTGTTGAAATAGACGTTTTCGAGAAACAGAAGGAAATAATGGACTATAACACTGTTGTTATAGTAAATGATTTCCGAAAGGAAATGTTTTGTATAGTATTGGGATTTATATATCTATTTTAATTTCGAATCCCTATACTAGTGATTTTGGGTTGTCGTAACAATGTTTTACGCAACATTCGTTTTGGCCCAAATAAATATGTTTAAGAGAATGATTTCCTTAAAGAATGAAATATATACTTAATCTCGATTTAAGTATATTGAATATTTTCTAAGTGTTGAAAATAAATAAAATTTGTGAATTACTTATTAAATAAGTATGGAAATGTTTTTCCAATGTGAAATGAAACGTTAGAGAATTTATCTTTTTGAAGATAAATTGAAATGAATAATTGAAATCGTATATGCATGGATATTTTAAAATGAAAATTCACTATGGAATTTATAAAAGAAAGGGGAACTAGTTTAAAAATAAATATTGATTTATTTTTGAAGTGTGAAAATTATATATCTTGTAAAGATATTTTGGAAAATAAATAATTTGAAAAATTATTTGGAAACTGGTGATGTGTGCATATCCATTGATAGTTCAATAACTGACTATCAATATTTCCCTTTGAATGGGTATTTGATGTGATTTGTTTGAATGTGAATGCCAAACTTATTTTTGAATAAGCTCTCACTATTCGGGCTAACCGGGAAAGGACCATGGGGTCGTATAACCCATTCCGAATATGTGATACGTCGTTATGATAGCATTAAAGATCGGTGTTGAAGACCCAGTATTTGCGAAAGCGATAGGATGACCTGTCGATTGTCTCTGCACTGAGTTGCAACGGTATAGAGACTCCCTAAGTGATGGGAAATCCGATCAGGATTGTGAATATCCGGATTGCAAGGACTTCTTTGTAAGTGCCTTCGGTTTTGTTCGAGCCCGGAACAGACTTGTATGGATTGTATGTCTGACATTACAAATTGAGATATAAAGCCGATTTCATTCAAATATATTTCTGTTGGTGGCGAAGAATTTATTCTTTTAGCTTAACACCCTTCTCTGAGACGTACGAGCTCAGAGGTTATATAGTTGAAGGTTATCAGCGATATATTCCCAATTTGGTAATGTGACATGCTGAGTGTTGCTGTAAATGATCATTGTGTTGATTATTTGTGATAGGATCGTTTATTTGATCGTCTATCTTGGTGATCATTTCTATGATCATTTGTTGACCCAAAGCATGGCTTTTGTATAAAGTATGTTTTTGTGGACGTGACTTCGTCGAGCCTCACACCCCATGAATGGTCAAAACAGGAAAGAAGCAGCAAGGTTATGAGGGGTAGCGCCCTTTAGGATGTGTGCATTTCCTTCTGGAAAAGGGTGGTATCATGGTATGGAGCCCAGATACTTACTCATGTTGAAAACACTTTGTTATGATTGTGTGAATTGATTACGAGCGCTCGGTGAAAGGTCCCAAAGGACCGGGGGATGGCATATTCGGTCAGTTGTTACTCAGTTAGGGGTAACCCGGCCTTGTGTTGGTAGAGATCCGGTTTGGTTCTCGGGGATGTCCATCCAGAGGCATTCTCATGTGGCAATGGGAAGTTCCTTGGCCTGATCATTCGTTGGAAATCCAAAGAAACAATACGTGACTTGTACGGTATTAGTTGTAGAACCTATCATTCACTTATGGTGGCGCCCCACTGTTTGGATGGTAGCTATAGTAGGCATACGATAATGGTCGTATGCTGGCTAAGATTTATATTCTACTTTTGAAATGAATTTTTCCTACACTATACACTAGTAATAATATGAGATGTTCTTTTAATGCGTATCAAGCATCTTTGACTATCATAAGGAGAAATCTCCTCCGATTCTGCGTTTGCATTGTGTGTGTGTGCGGGAGGCCTTATGGTAGTCTCACTTTTAAAAAGCATTGCGAATTGATTTAAAAATATTCCTCTATTTTGATTTTAAAGATAAATAAACTGTTTTGAGTTCTCACACCAGTCACATGACTGACTTGGAGTTTATAGTTTTCCTTCCTAAACTCTGGGTGCCCACCAATTTCCACACGGGCAGTCAAGAGTTAAGGTTTATCAGGATATTCAGGAGTTGCTGGAAGCAAGCTGGATGGCATGGCGTATTACTAGTTATATAGTATTTCTTTTTCCGCTGTTTGTTTGATGTTGTGTAATGACCCGTATTTTTTTAACGCTTTTAAAATACTAAATTAAATAAAATTTTAATTAAAAATCCGATAGATATAAAATTTTATGATTATTAAATGGAAATCTCTTTGTATATATGTTACAAATCCAAAACCAAATTCGTAGGCGACCAATTTCGATAAGACCAATAATGTAATACATATGAAATAGTCGTAACCAATAACAGAAACCAAATTAATAATTTAACGTAAGGAACGTGCGTTTTGAGTTAAATGAAAATTTTCGTTAAATAAAATTAAACAATAAAATTTCGCAACGAAAATTCGATATTTGGAACGCGTCCAGTTAAACATAGCAACTGGTGAATTTTCGTCCGAAAATATGAAAGTTTATTTCGCGCGTGAATTTACTTCAATCTAATCAGTTAAAAAGCGTTGAAAATAAAACGTTTTCAAAACTAAAATATTTTTATATAGAAAAATTCTAAACCATCTTTTGAGCAAGTTGTCAGTTGGTCGTTTTTCCAAATTCGGACATCTTTGGCTCCATCGATCTTATTTTTCTGCGGGTTTTATGCATTTTCCGCAGTAGAAAATTTTGAATTTTTAAAATTTAGTCGTACCACTGATATCCATATACCGTTTTGATCGTCTCGTCGTGCTAATCTTTATGGTATATTTGTTTGTGTTTTTCGGAGTCCGGTGGACGGCGAAATCTGGAAAACCGTATCGGTATTGGTTTTGGGTCCTTTTGTTTCCTTGTCACCGTTTATTTTCCACAGATTGGAAACCAATGGGCAGTAGCTATTTATAATTCCTAGATAACTAATTGTATTCCCACTGTATTTAATTTAATCGTGGCTTTTGTAAAAAATTATAGCAAAGTTTACATCTGTTACCTATATTTTAATTACGTTCAGCCGATTTCCCTCCCTGCCCCAACCTAAAAGGTAAATTATAAATATTGTATAACTACGTCTGTTCATAAAGCATATTGCATTCTCTTGAGAGTTATGCCTAGTCTTCTTGAAAATTTAATATAATAATATGCATAACTAATATAAGTCTATCCCCTTCATTTGTTGGAACCAGAAGCCATCTTCCCATCATCCCCTCATAACCATATCTCCTCCCCATTCTCCAGTTTCTTCTCCAAAATGTTTTCCAAACCCACCCTACAAAAACATGCAGCCGTAACCTTCTACATGAAACCCATCTCGGCCTGACGCATCACCCGAGACCACCTCCTCATCCGACGTGACCGAGCTCGACCACCATCTCCACCGTTCCCGTCCCTGACGGCGTCCATCCACTTGCCGTCACCCGCACCCGCGTACAACACCGACCTCCACACTGCTTGCTATAGCTATGGCGTGCACCCTCGCTTCCACGCATGGTCCATCACATCGCAGCACCCAGGTCTGGTCCTCATGATTCCCCCGCCTCTTTCCTCCTTAACCACGCGCAGCCTCAACCGCCTTCGCCGAGCTCCACATCGGCCGAACTCCAACCCTCACCCGAGTCATCCCACCTGTATCACCCTTCCATCGCCATCTCTTTCCGTGTCGGCACCCCATCAGCCACCATGCAGCCATGGCCGCCGTAACCTCTCCTCACCATCAACCTGCCTTCATGCTTCACTCAGTGGGTACATATATGTTACGTCTCTATTTTATGTATATAGAATAATATATTAACTGTATAATATATTCACTGATCCAAATATACAATATTTACAGCTTATATATGTATATTGATATTTGGAAATAATATAAGTCATAAGGTTGGACTTTGATCTGTAGTGTATGTATAATAGCAGTATGGTTTTCTAATATTGGATTTTAAAAAATTTATACGTAAAGGTTGAAGTTTATAGAATGTAAGTGCTACATTTTCAAGTAAATTTCAAGTATGTTTTACGGTATGAATTCGCTGTTGAAAATCTTAAGTTATATATTACATGTGCTTTCGCCCATATATGTTCGTTTAAAGTATATTTACAGTATATATATACTTTCGTTTAAAGGTATACTATTGAGTTTTTTTTTTTTGTTTATGAATATCAGAGATCTGGTTTTAATATTATACCATAAAAGTATTATACAGGTTGTGATTGTACAGCGTTATTTAGTTTAAAAGGTTTATTTGGTATTATATTTATACATATATAGCTATACCGTTTTATATATAAAAATAAAATAAAAACAAAATAGCGATAAGCTTTATTTTATATAATTTGAAACTGTTTTGTATGCTGCATGTGTATGGTAAACTGTTGCATATGTATGTTAAGCGGTTGTATGTTAAACTGTTATATGTGTAATTTATAAAAACAGTGATGATTCTCGGCAGTACACACATATTGTATGGCGTATGTTAACAAAGTTTGATAAATTGGTTTGGGTTAGACATTTTTATATATCAGTGTTCAGTATTTTATACTGCTTAAAACGGGTTATATATATTAGCATATAATGTCGAGTATGTATTGTATGTATATAAGGTTGGGTTTTAAAAATATAGATATTTATGCCGTTTGGTCTAAAACCAATTATTACATATGTTTATATTTCAGTGTATACATATCTATCTGTGATATATGATGAATTTATTATATATTACGTATGTATGTCGAGTTTAATATGTGTTTTAAAAAGAAACAATGATTTTATAAACATATATATATTGGGTTTAATATGCTTAAATTTAGAATATAACTTTATAGATATAGCTATATATAGTTATATATTGGTTCACCGACACCATTTGCCTTTATCGATCTAGTTCTGATTGATTTCGTCAATCCTTTATTAATCAGCTTCGTTCGTCGATTTGAGATCAATCCTGCTTTGCATTGGATTTCGTGCTTGGATTCGTAGCTATTTCTTTGTCAAAATCTATCTAGCCTCGAAAGGTGAGCAATCACTCACGATTAATATTCTTTTATTTATTAAATTTGATTTCAATTGGAACGACAATTGAAATATACTGCTATTATTTATTGCACTGTTAGTATGCATCAGTTCACCTTTGACATCTGACACCGTTATCTGTTATGTATGCAATAATAATCAGTTTGATTGATAATTGATTGATTGTTGCTGTTAATATTGAATGTAAATTGTGATGTATAAAGTGATAAATATTATGCAATTGAATTTGACGTAGGATAGTTAAAATTTTGAATCGACATATATGTTGAACTTGATTGGTTAAATTTGCATAATATGACCCCTTGAATGTTTAAATGAATCGACACGTAGAAATATGGTATATCGCACTTTGAACTATTTAAACGTATGTTGTGTAAATCGATGTAGTTGAAATTGAATAATAAGTGACAAGTAAAGAACCGTATAAATAATATTGTAATAATCTTTAATCTACATGAAATGATAGTGTAGATTCTAGAGATAATTATATTAATTCGCACAAACAACAATGCGAATTAATACGATTATTTCGGGATTATTTGAATTTAATTATTGAATTGTTATTGATTGTTGTTATTGCTTGTTTATTTACTGTGACACCATCCCAGTTATCACACTGCAAGTTCCCTTTATTATGCTTGATCTTGAATTGAAATTGGAATCGGGTTGAAATGATATATACCCAAATGAATTTGACATAGGATAGAGAATTAAATAAAATCCGATTGGTCAATAAATTGATTTGAAAAAAATAATGATTTTATTCGAGTAATGAATAAGTTTTGAAATGAAGCTGAAATTTGAATTTTAAAGGAAAATGTAAAGATTGAAATATGAAGCAAATATTAACGTAATAATTGATGAAACAACGTTGTTTGAAATTTAATTATTTAATAATTAAACTTGGAATCATTAATAATTAGGAATTAGTAATAATTGAGATTTGAAATTATTAAGTTTGAAATCATTTAATAATTAAATTTGAAATTATAATTAAGTTTGGAATTATAATTAAGTTTGAAACTATTAAGTTGAACTTATAATTATGTTGAAATGATTTGATAATTATGTTTGAATTCATAATTAAGTGGAAATGCTTTAATAATTATGTTTGAATTTATAATCAAGTTTGTAATTATTAAATATTGAAATCATTAATAATTAAGATTGAAATTATTTAATAATTGAATGAGATTTAATTATTTGATAGTTGAATAAAATTAAATTCTTTGATAAGAGAAACTGAAATTTTGAATAAGTGGATTTGAACTTCGTTAATAAATGAAATTGAGTTTCTTTATTATTAATTAAGCTTTGGAAAAATTTAAGTAAGTTAATAAGTGAAATTGAAACTTCTAGAATATGTGAAATTTAGTTATTTATTAATTGAGTTTGAAATTTATAACGAAGTCAATAAGTAAGTGAAAATTGAATTTCTTTAACAAGAAATAAAATGTGATTTATTGAAATAAAAACGTGATTTATTGAAATTAACGCAAGACTTGTAATTTAAAGAATTGATTTGACGAATTTAATTTATTTCAATTTGATGTTTTGATATAATGAAGTTGAACGTAAGTAGTTGATTTGATAAATTGGAATATAAATGGAAATTGTTTTGAATGACGAATTTACTTAATGAATATCGAATGAAATCGATAAATGAATTTGAATTGATTTGAATGTTAAATTAAATTAATTTATATGGTTTCGGAATGGAAACTTATATACGAACTTGAATCAATATCTGAACTATTTAAATATAAAAATTGAGATCGAATTATAAGATTTTGAAATGGTAATTTGGAAGTTTTGAGACGCAACTTTAGAAATTGATTTAGAAAGACAAACGAAATGTTGATTTACGAACTGAAATTGAAATTGAATTTGATTTGGTTTGAAATTTACTAAACGACCAATCGGTGTAATAATTACGAAAGTTATTAAAGGAACCGGAATCGGTTATGGACATACTCTCTGTCTAAACCGAAAAACCACTTTAATAACTATACGCGGAGTGATGATCCAGAATGAAGTGGTTGGAATGACGTACGTGATGACCGAAGAAAGAGAACGATAATGGATAGCCTTGACCCTTGTGTCAAATTGGAAATGGCTAAAATCAGGAGCCGTGCCGGGCCAAATGGGGTTAGCCACCTCGAGCGAACACACTTCTTCGTAACTACTACTCATTACTTGTGATTGATTGGTGCACCCTCGGAATTTCAGGAGTGATGTTTCGCGGTGTTGCGATCGCTGCGGCGATGCGTTCTCACCAGTCCGGATCAGGCGAACGGTAGTTTCACTACCTTGGGTATTGCCTCATGTGCCTTGTCATACTTGTATCCCTATATACGCGACCACTACGAATTTGTTTTGTGTTATACCTATGGAGTACTCCCTGATATCCCACTAGTTTACGGTGGAGTTTACAGTGCTGTATAGACTATGACATTTATATAAAATGTGTTAAGGGGGATAATGGTAACGCCTTAACACTATTTTGATATTTATATTACTGATAGGCATTATCTATTTAGCGTATACTACTACATAGTAGATAGTTTAACGGATCCTTAAAGGATGGTTATTCCAGCATCCTTTGAGTTACTTGTATTTCGATTGCTATTTTACTTGAGTTGGATTTATTGATATGAGAATATTAATCCTGACTCGAGTGTTTTGTGTTTTGCTTTACGCTCGGGTCAGACTGAGTGGTTCAGCTTTTGAGACTCACCTTTGGAGTTGGAGCTTTGCTTGAAGATCTAGCCATCTATTCTACTTCCAGTATTCGATGATTCCAGTGTTGTATTCTGATTTGTACCTGATGTATCATATTACTCTTCTGTTGTAAACTCTGATGTATTTTATATATTTATATAGTAGCTTCATGAACTACTATCCTTTTTACTTCCGCTGCATATTATTACTCTGTGTCTGTGATTCTGTAATTATTTATTTACTGTATATCTGAGTTTTGCCAAATTTAAATTAACAATTCGGTATTTTGAATTATTCAAGTCTGACATGTGCGGATGCGAATAGTCCAAAATAGCGGGTCGTTACAGTTGGTATCAGAGCTTTGGTAGCTCTAGGCAAAACTCAGCATATAAGGTAAATGTATTTGCAGAATCACTCTCATTCGAGTTTCAATCTTTTCCTTTTGACTCAATTCCTTCGAATTTTGGAACGTTCCCTCGGTTCCGGAATTCAATTCTTATTCCTCACTACTCGTCTGCTTTTAAATTCTGGAGTATTCCATAACTCCACTGCGAATAATCTTTATAATAATCGGCGGTCTCGCCAACCTTCGAATTATTTGTAAATGGGTGAAACTCCTTTACAATAAACATTGATTTACCGGAGATTTCTGTACCTTTGGTTTACGATGATATCTATTCCTTGTGATATCTGAATTCTATTCTTTGAGATCGAATGTTGATTTACCTCGAAATTCTGCATCGATCTTATTCTTGAAGTTACGGTCGACCAAGTTAAGGTTGCCCGTGAATTAAGTAAGTTTGTCCATCTCCCGATTCTGTTAATTTAATTATCCCATCTTCTGTTTTGAACTTATTATTGAATCGAAATTCTCTTTAATTTGCGCCCATCAAATTTGAATCCCTATCCTTGCTTTGAAATCCATTATTGTATCGTTGAGAGAGAAAGGGTATTTGTAAATCTATATTTAAATTGTTTTATATATTGTGTTGTTTGAGTTGTTGATGTTGATTTGGATTTTCGATCGATTCGTCTGATCAGCGCTATCGATAGGATTTCCAAAACACTTTAACAGAGCAAACTGGCACCATATTGTTTTCAAAATTTAGTAATTAAAATAATTTTGAACGGTTATGTTATAAATAAGAATATACATATTATTTTTTTCTGAAATTAAAATGTTAATGAATCTGTTATCCGAAATGTGAAAATTTAATTTTCATTTATTGTTTTATAAATCATTGACTATTTCCTTAAAAAAAACGAATTTATAAAATTTGGCTATAATTTGATTTGGGATTTGAAATGTATTTAAATTAGAATCTGAGAATTTAATTTCCGATAATTTCGATCTATGGTTTTAAAGTTTCAAAATGTATACTATTAAAAATAATTTCAAATAAAAATGGTTTTCAGAGAATTTTTAAAAGAATAAATTAGTGCTCTTCTCTTTGTCGTTGGAGAATAATTTCGGTGATGACGGCCGCATCATCGACGTTCATTTTCGAGTTTTGAAGTGGAGAGACCAATTTGTAGCTTTGCTACAGTATTGTTTGGAAATTAAATCGATTTAAATTTCTTAAGTATGATTTGATTTATATATATATATAGGTATATTATATTAAATTTAATTTGATTTGATATATAGTATATACATAATTATCTCTAAATTGTTGAAATTAATCGGAAATTAATTCTTAAAATTTGTTAAAGGATGGTTTTCAATTATAAATGAAACCAAATTCTTTTTATATAAATGCTTAATTTGAAATAAGTGAATTGTAAAATTTTATTTGTATAATACTCAATTGCATTCAATATAACTTACCTAAATTGCTCAAAAGTTAGCTATGTAATTGGATAGTATACAATATAAAATGTCTTTATAAATAAAATTTGAGTGCGTATAATAAAAGTTATACACTTAAATTTTTAATTTTATAAGGTTAATGGAAAGAAAATAGAATAATACGTTAATTGAATATTAGATATGATTAATAAAATAAGAAATTTGTTTTGAAAGTTAATAAATTGAAATTAAATCAACTTAATGAATATCTTGAATTAATTGAATTTAAATTGACTTTCATTTGAAAGGAATCCTTTGTACCTAACATTAATATATGTGAATTCAAATCAATTTTATGAAATCTTGAATTTAAAAACAAATTGTTGAATAAATTTATTTAAATTGAAACTTATATGATTTGAACTAATTATTTATTGTGTAATTCAAGTCTATTTTATTTTGGTTATTTCTATTCTCCTACCTCCTTCCTTTTCGGGGACGAAAAGTTTTGAGTGGGGGAGATTGTAATGACCCGTATTTTTTTAACGCTTTTAAAATACTAAATTAAATAAAATTTTAATTAAAAATCCGATAGATATAAAATTTTATGATTATTAAATGGAAATCTCTTTGTATATATGTTACAAATCCAAAACCAAATTCGTAGGCGACCAATTTCGATAAGACCAATAATGTAATACATATGAAATAGTCGTAACCAATAACAGAAACCAAATTAATAATTTAACGTAAGGAACGTGCGTTTTGAGTTAAATGAAAATTTTCGTTAAATAAAATTAAACAATAAAATTTCGCAACGAAAATTCGATATTTGGAACGCGTCCAGTTAAACATAGCAACTGGTGAATTTTCGTCCGAAAATATGAAAGTTTATTTCGCGCGTGAATTTACTTCAATCTAATCAGTTAAAAAGCGTTGAAAATAAAACGTTTTCAAAACTAAAATATTTTTATATAGAAAAATTCTAAACCATCTTTTGAGCAAGTTGTCAGTTGGTCGTTTTTCCAAATTCGGACATCTTTGGCTCCATCGATCTTATTTTTCTGCGGGTTTTATGCATTTTCCGCAGTAGAAAATTTTGAATTTTTAAAATTTAGTCGTACCACTGATATCCATATACCGTTTTGATCGTCTCGTCGTGCTAATCTTTATGGTATATTTATTTGTGTTTTTCGGAGTCCGGTGGACGGCGAAATCTGGAAAACCGTATCGGTATTGGTTTTGGGTCCTTTTGTTTCCTTGTCACCGTTTATTTTCCACAGATTGGAAACCAATGGGCAGTAGCTATTTATAATTCCTAGATAACTAATTGTATTCCCACTGTATTTAATTTAATCGTGGCTTTTGTAAAAAATTATAGCAAAGTTTACATCTGTTACCTATATTTTAATTACGTTCAGCCGATTTCCCTCCCTGCCCCAACCTAAAAGGTAAATTATAAATATTGTATAACTACGTCTGTTCATAAAGCATATTGCATTCTCTTGAGAGTTATGCCTAGTCTTCTTGAAAATTTAATATAATAATATGCATAACTAATATAAGTCTATCCCCTTCATTTGTTGGAACCAGAAGCCATCTTCCCATCATCCCCTCACAACCATATCTCCTCCCCATTCTCCAGTTTCTTCTCCAAAATGTTTTCCAAACCCACCCTACAAAAACATGCAGCCGTAACCTTCTACATGAAACCCATCTCGGCCTGACGCATCACCCGAGACCACCTCCTCATCCGACGTGACCGAGCTCGACCACCATCTCCACCGTTCCCGTCCCTGACGGCGTCCATCCACTTGCCGTCACCCGCACCCGCGTACAACACCGACCTCCACACTGCTTGCTATAGCTATGGCGTGCACCCTCGCTTCCACGCATGGTCCATCACATCGCAGCACCCAGGTCTGGTCCTCATGATTCCCCCGCCTCTTTCCTCCTTAACCACGCGCAGCCTCAACCGCCTTCGCCGAGCTCCACATCGGCCGAACTCCAACCCTCACCCGAGTCATCCCACCTGTATCACCCTTCCATCGCCATCTCTTTCCGTGTCGGCACCCCATCAGCCACCATGCAGCCATGGCCGCCGTAACCTCTCCTCACCATCAACCTGCCTTCATGCTTCACTCAGTGGGTACATATATGTTACGTCTCTATTTTATGTATATAGAATAATATATTAACTGTATAATATATTCACTGATCCAAATATACAATATTTACAGCTTATATATGTATATTGATATTTGGAAATAATATAAGTCATAAGGTTGGACTTTGATCTGTAGTGTATGTATAATAGCAGTATGGTTTTCTAATATTGGATTTTAAAAAATTTATACGTAAAGGTTGAAGTTTATAGAATGTAAGTGCTACATTTTCAAGTAAATTTCAAGTATGTTTTACGGTATGAATTCGCTGTTGAAAATCTTAAGTTATATATTACATGTGCTTTCGCCCATATATGTTCGTTTAAAGTATATTTACAGTATATATATACTTTCGTTTAAAGGTATACTATTGAGTTTTTTTTTTTTTTTGTTTATGAATATCAGAGATCTGGTTTTAATATTATACCATAAAAGTATTATACAGGTTGTGATTGTACAGCGTTATTTAGTTTAAAAGGTTTATTTGGTATTATATTTATACATATATAGCTATACCGTTTTATATATAAAAATAAAATAAAAACAAAATAGCGATAAGCTTTATTTTATATAATTTGAAACTGTTTTGTATGCTGCATGTGTATGGTAAACTGTTGCATATGTATGTTAAGCGGTTGTATGTTAAACTGTTATATGTGTAATTTATAAAAACAGTGATGATTCTCGGCAGTACACACATATTGTATGGCGTATGTTAACAAAGTTTGATAAATTGGTTTGGGTTAGACATTTTTATATATCAGTGTTCAGTATTTTATACTGCTTAGAACGGGTTATATATATTAGCATATAATGTCGAGTATGTATTGTATGTATATAAGGTTGGGTTTTAAAAATATAGATATTTATGCCGTTTGGTCTAAAACCAATTATTACATATGTTTATATTTCAGTGTATACATATCTATCTGTGATATATGATGAATTTATTATATATTACGTATGTATGTCGAGTTTAATATGTGTTTTAAAAAGAAACAATGATTTTATAAACATATATATATTGGGTTTAATATGCTTAAATTTAGAATATAACTTTATAGATATAGCTATATATAGTTATATATTGGTTCACCGACACCATTTGCCTTTATCGATCTAGTTCTGATTGATTTCGTCAATCCTTTATTAATCAGCTTCGTTCGTCGATTTGAGATCAATCCTGCTTTGCATTGGATTTCGTGCTTGGATTCGTAGCTATTTCTTTGTCAAAATCTATCTAGCCTCGAAAGGTGAGCAATCACTCACGATTAATATTCTTTTATTTATTAAATTTGATTTCAATTGGAACGACAATTGAAATATACTGCTATTATTTATTGCACTGTTAGTATGCGTCAGTTCACCTTTGACATCTGACACCGTTATCTGTTATGTATGCAATAATAATCAGTTTGATTGATAATTGATTGATTGTTGCTGTTAATATTGAATGTAAATTGTGATGTATAAAGTGATAAATATTATGCAATTGAATTTGACGTAGGATAGTTAAAATTTTGAATCGACATATATGTTGAACTTGATTGGTTAAATTTGCATAATATGACCCCTTGAATGTTTAAATGAATCGACACGTAGAAATATGGTATATCGCACTTTGAACTATTTAAACGTATGTTGTGTAAATCGATGTAGTTGAAATTGAATAATAAGTGACAAGTAAAGAACCGTATAAATAATATTGTAATAATCTTTAATCTACATGAAATGATAGTGTAGATTCTAGAGATAATTATATTAATTCGCACAAACAACAATGCGAATTAATACGATTATTTCGGGATTATTTGAATTTAATTATTGAATTGTTATTGATTGTTGTTATTGCTTGTTTATTTACTGTGACACCATCCCAGTTATCACACTGCAAGTTCCCTTTATTATGCTTGATCTTGAATTGAAATTGGAATCGGGTTGAAATGATATATACCCAAATGAATTTGACATAGGATAGAGAATTAAATAAAATCCGATTGGTCAATAAATTGATTTGAAAAAAATAATGATTTTATTCGAGTAATGAATAAGTTTTGAAATGAAGCTGAAATTTGAATTTTAAAGGAAAATGTAAAGATTGAAATATGAAGCAAATATTAACGTAATAATTGATGAAACAACGTTGTTTGAAATTTAATTATTTAATAATTAAACTTGGAATCATTAATAATTAGGAATTAGTAATAATTGAGATTTGAAATTATTAAGTTTGAAATCATTTAATAATTAAATTTGAAATTATAATTAAGTTTGGAATTATAATTAAGTTTGAAACTATTAAGTTGAACTTATAATTATGTTGAAATGATTTGATAATTATGTTTGAATTCATAATTAAGTGGAAATGCTTTAATAATTATGTTTGAATTTATAATCAAGTTTGTAATTATTAAATATTGAAATCATTAATAATTAAGATTGAAATTATTTAATAATTGAATGAGATTTAATTATTTGATAGTTGAATAAAATTAAATTCTTTGATAAGAGAAACTGAAATTTTGAATAAGTGGATTTGAACTTCGTTAATAAATGAAATTGAGTTTCTTTATTATTAATTAAGCTTTGGAAAAATTTAAGTAAGTTAATAAGTGAAATTGAAACTTCTAGAATATGTGAAATTTAGTTATTTATTAATTGAGTTTGAAATTTATAACGAAGTCAATAAGTAAGTGAAAATTGAATTTCTTTAACAAGAAATAAAATGTGATTTATTGAAATAAAAACGTGATTTATTGAAATTAACGCAAGACTTGTAATTTAAAGAATTGATTTGACGAATTTAATTTATTTCAATTTGATGTTTTGATATAATGAAGTTGAACGTAAGTAGTTGATTTGATAAATTGGAATATAAATGGAAATTGTTTTGAATGACGAATTTACTTAATGAATATCGAATGAAATCGATAAATGAATTTGAATTGATTTGAATGTTAAATTAAATTAATTTATATGGTTTCGGAATGGAAACTTATATACGAACTTGAATCAATATCTGAACTATTTAAATATAAAAATTGAGATCGAATTATAAGATTTTGAAATGGTAATTTGGAAGTTTTGAGACGCAACTTTAGAAATTGATTTAGAAAGACAAACGAAATGTTGATTTACGAACTGAAATTGAAATTGAATTTGATTTGGTTTGAAATTTACTAAACGACCAATCGGTGTAATAATTACGAAAGTTATTAAAGGAACCGGAATCGGTTATGGACATACTCTCTGTCTAAACCGAAAAACCACTTTAATAACTATACGCGGAGTGATGATCCAGAATGAAGTGGTTGGAATGACGTACGTGATGACCGAAGAAAGAGAACGATAATGGATAGCCTTGACCCTTGTGTCAAATTGGAAATGGCTAAAATCAGGAGCCGTGCCGGGCCAAATGGGGTTAGCCACCTCGAGCGAACACACTTCTTCGTAACTACTACTCATTACTTGTGATTGATTGGTGCACCCTCGAAATTTCAGGAGTGATGTTTCGCGGTGTTGCGATCGCTGCGGCGATGCGTTCTCACCAGTCCGGATCAGGCGAACGGTAGTTTCACTACCTTGGGTATTGCCTCATGTGCCTTGTCATACTTGTATCCCTATATACGCGACCACTACGAATTTGTTTTGTGTTATACCTATGGAGTACTCCCTGATATCCCACTAGTTTACGGTGGAGTTTACAGTGCTGTATAGACTATGACATTTATATAAAATGTGTTAAGGGGGATAATGGTAACGCCTTAACACTATTTTGATATTTATATTACTGATAGGCATTATCTATTTAGCGTATACTACTACATAGTAGATAGTTTAACGGATCCTTAAAGGATGGTTATTCCAGCATCCTTTGAGTTACTTGTATTTCGATTGCTATTTTACTTGAGTTGGATTTATTGATATGAGAATATTAATCCTGACTCGAGTGTTTTGTGTTTTGCTTTACGCTCGGGTCAGACTGAGTGGTTCAGCTTTTGAGACTCACCTTTGGAGTTGGAGCTTTGCTTGAAGATCTAGCCATCTATTCTACTTCCAGTATTCGATGATTCCAGTGTTGTATTCTGATTTGTACCTGATGTATCATATTACTCTTCTGTTGTAAACTCTGATGTATTTTATATATTTATATAGTAGCTTCATGAACTACTATCCTTTTTACTTCCGCTGCATATTATTACTCTGTGTCTGTGATTCTGTAATTATTTATTTACTGTATATCTGAGTTTTGCCAAATTTAAATTAACAATTCGGTATTTTGAATTATTCAAGTCTGACATGTGCGGATGCGAATAGTCCAAAATAGCGGGTCGTTACATGTTGTATACTCTGATGATATGATGTAATGAAATGAAATGTATAAAATGTAATAACTGATATAGTTCTTTGTTTAAAGATTATTCATTTATTATTATATGTTGTTCCGCTGCGAATTGTGAGATTCTGATGTTGTTCTGTTGTTTTCTGTTCCCTTCTATGTTCTCTATTCTCTTTTTCTTCTATTTAAAAAATTTGCTATCTTCTTTTTCCTCTGTTACTTGTTTTTTTTCTATTCTGTTTTCTCTATTTTCTTTCTGTTCTGTTCTCTGTTCTATTTTCTATCTCTTCTCTATTTTCTGTTTTATTTTCCCTATCTTTTTCTATTCTCTTTTCTCTCTATCTTCTATCTTTTTCTCTTCTCTTTTCTTAAATTCTTTTTCTTAAACCATAACATTTCGGGTTTTTGGCCTACGATTTCTCGGCAGTCGATAAAGTGAGTATCGATGTTGAATTTTCGAAAGTCGAAAATTTTCGGGGCGTTACATTTGGTATCAGAGCATATGGTTAAGCGACAACCATGGTTATGTTGGGTATTACGCATTAGAGATAGAGTCAGCAGTACTCTAGAATGAGTTTGAGTGTAATAATAGCTATGAGGGTGTATTTGTTAGTGAATATATAAAATTGTTTTATATTGTGATGATTGGTTTATTGAGTGGCATATGAACTTTCGTCAGCGTGGTCCGCAAAACTATGCCGAAGGGGTTTCTAAACACTTGAATAGAACAATTCGACACAATATTGTTTTAAAAATGGGTAAATGAAATAATTTTACCTTGAGTATATTTTATATATAAAGAAATAATTTTTCAGAATTATTAAAGTATATAAGTTGATTGTTTGGTTATTGAATAAGATGTTTGAATAATCTAAATTGAAGAATAATTGTATAAGCAAAAAGGATTATAAGAATTGAATTATAATTAAAGTGATTTACAATTGTGAAATAAACTTATATATATGAGAAGTGAAACTATATGGATATATTTATGAATATGAATTGTAAATGAAAATGAATTACCAATTGAATATGAATTAGTGAAGTGATAAATGTGAACTTGAGTTATGAAAGGAAATTCAACTTTTAGAAATTGAATCGAATGAATGGATTAAATGAATCAATTGAATGTAAATTAAGTTGATATGGAATAAAGGATATAAGTGTTAATTCATTAAAATCTAAAGTTATTGGAAATTGAATAGTTGAATAAAAATCAATTAATTAAACCAATTGAAAGTGATGGTGTTAAACCAAAATGAATATAAGCAAAGGAATTTGGTTGTGATGAATATACATTGGTTGTTATTTGATTGTTAATTGATTTAATATAAGTTCATTAAGTATTAATGAAATTAAAAGCTAAAGTAATTGAATAAATTCAATTGGAAGTTAAGTGAATCTTAAATAGAATTGAATTTGATTTGGAAGTGAACCAACTTGAATATGAATTAGTGAATATAAACTAATTAAAAATGAATGTTTATTGGTTATGGATGTTAGTTGGTTGATGGTTGAATATATATTGCTATTGGATGCATTTGCTATGTGACATATATAGTTATTATGTTGCTATATGTTGTATATTGAGATTATTGTCTATATGCATGTTCTCATGTTGTTTGTTGAGTAATTAGTAGGTGCGGATCGCGTTTGCTTCGCATTTGGAGCTCGCTTTCGCGCTATATTAGCCGTATATGCTTGCTAATAAAATATAAGGTACATATCTCGGATTACATACCGTACTTTTATACTTTTTCCCTTCGGGATGCCTCATTACTTGATGAGATGTATATTTGTGATATATATACTGTCATTTTTTTCGGATCGAGCCGCGCAAAGGAGACTATGGCGAATTTTTCCGGAAATTTAAGGCGTTAGAAAAAATTTGAGAAAATTGGAAAATTTTGAAAACTAAACTTTGATTTGGAATTGAAAGTTAAACAATAGTAGTTGTTTTTGAAAAGATAACTAAGTATGATTTGAAAACTTACTAAAGATTTATAAGAAGTTAAATTATGGATTTTGGGAAAATTAATGGATTCTGTAACTTTTCTTACTTAATAATTTCGAGGACGAAATTCTTTTAAGGGGGAAAGATTGTAACGACCCAGAATTTTTATTAATTAAAAATTTAACATTTAATTAATTTTAAATATTTAATAAGTGAATTTATAAGTCAAATAAATTTTTATTTGAATTATTGGATTTAATTGGATAATTTAATCGATAATTTAATACGTTAAATTATGGAAATAATTGAAAATTGGGTTAAATATAATTGAAAATTATTTGTAAATTTTTATTTTATCATATTGAAGTTAGAATGATATTTTAGAACTTTTAAAATCGAATTAAAAGTTAATTTGTGAAAATTGAATATTTTAATATTAAAATCGACTAGTGAAAATAGTCAATTTTTGAACAGTATCAGAATTGAACGAAACCAGTTCCATTGGATCCGTAATAGTTAGTTATTACCGGATTTCAAATTTCGTGTCAATCGGAGTTACCGTTTGATCGTGGCAGCTCGAAACGCATCGAATTATTTTTAATTTTAATTTGGCGAGTTAAAATAGCCATTTTTCAAAAAGTCTCGGATTTCGACGAAACCAGTTTCATCGGATCCGTAATGTGATATTATTGTAAGGTTTCAAATTTCGTGTCAATCGGATTTACCGTTTATCCGGTACAAATTAAAACGCCTAGAAATCGATTTAAATCGGTTTAATTTAAATTGAACGTTTATAGCCATAACTCGCACAGATTTCCTAATTAGCTTACGAAACCTATTCCATTGTGTCCAGAACGCGGGGTAAACCCTAGAAACGCTGGTTACGGCGCGTAAATCGGAGTTCGGAATTTCCGGGATGAATAGTGTTCGATATTTTCTTATAAATAGCCACCATTCTAGAAAATAAAAGAAAAAAAAACAAAACCCTAATTTGTTTCTACAGCCGCCACCCCCACTGTCAACGGCCAGAAACACACGACGTTCCTCCCTCGATTACTCCAAATCCGTCGACAATTAGGCTAAACTTTCAACTAGAATATTGAAGAGGGCGATGAGAGCTTCGATGTGAACGGCTATGATCCAATATGGAGAGACGAGGAGGGAGCTATGGGGGGCCGTTTGCAGCGACTTGCGCACGCAACCCTAGGAGCATCAGTGGGCCGAGCTCAGGGTGCTTAGGGCCGAACATAGAGGAAGTTAGGGGCTACGCAATGCAACTACCTGATCGAGCTAGAAGTCGTTGTGGTGATCGAATTTATTAACCCTAGTTTTGTGTTTGGGTTCTTTTGTGCGTGTTTTATCTTCTGGAACGTGAATGAGGAGAGGATGGAGGAAGGGGAGTGACGGTCCTGATGGGGGGAGGTTGGATCCAAGGGCCATGATTTGAAGCAAGGTTAAAAATATAAAGTTTTATTGTAAATTATAAGTATATAAACTCGTGTAACTTCAAAAATTGATATCTTTTTCATACGAGGTCGAAAACGCGCGAAACCAGTTGTGTTGGAATCGTATGGACGAGCACTACGCGATGAAATTGGATTGGAGTCGTTTGGAGTTAGTGAGAATTTTAGGTAAAATTAAACGTCCGTTTAATTTTATTCGAAATAAATCGCTAAAACGGAATATGAAATCAAGGTGAGAATTTCTCACTCAATCGAATCAGTTTCGATTTTATTTTAAATAGTTAGATTTAAAATATTTGAATGCATGTTTGAATGATGATTGATATCTATTGATTGTTAAAATAGACATTATGCGCCGTTAGTAAGCGGATGTTATTTATTAAAAACATATACCGTGAATATTTCATAAACAGTGAAATTGGTATTATATATAATAGCAATATATATATATTGGCATATGTATATATTGGAGTTATTTGATTTCCCGCATTTTTTGTTTAGCGGATGAGACCCTATTACGCCGTTATTAAGCGGATAATATTTTAAATCTCATATACCGCGATAGTTTCGTACTGGAGCGAAATTGGTATTGTGCTAATGTTTGTGAATGCAGGAAAACAGGTTGGAGGGATCCAACTGGATTCCTCAACAGTATTTATTTGATTTCAGATATTTTGATATTTGATGGATTATCATATCGATATATGATATCGTTGTAGTCGTGATTGACTATTTGGTGTGTAGCATCATTGGACCCAGATTTTGGGATTTTAAAATGATTTTTAAAGTGATTTTTGAAAATATAAAATATTTTTTGGAATTGATCCATTTTATATAAATAAACATTATAATTTTTAAAGTTATAAAAATTATGATTTTTGGGAAATATAGTTAAAAAAACTGATTTTTGGGAATATAATGCTAATGATTTTATAAAATAGTTTAATCGGGATTTTAGAATTTATTGTGAAAAGTTTGAGTATAGGATTTATAAAATTTAATTATTTTATGAATCAAAATGGTGAAATAATAAAGGAGATTAAAGACGTTTTAAAGAATAATATAAATTGATTTATATTAAGAGATTTATAAATGGATATTTATAAATTGAAATATTGACATTATAAAACAAGTTTTTATAAGTGTTTGAATGAAGTGAAAATAGATTGCATAAGTGAATGGAATTTATAGAATTATAAACGGTGAAGTTATAAATGGAATTTTATAAGCAGTAGTTTTATAAAATTTATAAAGTCATTAAAAGAATGGTTTTGGATAAATAATCGAATCTTATAAGTTATAAGGTTTATAATTATGAAGTTCAAAGGAACGATTTTTCAAACAAATAAACTATAAGTAAAATTATAATATGAACCTTTAGTTTATAATTTGGGGAAGTTTAAAAGAACGATTTTGTAAAATAATCGTTTTATAAGCATTTAACTTATAATATGGACTTTTGGTTCATAATTGAGATTTAAACTGGAATAGGTTAATGACGGAAATTTGTAAAAGGAAGTCGTTATAAATAATTAGAAATGGAATTTATAAACGTTGTTTTATAAATTCGCAAACGACTTATTTTGATAAGAAAATTGTTGAAACCTATTAATGGAGTTATATTCACGTTTTTGACTGTGAATAATCCTTTAAAATGAAATGTATAGAAATGATGAAATTGATTAACGTAGTATATTCACGTTTTTGAATAGTGAATAATATGTTAAAGAAATTGTTTTGAATGTGATATTTTAAACAGAATTAAAACGATCTAACGATGTTTTAAATGCATTAAGATTCGAAACCATAGATTTCAACATTTATTGTTGAAATAGACGTTTTCGAGAAATAGAAGGAAATAATGGACTATAACACTGTTGTTACAGTAAATGATTTCCGAAAGGAAATGTTTTGTATAGTATTGGGGTTTATATATCTATTTTAATTTCGAATCCCTATACTAGTGATTTTGGGTTGTCGTAACAATGTTTTACGCAACATTCGTTTTGGCCCAAATAAATATGTTTAAGAGAATGATTTCCTTAAAGAATGAAATATATACGTAATCTCGATTTAAGTATATTGAATATTTTCTAAGTGTTGAAAATAAATAAAATTTGTGAATTACTTATTAAATAAGTATGGAAATGTTTTTCCAATGTGAAATGAAACGTTAGAGAATTTATCTTTTTGAAGATAAATTGAAATGAATATTTGAAATCGTATATGCATGGATATTTTAAAATGAAAATTCACTATGGAATTTATAAAAGAAAGGGGAACTAGTTTAAAAATAAATATTGATTTATTTTTGAAGTGTGAAAATTATATATCTTGTAAATATATTTTGGAAAATAAATAATTTGAAAAATTATTTGGAAACTGGTGATGTGTGCATATCCATTGATAGTTCAATAACTGACTATCAATATTTCCCTTTGAATGGGTATTTGATGTGATTTGTTTGAATGTGAATGCCAAACTTATTTTTGAATAAGCGCTCACTATTCGGGTTAACCGGGAAAGGACCATGGGGTCGTATAACCCATTCCGAATATGTGATACGTCGTTATGATAGCATTAAAGATCGGTGTTGAAGACCCGGTATTTGCGAAAG
This sequence comes from Allium cepa, assembly GCA_030765085.1. Lineage (NCBI taxonomy): Eukaryota > Viridiplantae > Streptophyta > Magnoliopsida > Asparagales > Amaryllidaceae > Allium > Allium cepa. The sequence goes on along the minus strand of CM060928.1, from coordinate 80,358,126 downwards.
CGATAGGATGACCTGTCGATTGTCTCTGCACTGAGTTGCAACGGTATAGAGACTCCCTAAGTGATGGGAAATCCGATCAGGATTGTGAATATCCGGATTGCAAGGACTTCTTTGTAAGTGCCTTCGGTTTTGTTCGAGCCCGGAACAGACTTGTATGGATTGTATGTCTAACATTACAAATTGAGATATAAAGCCGATTTCATTCAAATATATTTCTGTTGGTGGCGAAGAATTTGTTCTTTTAGCTTAACACCCTTCTCTGAGACGTACGAGCTCAGAGGTTATATAGTTGAAGGTTATCAGCGATATATTCCCAATTTGGTAATGTGACATGCTGAGTGTTGCTGTAAATGATCATTGTGTTGATTATTTGTGATAGGATCGTTTATTTGATCGTCTATCTTGGTGATCATTTCTATGATCATTTGTTGACCCAAAGCATGGCTTTTGTATAAAGTATGTTTTTGTGGATGTGACTTCGTCGAGCCTCACACCCCGTGAATGGTCAAAACAGGAAAGAAGCAGCAAGGTTATGAGGGGTAGCACCCTTTAGGATGTGTGCATTTCCTTCTGGAAAAGGGTGGTATCATGGTATGAAGCCCAGATACTTACTCATGTTGAAAACACTTTGTTATGATTGTGTGAATTGATTACGAGCGCTCGGTGAAAGGTCCCAAAGGACCGGGGGATGGCATATTCGGTCAGTTGTTACTCAGTTAGGGGTAACCCGGCCTTGTGTTGGTAGAGATCCGGTTTGGTTCTCGGGGATGTCCATCTAGAGGCATTCTCATGTGGCAATGGGAAGTTCCTTGGCCTGATCATTCGTTGGAAATCCAAAGAAACAATACGTGACTTGTACGGTATTAGTTGTAGAACCTATCATTCACTTATGGTGGCGCCCCACTGTTTGGATGGTAGCTGTAGTAGGCATACGATAATGGTCATATGCTGGCTAAGATTTATATTCTACTTTTGAAATGAATTTTTCCTACACTATACACTAGTAATAATATCAAATGTTCTTTTAATGCGTATCAAGCATCTTTGACTATCATAAGGAGAAATCTCCTCCGATTCTGCATTTGCATTGTGTATGTGTGCGGGAGGCCTTATGGTAGTCTCACTTTTAAAAAGCATTGCGAATTGATTTAAAAATATTCCTCTATTTTGATTTTAAAGATAAATAAACTGTTTTGAGTTCTCACACCAGTCACATGACTGACTTGGAGTTTATTGTTTTCCTTCCTAAACTCTAGGTGCCCACCAATTTCCACACGGGCAGTCAAGAGTTAAGGTTTATCAGGATATTCAGGAGTTGCTGGAAGCAAGCTGGATGGCATGGCGTATTACTAGTTATATAGTATTCTTTTTCCGCTGTTTGTTTGATGTTGTATACTCTGATGATATGATGTAATGAAATGAAATGTATAAAATGTAATAACTGATATAGTTCTTTGTTTAAAGATTATTCATTTATTATTATATGTTGTTCCGCTGCGAATTGTGAGATTCTGATGTTGTTCTGTTGTTTTCTGTTCCGTTCTATGTTCTCTATTCTCTTTTTCTTCTATTTAAAAAATTTTCTATCTTCTTTTTCCTCTGTTACTTGTTTTTTTTCTATTCTGTTTTCTCTATTTTCTTTCTGTTCTGTTCTCTGTTCTATTTTCTATCTCTTCTCTATTTTCTGTTTTCTTTTCCCTATCTTTTTCTATTCTCTTTTCTCTCTATCTTCTATCGTTTTCTCTTCTCTTTTCTTAAATTCTTTTTCTTAAACCATAACATTTCGGGTTTTTGGCCTTCGATTTCTCGGCAGTCGATAAAGTGAGTATCGATGTTGAATTTTCGAAAGTCGAAAATTTTCGGGGCGTTACATTTGGTATCAGAGCATATGGTTAAGCGACAACCATGGTTCTGTTGGGTATTACTCATTAGAGATAGAGTCAGCAGTACTCTAGAATGAGTTTGAGTGTAATAATAGCTATAAGGGCGTATTTGTTAGTGAATATATAAAATTGTTTTATATTGTGATGATTGGTTTATTGAGTGGCATATGAACTTTCGTCAGCGTGGTCCGCAAAACTATGCCGAAGGGGTTTCTAAACACTTGAATAGAACAATTCGACACAATATTGTTTTAAAAATGGGTAAATGAAATAATTTTACCTTGAGTATATTTTATATATAAAGAAATAATTTTTCAGAATTATTAAAGTATATAAGTTGATTGTTTGGTTATTGAATAAGATGTTTGAATAATCTAAATTGAAGAATAATTGTATAAGCAAAAAGGACTATAAGAATTGAATTATAATTAAAGTGATTTACAATTGTGAAATAAACTTATATATATGAGAAGTGAAACTATATGGATATATTTATGAATATGAATTGTAAATGAAAATGAATTACCAATTGAATATGAATTAGTGAAGTGATAAATGTGAACTTGAGTTATGAAAGGAAATTCAACTTTTAGAAATTGAATCGAATGAATGGATTAAATGAATCAATTGAATGTAAATTAAGTTGATATGGAATAAAGGATATAAGTGTTAATTCATTAAAATCTAAAGTTATTGGAAATTGAATAGTTGAATAAAAATCAATTAATTAAACCAATTGAAAGTGATGGTGTTAAACCAAAATGAATATAAGCAAAGGAATTTGGTTGTAATGAATATACATTGGTTGTTATTTGATTGTTAATTGATTTAATATAAGTTCATTAAGTATTAATGAAATTAAAAGCTAAAGTAATTGAATAAATTCAATTAGAAGTTAAGTGAATCTTAAATAGAATTGAATTTGATTTGGAAGTGAACCAACTTGAATATGGATTAGTGAATATAAACTAATTAAAAATGAATGTTTATTGGTTATGGATGTTAGTTGGTTGATGGTTGAATATATATTGCTATTGGATGCATTTGCTATGTGACATATATAATTATTATGTTGCTATATGTTGTATATTGAGATTATTGTCTATATGCATGTTCTCATGTTGTTTGTTGAGTAATTAGTAGGTGCGGATCGCGTTTGCTTCGCATTTGGAGCTCGCTTTCGCGCTATATTAGCCGTATATGCTTGCTAATAAAATATAAGGTACATATCTCGGATTACATACCGTACTTTTATACTTTTTCCCTTCGAGATGCCTCATTACTTGATGAGATTTATATTTGTGATATATATACTGTCATTTTTTTCGGATCGAGCCGCGCAAAGGAGACTATGGCGAATTTTTCCGGAAATTTAAGGCGTTAGAAAAAATTTGAGAAAATTGGAAAATTTTGAAAACTAAACTTTGATTTGGAATTGAAAGTTAAACAATAGTAGTTGTTTTTGAAAAGATAACTAAGTATGATTTGAAAACTTAGTAAAGATTTATAAGAAGTTAAATTATGGATTTGGGGAAAATTAATGGATTCTGTAACTTTTCTTATTTAATAATTTCGAGGACGAAATTCTTTTAAGGGGGAAAGATTGTAACGACCCAGAATTTTTATTAATTAAAAATTTAATATTTAATTAATTTTAAATATTTAATAAGTGAATTTATAAGTCAAATAAATTTTTATTTGAATTATTGGATTTAATTGGATAATTTAATCGATAATTTAATACGTTAAATTATGGAAATAATTGAAAATTGGGTTAAATATAACTGAAAATGATTTGTAAAATTTTATTTTATCATATTGAAGTTAGAATGATATTTTAGAACTTTTAAAATCGAATTAAAAGTTAATTTGTGAAAATTGAATATTTTAATATTAAAATCGACTAGTGAAAATAGTCAATTTTTGAACAGTCTCAGAATTGAACAAAACGAGTTCCATTGGATCCGTAATAGTTAGTTATTATCGGATTTCAAATTTCGTGTCAATCGGAGTTACCGTTTGATCGTGGCAGCTCCAAACGCATCGAATTATTTTTAATTTTAATTTGGCGAGTTAAAATAGCCATTTTTCAAAAAGTCTCGGATTTCGACGAAACCAGTTTCATCGGATCCGTAATGTGATATTATTGTAAGGTTTCAAATTTCGTGTCAATCGGATTTACCGTTTATCCGGTACAAATTAAAACGCCTAGAAATCGATTTAAATCGGTTTAATTTAAATTGAACGTTTATAGCCATAACTCGCACAGATGTCCGAATTAGCTTACGAAACCTATTCCATTGTGTCCGAAACGTGGGGTAAACCCTAGAAACGCTGGTTACGGCGTGTAAATCAGAGTTCGGAATTTCCGGGATGAACAGTGTTCGATATTTTCTTATAAATAGCCACCATTCTAAAAAAAAAAGAAAAAAAAAAAAAGCAAAACCCTAATTTGTTTCTACAGCCGCCACCCCCACTGTCAACGGCCAGAAACACGCGACGTTCCTCCCTCGATTACTCCAAATCCGTCGACAATTAGGCTAAACTTTCAACTAGAATATTGAAGAGGGCGATGAGAGCTTCGATGTGAACGGCTATGATCCAATATGGAGAGACGAGGAGGGAGCTATGGGGGGGCCGTTTGCAGCGACTTGCGCACGCAACCCTAGGAGCATCAGGGGGCCGAGCTCAGGGTGCTTGGGGCCGAACATAGAGGAAGTTAGGGGCTACGCAATGCAACTACCTGATCGAGCTAGAAGTCGTTGTGGTGATCGAATTTATTAACCCTAGTTTTGTGTTTGGGTTCTTTTGTGCGTGTTTTATCTTCTGGAACGTGAATGAGGAGAGGATGGAGGAAGGGGAGTGACGGTCCTGATGGGGGGAGGTTGGATCCAAGGGCCATGATTTGAAGCAAGGTTAAAAATATAAAGTTTTATTGTAAATTATAAGTATATAAACTCGTGTAACTTCAAAAATTGATATCTTTTTCATACAAGGTCGAAAACGCGCGAAACAAGTTGCGTTGGAATCGTATGGACGAGCACTACGCGATGAAATTGGATTGGAGTCGTTTGGAGTTAGTGAGAATTTTGGGTAAAACTAAACGTCCGTTTAATTTTATTCGAAATAAATCGCTAAAACGGAATTTGAAATCAAGGTGAGAATTTCTCACTCAATCGAATCAGTTTCGATTTTATTTTAAATAGTTAGATTTAAAATATTTGAATGCATGTTTGAATGATGATTGATATCTATTGATTGTTAAAATAGACATTATGCGCCGTTAGTAAGCGGATGTTATTTATTAAAAACATATACCGCGAATATTTCATAAACAGTGAAATTGGTATTATATATAATAGCAATATATATATATTGGCATATGTATATATTGGAGTTATTGATTTCCCGCGTTTTTTGTTTAGCGGATGAGACCCTATTACGCCGTTATTAAGCGGATAATACTTTAAATCCCATATACCGCGATAGTTTCGTACTGGAGCGAAATTGGTATTGTGCTAATGTTTGTGAATGCAGGAAAACAGGTTGGAGGGATCCAACTGGATTCCTCAACAGTATTTATTTGATTTCAGATATTTTGATATTTGATGGATTATCATATCGATATATGATATCGTTGTAGTCGTGATTGACTATTTGGTGTGTAGCATCATTGGACCCAGATTTTGGGATTTTAAAATGATTTTTAAAGTGATTTTTGAAAATATAAAATATTTTTTGGAATTGATCCATTTTATATAAATAAACGTTATAATTTTTAAAGTTATAAAAATTATGATTTTTGGGAAATATAGTTAAAAAAACTGATTTTTGGGAATATAATGCTAATGATTTTATAAAATAGTTTAATCGGGATTTTAGAATTTATTGTGAAAAGTTTGAGTATAGGATTTATAAAATTTAATTATTTTATGAATCAAAATGGTGAAATAATAAAGGAGATTAAAGACGTTTTAAAGAATAATATAAATTGATTTATATTAAGAGATTTATAAATGGATATTTATAAATTGAAATATTGACATTATAAAACAAGTTTTTATAAGTGTTTGAATGAAGTGAAAATAGATTGCATAAGTGAATGGAATTTATAGAATTATAAACGGTGAAGTTATAAATGGAATTTTATAAGCAGTAGTTTTATAAAATTTATAAAGTCATTAAAAGAATGGTTTTGGATAAATAATCGAATCTTATAAGTCATAAGGTTTATAATTATGAAGTTCAAAGGAACGATTTTTCAAACAAATAAATTATAAGTAAAATTATAATATGAACCTTTAGTTTATAATTTGGGGAAGTTTAAAAGAACGATTTTGTAAAATAATCGTTTTATAAGCATTTAACTTATAATATGGACTTTTGGTTCATAATTGAGATATAAACTGGAATAGGTTAATGACGGAAATTTGTAAAAGGAAGTCGTTATAAATAATTAGAAATGGAATTTATAAACGTTGTTTTATAAATTCGCAAACGACTTATTTTGATAAGAAAATTGTTGAAACCTATTAATGGAGTTATATTCACGTTTTTGACTGTGAATAATCCTTTAAAATGAAATGTATAGAAATGATGAAATTGATTAACGTAGTATATTCACGTTTTTGAATAGTGAATAATATGTTAAAGAAATTGTTTTGAATGTGATATTTTAAACAGAATTAAAACGATCTAACGATGTTTTAAATGCATTAAGATTCGAAACCATAGATTTCAACATTTATTGTTGAAATAGACGTTTTCGAGAAACAGAAGGAAATAATGGACTATAACACTGTTGTTATAGTAAATGATTTCCGAAAGGAAATGTTTTGTATAGTATTGGGATTTATATATCTATTTTAATTTCGAATCCCTATACTAGTGATTTTGGGTTGTCGTAACAATGTTTTACGCAACATTCGTTTTGGCCCAAATAAATATGTTTAAGAGAATGATTTCCTTAAAGAATGAAATATATACGTAATCTCGATTTAAGTATATTGAATATTTTCTAAGTGTTGAAAATAAATAAAATTTGTGAATTACTTATTAAATAAGTATGGAAATGTTTTTCCAATGTGAAATGAAACGTTAGAGAATTTATCTTTTTGAAGATAAATTGAAATGAATAATTGAAATCGTATATGCATGGATATTTTAAAATGAAAATTCACTATGGAATTTATAAAAGAAAGGGGAAATAGTTTAAAAATAAATATTGATTTATTTTTGAAGTGTGAAAATTATATATCTTGTAAAGATATTTTGGAAAATAAATAATTTGGAAAATTATTTGGAAACTGGTGATGTGTGCATATCCATTGATAGTTCAATAACTGACTATCAATATTTCCCTTTGAATGGGTATTTGATGTGATTTGTTTGAATGTGAATGCCAAACTTATTTTTGAATAAGCGCTCACTATTCGGGCTAACCGGGACAGGACCATGGGGTCGTATAACCCATTCCGAATATGTGATACGTCGTTATAATAGCATTAAAGATCGGTGTTGAAGACCCAGTATTTGCGAAAGCGATAGGATGACCTGTCGATTGTCTCTGCACTGAGTTGCAACGGTATAGAGACTCCCTAAGTGATGGGAAATCCGATCAGGATTGTGAATATCCGGATTGCAAGGACTTCTTTGTAAGTGCCTTCGGTTTTGTTCGAGCCCGGAACAGACTTGTATGGATTGTATGTCTGACATTACAAATTGAGATATAAAGCCGATTTCATTCAAATATATTTCTGTTGGTGGCGAAGAATTTATTCTTTTAGCTTAACACCCTTCTCTGAGACGTACGAGCTCAGAGGTTATATAGTTGAAGGTTATCAGCGATATATTCCCAATTTGGTAATGTGACATGCTGAGTGTTGCTGTAAATGATCATTGTGTTGATTATTTGTGATAGGATCGTTTATTTGATCGTCTATCTTGGTGATCATTTCTATGATCATTTGTTGACCCAAAGCATGGCTTTTGTATAAAGTATGTTTTTGTGGACGTGACTTCGTCGAGTCTCACACCCCGTGAATGGTCAAAACAGGAAAGAAGCAGCAAGGTTATGAGGGGTAGTGCCCTTTAGGATGTGTGCATTTCCTTCTGGAAAAGGGTGGTATCATGGTATGGAGCCCAGATACTTACTCATGTTGAAAACACTTTGTTATGATTGTGTGAATTGATTACGAGCGCTCGGTGAAAGGTCCCAAAGGACCGGGGGATGGCATATTCGGTCAGTTGTTACTCAGTTAGGGGTAACCCGGCCTTGTGTTGGTAGAGATCCGGTTTGGTTCTCGGGGATGTCCATCCAGAGGCATTCTCATGTGGCAATGGGAAGTTCCTTGGCCTGATCATTCGTTGGAAATCCAAAGAAACAATACGTGACTTGTACGGTATTAGTTACAGAACCTATCATTCACTTATGGTGGCGCCCCACTGTTTGGATGGTAGCTATAGTAGGCATACGATAATGGTCGTATGTTGGCTAAGATTTATATTCTACTTTTGAAATGAATTTTTCCTACACTATACACTAGTAATAATATCAAATGTTCTTTTAATGCGTATCAAGCATCTTTGACTATCATAAGGAGAAATCTCCTCCGATTCTGCGTTTGCATTGTGTGTGTGTGCGGGAGGCCTTATGGTAGTCTCACTTTTAAAAAGCATTGCGAATTGATTTAAAAATATTCCTCTATTTTGATTTTAAAGATAAATAAACTGTTTTGAGTTCTCACACCAGTCACATGACTGACTTGGAGTTTATTGTTTTCCTTCCTAAACTCTGGGTGCCCACCAATTTCCACACGGGCAGTCAAGAGTTAAGGTTTATCAGGATATTCAGGAGTTGCTGGAAGCAAGCTGGATGGCATGGCGTATTACTAGTTATATAGTATTTCTTTTTCCGCTGTTTGTTTGATGTTGTATACTCTGATGATATGATGTAATGAAATGAAATGTATAAAATGTAATAACTGATATAGTTCTTTGTTTAAAGATTATTCATTTATTATTATATGTTGTTCCGCTGCGAATTGTGAGATTCTGATGTTGTTCTATTGTTTTTTGTTCCGTTCTATGTTCTCTATTCTCTTTTTCTTCTATTTAAAAAATTTTCTATCTTCTTTTTCCTCTGTTACTTGTTTTTTTTCTATTCTGTTTTCTCTATTTTCTTTCTGTTCTGTTCTCTGTTCTATTTTCTATCTCTTCTCTATTTTCTGTTTTCTTTTCCCTATCTTTTTCTATTCTCTTTTCTCTCTATCTTCTGTCTTTTTCTCTTCTCTTTTCTTAAATTCTTTTTCTTAAACCATAACATTTCGGGTTTTTGGCCTTCGATTTCTCGGCAGTCGATAAAGTGAGTATCGATGTTGAATTTTCGAAAGTCGAAAATTTTCGGGGCGTTACAGGCGCTTTGTTTAATTTTGAATTTTTTTAAATTTTAAATGGCATTTACTTCAGATTTCTTAGCTTTTGCTTGATAGACGAAACTGAGATGAAGTTGATGATATATATATCGGAAAGAAATTTACAGGTGATCGTTATTTGTTTGTAAAGTAGGGTAACATAATTTTTATGTTGTACAAGATAAGACCAAAGATTTTTTTTTCCTGTTTTATTAACTATGCAGATTTCGGCTAATGGATCTATTTTGTGTGCTAAAGATAATGGCATTAAATGCATATTTCCCTTCCTTAATTATAGCCTATGTACTACCCTATTTTGTTATGATAATAAGTTTAGCTGTTGTGTTATTTTCAAGTTGAAGCTTCCCTTCTTTTTCCCTTTTTTTTTATTTTGCACATAAACACTTTGTTTGATTATCTTTGTTTTCAATAGTTTGGTCAAAGTTTCTTCAGCCTTGCTTTTATCTTCTTACTTTGGTGGCCTGATATGATATGTTATGGTGTGTTAGAGATTCAAGCATTAATTACCTTTGTTTTGTTCTCATAAGCTTATGCTTATCGTCTTCTTCCTAGTCTACACTTATCTTTTTTTCATTGTCTTCTTTTTTTTCTTATGTCTTCTTATGCAAGCTTAAAGATATTTATATTCCTCCTTTAACAATATTTTCATGTATGTGTTTACTTGTTTCATATTCGTACTTTATTATTGTTCTTGCATTCTTTTGTCTTATTACTTTATAATATATAAACAAATTTCTATAGTTAATATGTTATTATAATTTATTCTAGTGTAATCACTTTATATTTTAATTTATCTTGTATATATCTATTTCTATTTCTAATTTAAATATTTATTTTGTTTAACTTAAATTCTTATTATCCTGTTCCTCTATGTACATATATTTTTATATTTTATTTATTTTACATTTTGCATTCAAATATATATAGATATTTAACGTTTAAAGAAATCGTATTTAAAACTTAATTGTACTTGATAAAATAGCACACATATTTTTATTCGAATTTTGGAGAAACTCAAATCAGTTTACCAATTAATTTCACAATTTTTATTCAAAAATTAAATTAATTTTCAATTTAAGCTTAGAAATAAATTCGGGATCGTTACAAATTCCCACTTAAGAAATTTCGTCCTCGAAATTTGAAGGCACGAAAACAACAAAGATAGATACACAAAGATAGAGAAATAGTTTTGCAGGTCAAACTGGATATCTATTCTGTATTTGGCTCACCAAATCAGAATATCAACAATATGAGAACAAACTCATACAATACTGCACAAGATACTCGGGTCATCAAATCTGCGAAATATGCAGGGGCACTAGTTAGTTCGAAGTGATAACTAACCATTCGTAGAATATATCGAACCCCCAAGAAGAATAGATAAATGGATTCAATCTCTACAATTTCTCAAACACAAGATATGGATACCAATTTGGGTGTCGGTACACCCAAAAGTATATAACAACTTGTCCCTCTTCGGACTTCGATATTCACAAGAAATTACAATAGAATTTTAAATTTGGTTTTAAAACGAAATCGGTTTATCGATTCAATTCAAATTTAGTTTCATATTGTATCAATTTAACTCAATTTAAAATGTCTAGTTCATTAAAGTTTAAATGGAAAAACTGATAAGAAACCGATGAAGATACGAAGTAAGGATTTTCTACAACGATTCGTAGGGCTACCATCACACCGAAACTTCTCCTCGTAGCTGCTGCGAAGCAATCAAAAGAAATTCAGAAGACGAACCAAAGGAGATTGAGGAGAAAGTTGTTCCGCTACCGTAGGGTATTGACCATTTGTAGTGGTACTCCCCTGTCCCTTATCTCGTTCTCTTCTTGCACTCTTACTTACTATCAGTGGATAGCTAGAGAATTTACTAAGGCCTTCGAACGGATATCTTAGGGATATTGTCATTCTAGGGTATACTGCACCCTATCTCTAATGAGTTGCTTAATGTGTTATACTCATGAGCTAAAGTTTTGACCCACAGCTCTTATACCAAATGTGACGGCCCTGACTCGACCTTCGAAAATCGGCACCGAATACGACACTCATATTCAAATGCCGCAGATCCAAACGTCGAATCTGGATTACCGGAGCTTATAACACCATTAAGTACAACACAACGGAAGAAAAGAATATCAATATATATATGTATAACATTGATACAATGACATACACAATATCTGACCAATATGATACAATAGAATGATACAACAGATATCAATACTATCCGAGATATAAGACACAGCGGAAAGAATAGATAACACCGGTAGCAGATAATATCTCCAAGTTGGTCCTCAAGAAAGAAAGAGGAATAGAATCCAAAACTGTAGTTTCAAAGCACCAATCCAGAAATAGCTCGAACTCCCAATAACGATGTTTCACCTAGATAACCAAGTCTCGTCCAAAGACTGGACTAACTCCAAATAATCTACTAAACCTGACTATTTGAAAAACCCAACTCTAGACTGCCCATGTGGAAAGATTGTGGACACCCCAAGTTTAGGAAAGGAACAATAAACTCCAGGTCAATCATGGGACTGGTATGAGTTACAAAAACATTTGGTCTTTTAAAACAAACAACAAGAGAATTTAAAATAAATCCTTAATGCTTTTTATAAAATGAAACTACCATAAGGCCTTCCGCCACACACACAATGCAAACGCAGAATTGGAGGAGATTTCTCCTTATGATAGTCAAACATGCTTGATACGCCAAAAAAGCATTTTGATATTATTATTAGTGCATAGTGCAGAAAACCATTTTGAAAGTATAATATTAATCTTAGCCAGCATAGGCATTTCGCACTTATGCCTACTATAGCTACCATGTTCAATAGCAGGTTACTGCCACATTCCATGGCAGCTTATACAACTAAAACCGTACAGGGCGCGTATTGTTTCATTAGGATTTCCAACAAATGGTCAGGCTAAGGAACTTCCCACTGTCCATGGGTACGCCTCTGGCAGGATGTCCCGAGAACCTAACTGGATCTCTGCCAACACAAGGCCGGGTTACCTCTGTAACTAGGTAACTACTACTCGAGCATGCTACCCCCGGTCCTTTGGGACCTTAATCCGAGGCACCTCTAAACCACAAAGCAACAACCACATAGTAAATGAGATTGAAGCCCACCACATAGATAAATATCTGGGATCCATACCATGATACCACCCTTTACCAGAAGGGAATGACACACCCTAAAGGGCGCAACCCTCATAGCCTTGCCGCATCATTCCTGTTTCGACCATTTCCGAGGTGTGAAGTCCTGATGCAGTCTCGTCCACAAAGCTACGCTTTACGCTAAAGCCATGCTTTGATCACAAATGATCAACCAATGATCATCAACACACACCAGCACTCAGCATGCCACACTACCAAATTGGGAATATATCGCTGATAACCTTCAATTACATTTCCTCGGAGCTCGTATGTCTTAGAGAAGGGTGTTAAGCTAAGAGAATAAATTCTCCGCCACCAACAGATATGTATTTGAAAGAAATCTTCTTTATATCTCAAAGTGTAGTGTCAGACATACAACCATACAAGTCTGTCCCGGGTTCGAACAGAACCGAAGGCACTTCCGAAGAAGCCCTTGCAAATTCGGGTATTCACAATCCCGATCGGACTTCCCATCATTTAGGGAGAATTTTATACCGTAGCAACTCAGTGTAGAGTCAATCGATAGGTTATCCTATCGTTCTTGCAAATATCCGGTCTTCACCAACGGTCTTCAAATGCTATCCATAACGACGTACCACTATTCAGAATGGGTTATACGACACAAGGTCCTCTCTCGGCCTAACCGAATAATAAGGGCAACATTTAAAAAATATATGGATATGGGATTTCAGTTAAGTCACAACTTATAAAAACCCACAACCTTTCTTCAAATGGTTAAACAAATTACCATTTCAAATCTTGTACATAAAAAGATTTATTTCAAAAAATTCACACAGTTTCACAAAGATCCATTTACGGGTTTTCAAAACAATTTCCATTTCGATTAGAATTAACTCATCCTATCTTTAAATTAAAGATTTAACTTATAGCTTTCAAACCGTTTCCATAACTAGGAAAACCATTTCCATTTCAACTAGAAATCCTTTTAACTCAAATTGGAAGTTCATTTCTTATGTGAAAGCTTTTATTATTTGAAAACAAATAGTTTTCGTTCCAGAAAAATCCAATTATATTTGCACGAGTTAACGCCTTTGAATTTAAATTCAAATTCCCAAAACAATATCTTTAAAATGGTTTAATCATATATAACTATAACATCTTTAATCCCTAGTTTCAAATCACAGAATTCAGTTTCAAATTTTGAATTTAAATTTAAATCAAATTATTTAAACTTCAAGGCGTAATCAAGTTATTCAAAAAAAATTATTTTTTAAATTCTTTTTCAAAACTTTTTACTTTAATCCCAATCTATTTCCAAAACTATTTGAATTAAAAATTCAAATTCAAACTTATTTAAAAAATCTGTGAATTAACAAATTTCTACGTACAATCCATATTTGTGTGTATAAGTGTGGTCCAGGGGTTTCACACAATAGTGCAACATTATCAATCATCACATCACATATTTAAGCATATCAATATTGATAAGCGGTATAATTTATAACGCTTATCATTCATTCACAGATTCACAGATAATGTACAAATGCATCACAAATAAATGAATAAATTATACACAGCTCAATCCACAAACAAAATATCACAGATCAGATAGGACAATAAATTCAAGGCATCTCATACAATACAATCATTCATAAGTAAGGTCAAGCATTCAATAATCGTTTATAAGCAGGATTAATTAATTGTTTAATCCTGATTAATTCAATTTATTTCCAATTAAATTAATTACTTATGAATTAATTATCCAATCCTGATTTATTAATTACAAATCATTTGATATAAATTAATTTATCAAACCCTTTAATTAATTATTTTTAACCTCTAAACCAATTACATAATTAATTAACCACTTAATTAATTATTTTAAGAAACTAACCCTTTAATTACTTACCATAAAGTAATTATAGTTACACAATCACATTAATTAATTATTTAAATAATCTTAGTGAATGACTTTCAATAGCTAATAACAATTCTTTAATTACTTTCCTAATTAATGTCTAATTAGAAACTAATCTGAATCATTAATTTATAAATTAAATAAATAAGTCATTCCTTAATTATCTTATTCATTAAATCATTTTAATACCTTAATTATTTCTAAGGTAATCCATTTCTTTAATAATGATTTCATTAATATTAAAGTGTATTTAAAACATTACACTTTTAAATTTAGATTCAAAATTCATTTTGAATTTAAGATTCAAAATGATTATATGTTTGTACATCGACCAAATTTAAATATCAACTTATAACCCTATATAAGAAAAGTTTAACTAAATTACTTAAATTTTTATTTAAAATTTAAGTTCTAAAAATACATTATATTTTAACTTGCAAACTCAAGTTAAAACGAATTATTTAACTTTTCATTCAAAATCCTTTTTATGAAAGAACTTTATCAAAATCAAATTCAAATATTTATTAGAAAACAAATTACTTTAAAAAGCTATTTGATTTAAACTTGTTTTAAAACATTAAAGACTGATTTAAATCACAGATTTGAATTCAAGAAACTTGAATTCATATCTAAACATTTTATTAAAGTTGGCTTCAAAACTTTGATTTTAAACTTTGATTTAAACTTGCCTTTAAAATCTTGATTTAAAATCCCAATTTATTTTAAAAGCTTAGGATTCAAAAGTTTATTTGAAAACTAAACTTAACTTTTGAATTTAAACCCAGTTTAAATTCTGGTTTCAGATTTTTAAATAAAATTTGAAAATCTAAAAAATGTCAGGTTTATTTATTTTTATTTTAAAACTTGAAAACCCTCTTTTAAATAATTTAAAACTTTAAGACTTCAAAGCCATTTTGAATTCAACTTCATCAAGATTTAAACTTTTTTATAAATCTATCTCACCGTTTAAATTCTATTTTAAATTTGCTTTGAATTCAAATTTTTAACTGTCAGGTTTATTAAAACCTGTAGCTAGACAAAAAACGACCCGAGCCTCACTGTTTATACTTCGAGTTCAACCCTAACTTAACACGAGACAAACGACCTATTACTTCGAGAAAATACTCGAGAAAAATATGCGTACCATCCCTACTTTTCCCCCCAACTACACCATTTCCAGATCACCCAAGGTTAATGCACGGTGTACGTGCACATCGTCGCCGACCAACTCCAGGAGACGCTACATCGTCGAACAAGTCGACGACCACCCTCGATCCAATTCCAGACCACCAGAATCTCGTCGTTATCTCGAAATCGAAATTCGAGTTCGAATACCCAAACCTGGAAGCATCAAAGCCCACCACAACCAAACCTATCAAAACTTTGTTCGCCACACCCCGACCACCAGAAAGCCTCAAACTCCGGCCGTGAACTCGTCTACGACCAAGCTACCATCCCCCAAAGCCTCATAGCACTCGATCGACTATCGGCGACGAACGGGACCAAAAGCCAAACCACAACAAAATTTGGTTTCCAGAATTCAATTTCTCGCCACCACACCCACGAACATCTGCAGCCCTGTCCACTATTTTTCCTCGACGTTACGTTCATTCCGCTAGCACGCCAGAGGACCACGACCTCCCATCGATGAGATCACCAAAAAAGAGTGAAATTTAATCATACACAAACTGCTCTTTCACCCATGATCTAAAAATTGTGATTTTAGCTTTAAAAATCACGTTATAGCATACGAATTTAGATTACATACCTGAATTCAAAATTTAAAAAGTTTGAATTTTGACTTATTGGAAATTGTATTCGAATTTCTTGCTTTCCATAGAAAATCCTAAGTTGTTTTAACTAAAATAAATTTTTAAACATTAACACATACTATAACAAACAAACTTTGTTTTAACACCATATCCAAACAATAAGTAAAACAAGAGGAAAAGATTTTTGAATTAAGAATCTTGTGCTTAGAATTTAAACAGAAGACATATATATAACTTAAACAACAACCTATACCCTCATCAACCAACATACACAGAGAATTCATGTTTATATTCAGACCTACTTATCCCTAATACAACTTGTAACAAATTCGTACTTTTAAATCATTTAAAATGATGTTACTCAAAGTTTTCAGGAAAGAGAACAGAGCTTGAACAGGCTTGAAATTGCAAGCTGAATCTTTCTTCTTTACTTTTCTGGTTTGTATGAAGTTGTATTGTTTAGCTTGGCTCATTGTTTAAGTTTAATTTTGTTTAAATTTTAAATAGCATTTACTTCAGATTTCTTAGCTTCTGCTTGGTAGACGAAACTGAGATGAAGTTGATGATATATATATAGGAAAGAAATTTAAAGGTGATCATTATTTGTTTGTACAGTAGGGTAACATAATTTTTATTTTGTCAAGATAAGACCAAAGATTTTTTTCCTGTTTTATTAATTATGCAGATTTCGGCTAATGAATCTATTTTGTATGCTAAAGATAATGGCATTAAATGCATATTTCCCTTCCTTAGTTACAGCCTATGTACTACCCTATTTTGTTATGATAATAAGTTTAGCTGTTGTGTTATTTTCAGGTTGAAGCTTCCCTTCTTTCTCCCTTTTTTTATTTTGTACATAAACACTTTGTTTGATTATCTTTGTTTTCATTACTTTGGTCAAAGTTTCTTCAGTCTTGCTTTTATCTTCTTACTTTGGTGGCCTGTTATGATATGTTATGGTGTGCTAGAGATTCAAGCATTAATTACCTTTGTTTTATTCTCATAAGCTTATGCGTGTCATCTTCTTCCTAGTCTACACTTATCTTTTTTTTTCTTCGTCTTTTTTTTTCTTATGTCTTCTTATGCAAGCTTAAAGATATTTATATTCCTTCTTTAAAAATATTTTCATGTATGTGTTTACTTGTTTCGTATTTGTACTTTATTGGCTTGTTCTTGCATTCTTTTGTCTTATTACTTTATAATATATAAACAAATTTCTATAGTTAATATGTTATTATAATTTATTCTAGTGTAATCACTTTATATTTTAATTTATCTTGTATATATCTATTTCTATTTTTTATTTAAATATTTATTTTGTTTAACTTAAATTCTTATTGTCCTGTTCCTCTATACATATATTTTTATATTTTATTTATTTTACATTTTGCATTCAGATATATATAGATATTTAACTTTTAAAGAAATCGTTTTTGAAACTTAATTATACTTGATAAAATAGCACACATATTTTTATTCGAATTTTGGAGAAACTCAAATCAGTTTACCAATTAATTTCACAATTTTTACTGAAAAATTAAATTAATTTTCAATTTAAGCTTAGAAAAAAATTCGGGATCGTTACAAGAAATGCACAATAACTTAAAGGATGCTTGGGATCGCCCATCCTTTAAGAATCAGATAAACTATAAATTACATACATCCCATGGTTAAAATTACTAAATGGTCTTTTATACTTCGAAATCAAATATCATTTCGAAAATTCAATACCATTCAAAACTCCATTCCAAAATATCAAAATTTTGTATCTTCCAAACCATATGCATTTATTTAAAATACCATTTCAACACACATTTCAAAATACTTTATATTTCAAAACAAATTACTTCATTTTTTTAAATCATAAAAATATAAAGTTATTATATTTACTTATTAAATTTCCAAAATTTTAAACTTTTCAAAGTTCATTCATTCACTTAATTTTATCAAAACAGTGAAAATTCACTTTTCGCAGTATTTAGAAGCCGCTACGGAAAGTTACATTTAAAATAGTTCAATTTAACAAAAGACAGCATTTAAAATGCTGTAATAGGGTTACATTAGTTTCAAATAAAACTTAGTTATATTCAAAAATTATAGCACTTTACAAAATGTTATAATAGCTTTTAATCTTATTTAGCTTTTTAGTTCATCATCATCAACTACATCATTTACAAATGTTGTATTATCATTTACATTAGAATTAGTAGCATTTCAAAAATGCAGTTAATTAACTTCAAATGTTCAATATAATTTCACAAACAATTATATTTTTGTTTAAAACATTTTTAACTTATAAAATCATACAATTTCACATTCATATAAGTTCGATTTCCATTCAAAAATCAAGATTTAATAATAATTCACTTATTAAATTCAGTTATTCAATTTACATTCATTAAATAAATTTATACTTAACACTTAAGTTAAATTCTCAAATCTAACTTAATTTCCTTTTTATTTACTTAACTTAAAATTCACCCTTAAGCCAAATTCACAAATTTACAATTTTAGTTATATTTCAAAATTTCAACTAAATATTCATTCATTTCACATTCTAACTTTATTCAAAAATCATTCATATATTATAAAAAAATCATTTAAATTCATTTAGATTTCAAAATATCATAAATTTATCATAATTTCATATTTAATTTAAATTCCATTTATAATTAAATCAAAATTTTCAAAATAACTTACAATCAAATTTTCTAACTTTTTCATTAATTTATTTCACTTATAAATATTCAAGTTTAAATCAAAATATTATAATATTTACATTTCTAAAATATTTTAAAATTTTAGAAAAACATATTTTAACTACGGGTCTGTATATAATTTTCTACACTAGGTAAAGTGATACAGGCAATATATCATTTCAACCCGTAATTTACAAAGAAAACCCAGGTTTTATCATTTCAAACCCGCAGTCCCAAGTAAATGAAATAATTTGAAAATCGCTCAGGACTATCATTTTAGCCCGTAACGATTTTCCCTTATTCTAAAGTCCGTTCGGGTATGTATCATTTCAACCCAAAGTAATTCTAATCTAAAGGGAACTTGCAGTGATAAACTGATATAAATAACAGAAAAGCATAATATAATAGTAACATGATATAACAGGTGTTTACGCATGGGTGAACATCATATAATCATAATATAGCAGATGTGATATGGTTATGCATTTTACAGGTTCACAAGTGGTCAATTTATTGGTTATATATGTATACATTGTCAGGTGAGAATAACTCACTGGTTTGAGCTGGAGACACAACAACGAATGCACAAAAGAGATCCACAAAAGCACGATAGCATGACAAGATACGAGTGAGAGAGCAAATGTATCAATTCCCTTGAATACAAGTCAAACAAAAACAATATAACGAATATAAGCTTCAATTAAAAAACAATTAGATTTAAGCTAGAAATAACTACATAAATCAAAGCAGAATTGATTTGCATTGCTTCCAACTTTCATTAGGCTCGACCATAGGTGAAGTATAAGGCTAAAGGGAGGTTTTTGATGTTCCCTAAGGGCCAGCCTACATAGGTTAACATGGTGCAAAAGTGTGGAGATGGGAAACTACACTAAACAATCAACATACAAGCAACATCACATGGATTCAAGGCCAAATCAAGGCTCGATCAAGGCCTATGGGTCACGACCTCCTCTGGTGCAGTCAAAGGGGTGACGTGGCAGAGTGTTCTGGTGGAGGTGAAGGTGGTGGAGGTGGAGGCGGCGGCGGCTATGGGGTGTTGAAGGTGATGGATGTGGAGATGGTTCGGGTATGACAATAATGATGGAGTTTTTGGTTAATTTTGTGGAGGATCATCAACTTTGGTGGCACGGCTTGGGTTAGGCCAGACAGGAGGTGGTGGAGGCGGTGGGCATGTAGAGGAGGTAGGCCGAACCTATGAGGAAGGAGACAAGTGCAAAACAATATCAAAAACAATGAAAAACACATTAACAAAGGAAGAAGATTTTACCAAAAAATTTCAAAGCAACGGAGGCCGAATTTTTTTCTTCAGAATGAGAAAAATTAATTTACGTGAGTGAGGAATGAGATGTGCGGCTGAAGAAGTGAAGTGGTATGGCTAATTGATGAAAAGAAATATTGAAAATGTGAAAAGGTGGAATATAAAAAGGCTTAGGAGACATAAAGCCATAAACCTTTTCAAATTTCTTTATTTTCTTTATATAACTTTAATTAACTGAAAATAATTATAATTTCAGTTTAAATTCGAAAATGTAACAAAAATATAAAATATAAACAAATAATTATTAATAATATATGGTTAAAATAAGAAAATAGCATAAAATATGAAAACTAGACTAAAAAATTTGAAAATAAACACAATAGACTATGGAAAATTTACATGGACTTGGAAAATATTTATAAATAAATATAATAACATAAAATAAAAATGCATTCACAAAATAAATAAATATAATTTAATTAAATATAATTTAAATGAAGAAAATGGCAGAAAAATAGAAAATAGCCTTTAAAAATAGGAAATAAATGCAGTAAATTTTGGAAAAATTATAACATCACTTTAAAATGCTTTAAAAAATAAAAAATAAATCTAACATGTCATATTACACGTATTAGAACATGATAGGATAAATAAAATATTATTTATATAATTTAAATAGACGATAAATCAATTTACATACAATATTGTAAAAAACATAATTTTCACAATACAAATCGGATTTCAACGAAACGAAAAGTAGTATTCTTGAAATTTAATATACTTTCATAATATAGGATAAACTCAAAAATTCGAATATTCAAATTTAAAATTTAAAAATCAAGGTTTGACTAGATTGACCAAAATCCACATTTTCTGAAAATATTCTATTCATTCAGGTTTGAAATTATAATTCACACAAAGATCAAAATTGCTTTAAATATAATAAATTTTCAAGTAAAACAATCAAAATAAAAAATTAAAATAAATCACAAAATTCAGGGTCGTTACATAATACTTTGAAATTTATATCTTTGAAACAAAACTTCCAATACTTAAATGTTTCAAATATTAAAATACTTTATATAATAAAATAGCTTCTTAAATTTCACAAATCAATTCCTAATACAAATTTGAACCCCCAATAAACCATTTCAATTTCCGTATAATTCAAAGCTTTAAATATTCCACCATTTCAAAACTTATTCTTCGATAGTTCCATATATATCAAATTTAATTACTATTATTTAGATTTGAAATGTTAACTAAATAAATCCTATATAATTTAAGTAAAACTTTAAACATCAATTAACTGGATATTCTTTCAACTTATTTAACTTGATATATTCATTTAAATCAATTTGATATTCATTTCAATCACTCTAAACCAAAAATCAAGTTATAAAATCATACCCGTTAAAATCTCAATTTTATTAAAATTTCAATTCAACTTTTTTTCGAGTATAATCCTTAAATAATTTAATTCACATCAATTTCATATATATCTTCCAACCTCAGTTTTATTTAAGCCATTATGACTATATATACAATATAACTTAAATAGCTACTTAACCATATTATATAAAACCAATCAAAATTTATTATTCAACTTATTCTATATCTCAAAGTAAACTTATATATAGCTAAAATCAATTCTAAAATAACATTTACATAACGTCTAAAATCAATATTTATATAACCCATATATTTCTTTACAAAACCATAGAAATCATTTAAAATATTTTTTTTTATATATAGACCACGGCGTCTGTATAAAATTTTCTATCCTATGGTCAGATGATACACATATTTATCATTTCAATCCGTAATTTAAAATACAATACGGTTATATATCATTTCAAACCGCAATACCGAATGAAATAAAGTGCACAACAACTTGCAGTTTAAAACAATATAAAATACAACACCGTTCATCCAATATCAACCATCAACCATTTATCACAATCATCATCCAATTAAATCAATAACATCAATATATAATCAGAAAATAAATAACATGCATTTACTGGCAGTTTATATTCAATCATAAATTAACTAACTATTTAACTGACAGTTTATATGCAATAATAAATTAAATAAAAATTTAATTTAAATAAATTAAATTTAACAGAGATGATGACTAAAAATATGTCAAACAGTCATAAATAAATTTCAGATCACATCAGAAATTAATTTAACACACATAAGAAATTTTAGAGGTTGTGAGTGGGTTAAAACACTCACCTTTTGAATTTAAATTGAATTTAAATCTAGTTTAAATGCAAAATTTCCACAGTCTCAGAATCTACCCAAACCAGCACCAAAATGTCCGAAATTCCAATACGAAGCTAGCGGAGAAAACCGCGCGTGAATTGGATATCGTATGCGAAAGTTACACGAATTAGAACATTTGAAACAAAATTAAAAATAAAAGAAGAAACAAACCCTAGAAAATGAGCCACATCATCATGCACTACGCATGTAACGACCCGCTATTTTGGACTATTCGCATCCACACATGTCTGACTTGAATTTTTCAAAATACCGAATTGTTAATTTAAATTTGGCAAAAACTCAGATATACAGTAAATAAATAACCACAGAATCACAGACACAGAGTAATAATAAACAACGGAAGTAAAATAGATAGTAGTTCATGAAGCTACTATATATATAACAGAGTTATATAAGTTACAACAGAGTCTCGAATACAATAATCAAATACGAGAATCAATATACATCACTGGAATCAACTGAATCTCTGAAAGCTGGATAAATAGCTGGATCTCCAAGCGAAGCTCCAACTCCAAAGGTGAGTCTCGAAAGCTGGTACTCTCAGTATGACCCGAGCGTAAAGCAAAACACGAAACACTCGAGTCAGGATTAACATTCTTATATCAATAAATCCAACTCAAGTGAAATAACAATTGAAATAAAAGTAACTCAAAGGATGTTGGAATACCCATCCTCTAAGGATCCGTTAAACTATCTACTATGTAGTAATATACGCTAAATAGAGAATGTCTATCAGTAATATAAATATCAAAATAGTGTTAAGGCGTTACCATTATCCCCCTTAACACATTTTATATAAATGTCATAGTCTATACAGCACTGTAAACTCCACCGTAAACTGGTGGGATATCAGGGAGTACTCCATGGGTATAACTCAAAACAAATACGTAGTGATCGCGTATACAGGGATACAAGTATGACAAGGCACATGAGGCAATACCCAAGGTAGTGAAACTAACGTTTGCCAGATCCGGACTGGTGAGAACGCAACGTCGCAGCAATCACAACACCGCGAAACAACACTTCTAAAATTCCGAGGGTGCGCCAATCAATCACAAGTAATGAGTAGTAGTTACGAAGAAGTGTGTCCGCTCGAGGTGGCTAACCCCATTTGGCCCGGCACGGCTCCTAATTTTAGTCATTTCCAATTTGACACAAGTGTCAAGGCTATCCATTATCGTTCTCTTTTTTCAGTCATCATGTACATCATTCCAACCACTTCATTCTGGATCATCACTCCGCGTATAGTTATTAAAGTGGTTTCGGTTCAGACAGAGAGTATGTCCATAACTGATTCCGGTGTCTCTAATAACTTCCGTAATTATTACACCGATTGGTCGATTTAATAAATTTCAAAACCAAATCAAATTCTATTTCCATTTAGAATTTATAAATCAACATTTCATTTGTCTTTCTAAATCAATTTCCAAAGTTTACGTTTCAAACATCCAAATAACCATTTCAAAATCTTAAAATTCGATTTCATCTTTTATTTAAACAATTCAAATAATGATTCAAGTTTGTTTATAAGTTTCATTTCGAAATCATTTAAAATGGTTTAATTTTCATTCAAATCAATTTAAATTCATTTATCGATTTCATTCAATATTTGCTAAGTAAATTTGTCCTTCAAAACAAATTCTATTTAAATTCCAATTCATTTAAATCAATTAATTACGTTCAACTTCATTATATCAAAACTTCAAATTGAAATAAATTTTTTTTGTCAAAATCAATTCTTTAAATTACAATTCTTACGTTAATTTCAATAAATCCCATTCATTTCAATAAATCACATTTTATTTCTTGTTAAAGAAATTCAATTTTCACTTATTTACTGACTTCTTTACAAATTTCTAACTCAATTAATAAAGAACTAAATTTCACAAAATCGAGAAGTTTCAATTTCACTTATTAACTTATTTAAATAAATTTTTTCCAAAACTTTAATAAATAAAGAAACTCAATTTCATTTATAAACAAAGTTCAAATCCACTTATTAAAAAGTACAATTTCTCTTATCAAAGAATTAATATTTTTTTTTCAATCATCAAATAATTAAATATTATTCAATTACTAAAGAATTTCAATCTTAATTATTAATAATTTCAAAACTTAATAATTACAAACTTGATTATCAATTCAAACTTAATTATTAAATCATTTCCACTTAATTATGAATTCAAACTTAATTATCAAATCGTTTCAACTTAATTATCAAATCGTTTCAACTTAATTATTCCAAAACTCAATTATTACTAATTCCAAATTATTTATTAATAATTCCAATTTAATTATTAAATAATTAAATTTCAAACAACGTTCTTTTATCAATTACTACGTTGATATTTGTTTCAAATTTCCACCTTTACATTTTCCTTTCAAAAATTCAAATTCCAACCTCATTTCAAAACTTATTCTTTGCTCGAATTAAATCATTATTTTATTTTTAAATCAATTTATTGACCCATCGGATTTTATTTAATTCTCTATCCTAGGTCAAATTCATTTGGGTATATATCATTTCAACCCGATTCCAATTCAATTCAAATCAAAGCATAACAAAAGGGAACTTGCAGTGTGATAACTGGGATGGTGTCAAAGTAAATAAACAAGCAATAACAACAATCAATAACAATCCAATAGTCAATTCAAATAATCCCAAAATAATCGTATTAATCCACATTGTTGTTTGTGCGAATTAATATAATTATTTCTAGAATCTATACTATCATTTCATGTAGATTAAAGATTATTACATTATTATTCTACGCGGTTCTGCACTTGACATTTATTATTCGATTTCCTACCACCAATTCAAATGGTTCAAGGGTAATTAACCATTTCTACGTGTCAAATAATTAAACATTTAAGGGGTCATATTTTACAGATTTAAATTTAACGCATATGTCGATTCGAATTTTAACTATCCTACATCAAATTCAATTGCATAATATTTATCACTTTATACATTACAATTTAACATCCAATATAATCAGCAAACAATCAATCAATTATCAGCCAAACTGTATTATCATCGCATAAATAATTAACAGATAATGGTGTCAGATGTCACAGGTGGACTGATACAGGTAATAACATATATAACAGTGTAAATAACTAACAGCAACAATATTTCAATTGTCGTTTCAATTGAAATCAAATTTAATAAATAAAAGAACATTAATCATGAGTGATTGCTCACCTTCCGAGGCTAGAGAGATTCGACCACGCGACGAATTACGAATCCAAACTCGAATTTCAAAGCAAGCAGATGGCACGAGTTTGATGATCAAAGCTAATGACAATGAATTGATGAAATCGAATTAGAACTCGATTGATGACGGTAAATTGGTATAACTGTACTGATGTACAACTATATATATAAAGTCATATTTTAACTTTCAAACATACATAAACGATGCAGCTTGCATGCTATGCATATCATTTAATTAATATATATATACACATATAAACTAATATACTTCTTTTTCCGAAACAAACCTTATTTTTACAATAAAATTTGAAATAAATGAAAATATTTATACTCTCGACCATGTCATACTCAAAGGTAAAAATCCATGCAACTTATATACTTTACATATAATTTTCTAATAAAATATTCCACTTATACTGCTAGAAGAAAATATGAACCATATATAAAATAGAACCTATTTTTCAACATAAATGAACTAACGAACTTTAAAACACATATTGCTATAAGTTTTGATAGCACGTTAAAATTGTAATATAGTATAATTTACATAAACTATTATATAATACACACATTCAACAATTATTATAACCAATAACCTATAAAGGCTTTTATACCGTCCTGTTATAATAAACAACAACTTTAAAACTTCAAATAACTTAAATTCCTTCCAAACCATATATGAACTCAAGTGTTAAACTGGGAACTTATAAAAAAATGATATGATTTGCAGCTACAGATTTTTTTTAACACATAACTTATACTATATAACAATCACGAATACACAATACAACTGTAATATATAACCAATATATTATACTTTGATGCTATCTCAAAACAAACAAAATGTATATGTACCCATATAAATTACAACCTATGCAACTATTAAAAAAACATATATAACTATGAAAAGTTGCATTGATAAAGTATAGGGAAGACTCCACTGCAACTCTCAAAACTTACCAGTGACAATTTCATTCGTCGCATATAAAACCATACTTATATTTTAAAATATATCATTATGCGCCATATATGTATAAACAACAAAAATATAGATACGGCTAATAACTACAAATAGCTACATACCTCACAAGGAACTAAAGTCTAAAAGAAAAATGAAGCCTCTGCTTTGCATATATAGCATACTTATCTTTACTGAACCGAGAAGAAGGAGGAAGCAAAAAAATGACTGAAGGCGGAGGGAATGCATGGCCGAAACTGTGGGGAAGGAAGGTGCTCGCTGGAGGACGCACGGGTCAGCAGGCCATCGTATGGTCGCTGGTTCGTACGGGGAAAGCCGAGGCTGCCGGAAAATGGAGGAGGGAGGGGATTCATGGAATTATTTGACGATGATCTGAAAGGCTGCCGCTAGGAGATTTGAAAGCTTGGTTGCTCCAATGACGGAGGTGAGATGGGCCGACGTGGAGGAGTTGGCACACACGGCAGAGAGGTGGGTTGTGTGTAGGGATGTGCGGCAGAGGTGGAGCATGGGGTATAGGTGGTCGGCCATAGGTTGAACGGTGTTGGAATGTGATGGTCGTGGGTTGCAATCTCGGGCGGCGCTCGCTGCCTGGTGGCGGAGGTCGTGAGGAGGGTGGCTTCGGCCTAGGTGGTGGGTGGATGCGGTAAACAATGCAATATGCTTTCAGGGAGGGAGGGGTGCAGTGTGTTCAGGTTTCTTTTTTTTTCGTTTGCACCATGCAGAGAGGGAAAAAGGAAGATAACAGAGAAGGAGTTGAGGAAGCAAGTGTAAATGGTAAGACAAGAGAAGATGAGCTGTAGGTTGAAAATGTGACGACCCACCTCTATACCCACGCTAGCCAAGAACATTACGGTGAATGCTGTCAACTAGCACGGAGAATAAGGCTGTTGAGGAGCGACCATCCATGTAATTGCTTTGTGCGAGCACCGATATGTCAGATAGTATAACATGCATTTTATTTCAAGAGGAAATATGACATACCGATACAAACACAAAGCTACTACACAGTGGCTATAATAATCTTCGGAAACGAATATAGAAATGAGCATAACATAAATCAGTCACAGACAATTCATATCACAAAGGCGGAAATAGATATGAATATTACACTAGGAAGTGTACATCAGAGTAGTGGTCTAAAAAGATCCACAATATCACAAAAGAACAGTTACAAGAACTACACAAAAGAATAAGTATACATTATGGAGTCAATATCTCGAATGTATACAACAAAACTACTAATCTAAATAGTTAACCAAAAGTCTGAGAAATCGATCCCAAGAGAGAAATCAAGCAGAAGCACCTGTAACATCTCGGTCTGACCCGAGTATTATTTAATAAGAAAATAATAAACGGATCAGTCTAACTATAGATATCAGATGAAACGATATAGAATAAGAGATATGACTAAACACATAATAATCACAATTCCAAGCTGTGATATATATAAGTAATTGAAAATCAACTAGAGATTAATCAATATCACCAAATCTACACAAGAATCAAAGAAATTCCATACTCCTTATTTCGTTCATCAAACCACAAATATTGACGATTATATTAATGTCAATCACAAAAGTCAATGACACACAAATTCACCAATGCACAAATATTCACAATAATATCAATGTCAATAACACAAGTCAATGACACACAAATTCACCAATGCACAAATATTGATAAGACTTATCAATGGAAATCACGAAAAATTGGTGAAACACAAATTCTAGAAATCTACACAAGAAATCCAGAAATCACAAAGGGGGGGGAGGCCTATCACAAACGGGAGCATAAAGCTCGCCGACACGTGTATCACAAACGGAACGCTAATTCCATGGTCGCTAACCATCACAAATTGAGCCGAAGCTCCACAAACGGCCCGAAGACCATGGGTTGCTACCCCACCAAATTGAGTCGAAACTCCACAAAACGGGGTTTAGTCTCCCTCGCAGACAAAGAGACATCGCACATTGCTAGTCTAAATCACAAAGATGATCGTCATGATCAACGAGAAGTGTCAATTACACTAAGCTAGTAAATATATGAGTTTAGCTTCATGTCCCATAACCACTTGCTTAACTTAAATATTTACGAACAAACTGTAGATCTCCACTATAAAATTGTCACAAGAGATTCAATCGAACAAGTCCAAGAATTAACCAACAAAGTGAACGCAAGCGTTTCATACCACTTGTTTTACTAAGTCGTTTAATTGGATTTCTCATACGAGTGAGGTAAAGGTTTATATATACTAATAGATTGGAAAACGGTTTTATAAACGAATTTGGTATTAAAATAGTATTGAAATCGTTTGAGGAAAGAGTTTTGATATTTACTACTAGTATAGAAAACCTTTATATTTTTAAAGTGACAAAACACAAAGGAGATTGTAGGAACAATCAATCACTAAAATTCACATACGAAGATGTGAATAAAAATCCAAAGAAATCGATACCGAATCCATCGAAATGGATATTCACAGAATTCCCAAAGAATATAAGTCATCAAAGTCAATAACAACTGATAACATCAAATAGGGAAACAACACAAATCGATTAGAGTTGGAAATTCAAGCAATTAGGCGAAAATAGGCAAAATTGCACAGGTCGGTCGACCGGCCTCAGGTCTCGGTTGACCGGACCTTGTTTTTTTAAAAAAAACTTCTCGGCATCAGGTCGGTCGACCGAGCCAGGGGGTCGGTCGGCCGAACCAGAAACAGAAGTGCTATCTGCACTTTTACAAGCAGGTCGGTCGACCGGACCAGGGGGGTCGGTCGGCCGAACCTGTTGCTCTGCCCAATGATGCCCATAAATTTATATGCAAGCTCCACCAATTCACATCCGATCGAGCACGGACTCTAGGGAATTATGCCTAACGGCTACCCGGCCCTATTGGCTCCTCGATGCATCACCAAAACACATGTTCAACATCAAAGTTATGATTTTTAAAGGATTGAACCCAAAATACCAAAAATTGGAATATTCACCAAATCAATTCAAACCAAAAGCAAATGCACGCGAATAAGTGTTAGGAATTCATACCTAACAATCGAAGATAAATATAAGCATAGATGTGAGATAAAAATATCACCTTTTCACAAAATCGAGCAAGAAGAAGCTTGAAAGCAAATGGAGAATCAACCTCTCTTCAACACAACCCAATTGAGCTTGAATCTAAGCTCAAAACAAGAACATTCCCAAAATTAGGTTTAGGAATTTCTGAAATTGGTAAGAGAATGAGTTGGAGAAGAGGAAGGGAATGCTTACCAATGGGTTCTCTTGAATTTGGAGCAAGGAAATTGAATTTGCAAGAAGAACTAGGGTTTTGGAGTTTTAATTTCTAATCTCACCCACCATTAATGACTTAGAACTAAAAAGAGAAGAGAATGAGGGTGAGTGGGGAAGAGTGACTCAGATTTGAGCATAAGTTAACATAGGGCTGAGCCCAAAACCAAACCCAAAGTGAAAAGTAGCAAAAATCAACTTTCTCCAAACATATCGAAGCTTATACTCAAAAAGGACGCAAACGGCATTTTAAACTCAATGGGAGTGGTCCCGAGTCCTAATTCGACCGTATGCAAAAAGTAGCTTTTCGGACTAAAAATCCGACTAACGATGAAATATTTAAATAAAATATTTAAATATAAAATCGATAAATATGCGGGTTGTTACAGACTCCCCTCCTTAAAGAAATTGCGTCCTCGCAATATTTTAAGAAGAAGATATATAGTAACAACCATAAAAGCATATTAAACACAAAAGAAGTTTGAAATAGGAAGTTCACCTCAGAGAGCACGAGAAAGTAAGTCCGGATGTGTTCGCTCGATGTACTCTCTAGATTCCCAAGAACAATCCTTAGGATTTGAAGACCATTGAACTTTAACAAGCGTAACATCTTTATTTCGAAGTCGTTTGACCTCCGAAGCAATGAAACGAATAGGATGTTGCTCATAAGTTAAATTAGGCGAAACTTCAACCTCTTCCACAACACCGGGCTCAAGAATAGAATCGGAATCTCGAAGACATTTCCGAAGTTGAGAAACGTGAAACATGTCATGGATAGCAGAAAATTGAGCCGGTAATAAAAGGCGATAAGCCATGGAACCAATACGTTCGGTGATAGGAAATGGCCTAATATATCGAGGCGCTAACTTTCCCGATCGACTGAAACGTACAACACCTTTCATAGGTGAAACACGAATGAACACAAGATCTCCCACAGAAAATTCTAACTTCCTTCTTCGATTATCGGCATAGGATTTTTGTCTACTCTGGGTTTCTTTCATCCTATGACGAATAAGATCAATTTTTTCTGTGGAATCCCGAATAAAATCTGAACCTAAAACCAGCTTCTCACCGGCCTCAAGCCAACAAGAAGGAGATCGACATGGCCTTCCATAGTGTGCCTCGAAAGGTGCCATACCAATACTAGATTGGAAGCTATTATTATAGGAAAATTCAACAAGTGAAATATGATCTTCCCAACTTCCACCAAAATCAAGCACATAAGAACGAAGAAGATCTTGAAGAGTTTGATTCACACGCTCAGTTTGTCCATCGGACTGGGGATGATAAGCGGTGCTAAAATTAAGCTTCGTTCCCAAAGCTTTTTGAAGACTCTTCCAAAATCCACTAGTAAACAATGGATCAAGATCACTAACAATAGAAGTAGGAACTCCATGCAATTTAACAATCTCTTTGATAAAGAGCTTGGCCAAAAGAGGAACGGTTCGGTTAGACCGAACGGGGATAAAATGGGCGGATTTAGTAAGTCTATCAACGATCACCCATAAGTTATCATGACCCGAACGAGAACGGGGAAGGCCATCTATAAAATCCATGGAAATTTGGTCCCACTTCCAAATCGGAATTTCTAAAGGTTGCAATAACCCACCGGGCCTTTGATGTTCGGCCTTAACGAGTTGGCAAGTCATGCAACGCTTAACGAAGTTAGCGATGTCAAGTTTCATTCCCTCCCAATAATAAAGTTGCTTCATATCCGCGTACATTTTACTACTACCGGGATGAATGGTAAATTTAGAACGATGTGAATCTTCTAAAATATCTTTACGAAGATCACCAATATTTGGCACGACAAGTCTACCAAATTTCCGAATGCCGCCACGAGAATCGATATCAAAGTCTTTCAAACCTTCAATATCAATCTTATCCTTAATATTTTGGCCAAGAAGAGCCAATTCGGGATCTAGCCTTTGAGCTTCAAGAATGCGGTCTAAAAGAGAAGGATGAGCCTCAAGGCTACATAAAACAAATGATGAGCATAAATCGGATACGCGGTCTCGAATCTCACAAGTGGATAAGATCTCGAGATCGTTCCATTCGGATATCATCATAGAAACAACAGCTTGTTGTTTACGGCTAAGAGCATCGGCGACACGATTACCCTTACCGGGTGTATAAAGAATATCAAGATCATAAGGAGCAAGAAATTCGAGCCAATGTTGTTGACGCAAATTAAGTTCCTTTTGAGAGAATAAATACTTCAAAGACTTATGATCGGTATAAAGAACAAATTTCTCTCCTAAAAGATAATGACGCCAAACCCGAAGAGCGAAAACAATAGCCGCGAGCTCTAAATCATGAGTGGCATATCTAGTCTCGGCATGCTTTAATTGCCTAGAAGCATAAGCAATAACACGTTCTTTTTGCATAAGAACGACACCCAAACCAACGCGACTAGCATCGGTATAAACAACGAAATCTTGATTCCCCTCGGGAATAACGAGAATAGGAGCATCAGAAAGAAGTTCCTTTAATTTCTGAAAAGAAGATTCACATTTGTCCGACCAAATGTATTTAATATCTTTCTTCGTTAAGCTAGTGAGAGGCACAGCAATCTTAGAAAAGTCTTTGATAAAACGACGGTAATAGCCCGCCAATCCGAGAAAACTACGAATCTCCGTCACACTTTCCGGTCTCTTCCATTCTTGAATCGCTTCAATCTTTGAAGGATCCACGGAAATTCCGGATTCGGAAATAATATGACCGAGAAACTTCACACGAAGTTGCCAAAAGTGGCATTTAGAAAATTTTGCCTTTAATTGATTACTCCTAAGAGTTTCCAATACAATTCGAAGATGTTTTTCATACTCCTCCTCGGTTTTTGAATACACAAGAATATCATCAATAAAGATGAGAACAAATCGATCGAGGAAGTCTTTAAAAACTCGATTCATTAAGTCAACGAAATAAGTCGGGGCATTCGTTAACCCAAATGGCATAACAAGACATTCATAAGATCCATACCGAGTACGAAACGATGTCAAAGGAATGCTATCCTCTGCAATACGAAGCTGATGAAAACCGGTAGCCAAGTCCAATTGTGAAAAGACTCTAGCACCACTAAGTTGATCAAATAGATCATCAATCCGAGGTAAAGGATATTTATTTTTGATAGTAAGATCATTAAGCTTGCGGTAGTCAACGCAAAGCCTAAGTGTACCATCGGATTTCTTCACAAAAATAGCTGAAGCTCCCCAAGGCGAGGAACTAGAGCGAATAAATTGCTTCGTTTCCAATTCAGATAATTGTTTACGCATCTCCTCGTTTTCTTTATTGGACATACGATAAGGAGGACGAGTGATAGGTTGAGCTCCAGGAATAAGATTAATTCTGAACTCAATTGCTCGCTTAGGTGGTAGTCCTAAAACGGGCTCGAATATGTCGGAAAATTCACAAACGACGTGAATAAGAGAAATAATATCACCCTCATCATCATCATCGTCATCACGAGGATTTAAAGAATATAAAGATGCAACCAAAGCAGAATCTGAATCTTAAGAATAACAGAAACCTGATTAACAGATTGAGGATGTCGAAGATGAATAGTCCGCTCAGGACATAGGATATGAGCTTCATAACGGTTAAGCCAATCCATTCCCAAAATCATTCCAAAGCCTAAATAACGCATGACATGCAAATCGGCTCGGAAAGAAAAATCACAAAAAATAATCTCGACATCTTTACACAATAAACTGATTGTTGTGGATCCACCAACCGGATTCGCAATTCTCAAAGAAGTCATTAAAAACAAAACATCCAAAGAAAAAGTATCAACAAGTTCTTTTGATATAAAAGAATGGGACGCACCCGTATCAAAAAGAACTCGAATAGGATGATCACGAAATAAAATAATTCCATCCTGAATAGAGTGAGAAATACCTTATCCATGAGATGTGTTGCCAGGGGCTTGAGCAACATTAAGCTTTCCCTCTTTCTTGCCTTGAAGTTTGGGGCACGAAGATATAACATGACCGGGAACTTTGCAGTAGCGACAAGAGAGAGAATTTGGGCACTTGTTCGCATAATGGTCCTTCGAACCACAATTATAGCATTCCCCACGGCCAAAGGAAGAAGTCTTTGCCACGGAGGTTGCTTGCTTCCCTTTCTTATTGGGATAGGGGCCTTTGAATTTGTTTGGCCTCTTCTTGTTGTTGAAGTTTGGTTTGGAACCCACCACTTCAACATCATTCTCCCTATCCGCCTCTTCAAGACGAAGAGCGATATCAACGAGTTGGTCGAAAGAAACTTCTAATTTTAGAAGTAATGGCTTCTTGAGATTTTTGTTCAAGCCATAAACGAACCTCTGGTTCTTCTTTAAAGGGGTGTTGATGTATTCAACCCCATGTTTGGAAAGCGACTCGAAGGAGGCGACGTAATCAATCACGGAGGACTCACCTTGAACAAGGTCTATAAATCGTCGAGCCAATGTCACTTTCTCTGCATCCGGTACAAATTTCAACTCGAAGCGTTCTCGGAATTTCTCCCAGGTGAGATCCGCTTCATTAATCTCAGAAATAAGAAGCTCGTACCAGTCCAATGCTCTTTCTCGGAGCATACTAGAGGCCATCTGAACTCGGTGAAGGTCAATAAGATTCATGCGAGAAATGATTCGATCGCATGATCTTAGCCAAGCCTGTACTTCAATAACAATTTCAGAACCTTTGAATGGCTCCCCACCCAAATTAGTGTAATCGCTACACAAGCGTGCAAATCCCGATTTTGGGTGAGTAGGTTCCGGGTTAGCTCCAGCTGCTTGAGCATTCGTCACTAAATCAAGAAGCTGTTGAGCAGTCATAAAAACTCCATCCTGGGGCGGAGTGCTAGATGGCACGGCTCTGGGGCGGTCTGGTCTAGACATTTCTCTTCCTTTAGAAAGAAAGAAGAAGAAGAAAAAGGTTATTCACCAAATTGAATATCAAGCAATCTTGATAGATAAACAAGGAATCATAAGGAAAATAGGATGAATCGGTACGAAGACTCGAATTAAATCCTAAAGCACGACTCCTAAGATGTACTTAGGACGATGATCCTTGTTATATTATTCCATATTGCTCCGAAGTTTGGCTCTGATACCAAGCTGTGACGCCCCACCTCTATACCCACGCTAGCCAAGAACATTACGGTGAATGCTGTCAACTAGCACGGAGAATAAGGCTGTTGAGGAGCGACCATCCATGTAATTGCTTTGTGCGAGCACCGATATGTCAGATAGTATAACATGCATTTTATTTCAAGAGGAAATATGACATACCGATACAAACACAAAGCTACTACACAGTGGCTATAATAATCTTCGGAAACGAATATAGAAATGAGCATAACATAAATCAGTCACAGACAATTCATTTCACAAAGGCGGAAATAGATATGAATATTACACTAGGAAGTGTACATCAGAGTAGTGGTCTAAAAAGATCCACAATATCACAAAAGAACAGTTACAAGAACTACACAAAAGAATAAGTATACATTATGGAGTCAATATCTTGAATGTATACAACAAAAACTACTAATCTAAGTAGTTAACCAAAAGTCTGAGAAATCGATCCCAAGAGAGAAGTCAAGCAGAAGCACCTGTAACATCTCGGTCTGACCCGAGTATTATTTAATAAGAAAATAATAAGCGGATCAGTCTAACTATAGATATCAGATGAAACGATATAGAATAAGAGATATGACTAAACACATAATAATCACAATTCCAAGCTGTGATATATATAAGTAATTGAAAATCAACTAGAGATTAATCAATATCAACAAATCTACACAAGAATCAAAGAAATGCCATACTCCTTATTTCGTTCATCAAACCACAAATATTGACGATTATATTAATGTCAATCACAAAAGTCAATGACACACAAATTCACCAATGCAAAAATATTCACAATAATATCAATGTCAATAACACAAGTCAATGACACACAAATTCACCAATGCACAAATATTGATAAGACTTATCAATGGAAATCACGAAAAATTGGTGAAACACAAATTCTAGAAATCTACACAAGAAATCCAGAAATCACAAAGGGGGGAGGCCTATCACAAACGGGAGCATAAAGCTCGCCAACAAGTGTATCACAAACGGAACGCTAATTCCATGGTCGCTAACCATCACAAATTGAGCCGAAGCTCCACAAACGGCCCGAAGACCATGGGTTGCTACCCCACCAAATTGAGTCGAAACTCCACAAAACGGGGTTTAGTCTCCCTCGCAGACAAAGAGACATCGCACATTGCTAGTCTAAATCACAAATATGATCGTCTTGATCAACGAGAAGTGTCAATTACACTAAGCTAGTAAATATATGAGTTTAGCTTCATGTCCCATAACCACTTGCTTAACTTAAATATTTACGAACAAACTATAGATCTCCACTATAAAATTGTCACAAGAGATTCAATCGAACAAGTCCAAGAATTAACCAACAAAGTGAACGCAAGCGTTTCATACCACTTGTTTTACTAAGTCGTTTAATTGGATTTCTCATACGAGTGAGGTAAAGGTTTATATATACTAATAGATTGGAAAACGGTTTTATAAACGAATTTGGTATTAAAATAGTATTGAAATCGTTTGAGGAAAGAGTTTTGATATTTACTACTAGTATAGAAAACCTTTATATTTTTAAAGTGACAAAACAAAAAGGAGATTGTAGGAACAATCAATCACTAAAATTCACATACGAAGATGTGAATAAAAATCCAAAGAAATCGATACTGATTCCATCGAAATGGATATTCACTGAATTCCCAAAGAAAATAAGTCATCAAAGTCAATAACAACTGATAAGATCAAATAGGGAAACAACACAAATCGATTAGAGTTGGAAATTCAAGCAATTAGGCGAAAATAGGCAAAATTGCACAGGTCGGTCGACCGGCCTCAGGTCTCGGTCGACCGGACCTTGTTTTTTTTTAAAAAAACTTCTCGGCATCAGGTCGGTCGACCGAGCTAGGGGGGTCGGTCGGCCGAACCAGAAACAGAAGTGCTATCTGCACTTTTACAAGCAGGTCGGTCGACCGGACCAGGGGGTTCGGTCGGCCGAACCTGTTGCTCCGCCCAATGATGCCCATAAATTTATATGCAAGCTCCACCAATTCGCATCCGATCGAGCACGGACTCTAGGGAATTATGCCTAACGGCTACCCGGCCCTATTGGCTCCTCGATGCATCACCAAAACACATGTTCAACATCAAAGTTATGATTTTTAAAGGATTGAACCCAAAACACCAAAAATTGGAATATTCACCAAATCAATTCAAACCGAAAGCAAATGCACACAAATAAGTGTTAGGAATTCATACCTAACAATCGAAGATAAATATAAGCATAGATGTGAGATAAAAATCTCACCTTTTCACAAAATCGAGCAAGAAGAAGCTTGAAAGCAAATGGAGAATCAACCTCTCTTCAACACAACCCAATTGAGCTTGAATCTAAGCTCAAAACAAGAACATTCCCAAAATTAGGTTTAGGAATTTCTGAAATTGGTACGAGAATGAGTTGGAGAAGAGGAAGGGAATGCTTACCAATGGGTTCTCTTGAATTTGGAGCAAGGAAATTGAATTCGCAAGAAGAACTAGGGTTTTGGAGTTTTAATTTCCAATCTCACCCACCATTAATGACTTAGAACTGAAAAGAGAAGACAATGAAGGTGAGTGGGAAAGAGTGGCTCAGATTTGAGCATAAGTTAACATAGGGCTGAGCCCAAAACCAAACCCAAAGTGAAAAGTAGCAAAAATCAACTTTCTCCAAACATATCGAAGCTTATACTCAAAAAGGTCGCAGCGACATTTTAAACTCAATGGGAGTGGTCCCGAGTCCTAATTCAACCGTATGCAAAAAGTAGCTTTTCGGACTAAAAATCCGACTAACGATGAAATATTTAAATAAAATATTTAAATATAAAATCGATAAATATGCGGGTTGTTACAGAAAATATAAGCTACGCACATAGAACGAAAGAAAGGAAGGCAGAGGAATCACCACAAATGAATGAAACAAATAAATGAGACAGCTAATATATAGGGAATAGTGAATGTCAGTCTCCATAATTTTCGAATAATTAAAAGCAACGGCTATTTGGGTTTAAGAAATCGAAAGACACATACCGCTTATCGATACGGTTACCATTTACACGCGTTCCATTTCGTACCGAATCTCAAAGCACAGAATTGAATATACCTCAGAGACCATCGTGATGAGACGATCAAAATGGCATGCGGATATCAGTAGTATGATTAAATTTTAAGAATTCGAATTTTCTACTAGCGGAAAATGCATGAAAAACACGGAAAAATAAGATCGACGGAGCTAAAGATTTTCGAATTTGAAAAAACGACAAACTGCATATTGCTCAGAAGATGGTTTAGAATTTTTCTATGTAAAACTATTTTGGTTTTGAAAACGTTTAATTTTCATCACTTTTTAACTGATTAAATTGAAGTAAATTTACACACGAAATAAACATTCATATTTATGGACGAAAATTTACCAGTTGCTATGTTTAACAATAAGCATTTCAAATATCAAATTTATGTTTCAAAATTTTATCGTTTAAATTTCACAAAATTTCAATCAATAACGTTATTAAAACCGGTTAAATTTAAGGGTCGTTACAGCGCACACGTCTCCCACGAACTCCATCCTCCAGAATTTGCCGATCGAAACCCTACAGCCCGTGTTGACCATGAATTGCATAAACCACGGCCGGTCGCTCCTCTTGCGAGCCCCCAGAACGACGTGCCAAGCGCGTCTCCCCCTCAGGCCGACCTTACGGAGGCCGCACGCAACCCCATGAACCCAGCCGCCGCTGATTAATTCGAGTCCTAGTCAAAATTTTCTGGCCGATCCATCTGTTGAAATCCAAAACTAATAGCTCCGATGAACTACGCAAAGCACTCTCCATGCCATGGTATCGTCGATCTGACGATCAGGTGAAGTTCATCCTCGAGCGATGAACGGTCGAAAATTAATTCGTGATTTCGGGACACACCGAGACCCGAATCGAAAAACGAATCACAGAATTGAGATGCGCTCTTCGAGAGCATTCAGATGATATAAAATATGATATGGTTTGAAAAGTTTGAATCTTTGGCCTTGAATTTGATTTTGAATTGCAATTGGGAATTTTGGTTGTCTGCCATTGGAATAAGGAGCAAATGGAATTGTACGTATAGAATAATGAAGATAAGAAACAGGCTAGGGTTTATAATAGAGTATATATAGGCATGCTAAAAACAGAATGAATGGACATGATTGATATACTGATTGAACGATAAAATGGCCCGAAAAGCCCGTTCTGACTCCGGGACGAATTTGGGTCAACCCATATAACAAAATAGATGTTTTAAAATATTTTAAAATCAATGGAATAGGTTTCAGGTCCAAATTCCATCGTATGAAGAAGTTATGCTAAAATTAATTTGTTTCAAATTGATTTCAATTGATTTCAATTAAATTGATTTCAAGGCATTTCGAGCCCGTACGATCAAACGATAAGCCCGATCGCTACGAAACTTGAAATCCTACAATAATTCACCATTACAGATCCGATGAAACTGATTTCGTCGATATCTGAGTCAGTTGCCAAAATGGCTATTTTTTTCATAAATTAAAAATAATTTAATTAAATCACTTTTCAATTTCAACTCTATAATTAGAAACTTTCATCAATTTTAACTTTCTTAATCATTTACAATAATTTAACCAAGTTTAAATGTCAATTTACAGTTGATTAATTTATAAATTTCAGTGTTAGCCTTAATTCCTTTTACTTCAGAAATTATAAATTTAATTACCAAAAATTCCATTTAATTAAATAAATTAATAATTATTCCATTCATTATTGTCAAATCAGTGGATTTGACATTGGATTCAAAACTGTTACATTAATATTCTCACATTCCATCTTAATTTCAAATAACGTAATATTTTATTTCATTTAATCCATTTATTTGCAATTAGTTCAATTATAAAATTTAAATTCCAATAAATTAATAAATCTTGAATTTCCATTCCTTTTATTCAACCAATTATCATATTATGAATAAATTAAATGTTATTTCTCATTATTTACTAAATTCACATTAACGAAATGTTTAATTTAGATTTATTGCAATTCTTACCACATTTAAATTAACAGGCTAGATAGATAGGTAACATAAATATTTGTTACCATTTACTTTCAATCACACTTATAAGTTATCATTCTGTAACGACCCGTAAATTTTCAATAATTAAATTTCTTAATTTAATAAGGTTTTTGTAACTTAATATTGAAGGAAATAAAAATTTAGTGAATTATTAATGGAAATAATAACTGAAGGAATTGCAACAGTATAAATGTAAGTTAATTATTAATAACTTGGATGTAATTTCAATAAGTGAAACAATGTAAATGTTATAACTTGGTTACAAATTTTTTTACGGAAGTGGATGTAAATATGAATTAATTAATGAGATAATAGATAGTTAATGGTAATTGAATAAAATCAATGTTATATAAGAAATGTAACATTTGTTTGTGAATAGTGAATTCATATGTGTAATTAAAAGTTATGATAATGATTGTTGTAAGTTACCTATTTAATTGGTCTATTAAATTTAAATGGGGAATCAATTAGAATTAAATGTTAATATTACATTTGCAAGTTTAAGAACGGAGACTGTGAATGTAACAAAATAAATAAGAAATGCTAATTTTATTCATAAAGTAATAGTTGATGTAATAAAAGAATGGAACCAAGATGAAATGATTAATGTGATTGAAAATCTTAATTTGTGTGTGCATTAATTTATAATATAATATAAAAGGTAAATTAATAATTTAAAATGTTGACATTACCTTTAAGATGGTAAATTTATAATTGATTCATAATAAGGTAAACAAGAAAAGATTCAAATGAATGGATTTATTTGAATAGCAATTGACAATTAATGAATTTATATAAAATAGTAAGTTCTAATTGATTGAAATTAGTAACTTAGGGAGTGAATTCAAAGTTATATTAACTGATGAAGCAATATGTAATAAATTGTATAATGGATACAATCAAGGTTAGGTTAGTGATTACAGTGTTTGTTATTGATAATAACGTAAGAATGAGACTAAATTAGGCAAATTGATGATAATCATTAATTGTATACCCATTTATTTCATCCTTTGAATTCCATTGAATTAAAACATAATTAAAAACTACATTAATGGAAATTAAGAGCAAATTTGAATCCAATAACTACAAACCAATGTAAATTGCATCCTTTTGATAATAGTAGACTGAATAATAGAATGAAAGGTAATTAAATGAAAATTTTGAAAATTTAATTTACAATTTTTGAATTCAATGAAATTGAGGTAAACACTGAAATTGTTAAATTAATCAACTCTAAATTGAAATTTAATTTTTTTTAAATCATTGTAAATGATTAAGGGATAAAAAATTTTGAAACTTGTCAATTAAAGAATTGAAATTGAAAAATTGATATAATTTTTTTTTAATTTATTTAATTAATGTAAAAATAGCCATTTTGGTCACTGACTCGGATTTCGACGAAACTAGTTTCATCGGATCCGTAACGGTGAATTACAATAGGATTTCAAGTTTTGTTGCGATCGGACTTGTTGTTTGATCGTACGGACTCGAAACGCCTTGAAATCAATGAAATTGAAATCAATTTGAAATAAATTGATTTTAGCATAACTTCTTCTTATGATGGAATTTGGACATGAAACATATTCCATCGCCTTTAAAATATTTTAAAATATCTTTTTTGGTATATGGGTTGACCAAATTTCGTTACGGAGTCGAAACGGGTTTTTCGGGCCCTTTTATTGTTCAATGCGTATATCAATCGGGTCCATCTGTTCTATTTCAGCTTTGTCTATAAATACCCTGTTATAAACCCTAGCTTACCTCTATTTCTTATTTTTCTATGCGTACAATTCCTCTTCACTTCCTTATTCCAATGGTAGACAATTCCAAATCCAATTGCAATTCAAAAATCAAAGTGAAATTTCAAACTCCTCAAAAAAATTCAGAAAACTTATATTTCGAAGCTCTCGAGGAGCGTAACTCAGATTTGCAACTCATTTTTCGATTCGATATACTGTTTGTCCAAAAATCGAAGAATAATTTTTGGTCGTTCATCGCATCGAAATCAAACTCGACCGATCATCAAATCGATTTATGAGTTGTGTAGAGATTGCCAAGGGAAGCGCATCAGAGGTGATTGTTTGGAGATTTAACAGCCAGATCGTCATGATAAATTCAGTTGGGGTTTTATGGGGGTGTTGGCGCCGGCTTCGTGAGGGTTGCGGAGGTCGTCCTGGCGTCATGGTGTGATGTGGCATGTGTAAGGAGTAGGTCGGCGTCGACTACCGTAGGTGGAGGCACACGTAAATCAAGGTCAAAATCATGGTCAAAGGCGGTTGTGTGTAATTTGGTGATCGAGCGCGTTCATTTCTTCTAAGAGCATTGCGTGTTGAAGGAGGTGACGTGGCACCTAGGGGGATGAGTGAGTGTTTTGATTTCTTTTATTTTATTTTATTTATTTGAATTTCATTTATTCCGATGGCAATAACTTGTGCATACGATATCTGATTCACGTGCGATTTTCTCCGCTAGGTTCGTATTGGAATTCCAACCATTTTGGCGCTAGTTTGGATGAATTCTGAGACTGTGTAAATTTTGGGTTTAAATTGGATTTAAATTCAATTTAAATTCAAAAGGTGAGTGTTTTAACCCACTCACAACTTCTAAAATTTCTTATGTGTGTTAAATTAATTTTTGGTGTGATTTGAAATTTATTTATTGCTGTTGGCATATTTTTATCATCATTCCAGTTAAATTTTAATTTATTGAATTAAATTGTTATTTAATTTATTATTGCATATAAACAGCCAGTTAGATAGATTGTTTAATTTGTTATTGAATATAGACCGTCAGTAATTACCTGTTATTTATTATATGCTCTATATGGATGTTATTGTTTAAATTGGATGATGATTGTAATAAATAGTTGATGCTTGATATTGGATGAATGGATGTTGTAATTTATATTGTTTTAAACTGCAAATTTGTTATGCACTTTATTTCATTCGGGATTGCGGTTTGAAATGATATATAACTGTATTTTTATTTTAAATTATGGATTGAAATGATAAATATCTGTATCACTTTACCATAGGGTAGAAAATTATATACAAACACCATGGTCTATATATAAAAATATTTTGAAATGATTTTCTGTGGTTTGTAAAGAAATATATGATTTTGGAGATATTGATTTGCTTATTTTATAAAGGTTCTTTTGTATATAGTAAAATCCTTGGTTTAAGCTATGAATAAAATTTGTTTAATGTACAAAATAAGTTTAATAATAAAGTTAGATTTTATTAAAATATAATATAGATAAAGATTTACTTAAATTATATTTTAATATAGAGTTTATATTAATTTTTATAAATCAAAGTTGAGAAGATAGTTTGAAATTAATTGAGATTTTATTTAATTAAGAAATATATTTAATAACAATCCATTTGGAACTTAATTTAAAAGAATATGGTTTTATAACTTAATTCGGGTTTAAGGCGATTAAGTGAATAAATTTAGGAATATCCAGTTTTGAAATTTGAAGTTTTATTTAAAGGATAATGGTTTTAGT
This sequence comes from Allium cepa, assembly GCA_030765085.1. Taxonomy (NCBI): domain Eukaryota; kingdom Viridiplantae; phylum Streptophyta; class Magnoliopsida; order Asparagales; family Amaryllidaceae; genus Allium; species Allium cepa. The sequence goes on along the minus strand of CM060928.1, from coordinate 80,314,546 downwards.
AAGAAAATACTTCAAAACCAAATAATAGTAAAAGTGAAATTTGTATATCAATGAATTATAAATTTTAGTTTTGAAATATTGAATATTTAAGCTTTGAAATTTATTAAAGATTAAATTATAAAAATTCGAGTTGTTTTTGGAATTTGATTTGTGAAATTTAAGAAGCTAGTTTGTTTTATAAATATATAATATTTGATCCATGTAAGGGTGGAAGTTATGTTTCAAAGTAATTAATTTCAAAGTATTACGTTTTGGAAGTGCCATAGTTTTAAAATCTTTGGTTTCGAAATTTTATAACTTTGAAAATGCTATGATTTTGGGAAAGGATATATTTGAAATAAAAATGATACTATATTGATTTGGGTTTATAAATGATATCATATTATTTAGTTTTTAAACAAAAACGATATCGTGATTTTATGGTTTTGAAATGAATATTTATTCTGTTTTGAGGTGCAATTATTTTAAAATGACCGCGGTGTTATAATAATGTTTGGTTGTTGAAGAGACCGGGATCAGAAGTTGCCATACTCTCTACCAACTTCGAAAACCACTTTAACAACCGCGTACGCGGTGGAGATTCCAGAATGAAGTAGGATGGTGGCGGCGTTTCCTTTGAGGTAAATACGTGGACCCGACTCCCGTGAGTTGGCATAAGGTGGCTAAAACAGGAGCGATCCTCGGGCCAAGGAGGTAGCCCCTCTTATCGGAATCATCCCTTCGATATTATACTCTGACTTTTGGATTTATTCAGTGGCCACATTTGATTCTTTTTTGACTTGGGGGTGTGGCTCGAGGTGGGCGGTAGCTGCGGCTATGCGTTACAATCAGTCCGGATAACAATTGGTATATCTACTATGGCATTGCCTAGTTGTGCCGTGTCACTTACCGTAGTGCGCCTTATACGATTTTGTTTTGTACCATACCTATGGAGTGCCCTCTGACGACGCCCAGTACGGGAGAGATTACAGTACTATATAGATTGTGGGAATATAAAAGTGTGTTAAGGGCTATATGGGTAACCCCTTAACGCTATTTCCAGTATATTATACTTTACTTTAAACACTATTATATATTACTACATAGTAGATAGTTTAACGGATCCTTAGGAGGTGTGAATCCCGAACATCTCTTAAGTTACTGCACTCACGTTGGACACTGGATAGGAGATCTCAAATCCCGTAAACATCTCTGACGCCGTTACACTCATATTATTTACCATTGATTTAACTAACATAAGACCTTTTAGTTCCGACTCAAGTGTTTTGTCTTTTCAATTCGCTCGGGTTAGCCTGAGCATTTCAGGATTTGAAGACCGTATTCTGGAGGACGAAGACGAAGATTTATTATTATATGTTATAGTATTCCACTACTCTTACATTGTTCCGCTGCATTATTATTGATTATTCTCTGGTATGTGTAACTACGTTATTGTATTGTATAAGTAAAGAAAATCAAATGTTTTTGTAAAACAGCTTCATTAATTGTTTATTTGATTATTATATTTTATCGTTCCGCTGCAAGATTCTATTTTTTTTTTCTTTCTCTACTTTTTCTTATTTACCCCATAACAATCCGCCCTTCTGTATGGTTTAAGTCTGACGTGTGGTTTATAGTCGATTTAAAACGTACAAAAAAGGGCGGGACGTTACATCTGGTATCAGAGCTTTGGTTTAGCGATAAACCTTAGTTGTGGGGTTTGACTCTATACTAATAGGTTAGTAATACCCGTTGATGAGTCATTGAGCGTGTGTGTGTGTGTGTGTGTGTGTGTGTGTGTGTATGAGAGAGAGAGCGTACTTGTTAGTGTTATAAAAAGTTTTAATATTGTGTTAATTTGTTCCATTTTGTATTTAAAAATTCTGGTTGGTGCATGGGACGCTATGACATCAATAGGGATTTCTAAACACTTAATAGGACAGACCGACACAATATTTTTTTTAAAATATAGGTGAATGAAATAATTTTTCCTATTATATTTTCTATATATAAAGTAAAATTTTATAAAGGTTATATTTGGTTGCAATAATATTGGTTGTTAGGTAATGAAATTTATAAATAATAATTGAAATAAGATTGAAAATAGAATAAATGAAAGATTGGAAATTTAGAACATAAGTTCTGGGGTTTTTGAAAATTTCTTTCAAATGATTTGGAATATAATAATAATATTATTTGAAGTATTTTCTGATATAAATATTTCAATATAATTTGAAAGAAATGTTTTAAAAGAAATTTTGGAAAGAAATAAATTTTGTACTCCCCTCTCTATCACTGGGAAATAATTTCGCTGATGAGTGCACGCATCAACGACATTCATTTCCGAGTTTCGAAGTGGAAAGGCTATTGTAGTGATTTTACTGCAGGTTTATTTTGATAAACAATTATAAATTTTTAATTATTTTAAATATAATTGGATATAAATTGTAAGTATATACATTTATCTATTATTTTAAAATGATTGAAATTAAAACCGGTATTTAATTCATAAGTTTACCATAATCAATAGTTTCAATTATTATAGTGAAATGCAATGTAACTAATTAATAATTGGAACCTCTAATTGAAATAAGAGATTAAACGTTTGGCTATAAATGAAATAATAAGGAAGTTGAAGTTGTAACCTATAAAGCAAAAGATATGATTATTGAACATTTAATTAATTAAAAGAAAAGGGATAAACTTGTATAACTTTCAATTGCATTCTTAAAAAGCATATATATAACTTTCCAAAGATTTAAAGTTGAAATGTTTAATAAGAAAATGTAATAGAATATTATACAAGTAAAAATTTGAAATAATGAAAGTATTTATGGAAATTCTTTAATAAATAAGAATTTGATGTTGTAGTGTTATAAACTTAAGTTATAATGGAAACCTTACAATAAAAAAATATGATAGAAGGTAAATGTTATAAGCAAGTAATTATAGACTTAAGTAAATGTTGAAGTTATTTATTTTGAAAATAAGCAGAAAAATGAATACTATAAATAAATGAAATTAAGCAGTGAATAAATAAATGTAATATAATGAAAAGGAAAATTTCATGATATGAATAAGTAATAAATGAAAACTTGCAAGAAATAAATGTAAACTAAAAAGATAAACTATTATATGAATGAAAAAGAGAAATCAAACAACAAATGTATGAATGGAATTAATAAGGATAACTGTTGTTGTTTGTTTTGGTTTATAGTTGTTTGGTAAGAATACTCTAAATTTGGTTTGATGAATAAATAATCTATTAGTTCCATCTAAGACTGTTGAGTAAATGGTGCGCTTAGTAGTTTATTTTCATTCTGTACAATTTTGAAGTTTTTGAACTCGAACAACTATTTGTCTTATTTGATATGAATGAATGATTGATTTATGTTGATTCTATGGGATGGATGTATGGCCTGTTGCAAGAGATTGTTGTTTGTATTGATTTGTTTTTTTTATTGTTTGAAACAACTTTAAATATTTCATTTTATATAATTATTAAACTTTTAGATTATATAAGTGAAATACAGGTTATGGAAGCAATTGCTACTGCTTTTGGTTTCATAAAATAAGCGTAAATTGCCCAACAAATAGGTACGTTTTCGGATTACGGTTTATAGCGTTATTATATTATTTTCCCGGGTTGGGATATATATTATTTTGGAAAATATATGTTGTATATTATTATATTTGATATTAAATATTTTCTTCCGAGCCTCTACGTACAAAGGAGACTCTACCCAAATTTTCCGTAAATTTTGGACATAGAAATTTTAAAATGTTTTCCCAAATTTATCAATTGAATATAAGAAGATTTAATTGTTTGTAAATCCATATATATTATTTAAATTATCCAGTTCTGTAAACTTAGGGTTATGAATTTGATGTTTTGAATAATATATATTGATTTATAAGTTCCTCTTTTCCCTTCTTTTCCTTTTCGGGGACGAAAAGTTTTGAGTAGGGGAGAGCGTAACGACCCATAAATTTCAATAATTAAATTTCTTAATTTAATAAGTTTTTTAACTTAATATTGAAGTAAATAAAAACTTAGTGAATTATTAATGGAAATAATAACTAGAAGGAATTGCAATAGTATAAATGTAAGTTAATTATTAATAACTTGGATGTAATTTCAATAAGTGAAACAATGTAAATGTTACAACTTGGTTACAAATTTTTTTACGGAAGCGGATGTAAATATGAATTAATTAATGAGATAATGATAGTTAATGGTAATTGAATAAAATCAATATTATATAAGAAATGCAACATTTGTTTGTGAATAGTGAATTCATATGTGTAATTAAAGGTTATGATAACGATTGTTGTAAGTTACCTGTTTAATTAGTCTATTAAATTTAAATGGGGAATCAATTAGAATTAAATGAACTTTAATATTACATTTGCAAGTTTAAGACAATAACGGAGACTGTGAATACAACAAAATGAAATGCTAATTTTATTCATAAAGTAGTAGTGCATGTAATAAAAGAATGGAACCAAGATGATTAATGTGATTTAAAATCTTAATTTGTATGTGCATTAATTTATAATGGGATACAAAAGGTAAATTAATAATTTAAAATGTTGACATTGCCTTTAAGATGGTAAATTTATAATTGATCAATAATAAGGTAAATAAGGAAAGATTCAAATGAATGGATTTATTTGAATATAAATTGACAATTAATGAATTTATATAAAATAGTAAGTTATAATTGATTGAAATTAGTAATTTGGGGAGTGAATTCAAAGTTAAATTAACTGATGAAGCAATACGTAATAAATTGTAAAAAGGATACAATCAAGGTTAGATTAGTGATTACAATGTTCATTATTGATAATAAAGTAAGAATGAGACTAAATTAGGAAAATTGGTGATAATCATTAATTGTTTACCCATTTATTTCATCCTTTGAATTAGATTTAACCCATTGAATTAAAACGTAATTAAAAACTACGTTAATGGAAATTAAGAGGAAATTTGAATGCAATAACTACAAACCGATGTCAATTACATCCTTTTGATAATAATAGACTGAATAATAGAATGAAAAGTAATTAAATGAAATTTTTGAAAATTTAATTTACAATTTCCTAATTCAATGAAATTGATGTAAACACTGAAATTGTTAAATTAATCAACTCTAAATTGACATTTAAATTTGTTTAATTCATTGTAAATGATTAAGAAATCAAAAATGTTGAAATTTGTCGATTAAACAATTGAAATTGAAAAATTGATATAATTAATTTATTTTTAATTTATTCAATTAATGTAAAAATAGCCATTTTGGCCGCAGACTCGGATTTCGACGAAACCAGTTTCATCGGACCCATAACGGTGAATTATAATAGGATTTCAAGTTTCGTAGCGATCGGACTTGTCGATTGATCGTACGGATTCGAAACGCCTTGAAATCAATGAAATTGAAATCAATTTGAAATAAATTGATTTTGGAATAACTTCTTCATACGATGGAATTTGGATGTGAAACCTGTTCCATCGCTTTTAAAATATTTTAAAACATCTATTTTGATAAATGGGTGGACCCAATTTCGTTCCAGAGTCAAAACGGGCTTTTCGGGCCTTTTTATCGTTCAACGCGTATATCAATCGGGTCCGTCTATTCTGTTTCAACTTTGTCTATAAATACCCTGTTATAAACCCTAAATTACCTATATTTCTCTTTTTTTTGTGCGTACAATTCCTCTTCACCTCCTCATTTCAATGGCAAACAATTCCAAATCAAATTGCAATTCAAAAATCAAAGTGAAATTTCAAACTCCTCAAAAAAATTCAGAAAAATTATATTTCGAAGCTCTCGAAGAGAGTAACTCAGATCTGCAACTCGTTTTTTGATTCGAGATATTTTTTTATCCAGAAATCAAAGAAAAAATTTCGGTCATTCATCACGTCGAAATCAAACTCGACCGATCATCAAATCGATTGATGGGTTGTGTAGAGATCGCCATGGGGAGTGCTTCAAAGGTGATCGTTTAGAGATTTAATAGCCAGATCATCGTGATAAATTCAGTTAGGGTTTTATGGGGGTGGCAGCGCCGGCTTCGTGAGGGTCGCGGAGGTCGTCCAGGCGGTGCAGTGTGACGTGGCATGTGTAAGGATTAGGTCGGCGTCGACTACGGTGGGTGCAGGCGCACATAAATCAGGGTCAAAATCACGGTCAAAAGCAGTTGTGTGTAATCTGGTGATCGAACGCGTTCATTTCTTCTGAGAGGATTGCGTGTTGAAGGAGGTGACGTGGCACCTGGAGGGATGAGTGAGTGTTTTGATTTCTTTTATTTTATTTTTTTTATTTGAATTTCATTCATTCTGATCGCAACAACTTGTGCATTCGATATCCGATTCACATGCGGTTTTCTCCACTAGGTTCTTACTGGAATTCCAGATATTTTAGCGTTGGTTTGGACAAATTCTGAAAAAGTGAAAATTTTGGGTTTAAATTTGATTTAAATTCAACTTAAATTCAAATGGTGAGTGTGACGCCCCACCTCTATACCCACGCTAGCCAAGAACACTCCGGAGTAGTGCTGTCAACTAGCACGGAGAATAAGGCTGTTGAGGAGCGACCATCCATGTAATTGCTTATCACACGGTGGCTATAAATAATCTTCGGAAACAAACATAGAAATAATCATATCATAAATCAGTCACAGATATCCATATCACAAAGGCGGAAGAAGATATGAATATATAACTAACACATGAAAGTGTACATCAGAGTAGTGGTCAGTAAGATCCACGATAATACAAAAGAATAGCAACACGTGCTATACAAAAGAATACAACTATGAGTCTATATCTCAAGTGTATACAACAAAAACTGCTAATCTAAACAGTTAGCCAAAAGTCAGAGTGATGAATCCCTGGGAAGAAGTCAAGCAGAAGCACCTGTAACATCTCGGTCTGACCCGAGTATTATTTAAGAAAATAATAAACGGATCAGTCTAGCTATAAATATCAGATGACATGATATAACATAAAAGATATGGCATAAACATAAATATCCATAACGACATACCACTATAAGTATGTAAATAATGATCAACAGAAGATCAATCAATAAGAGATAATCAATATCACAAGAATCTTCTCAAAGATTCGAAGAGGGCATCATACCCTAAACTTGTACTCATAACAAGTCAATGACATAAATTCCAGAAATCAACACGAGAAATCCAGAAATCATAAAAAGGTAAAGAGGCCTATCACATGACGGTCCGAAGACCATGGGGAGCTACCCCACATGTGTGAATGGAATCACACAGATTGAGGTCAAGACTAACCAAAAAGCAGAAAGGTATGTGTGAATGGAATCACACAAGTGGTGTCTAGTCTAACCTTCCAATGAAAGAGACATCGCGCAATTGCTAGTCTAATTCATAAAGCGATCATCAAGATCAACGAGAAGTGTCAATTACACTAAGCTAGTAAATATAGAAGTTTAGCTTCATGTCCCATAACCACTTGCTTAACTTAAATATTTACGAACAAACTGTAAATCTTCACTAATAAAATTGTCACAAGAGGTTCAATCGAACAAGTCCAAGAATTAACCGACGAAGTGAACGCAAGCGTTTCATACCACTTGTTTTACTAAGTCGTTTAATTAGATTTCTCATCCGAGTGAGGTAAAGGCTTGTATATACTAATAGATTGGAAAACGGTTTAAGAAAAGAGCTTTGTTATTAAAAATAGAGTTGAAATTGTTTGTTAAAAGAGTTTTGATATTTACTACTAGTATTGAAACCTTTATATTATAAAGTGACAAAACACATAAGCAAGTGTAGAAACAATCAGTCACAAAGATCGCATACGGAGATGCGAATAAAATCCAAGGAAATCAGCTCAATGTTTTTCATATAAGATCCCCTACGGAGGGGGGGTCCAGGGGGGGTGGCAACCCCCCCCCCCCCCCCCAAGGTGGGGGTGCGGGGGCAACGCCACCGCTTACGGGGTTCGACCTGCCCGGTCAGGTCGTGGGGGTCCAGGGGGCAGTGCCCCCGGCGGGGTGCGGGGCAGCGCCCCGACAAAACGGTACGACCTAAGTGAAGGCAAGAGGCCTACGACCTAAAGCAAAATGAGGTCTAACGACCTAAGGGTTCACGCGACCTAACACAATAGCTGAGCGATCTAACTAAGTGCGCGACCTAGTGGGTAAGGAGGTCGAGCGACCTAAGGAGAAAGGAAGCAACGACTTAAGAGTGCAAGATAGGTCGAACGACCTAACGATGCTGAGTCATACGACCTAACTGGGTAGAGGGGACACGCGACCTAAAGGTACGCGACCTAAGAAAGCACGCGACCTATCGGCAACAAGGATCGAGCGACCTAACGGCAACATGGGTCGAGCGACCTAACTTTGTCGCGACCTATAAATGTCACGACCTAACTGGGGTAGAGGGGACACGCGACCCAAAGGTACGCGACCTAAGAAAGCACGCGACCTATCGGCAACAAGGATCGAGCGACCTAACGGCAACATGGGTCGAGCGACCTAACTTTGCCGCGACCTATAAATGTCACGACCTAAGGCCATAACGACCTAAGAAACAAAGGGGAGCGACCCAAAAGAGGGAGGGTTTAACGACCTAAGCAGTGAAGGGGCCAAGCGACCTAGCGTGGTCAACGACCTAAAAGGGTTCGCGACCTAAGAAAGTGCGCGACCTAAAGCACACGCGACTTACGACCTAAGGAAAGCAGGCGATCTAACTCCACACACAAGGCCTAACGACCTAAGAGTTAAACGACCTACGACCTACGCCACCAACTCACGAGCGACCTAAGTACTAGGTCGTGAACGACCTAACTCCGAACACACGAAAAGTGGCCAGAACGATCTAGGAGCTATCTCGTACGCGACCTACGACCTAAGATCCACACGACCTAACTCCGAATGACCTAAAATGGCCAGAATGACCTAAATGCAGAAATTTTGCCAAAACGCCAAAAATCGGAGTTTTTTCGCCAATCCAATCCAAACCAAAAGCAAATATGCATGCTAAAGTGATAGGGAATCATTCCTAACAACCCAAGATAGTTATAGACTAGAATTGTGAGATAAAAATCTCACCTTTGCACTAAAGTTTATGAAGATGAAGCTTGAAAGCAAGGAGAAGCAATCCAAAGCTTGAATCCAATATCTTCTACTTGAATTTGGAGTTGAATGTTGGATTTGCAATTGAATTTGTGCTTGGAGTTTTAATTTCCCATTCCCTCCACCATTAATGCCAAAGCTTGATTAGTTAGGAAATTTATGAAGAGTGAGGAGAAGAGGGTTGGAACTTGGGCTTAATAGGCTAAACTAACCCAAAGTCCAAAGCGGGAAAAGTTAGTGAAATTTCACTAACTCCAAACCTATCGATGTTTATACTTAAAAAGTTGTAAACGACATTTCGAACTCAATGGAAGTGGTCTCGAGTCCTAATTTGACCGTTTACAAAAAGTAGCTTTTCGGACCAAAATCCGATTAACGAGTTAATATTTAAATAAAATATTTAAATACAAACTCGATAAATATGCGGGTTGTTACAGACTCCCCTCCTTAAAGAAATTGCGTCCTCGCAATATATATAAGATGGAAATAAAAAGTAACAACCATAAAAGCATATTAACACAAGAGGAATTTTGAAAGAAGAAGTTCACCTCAAGGAGAAGGAGTAAGCAAGTCCGGATGTGTACGCTCGATGAATTCTCTGGATTCCCAAGAACAATCCTTAGGATTTGAGGACCATTGAACCTTCACAAGCGGAACATCTTTATTTCGAAGTCGTTTAACCTCAGAAGCTATAACTCGAATAGGATGCTGCTCATAAGTTAAATTCGGCGAAACTTCAATTTCTTCCACAACAGCAGACTCAAGAATAGAATCGGAATCCCGAAGGCATTTCCGTAATTGAGAAACGTGAAATACATCATGCATAGCAGAAAACTGAGCCGGCAATGCAAGGCGATAAGCCATGGAACCAATACGTTCAGTGATAGGAAATGGCCCAATATATCGAGGCGCTAACTTCCCCGATCGACTGAAACGTACAACACCCTTCATAGGTGAAACACGAATAAAAACAGGATCCCCAACGGAAAATTCTAATTTCCTTCTTCGATTATCGGTATAGGATTTTTGTCTGCTCTGGGCTTCTTTCATCCTATGTCGAATAAGTTCAATCTTTTCCGTGGAATCACGAATAAAGTCTGGACCTAAAACCAGCTTCTCACCGGCCTCAAGCCAACAAGAAGGAGATCGGCATGGCCTTCCGTAGAGTGCCTCGAAAGGTGCCATACCAATACTAGATTGGAAGCTATTATTATAGGAAAATTCAACAAGTGAAATATGATCTTCCCAACTTCCACCAAAATCAAGCACACAAGCACGAAGAAGATCTTCAAGAGTTTGATTCACACGCTCGGTTTGTCCATCGGACTGGGGGTGATAAGCGGTGCTAAAATTAAGCTTCGTTCCTAAAGCTTTTTGAAGACTCTTCCAAAATCCACTAGTAAACAATGGATCACGATCGCTAACAATAGAAGTAGGAACTCCATGCAATTTTACAATTTCCTTGACAAATAGTTTGGCCAAAAGAGGAACGGTTCGGCTAGACCGAACCGGAATAAAATGGGCGGATTTAGTAAGTCTATCAACAATCACCCATAAGCTATCATGACCCAAACGAGAACGGGGAAGGCCATCTATAAAGTCCATGGAAATTTGATCCCACTTCCAAATTGGAATTTCTAAAGGTTGCAATAACCCACCAGGCCTTTGATGTTCGGCCTTGACAAGTTGGCAAGTCATGCAACACTTAACAAAGTTAGCAATATCAGATTTCATTCCCTCCCAATAATAAAGTCGCTTCATATCAACGTACATTTTACTACTACCAGGATGAATGGTGAATCTAGAACGATGGGAATCTTCTAAAATATCTTTACGAAGATCTCTAATATTTGGTACGATAAGTCTACCAAATTTTCGAATGCCGCCACGAGAATCAATATCAAAGTCTTTCAAACCTTCAATATCAATTTTATCCTTAACATTTTTGCCAAGAAGAGCCAATTCAGAATCTAGCCCTTGAGCTTCAAGAATGCGGTCTAAAAGAGAAGGATGAGCCTCAAGGCTACATAAAACAAGCGATGAGCATAAATCGGATACGCGCTCTCGAATCTCACAAGTGGATAAGATCTCGAGATCGTTCCATTCGGATATCATCATAGAAATAACTGCTTGTTGCTTACGGCTAAGAGCATCGGCGACACGATTACCCTTACCGGGGGTATAAAGAATATCAAGATCATAAGGTGCAAGGAACTCGAGCCAACGCTGTTGACGTAAATTAAGTTCTTTTTGAGAAAATAAATATTTCAAAGACTTATGATCCGTGTAAAGAATAAATTTCTCTCCCAATAGATAATGACGCCACATTCGAAGGGCGAAAACTATAGCCGCGAGCTCTAGATCATGAGTGGCATATCTAGTCTCGGCCGGCTTCAATTGCCTAGAAGCATAAGCAACAACACGTTCTTTTTGCATAAGAACGGCACCCAAACCAACGTGACTAGCATCGGTATAAACAACAAAATCTTGATTCCCCTCGGGAATCACAAGAATAGGAGCATCGGAAAGGAGTTCTTTCAATTTCTGAAAAGAGGCTTCACATTTGTCCGACCAAATGTATTTAACTCCCTTCTTAGTCAAGCCAATAAGAGGCACGGCAATCTTAGAAAAGTCTCTAATAAAACGGCGGTAATAGCCCGCCAATCCGAGAAAACTACGAATCTCTGTCACACTCTCCGGTCTCTTCCAATCTTGAATCGCTTCGATCTTTGAAGGATCCACGGATATCCCGGATTCGGAAATAATATGACCGAGAAACTTCACACGAGATTGCCAAAAGTGGCATTTAGAAAATTTCGCCTTTAATTGATTACTCCTAAGTGTTTCCAATACAATCCTAAGATGTTTCTCATGTTCCTCCTCGGTTTTTGAATACACAAGAATATCATCAATGAATATGAGAACAAACCGATCGAGGAAATCTTTGAAAACTCGATTCATGAGGTCAACGAAATAAGCTGGAGCATTCGTTAACCCAAATGGCATAACAAGCCATTCATAAGATCCATATCGAGTACGGAATGATGTCAAAGGAATGCTATCCTCAGCGATACGAAGCTGATGGAAACCGGTAGTCAAGTCCAATTGTGAAAAGACCTTAGCACCACTAAGCTGATCGAATAGATCATCAATCCGAGGTAAAGGATATTTATTTTTAATAGTAAGATCGTTAAGCTTGCGATAATCAACGCAGAGCCTCAGAGTACCATCGGATTTCTTTACGAAAATAGCCGAAGCTCCCCAAGGCGAGGAACTAGAGCGAATAAATTGCCTCGTCTCCAACTCAGATAATTGTTTACGCATCTCCTCATTTTCCTTATTGGACATGCGATAAGGAGGACGAGTAATAGGTTGAGCTCCAGAAACAAGATTAATTCTGAACTCAATTGCTCGTTTAGGTGGCAAACCTAAAACGGGCTCGAATATGTCGGAAAATTCACGAACAACATGAATACGAGAAATAATATCATCTTCATCATCATCATCGTTATCACGAGGATTTAAAGAATATAAAGATGCCACCAAACAGGATTCTGAATCTTTAAGATTAACAGAAATCTGTTTAACAGATTGTGGATGTCGGAGATGAATAGTCCGCTCAGGACATAGGATATGGGCTTGATAACGGTTAAGCCAATCCATTCCCAAAATTATTCCAAAGCCTAAGTAACGCATGACATGCAAATCGGCTAGGAAAGAAAAATCACATAAAATAATCTCCACATCTTTACAAAGCAAACTAAGAGTTGCGGATCCACCAACAGGATTCGCAATTTTTAAAGAAGTCATCAATGCAGTAACACTTAAGGAAAAAGTGTCTACCAGTTCCTTTGATATAAAAGAATGGGATGCACCCGTATCAAAGAGAACTCTAATAGGTTGATCATGAAATAAAATAATACCATCAAGAATGGAATGAGAAATACCTTGGCCACGAGATGTGTTGCCAGGGGCTTGAGCCACATTTAACTTTCCCTCATTCCTGCTTTTACGTTTGAGGCATTGATGTATAAAGTGATCTGGGCTCTTACAATAGCGACAAGATTTGGGCTTAGAGCACTTATTCGCATAATGATCCCCAGACCCACAGTTGAAGCAACTCGCACCACTAGGAGAAGGAGACTTTGCCGCAGGGATTGCCTGCTTACCCTTTTTGTTGGGATAAGGACCCTTGAATTTGTTTGGCCTCTTCTTGTTGTTGAAGTTTGGTTTAGCGCCTTCCACTTCAACATCACTCTCTCTACCAGCCTCTTCAAGACGAAGAGCGATATCGACGAGTTGATCAAATGCGACTTCTAGTTTCAGGAGCAGTGGCTTCTTAAGACTCTTATTTAAGCCATAAACGAACCTCTGGTTCTTCTTCAATGGGGTGTTGATGTATTCAACCCCATATTTGGAAAGCGACTCGAAGGCTGCGACGTAATCAGTCACAGAGGATTGACCTTGAACAAGGTCTATAAAACGTCGAGCCAAGGTTACTTTCCCAGCTTCTGGTACAAACTTTAACTCGAAGCGTCCCTGAAATTGCTCCCAGGTGAGATCCGCTTCATTAATTTCTGAAATAAGGAGTTCGTACCAGTCCAATGCTCTCTCCTGGAGCATGCTGGAAGCCACCTGAACGCGGTGGAGATCGATAAGGTTCATGCGAGAGAAGATTCGATCACATGATTTTAACCAAGCCTGGACCTCGATGATATTTTCCGAACCTTTGAAGGGCTTCCCACCCAAGTTGGTGTAATCGCTGCACAAGCGTGCAAATCCCGACTTTGGGTGAGTGGGTTCTGGGTTAGCTCCAGCTGCTTGAGCATTAGTTACTAAATCAAGAAGCTGTTGAGCAGTCATAAAAACTCCATCCGTAGGAGCAGCACCAGATGATCCAGTTCTGGGACGGCCTGGTCTAGACATTCTCTTCCTTAAAGAAAGAAAGAAGAGAAGTAAGAAGGTTATTTACCAATGAACATCAAGTAATCTTGATAGATAAAACAAGGAATCATAAACGAAATAGGATGAATCGGTACGAAGACTCGAATTAATCCTATGGTATGACTCCTAAGATAGACCTAGGACGATGATCCTTGTTAAGTTATTCTACATTGTTCCGAAGTTTGGCTCTGATACCAAGCTGTGACGCCCCACCTCTATACCCACGCTAGCCAAGAACACTCCGGAGTAGTGCTGTCAACTAGCACGGAGAATAAGGCTGTTGAGGAGCGACCATCCATGTCATTGCTTATCACACGGTGGCTATAAATAATCTTCGGAAACAAACATAGGAATAATCATATCACAAATCAGTCACAGATATCCATATCACAAAGGCGGAAGAAGATATGAATATATAACTAACACATGAAAGTGTACATCAGAGTAGTGGTCAGTAAGATCCACGATAATACAAAAGAATAGCAACACGTGCTATACAAAAGAATACAACTATGAGTCTATATCTCAAGTGTATACAACAAAAACTGCTAATCTAAACAGTTAGCCAAAAGTCAGAGTGATGAATCCCTGGGAAGAAGTCAAGCAGAAGCACCTGTAACATCTCGGTCTGACCCGAGTATTATTTAAGAAAATAATAAACGGATCAGTCTAGCTATAAATATCAGATGACATGATATAACATAAAAGATATGGCATAAACATAAACATCCATAACGACATACCACTATAAGTATGTAAATAATGATCAACAGAAGATCAATCAATAAGAGATAATCATTATCACGAGAATCTTCTCAAAGATTCGAAGAGGGCATCATACCCTAAACTTGTACTCATGACAAGTCAAAGAGATAAATTCCAGAAATCAACACAAGAGATCCAGAACCACTTGCTAGTAAATATCATCAAGATCAACGAGAAGTGTCAATTACACTAAGCTAGTAAATATAGAAGTTTAGCTTCATGTCCCATAACCACTTGCTTAACTTAAATATTTACGAACAAACTGTAAATCTTCACTAATAAAATTGTCACAAGAGGTTCAATCGAACAAGTCCAAGAATTAACCGACGAAGTGAACGCAAGCGTTTCATACCACTTGTTTTACTAAGTCGTTTAATTAGATTTCTCATCCGAGTGAGGTAAAGGCTTGTATATACTAATAGATTGGAAAACGGTTTAAGAAAAGAGCTTTGTTATTAAAAATAGAGTTGAAATTGTTTGTTAAAAGAGTTTTGATATTTACTACTAGTATTGAAACCTTTATATTATAAAGTGACAAAACACATAAGCAAGTGTAGAAACAATCAGTCACAAAGATCGCATACGGAGATGCGAATAAAATCCAAGGAAATCAGCTCCATGTTTTTCATATAAGATCCCCTACGGAGGGGGGGTCCAGGGGGGGTGGCAACCCCCCCAAGGTGGGGGTGCGGGGGCAACGCCACCGCTTACGGGGTTCGACCTGCCCGGTCAGGTCGTGGGGGTCCAGGGGGCAGTGCCCCCGGCGGGGTGCGGGGCAGCGCCCCGACAAAACGGTACGACCTAAGTGAAGGCAAGAGGCCTACGACCTAAAGCAAAATGAGGTCTAACGACCTAAGGGTTCACGCGACCTAACACAATAGCTGAGCGACCTAACTAAGTGCGCGACCTAGTGGGTAAGGAGGTCGAGCGACCTAAGGAGAAAGGAAGCAACGACTTAAGAGTGCAAGATAGGTCGAACGACCTAACGATGCTGAGTCATACGACCTAACTGGGGTAGAGGGGACACGCGACCTAAAGGTACGCGACCTAAGAAAGCACGCGTCCTATCGGCAACAAGGATCGAGCGACCTAACGGCAACATGGGTCGAGCGACCTAACTTTGCCGCGACCTATAAATGTCACGACCTAACTGGGGTAGAGGGGACACGCGACCCAAAGGTACGCGACCTAAGAAAGCACGCGACCTATCGGCAACAAGGATCGAGCGACCTAACGGCAACATGGGTCGAGCGACCTAACTTTGCCGCGACCTATAAATGTCACGACCTAAGGCCATAACGACCTAAGAAACAAAGGGGAGCGACCCAAAAGAGGGAGGGTTTAACGACCTAAGCAGTGAAGGGGCCAAGCGACCTAGCGTGGTCAACGACCTAAAAGGGTTCGCGACCTAAGAAAGTGCGCGACCTAAAGCACACGCGACTTACGACCTAAGGAAAGCAGGCGATCTAACTCCACACACAAGGCCTAACGACCTAAGAGTTAAACGACCTACGACCTACGCCACCAACTCACGAGCGACCTAAGTACTAGGTCGTGAACGACCTAACTCCGAACACACGAAAAGTGGCCAGAACGATCTAGGAGCTATCTCGTACGCGACCTACGACCTAAGATCCACACGACCTAACTCCGAACGACCTAAAATGGCCAGAACGACCTAAATGCAGAAATTTTGCCAAAACGCCAAAAATCGGAGTTTTTTCGCCAATCCAATCCAAACCAAAAGCAAATATGCATGCTAAAGTGATAGGGAATCATTCCTAACAACTCAAGATAGTTATAGACTAGAATTGTGAGATAAAAATCTCACCTTTGCACTAAAGTTTATGAAGATGAAGCTTGAAAGCAAGGAGAAGCAATCCAAAGCTTGAATCCAATATCTTCTACTTGAATTTAGAGTTGAATGTTGGATTTGCAATTGAATTTGTGCTTGGAGTTTTAATTTCCCATTCCCTCCACCATTAATGCCAAAGCTTGATTAGTTAGGAAATTTATGAAGAGTGAGGAGAAGAGGGTTGGAACTTGGGCTTAATAGGCTAAACTAACCCAAAGTCCAAAGCGGGAAAAGTTAGTGAAATTTCACTAACTCCAAACCTATCGATGTTTATACTTAAAAAGTTGTAAACGACATTTCGAACTCAATGGAAGTGGTCTCGAGTCCTAATTTGACCGTTTGCAAAAAGTAGCTTTTCGGACCAAAATCCGATTAACGAGTTAATATTTAAATAAAATATTTAAATACAAACTCGATAAATATGCGGGTTGTTACAGTGAGTGTTTTAACTCACTCCCAACTTCCAAAATTTCTTATGTTTGTTAAATTAATTTTTGGTGTGATTTGAAATTTATTTATTGCTGTTGGTATATTTTTATCATCATTATAGTTAAATTTTAATTTATTGAATTAAATTGTTATTTAATTAATTATTGCATATAAACTGCCAATTAGATAGATTGCTTAATTTATTATTGAATATAGACTGTCAGTAATTATCTGTTATTTATTATATGCTCTATATTGATGTTATTGTTTTAATTGGATGATGATTGTAATAAATGGTTGATGATTGATATTGGATGAATGGATGTTGTAATTTATATTGTTTTAAACTACAAATTTGTTATGCACTTTATTTCATTCGGGATTGCGGTTTAAAATGACATATAACCATATTTTTATTTTAAATTACGAATTGAAATGATGAATATCCATATCACTTGACCATAGGGTAGAAAATTATATACATACACCGTGGTCTATGTATAAAAATATTTGAAATGATTTTCTATGGTTTGTAAAGAAATATATGATTTTTGGAGATATTGATTTGGATATTTTATAAAGGTTCTTTTATATATAGTAAAATCCTTGGTTTAAGCTATGAATAAAAAATATTTAAAGTATAAAATAAGTTTAATAATAATGTTTGATTTTATTAAAATATAATACGGATAATGATTTACTTAAATTATACTTTAATATAGAGTTTAAATTAAATTATATTTTAATATAGAGTTTATATTGATTTTTATAAATCAAGGTTGAGAAGATAGTTTGAAATTGATTAAGATTTTTCTAATTAAGAACTATATTTAATAAGAATCCGTTTGGAACTTAACTTAAAAGAATATGGTTTTATAACTTAATTCGGGTTTAAGGTGATTAAGTGAATAAATTGAGGAACATTCAGTTTTGAAATTTGAAGTTTTATTTAAAGGATATTGGTTTTAGTAAGCATATATTTCAAAACCAAATAATAGTAAAAGTGAAATTTGTATATAAATGAATTATAAAATTTAGTTTTGAAATATTGAATATTTAAGCTTCGAAATTTATTAAAGATTAAAATTTGGAAATTCGGGTTATTTTTGGAATTTGATTTGTGAAATTTAAGAAGCTAGTTTGTTTTATAAATATTTAATATTTGATCCATGTAAGGGTGGAAGTTATGTTTCAAAGTTATTAATTTCAAAGTATTACATTTTGGAAGTGTTATAGTTTTAAAATATTTGGTTTCGAAATTTTATTACTTTGAAAATGCTATGATTTTGGGAAAGGATATATTTGAAATAAAAATGATATTATATTGATTTGGGTTTTGATGCAGCACGATCTACAATTCCTCAAGGGTTGAGTCGGCCACGAGTTAACATAGCTCTAGGTCGTGTGGAGGAAGCTTCGGAGTTAGGTCCTTCGAAAATTTTAAGTCGTTGCCGACTTAAGGAACATTTCTCACGACCTAAGGAAAAGACTCTAAGTCATCCGCGACTTAACAAAGTAAAGGGGAACGAGTTAAAAAAAGGTCACGACCTAACCGATCTGAAGAAGAGGAGCTACAACCTAAGTAAAGCCGCTTTGGAAGATAACTCGTTACCGACCCAAGAGATAAGTCGCTTGAGTCTTGAGTCGTTTATTTCTTAAGTCGTATCATTTTGGGGTCGTGTATGTGTGTGTTGTTTTGTTGAGTCGTTCTATTTTAGGTCGTACCTAATTGGGTCGGCCGTGTGATGTAAGTCGTGTGTGTTGTATCGTAGGTCGTGTACTGTTCTGTAACTCGTAGGTCGGCAAGTAGTAGGTCGGCCATGTGTATGGGCTGATATATCATGTTGTATTGGAGTGTTAGGTCGTTAACGACCCAGATAAGTCGTGAGTCGTTGTAATGGTGAGTCGAGTATTGGACATGTATGACGCTGTGTTATGCATAACCTTGTGTTAGGTCGGAGGCAATCTTAGTTGAGTCGTAAGTCGTGAGTCGGGGACGACTTAAGGAGCCGGTTGTGAAAAACTATAAATAGGGGGTGTGTTGTGCATTTCAAGTGGTTGATTTTTGAATAAAATTCTTGTTGATTGCTGTGTGCTTTCATCTTAAATTGGTAGTTGAGTGTAATCTTCTATCTCCACTTTCGGTTATTCGAGTGCGCTCGAATCAACGATTGTTGAAGCCGATTCGCGGAATCAAGTGCGCTTGATCAACGCTTGAAGAATTGAAGATCTTCTTTCACGGTATTGTGCACGATCAACGTGACGAGGATAGCCAGAATTCGGTATCTTTGTGATCAACGAATTTGGGCATTTAAGTATCTTCAATCCACCGATTGTTACTTTCATCGATTCATATCGTGTTGTTAATTATCCGCTGCGTCAGTTTGGTATCAGAGCTTGACTTAGCCAATCATAGCTAAGACGAGTCTTGGAGCCTAGGAGTTTGAAGTTTGGTATTCATCGTGTTCATCTTGAAGTTGCAACAAGTTTGGAGTTTTCGATCCATTTCATTTTGGATCAAAATAGGTGAAGTTGTTTGAAGGGTGAAGGCCGAACATAACTTTGTGTCAAGTATTGAGCCGTGCATCATCTTGCTTGTTCAAGCATCACTTTGATATCATTTGTTGAAGTACTGTGAAGTTTTCAGACATGCCGCCGAGAAGAGCTAATCGTCATCAAAATGTTGAAGCATTGTATCGAAGGGAAGAAGCCGAGCAAATGGAACAACGTATTAATGAGAAATTTGATGAAGGCATTGGAAAGCTAGAGAAGTTGATGAATGATTTGAATCAAAATCAGAGGAGGAAATCACCAATCTCGAACCATGGAGGAAACAGAGTTTCGCCATCGGTTACGGAAGCGAGGAGGGTATCACCGCAATCTTTTAGAGAGAGAAGAGAAACATCAATTTCATCAAGGAGAGATCACCATGAATATGGACATGAAGAGAGAAGAACTCCACGTGAACATGAAAATGAGCCATATAGAGATGAAGAGAGACATAGTAGAAGAGACATGCGTGATCAAAGGGATGTCGCTGGTCGAGATCGATGTAGACGTACATTTGATTATGATGAAGAGGGTGATAGAGCTAGCATTCATTATCGAGATCGAGACCAAGTTCGAAATTCTTATCGAGATGTAGAGGATGATTGTCGATGGGAATCGGGTATGAAGATGGAAATTCCTGAATTTAAAGGTGGAATGGTAGCAGAAGAATTTCTTGATTGGTTGTCTAATGTTGAAGAGATCTTTGATTTCAAAGAAGTCCTGGAGAATCGTCGAGTGAAGTTGGTTGCTACTAGGTTGAGGGGAAGAGCTTTGGCATGGTGGCAGCAAACTAAACTTACAAGGGAGAGAATGGGAAAGTCAAAGATTGAATCTTGGGATAAGATGAAGAAGTTGATGAGAGCTACATTTTTACCATACAACTATCAGTCACTAATGTACCAGAGATTGCAGAATCTAAGGCAGGGGACAAAGTCAGTTAATGATTATGATGATGAATTATACCAACTCATTGCCAGGAATGATATTATGGAGACAGAAGAACAGCTGACTGCCAGATTTTTTGGAGGGTTGCGAATGCAGATCCAGGATATGGTTAATATGTTCGATCCAAGATCTGTAGCGGAGGCACATCAGAAAGCGTTGGCTTGGGAGAAGCAGGGAAGGTGTGGAGGTGATGTGTTTACAAATTCCAATAATCAAGTGAAGGGTGCCAGTGGAAGTTCTAATGTTCCTAAACCTGTCAACAAGCCAGTAGCGAAGGAGGGTGAGAAGGCAAAGGTTAATAGCAGTTTCAAATGTTACAATTGTCAGGAGTTGGGTCACAAAAGCAATGAATGTCCGAAGCCGAAGAAGAGAGCAATGGTAGTAGAGATTGAAGAAGAGGAAGTAGATGCAGAATGTTCTAATTCATTACCAGTTGAGGAGGAAGATTTGTTGTCAGGAGATGAAGGGTGTAATTTGATGATGAGGAGAAGTTATTTGGCACCAAAACAAGAAGAGGAAAATAGTTGGTTGAGGAATAACATATTTCAGTCCACATGCACTATTCTGGGAAAGGTTTGCAAGTTCGTCATTGATGCTGGGAGTTGTGACAATATTATCTCTACTGAAGCAGTAAGGAAATTGAACTTGAAAACTGAGAAGCATCCTAAACCGTACAAGTTAGCATGGTTAAGGAAGGGTGGTGAAGTAAAAGTTGGACGAAGAGCTTGTGTGAATTTTTCAATTGGGAAGAAGTACAAAGACGAAATTTGGTGTGATGTAGTGGACATGGATGTGTGTCATCTGTTGTTGGGCAGACCATGGCAGTTTGATAGAGAAGTACAACATGATGGTCGTGCTAATAGTTACAGTTTCATGTTTGAAGGTACTAAGATTATTTTAGTTCCCAAGAAGCAGCAACAGAAGGAAAGCAAGCTAGAGGAGATCGAAGAACTGAAAACTTTGCTATATTTGAAGGAGTTTGTTAAAGAAGTTGAAGAAGAGCCTAAAGTCTATTTGTTGATTGGACGAGAGAGTCATGAGGAGGTTGAAATTCCAGAAGAAGCAAAGCCGGTTTTGAAAGAATTTGAAGATGTATTTCCAGAAGAGTTGCCTAAGGAGTTACCGCCACTAAGAGACATTCAACATCAAATTGATCTTGTTCCGGGAGCAGTATTACCACATAAACCACATTATCGAATGAGTCCAAGGGAACATGAGGAGTTGCGGAGGCAAGTAGAAGAACTGTTAAAGCAAGGGCGTGTGTAGGAAAGTCTGAGTCTGTGTGCGGTTCCAGCCTTGTTGGTACCAAAGAAGGATGGAACATGGAGGATGTGTACCGATAGTCGGGCATTGAATAAGATCACTGTGAGGTGCAGATTCCCAATGTCGAGGTTAGATGGCTTGCTAGATCAGTTGAGTGGGGCAACTACCTTTTTGAAGATTGATTTGAAGAGTGGATATCATCAAATTCGGATCAGACCTGGAGACGAATGGAAGACAGCCTTCAAGACGAGAGAGGGGTTATACGAATGGTTGGTTATGCCATTTGGTTTATCAAATGCACCTAGTACATTCATGCGGGTGATGAACCAAATCTTTAGACCATTCATTGGGAAGTTCGTGGTGGTGTATTTTGATGATATTCTGATATGTAGCAGGAGTACGGAGGAGCATGTTCAACATTTGAGGGAAGTGCTGATTAATCTTCGTGAGGAACAATTTTATGCAGCTACGAAGAAATGCGTGTTCATGACGCAAAGTGTTTTATTTCTGGGATATGTTGTATCTAAGAAGGGAATCCAAGTGGACCAAAGTAAAGTTGAAGCTATTAGAAATTGGCCACAACAGGGAACTATCACTGAAGTTAGAAGTTTTCATGGATTGGCATCATTCTACCGAAGATTCATTCCACACTTCAGTAGCGTGATGGCACTGGTTACTGATTGTATGAAAGGAAAGCAGTTTTCTTGGTCAGAGGAAGCAGGAGTTGCTTTTGAACGGATCAAAGAACTTTTGACGACAGCACCAATTCTTGTATTACCAGATTTTCAGTTGTTGTTAGAGTTACACACTGATGCATCAAAGGTTGGGATTGGTGGAGTGTTGAGTCAGAAGGGACGTCCTATTGCATATTTCAGTGAGAAGCTATCAGGGGCAAAGATGAGATACAATACATCTGACGTTGAATTCTATGCTGTAGTACAAGCCGTTAAGCAGTGGAGACACTATCTGTTTCAGAAAGAATTTGTTCTATATACTGATCATGAAGCGTTGAAACATTTACAAGGACAAGACAAGATTTCAGCAAGACATGCATCGTGGATTGCCTATTTACAGCAGTTTACTTTTGTTGTCGAACACAAATCAGGGGTGACGAATCGTGTGGCTGATGGTTTGAGTAGGAGGAATCATTTGTTGACGACAATGAAAGTTAAAGTGACAGGTTTCGAATTATTGCCAGAGCTAATTGAAGAAGATCCTTACTTTAAGAAATTCGTTGAGAAAGTTAAGGAGGGAAATGCTGATGAATTTATATTGGTTGATGGTTTTCTGTTTAAAGGAAATCGATTATGTATTCCGGAGAGCAGTTTGAGAATGAAGATTATCAAAGAACTACATGAAGAAGGCCATGTGGGTAGAGACCGCACATTACAGTTAATTTCTCAATCCTATTTTTGGCCGTCAATGAGGAAGGAAGTTGAAAGGTTTGTTCAGAGATGTCATATCTGTTAGGTTTCAAAGGGAACGGCTACGAATGCGGGGTTATATATGCCGTTACCCGTGCCTATTAAACCATGGGTTGATATTAGTATAGATTTTGTTTTGGGTTTACCTCGAACTCAAAGGGGGAATGATTCTATATTTGTTGTGGTAGATCGTTTTTCGAAAATGGTACATTTTATTGCTTGTAAGAAGACAGCGGATGCAGTTCGAGTGGCACAATTATTCTTTAAGGAGGTGTATCGATTGCATGGTTTACCAGAATCTATTGTTTCTGATCGGGATACTAGATTTTTAAGCCATTTTCGGTTAAGTTTGTGGAAGATGGTGGGAACGAAGTTGAACTTTAGCAGCGCCTATCATCCGCAAACAGATGAACAGACAGAAGTTGTTAACAGATCGCTGGGAAATTTATTGCGATGTCTTGTGAAAGACAATCTGAAGAGTTGGGATGTGAAGTTATGCCAAGCAGATTTTGCTCATAATCATACAGTGAATCGTAGTACGGGATTCAGTCCATTTCAGATTGTATATTCAAATTTACCCAGGGGACCGTTGGATTTAGCAGTAGTACCACAACCGAAGGGGACGGTTAAACGAGCTGCTGATTTTGTTGAAAGTTTGACGGAATGTCATAGAATCGTTCAGGAACGATTGGAAAAGTCGAATGAGAAATATAAAAAAATTGCAGATTTGAAGCGACGAAATGTTGAATTTAGCGAAGGTGATTTGGTTTACGCTGTGTTAACGAAGGATCGTTTTCCAGTAGGCCCTTATAACAAGTTGAAAGCCAGAAAAATTGGTCCTGTAAAAGTTGTGAAACGGATTAATGAAAATGCTTATAAGTTGAAGCTGCCGGAGGATGTGTACACTTCTGACGTGTTCAATGTCAAACATATCGTACCATATTATGGAGATGAACCATCTGATGTAGGAGAATTTACAAATTCGAGGACGAATTTCTGTCAACCGGGGGAGGATGATGCAGCACGATCTACAATTCCTCAAGGGTTAAGTCGGCCATGAGTTAACATAGCTCTAGGCCGTGTGGAGGAAGCTTCGGAGTTAGGTCGTTCGGAAATTTTAAGTCGTTGCCGACTTAAGGAACATTTCTCACGACCTAAGGAAAAGACTCTAAGTCGTCCGCGACTTAACAAAGTAAAGGGGAACGAGTTAAAAAAAGGTCATGACCTAACCGATCTGAAGAAGAGGAGCTACAACCTAAGTAAAGCCGCTCTGGAAGTTAACTCGTTACCGACCCAAGAGATAAGTCGCTTGAGTCTTGAGTCGTTTATTTCTTAAGTCGTATCATTTTGGGGTCGTGTATGTGTGTGTTGTTTTGTTGAGTCGTTCTGTTTTAGGCCGTGTGATGTAAATCGTGTGTGTTGTATCATAGGTCGTGTACTGTTCTGTGACTCGTAGGTCGGCAAGTAGTAGGTCGGCCATGTATATAGGCTGATATATCATGTTGTATTGGAGTGTTAGGTCGTTAACGACCCAGATAAGTCGTGAGTCGTTGTAATGGTGAGTCGAGTATTGGACATGTATGACGCTGTGTTATGTATAACCTTGTGTTAGGTCGGAGGCGACCTTAGTTGAGTCGTAAGTCGTGAGTCGGGGACGACTTAAGGAGCCGGTTGTGAAAAACTATAAATAGGGGGTGTGTTGTACATTTCAAGTGGTTGATTTTTGAATAAAATTCTTGTTGATTGTTGTGTGCTTTCATCTTAAATTGGTAGTTGAGTGTAATCTCCTATCTCCACTTTCGGTTATTCGAGTGCGCTCGAATCAACGATTATTGAAGCCGATTCGCGGAATCAAGTGCGCTTGATCAACGCTTGAAGAATTGAAGATCTTCTTTCACGGTATCGTGCACGATCAACGTGACGAGGATAGCTAAAATTCGGTATCTTTGTGATCAACGAATTTGGGCATTTCAGTATCTTCAATCCACCGATTGTTACTTTCATCGATTCATATCGTGTTGTTAATTATCCGCCGCGTCAGGTTTATAAATGATATCATATTGATTTGGTTTTTAAACGAAAATGATATCGTAATTACATGGTTTTGAAACGAATATTTATTCTGTTTTGAAGTATAATTATTTTAAAATGACCGCGGTGTTATAATAACGTTTGGTTGTTGAAGAGACCGGGATTCGAAGTTGTCATACTCTCAGCCAACTCCGAAAACTACTTTGACAGCCGTGTACACGGTGGAGATTCCAGAATGAAGTAGGATGGTGGCGGTGTTTCCTTTGAGGTAAATACGTGGACCCGACTCCCGTGAGTTGGCATAAGGTGGCTAAAACAAGAGCGATTCTCGGGCCACAGAGGTAGCCCCTCTAATCGGACACATCCCTTCGATAGTATACTCTGACTTTTGGTTTTACTCGGTGGCCACTTTTGATTTTTTTTTATTTGGGGGTGTGGCTCCAGATAGGCGGTGGCTGCGGCTATGCGTTACCACCAGTCCGTATAGCAATTGGTATATCTACCATGCCATTGCCTAGTTGTGCCGTATCATTTACCCTAGCGCGCCTTATACGATTTTGTTTTGCACCATACATATGGAGTGCCCTCTGACGGCGCCCTGTACGGGGGAGATTACGGTACTGTATAGACAATAGGAATATAAAAGTGTGTTAAGGGCTACATGGGTAACCCCTTAACGCTATTTTCAGTATATTATACTTTACTTTAGACACTATTATAATAGCGTATATTACTACATAGTAGATAGTTTAGCGGATCCTTAGGATGTGTGAATCCCGAACATCTCTTAAGTTATTGCACTCGCGTTGGACATTGGATAGGAGATGTCAAATCTCGTAAACATCTCTGACGCTGTTACACTCATATTATTTACCGTTGATTTAACTTACATTAGACCTTTTTGTTCTGACTCGAGTGTTTTGTCTTTTCAATTCGCTCGGATCAGCCTGGGCATTTCAGGATTTGAAGACCGTATTCTGGAGGACGGAGACGAAGATTTATTATTATATATTATATTCCACTACTTTCACATTATTCCGCTGCATTATTATTTATTATTCTTTGGTATGTGTAACTCTGATATTGTATTGTATAAGTAAAGAAAATCAAATGATTTTGTAAAACAGCTTCATGAACTGTTTATTTGATTATTGTATTTTATCTTTCCGATGCAAGATTCTATTTTGTTTTTTCTTTCTCGACTTTTTCTTATTTACCCCATAACAATCCATCCTTTTGTATGGTTTAAGTCTGACGTGTGTGGTTTATCGTCGATTTAAAACGTACAAAAAGGACTGGACGTTACATGTTCCCTTTATTAAATCAATCATCATCTTATGATTAAATTTACCATTATTATATCCCATTTCCCTAATGGTTTATAGTCATCTACTAACTTCATATTAACTTAGTATTAATTACGTTTAATTGTAATGGATTTAGATCTAATTCAATAGATTAAATAAATGGGTAGTCAATTAATAATTATCTATTTTCAAAATTTAATTCTATTCACCCTTTATTATCACCCAACAATTATTAAAATTTCTTATATAGCATTGATTCTATCAAATGCAATTTATTACGTATTATTTCATCAATTAATATAACTTTTGAATTTATTCCCCAATTCCCTAATTTCATTCAATTATAACCTTACAATTTGTTTCAATTAATAGGTATTGCACTAAATTAGTTACTTATCAACTTGCATCAACCTTATTGCATTAATTTACATTCAGTTACTATTAATCAATATATTATTCCATTGGTTGATTCAATACTCTTACTCTTATTCATACTTTTATAAGTTTTCATTTCCTAACAATATTATAATTACTTACAGGACATTGATTTCATTCAATTACTATTTATTATTATTAATTCATTAATTAATTCACTATTTACCTTTGTTTTCTTATATTCAATTCTTAGTCTAGTATAACAATTTACATTACTTCAATTAATCGTAATTTCATTTCAATTGTTAATAATTAGCTTTAATTTCCATGGTTGCATTTCATTTTTAACATTTGCTTCAATATAAATTATAAAAAAATTATTTCTTTCTAAATTTAATTACAAAAATCTAATTAAATTAACTAATTTATTTCTCAAAATTTACGGGTCGTTACATTGTATATATATTGTAACTCTGATGTACTAAATGAAGTTAACTAATACAGCTTTCTTTGTGTAAAAAATATTATTTGATATTATATTTTATCCGCTGCGAAAGTGAGATTCTGTGTCTTGTTTCCGTTTTTTTCTTCTATCTCTTTCTTCTTTTCCCTAACTATCTGGGATTTTAGGAATTGAAAATCCCGGGTCGTTGCAAAACCCGTCGTGTTTAAGTGCGATGTGGTCTTATGAGATACCTTTGTTTTCAAAAGATTTTTGAGAAAAAAATTAATAACTCAAATCGAATGTGTTTTCTCACGTTGGTTTTCTAGACCGACAAGGGTGTTATTTTATTATAATGCTTGGGTCAAACTGAGTATTACAGATTCAGGATAGAATGCTATGGTGCTTAGGAGACGAGCTGGATAACAAAGACGTTTTTCCATAATTGACTTATATATCTGATGTATAAGGATAAGTTATTATAACCGTCTAGATTGATGTATGGATTGTTGTACTCTGATGATTATAAGTATATAAATGTTACAAATTCTTTTTTATAAAAATCTGTTGTTATATACTATATTTTGTTCTGCTGCGATTGTGAGATTCTGTGATGTTGTTTCTATTTCTTCTTCTTTTTCTTCCTTACCCTAAAGATTCGTATTTTCCGTTCAATTTGAGTTGGACTGATGCGCATTATGGTCGACTCAATGGGTATGGATTTACGGGCCTTTACACCAGCCATGTTTTTCCTATGGTACATTACTGGGGATGTACGCTGCTTCGGAAGGATATCTTCGATCCTTGTGTAGGAGGACCATTCCTCGAAGTACTAAGGGCACCTTCATGGAAATCCTATATAATTAGTGAACATGATTTATCGATTTTTGATTATATATCTAGTATTGTTATGATGTACACTCATTAGCTTCATGGCTACTTGATTATTGTTATTTTTTCCCTTAGACGTTATTATAATATCACTGGATTTTCTTACATAAAAGTTTCGGTCATCGTAAGGCAAAAACTCATCTATGTTTATGTGCGGCGTGGTCTTATGAGGTACCTTTGTTTTGAAAGGTTATTTAAACTTTTAGAATCCATTTGATTGTGTTTCTTACACTGGTTTCACCAGACTAACCCAGGCGTTGTTTTCCTAAAATGCTTGGCACAGATCGAGCATATTTCCAGGTTTAGCTAGATGTTGGGGTTTAAGGAGACAAGCCAGTGTCTAGAGATATATTAACATAAATGGTTATTTTTTCGTTGAATTCATTATTGTATTTATCAACAATTGTGAGGACATGCTGTTGTAATTGTCCAGGCTGAAATAGGTTAGTATACTCTTATTGATGTTTGTACATACATATATTACAGTTCTGTTTTTGTGTGAAGATTTTCTGTATATTATATATCATTCATTCCGCTGTGAGATTCTATGTTGTTATTTTTCTTCTTTTCTTCTTTCTTCTTTCATTTCCTTAACTATCCGCTTTTCCATCCAATTTTGGTTGGACATGTGTGGTTTATTGTCAACTTCGACTAAACGGAAAAGTGGACTGCTACATAAACACAGACACATCGTATGAGTTTTAGTATATTTAAATACTATATTTTAGTCTTACGGAGAGTTTGGGGTATGACTCTTCGAATTTTTTGAGGTACCAGGAATAATCGACTAAGGAATAACTTAAGGCCGTCGAGCGTAAGGTATGTTTAGTAAATTATTTATCGCTTTTGTGAGAAGAGAGGATTTTTGAACCTAAGCACACCTTTAGCTGTTTGCTAGTAATTTTGAACTATTAAGTGTAGATATATGCTTGTTTCTTTTGTTAATGGATCATGTTGGGAATCCAAGGACGAAATGTTCAAAGGGGAGAGAATGTCTCGACCCGAAATTCTGAAGACTGTGTATTTAAATATCTGAATGCTTAAATTTGGATTAAATTTGTCTAAATGGATTTTATAACCGTAGTAAACTCTTTTTAATAAATAAATAATACTAGGAAAGTTTATTTTTGAATTGTGTTCACAAAAATATATAATTTGAAGAAAAATCGATAATGTGACCGAAAACCGCTTTATCGATAATCGACTTTTTACTAGATATAAGTTGTTTATTGAAACGAATGAAATTTAATTAGTTAGAAAATTGAAATTTTTCAAAATTTAAATAAACCATGTAGAATTATAATCAGTGCACAAAATTGAGTAAATGCATAATTTTTTCTGGCAAATGGACAAACAAAAGCGAACATCGCATGCATTGAACGGGTCTGAAATAGACCTATATGTACAAAAGAATTATCTAAATTCTCTTATATGACATGTACCTCTTACTTGCTCTCTTTCATGAATAAAATGAGAAAATTGGTAAGGATTTTGACACTCAAAAAACATGTCACGACTTGGAAATAATAAAAAGTGCATGCATGTATAAGAGCAAAACATAAAATACGAAACCATTAAAAACCTAGAAAATAACCTCTTTTCTTTTGGTCACAACTTTCTCTTTGTTTGATCATCTTATACTTTCTGAAAAGTTGGTTCAATAAGGAACCATTTAAATTTACTAATTCGGAGTGTAGCTTAAGTGAAAACTAGTGAGAAGTGAGTGGTTCTGCTGGCCTAGTTTTCAACTATGAAATTATCTCTTCACTTCCAAAAATAAAAACTAATTCTCTACCACTCCAAATCATCTAAAATTTAGATCAGTACCTCCTCATAATATTGTAAACAAACTGTAACATTTTGGTATGTTAAATCACAATGAGAGGAACTCAGAAAGTGGCAACCATAAGCAGTTTTGGAGGCTTGGACGTGAGCTAGGAGGTAGAGGGTATGAGGTTTTGGAGATAAAGGTTGGACCTTTGGATGTCTGGGTGATTGTGAATGTATTCTTGAAGGCTTGTGCACGGAGTTAGCAAAGAGTGTAGTCAGTTTTCTCACAATCAACATAGATATATGTACTTATATTATTATTTGAATTATTTATGTGTTGCTTGAATTTATAATGCAATGTTTGGTTTTGATATTTTCTTTGGAAAGCAAATATCATATTTATATGATGGTTATGGACTTGTATGAATTTGTATGACTTTTTTCATTATCTTGAAACAAAGAACATAAAGATTAGTAGGGAGGGACTTGAAATGGAAGTGGTTTTATAGCGATAGTCGATATAAACGTACTTCGGAAATACCTTACTTTGTTGATATTCTATGTATTATTGTAGGGAGATCCTTAGGGGTTTCTTTCCATGGTTGAAATATATTATTCGTATGCTAGTTACTGTAAAATGATTGGATGCTAAAAATTCTGTTATCATACCTAAAATCGATGGAACTTTCAAGAGTATAAAACTATAACTGGCAAAACTTATTATAGAAATAATACGCAGCACTTGTAGAAATGCTGTGGTAACATTGAACTACTTTTTATGGCATTTTTGAAATCCTATCTTTTCTTTTTTGAGACTTTAGAACGTTTGTAAATGATTTTAAACTTACTTATTTTACTTCAATCTTTTGGCGATCTTTTTTAACATATATTAGAGTGTTTTAAAAGTGGTTTTGTATTTTTATGTATTTTTAGGAATTAATTATAAATTTTTAAAGTAAGCGGGTTATTATTATATAAAGAAAAACAACACATTTCTAGTTTTATTTTAATTATAAATCAATAATATTTAGATAATATTTTAAATAATTTTTTTAACTATATTAAAGTGTTTTTAAGGATATATAAATTACATACGTTTTTTTATAAAATAAGTTAACTATTTATTTATGTATTAAAAATTTGTGTAATATAATATCTTTTAAATTGATTTTAGAATTTTATTAGTTGTATTGGAGTATGAATAAATTAGTATAAAAATAGTTATATGTATCATTTCGACAAAGTTTTAAGTAAATATATGAGTTGGAAAAGTATATTAAGTTTTTTATAGAGCAGTAAGGGAAGATTTGGATTTTAAAACTTTAGTTAAAACAAATGTTTTTTTAAGTCAGGTAAAAGAAAATTAATTTGTCAAAAGAATGAAGAGATAAGTAATTATAATTAGTATTATAATTAAGGTCATAATCAGATATTTAATAATGAGTACTTTAAAAATAATTATAAGTGAATAGTTATGGGTTGTTGTGACAATGTTTGAGTAACGCTTGTCTAAACCCTTATAAGTATAATTAGATTTTTAAAAGAGAGTTTAAAGATAATGTTCAAAGTATGAAATACTTTTGATTTATAGTAACATTTTTTTCAAACCTCTTTGATTGTATTTTGAAGTAAGTGAATCTTGTAAAGTAATTTGTGAATATAATTATATCATTGAGATAAGCATATGAATACTTTGTGAAGTACTGAAAAGAGTACGAATGAATAGAGAACTATAAAATACTTGTATATATATTTTGTAAGGATTTTTTAAACAAATATACATAGGTAGAAAAGGGAAGTTTTAATCAATAAAGTATCATTAATTAATGAAGGAAGTTTTAAATTGATTAGTAGTTTAATTGATTAGTAGTTTAGTTGATCATTATTTAATTAATTGGGAGTTTTATTCAATTAGGAATATAAATTAATAAGGAAAGCTTCAATAAATGAGAAGTTTTATTGAGTAAAAAGGAGTTTTACTAATAAAATGGGCTTTAATTAATAAAAGATAAACTAATTAAAAAGGGATTTAAATTCGTTTAGGTGACTTTATTATGCTTTGTATGAATTGATAGTGCTTTTGTGTTTACTTGCTTATGGAAAGGATACATGACTTTTCCTTATGTGATCATTCTCATTGTTATTGAAATTGACCAAATATTAACTTAGGACATATTTAGAAGGAACACAGGATGATGCTATATTCTACATATAAACTCATCTTGCCTTCTGGGACACATGATAAGGAAATCCTTCTGGATAGGAGATGATCTCCATCCTTATGCATTGTATGTTTATTTCTCAGAAAATGGAGTTGAGTTAGCAAGAAATTCATCGATTGGTTTTGGAGCATCCGGTAAGCAGGGGAGTGTACTTATATGAAATGACTCGATACCGTAACCACTTCAAAATCATATATGTGCTCTATACTTTGGAAGAGGTTCGACATCTATTCGAAATACTGGAATCTATTTGGAAATTCATGTTCTGTTCAAGTGATGATGATTCGTGTCTTTAGAGATGTTGAACATGACTCCACCAGTGGGAAATGATAGAAACTAAAGAGGGGGCATGGTTAGGGGTTTGTCTAACCTTAATGGTATATCAACTCTATATGTAGAGATGCTCATCGATTTTTGCTTATGGGAGCTGATACAACTTTGATCATACAATGAGGGCGGTCGAGCTATGTTGACCTTATGGTATGTTATTTTTCTAGAGATATACGATGCTCAAAAGGGAATTTTTGACCCTTTTCAGGATGTCCACCTTGATGTACTGACGGCACCTCTAAAGAAAAATCAATATATCAACTTGCCTTTGTAGTTTTAGATGTACTTTAATATTATTATGGTTTGATTAATGTAAGCATCATGGTTATTTTCTTATTTATATTCTTCACGCTAGACATTATCTATTATATCATAATACGTACTTATTAGATGGGTTTCGCTCTTTTGAGGGGATAATCATTACGATGTTCTTAAAAGGTGCTGTTATATATCACACATATTTCTTGAGTTTCTCACACCATACTTTTGTCTGACCTATGATTTTATTTTTCCCTTAATTCCTTAGAGGTCTTTCAGGCAGTTCGAGGAAAAATGGTTTTCAATGAAGTTCATTGAACCATTCGAGAGAAACTAGATGATTTACCTACGGTAGTATTTATTTTGCACTTCATTACTTTATATATATATACACACACACACACACATATATATATATATATATATATATATCAAGAATTATAAGAACAAATTGTTATAAATGTCAAGGATGATGATAGTACTCTGATTCGTAACTTGGAAATGCAATGTATATTAGAGTAACACCATGTTTTATCTTTTGGTAGTATATATTATTATTCCGCTGTGAGATTCTGATGTTTTTGTTCTCCTCTTTCTTGTCTCTTTTCTTTTCTTCCTTTTCTTTACACCAACGTTCTGTCTTTTCGACACTTTTGTGCTCAGCATGTGAATACCATGGATGTATTAGTATCGACACTCAAGGGTCGAGAAGGCAATCGTTACACTATGTGCACTTGCTAACAGACGTAAAACATATTTGAGAAATTCCCGTATTTAAATCCAATATTAAACGCACACCGATATTGCATATCATTTAGTATATTTATAACTATTATAAATATACTTTTTAATCATGTTCAATACATCAAATAAAATTTCATAACTAATATTTCACAGTTATTATTTAATTTAATTGATTTATAACAATAATAAATTAATTAAAAAGGGCGATCAAGGGAGTTTTTAAAGTTTCAGTTGTGTGATTCTATGGTGTAAATTTGGCTGGCGATTAATATTGATCAATTCAAATATTAATGCTCACACATCACTTAGCAGGTGGTATGACATTTTGGCCAAATTTATCCCTTACTTGGTTTCAGTAAAATCAAATTTCACCTTGTTAAGCGTTAACATGTTGTGACGATTATTTACACCAATTTTCTTCGTTAAAACTATATCTCTTCGGACTTATTGAATCTAGTAATGGTGAAAATTCCAACATTATCCATATTCAACTTTATATTCCAAACACCATGTCCTCGGTTCGATAATAACAATTATTAACTAAACTATTTTGGCTAGTAATTTTGACATTGAGTCAACTTTAGTCGACCCTGATACTAACCCCATATAACCGAGGAGACGAATCCTCCCATGAATAGTGTATCACTTCAAATACTTCCACCCAACCCAACTATGGTCGTTCGATGAACATCGTGCCATAATATGTCTATAACCAAAATGGAGCATTCATATTGAAGATTAACAGTATTCTCATGTGAGGAGAACTTTGTAAACTAGTGACATTAATATTTTATGTTTGACCTTAGTTATATTAACCAACAAAAACTATCGAGTGAGTTATTCCACAGTTATCCAATAACTATCAGTACGTAACCCCTTAGTGCCCCACCAGTCATGAATAATACAGTGCCTAACATTTGGAGAGTGTTACATACTCTAGTCTTAACATATGCATTTGATGTTCAGTCTTGATACATCATCAGTAGAAATATTTAAAATGTTGTGCTTATTACATTATGATATAATACTCGTCGTTACAACTATTTGTAACTGTTATCATGAACACATCATTTATAGACTTTCTAACATATATACTTAAATTAACTAAGTAATTATCCATAACATTTTATAACAAGTATATAAAAAAGGAAATACCTTTTATTTGGAACAAGATTTGTTATCAAGTTAGATTTGTGTAACGAATTATATAATTGTCACCGAGGCACACCCCTAACTTTATCTATCTCCCACTTGCACTAGGGGTTAATTGTGGAATCATATTCCAAGTTCTCCAATCAGTTACTTCAAAACCATTCGAGTTAGTCCCTCAGTAAAGTGGTATGCTATTATGTTTCAAATACCTAGTTTGTCAATTAACTCTCTCAATGCCAATAATCTTTCTTTATCATGTGGGACAATTTGGAGAATATCTTTCAAATCCAACGAGCTCTAAGTTTTACGAACTATGTCATAATATTTTTGTCAAATAACAAAGTTACGGGATTCTCAACATTTAGAATCACCCTTGGCTCAGTTATAAATTTGTGCATATATTATGTTTAAACATTGTTTTTATTGTGGCGTTATTCAAGGCGATATACTTGGCCTTTTATTGAATCATCCATAATCTCTCATTTGGAGCATTTCCAACTTAAAACTTCTTAACCCAGTTTTGGATATGAAATTTATATTGACATGCCATACTTAATATCACATATGAAGTCTAATTCTAAATACCCTTCATAATGAGTTCATTGTTTCTATAAACAATTCACTATATTTCTTAACTACAAGAGAACGCTCTAACTACCATTTAGTGATATTAATTAATATTTATTATTTGATTCATGTGTGAAATACATAAATAAATCAGGATATCATAGATAACATAACTTGTATGATAATTCTTATTTTCAACGCATAAGAAATCCACCATACATGTTTCTTATTAAACGTTTTAAAAAGGTGTTTCTGCATATTGTCTGGGGCATTCCAATGTCCTTTATGCTCACTATAAAATACATCATTTGCAAATCCAACATCGAGTATTAAAAGAACTAAAAGTTGATTTTAACACGAGTACTTCGTTGATAGTCAGCAGCGTATTATTTTCTTATATCTAGAAAAATAAATGTACCTTCAATGTTCATTCATATAGACACACGCTTCCTCTACATTTTGATCAAAATCAAACTATGTGATATCTCTATCAAAATATTTGTTCAATTTTGATGCTTTTCGAACCATACTTCCATATCGAGTCTTAAATCATATCCAAAATCCACAATTCAATATTGCTCCCACCGACTTCGAAACACTTTGGTTGTTATGTGCAAATAGTCTGGTTTAAATTTTTATTTAGAATTTTCCATTTCAGCATATATGTATCAAAACACAAAGTCATATAAGACGATGATTTTGTAGTTGGAATCATTATCAACTTGAGCACATTGAACGAAGAATCTTGCTATGCTAATTTCAACAACTGAAATTCTTGATTTTATTCTTAGCAACGTAGCTTACTATATTCCAACTACATTAGCTTTTCTCTCAAAGATCGATTTACGATCGATGGATCATATCCTTCGGTTCCAACTATCAAAATCATATTTTGATAATATACTTGGAATCAATTTCATATTTTCACATCGTACCACATCATAGAGTCAATACTCTTAACGGTTTAACTAATAACCAAGGATTATTTATTCTTGACATTAACAAGACACTCATAGTTTCTTAAGCAATGTCCAAGGGTAATCATTAGGCACTCTAATGTTATGCGTTCATTTATGTTTGGTTAATTTCATTTCATACTTTGTAATTAGTTTTATCCTTGGATCATATCCATATCCATTTTTCTACAAATAATTTCTTGAAGAATTTCATTCTCCATGAAGTTGATTTACTTGAAACAACAATTGTTTCTTATTGCAACAGAATGTGCATTCATAATGTTTTTTGAATTGCCATGTATAGAACTAACTTGGTATTCGTTCACAATATTTATGTTTATAACATAAATCAAATATCCAATTATCATTCCCAAACTCCTTTGAGGTGATTCATAAAAGATTTCTTATGTACAAATATTGTGTGTAGTCCTTTGATTCACACAACCCGCCAACTCCTTGGCCTAGGACATGATGAGGTTTCTTATAAGTCCATATCTCGGATGACTTGTAAACTATTATTAAGATGCTATTAATCTTTATCTTTTGTGCTACCCTTAGGTACACATCTTATAGAAAGACTTTAACTCAACTTCATTCATTATATAATCATCCTTTGTCTAACAGAGTTTGATTACTCCTTATTAGCACATATTATATATTATATGTAGTGACTTTTGAGACTAAATCTTAGTTCATTATAGGTACGTTTGGAACTCTTTCCAATATACTTACCCATTCGATCAAATTGAATCATTTCTTTGTATGTTGTTTATTTTACTTCTCGTTTATATTCTATGAACTTATCGTGGACATGCCCCATATGTACCAAATACATATATTTATGCTTGCGATAGTTGATCAGTGAATATACCAAACTATGTGAAACTATTTTGGTATTATCAAATATGTTATTGCATACATCTAAATGTATCATTCCAAAGGGATTATAAACATTTGTGATGCTTCCACCGAATGGGTGCTTTTCCTTTACTTATCTAAGGCATAATTCGCTAATGCCATATTATTCATAATCATATGATTGAAGAATTCCTTCTCAAAACCATGGCTTAGTATGTACATCCAAAATAATTGTAAATAATTTCAGATACTTTGATATTTTCCAATGCATCACTTTTGTTATGAGAACAAACACCATATTATAGTTTATTTTGTAACAAATATTCATAATATTCTTATTGAAATAAAACTATGTTTATTTTTCAATGATCAACAAAGAACATAATTATTTAATAAGTAATGTGCGGTACACTTATGGAAATAATTTTCGTAACTTGATGCAATCAATAGTGCCATGTGGCATGCTTCCACTATTTCCATCATTACTATAATAGCGTATTAAATATGGAGGTCCATCGTTCACTGAATATAGACTATTCGTTTTATGCACTATAACTAGTTTATAGTGGAGAGTTCTTTGATCAATTATCTTGAATTCAAATAAATCATTGGAAATTTTTTTAAATATGAAAATATATTTTAGAATAGAAATCATATTTCTTATTCCAATGTTAAGTATTAATAATTATTTTACAATTTCTGTTTCCAATGTTTTTTATGAAATAGAGGTGACCGTTCACTATCTTCATCCCAATTGTACCTTAAATCACATCTGCTCTTGTACATTCGTTTTCCTTTATAAATGGTCAAATTATTCAAAAGAAAAACCATTCTACAATATTATAACGAACTTTTTACAAAAGCATACTCGATCGTCCTTTACATTTAAGGGCATCAAATATGTTTTGTAACAACCGTGTATTTTGTGATTATTTTAATTGTATAATTTAATTATTTTAATTGAATTCCTGATTTACAAAATTTAATTTATTTATTAAAATAAATAATTTTTTATTTTAAATATAAATTTTGATTTTTATGTGAACTAGAATTTCAAACACGAATAAATTGAATATTTCTAGAATATGTGAATTTTGGTCAATATGGTCAAACTTTGACTTTTAAATTTAAAATTTAAAATTTCCAATTTTTGAATTTTATCTTTTACTATGAAAATAAATAAAATTTTAAGAATACTACTTTTTGTTTCATTGAAATCCATTTAATATTGTGAAAGTTATGCTTTTTACAATATTGTGTGTAAATTGTTTTATTTAACAAAATTGTTTATTTTAATTTATATAAATAATATTTTTGGTTATCATATCTTGTTCTAATATGTGTAAAATGACATGTTATGCATGTATTTTATTATTAAAACATTTTAACAGTATATTTATAGTTCTTAAATATTAATTGTATATTGTTTATAATTTTTAAATGCTTGTTTCGATTATTAAGCTATTTTCTTATTTATTTTCTATTTTTCCTTAAATTATTTATTTATTTATTTATTTTTCACTTTATTTTGTTCAGATTTTTATTTTTGTTAACAAAATTTTATTAGTTTATTTTAATTTAAAAGAAAAGGAAATTTAAAGAGACAAAAACCTTTTCATTTGCATGTGACTTTTCACTTACCTTTGGCTTTACACCTTCTTTTGACCTTTCATTTGTTTGATCGTACACTTTTCTGTGTTAGCCATGTGTTTTCCCACCTTCATTCACATGAAATATTTCTTCTCACTTTCATTCTCAAGGCCAAAAAAATGGTGGTAAGTAATGGCTTCATCTTCTTAATTTTTCCTTCTCATTTTCTTCTTATTTTCTATTGATATTGCCTTGATTCTTTCTTGTGTTTTGCTAGGCCACTACACCATCATCTCCTCCAACCATCACCTCCTCCATCTACAGCAGCAACCACTTCCCGTCCTCCGATCATGACAGGTCGTGACCTCCAATTGAAGTCATCACCAGAAAAACTTTGCAAAGCTTCACCAAAGCAATGCCTAGAGCCACATACTTCACCCACCCCTCCATACATCACTTTGGCCACCCCCTTAGCTACCACCACCAGCTGATACTTCACCTCTAGCCGCATCTTCATCCAACTCCACCTCTGTTCAGATTTGAAGACCCCATGGCTGAGCCTATATGTGGTCATAGCCGAGCCTAATGTTGAACCAAACTTTACTATTTTGTCTTTTTCCTATGTATTCTTCTTGTTGTTGCACTCCAACCCATCTTTATTCACTTGTATCCGTGTGTTATGATGCTTAAACCGAGCCAAAGCATGATCATGGCTGAGTATATGATCCCCTATGGCCGAGCATTGGAGTTATTAAAGCAAGGTCAAATTATTTTGTCCATTGTTGCTTTTTGTTTCAGTTCATTTCAATGTTGTTTTGTATTGAATATTCATGTGTTACTTTGTCTTGTTTGGTTTGTTGCTTACAAGATCATTATCTTGGGTCTCTCCACTCACTTGAATTGTAGTCGTGTTGTGTCGTGCCGTATCGTGCTTTCTGGAGTTCATTTGTGTAGTTTGATTTGCTAACTTCAGCTTGAAAAGGTGAGTCTTTCTCACTCTGACATTTTTACTTATGAAATAGTGAATCGATGACGAGTGTTTAGTAATTAAAAATGTGTATGCAAGTAAATGATGATTATATGATATGCTATGCCATGTTATTACCATGTTAACTCTGTTAATTATCACCTGACATATGATATATGACATTTATTGTGACATTTACATGTTAGTATAATTGTTTATATTGTTTATGCATATATTCACACTACACATTCCTTGCTAGAATAGAATCACTATGGGTTGAAATGATACATACCCAAACTGACTATGGAATTGGGAAAAATCATTATGGGATGAAATGATAGGCCTGAGCGATTTTTATTGTATTCTATTTGACTTGTGATTGCGGGTTTGAAATGATTGAACCCTGGTTTTCTTTTTAAATTGTGGATTGAAATGATATACATCCGTATCACTTGACCTCGGTTAGAAAATTATATACAGATCATGTGGTATACTTTTAAATGATTTTCTTAAGATATGTATTTTTAAAAGTATGAAATTTTGATTTGAAAATATATATTTTATGGTTTTTTGAAAGCTAAATATTAAGTTCTGAATTTGTGAATCTAAGTATGTGAATTTGAAGTAAATGTGAATTTTTAGTTTAAATTTATTTTTAAAAACGTAAGTAAATAATGGAAATTAAATTTAAAGTTTTGAAATGATATTTGAAGTAAAATGTTAAGTTTTATTTAATTTATAAGTTAATAAATGGTGAAATTTTGACTTAACAAAGGAATTGGGTTTTTAATTGGATATTTAATTATAAAATTTTGTTATGATAAATCATATTTTAAAATTATTTAAATGTGAAATTTTGAAGTTTAGAAATATGATTTATAAGTTTAAAATTTGCTAAAATAGAAGTTTTATTGTTTCTGAAAAGTTATAATAAAATCTGGAATTTTATTAATAGCATTTCCCAAAAAAATGCTGTAGTCTTATGACAGCGTTTTTAAATGTTGTTTTGAATTTAACAATGTTGGAATAACTAAATGTTGGAAACTATAAGCTACGATAGCACTTTATAAATGTTGTCATTGCTAGAATTTGACAATGTTTTGAAATATTATAGATTTTTAACGCTATTTGAGTTATATTTTAAAGTGTTAAATGATTAAGCTTTTGGAATTGATTAATCGTGAAATTTTAGGAATTTTAAAAATATTTTAATATTTAAATTTTATTTTAAATTGAATTTAAATAAGTTTTACTTAGTTATGCATTAAATGGAATGAAATGTAATGTGATAAATAAATTTTTGAATGGAATTTTGAAATGTATTTTGTAATGATATTTGGAATAATAAATAAATGGTATATTTGATTTTAAAATGATATTTAAATTGAGTATTTGAATTTGAATTTAAATAATGAGTTGATAATGAGGTTTTGAAAGGATATGATATTTTGATGATTTTGAAATGATTTTGAATGACATAATCTTCATTTCTGACAAAGAATGTGAATCTGGAATGATATTTCATTTTTGATCTATTTGATAAATGAATATTTGAGCTTATTTAAATAATATTAGATTATGAAATGAATATTTAAAACTAAATATTAGTAAGTTAAATTAAGATATATATGAAATCATATAATTTAGTTTTGAAATGTGGGATATTAAAGTTTTGAAATATATTAAAAATTAAATAGTTTATTTTGTGGATCAAATCTATATTTTAAATTGATATGATCTGAAATGGTTTATGGGAAACTGAATAACTGATGGTTTGAATTGAATTAAATTAGAAATTTGAAATTTGGGTTTAATTGAATAAATTTGTAAAATGTAAAGAATTAAAGGAATATTTCATTATTTCAAAATGTATGATTTAGAAATGTTATGATTTTCAAAGTGTAATGATTTCAAGTATTTTGGTTTGAAAAAAGTTATAACTTTGAAAGTATTATGATTGTTGAAAGGTGAATATATGTTTGAAATGGGAATTACAAACTATTTTAAAAGGAATATAGTTTTGGAATGAAATGATTTGATTTCTGAAGTTTAAACTATTTTGAAATGACCACGGCGTTATGATAACATTTGGTTGTTAAAGAGACTGGGATCGGAAGTTGTCATGCTCTCTGCCAACTCCAAAAACCACTTTAACAACCATGTACGCGGTGGAGATTCCAGAATGAAGTAGGATGGTGGCGACTGTGACGACCCCCCTTTCTCAACCCCAGAAAGACGTTTCATCATTAAGAAAGGAAGGGATAGAAATAGAAAAGAATAGAAAGAAAGAACAATAACATCAGAATCTCACAGCGGAATGGAACAAAATATAATACATCACATATCTATTACATAATTATACATACATCAGAGTTATACAATATCACATAATAGGACTGACATATACATACATGTCCATACATTCATCCAAAATACAGCATAGACTAACTACACAGCGGAACTACATATATAGATACATACGTCTGGTCTTCTCCCTAAAATAGCTTCTCCAGAAGATCAACACTCCCAAATACCTATCACTTGGCCACTCATAAAAATTTGAGTACCCAAGAGTTTATGGGAAAAAACAAAATATAAACTCCGGGCAGACATGGGTTTGGTATGAGTAAACAGGCTAAAATTGCTTAACTTTGAAAATCATTTGAAAATAAAAGTATCACATAAGACTCCCCACAAATAAATACGAGTAAGTTTTTACCTTATGCTAACCAAAACATTTTATAGGAAATTCAGTGATATTATAATAGTGTCTAGGGTTTTCAAGTAAATAGAAAATAGCCAAAATTGTTACATGATTAAATTCCAGCTACTAGCCGAGAAAGTGGGTAATACAAATCAAAACCGTAGGGTCTCGTAGGGAAAATGGGTTTCCAACAATGGTAGGGCTCCTGGGGCACCGCCCGTCATAGTACGGGACCTAGATCACCGTACCGAGGATCACTCCCGACCACCTACAACACAAGGCCGGAACCATTCCTTACTGAACAGTCCCGAACAAGATAACCCCGCAGTTGTGGCCAACAACTGCTCACACAGCCGAAATAAAAAGGGACATCTAGACAGGGGAATATCTTGTCCTGCTTGGGCATGACCCACCTAACCTTGCTGCATCTCCCTTGTTTTAGCCATTCCCGGTTGATGAGGCTTGAGGCTACGATTACCTTTATTGAACAATATTCTTAGAATGCTCATCGTCCACCTGACGATGTGATGAAAGCATTCAATCCATACAAGTTCGTTCCGGGTTCGAACGAAACCGAAGGCATTATCTCGTTACCCTCATTTTGGAATCACCCTCAGAGTTAACGACGATAACCCTTGCATTCTGAAACACCATCTCGATTCACCATTTGATAAGTCACGACCTATCGTTTAATTTGGATCGATGTGGTTTTCGGAGAATCAAAATTGATTCTTCCGATCCCGGTCGCATCGGAATCCAAACGCCATTTTAAGGGCCAAGTTGTCTATTTAACTTAACAGTTCAATTTAAATATCAGAATTAACATAACAGATATATCAGATAGATTATACACAGTTATCACAGATATCCATAATATATCACAACATACCACAGAAACAGATATCAAAGTCAATCAAAATTATCTATGCATACCAAACAGTTTGGTTTTACTTAACTAAATTATTTGCTTAAGAATAAACTACTTCATTCTGTTTAATTAATTGCTGATTTATTAACCTATTAATGATCAATTAATTACTTAGTTAATCATTAATTATTCATTTATTAATCATCAAATCTTTAATTAATTAATTAATTGCTAAACTTTTATTCATTAACTGATACTTAATTACTCAGTTAATTAATTGATTCTTAATTATTAATTATTAACTCACTTATTAAAAATTAATCACTTATTTACTTATCACAAATTACTTTAATTAATCAATTATTATTAATTTAATTAATTAATTAATCTTTAATTAATAACTTAAGTTAATTATCATTTGTTAATTAACTTTTAAGTGATATGCTAACATTCTTAAGATTTAAATTGATTTAACATGCGATTAAATTTTAATTTCAAAATCAATTTAAAGTTATCAATTTAAAATTCAAGTATAAATTAATCAACATTCTAACTACTTACTGTTAATCACCGATCTTTACATATTTACCTAAATTAACCTTTAATTAAAATACTAACTTAACTAACTAACAATTGTTTAACTAACTTAGTTACACTTGTACAAAATCATTATACACGTCCATTTGGGAAAGTACCGAGACCGCATCACCCTTTACTCGAGAAAACTCAAGTCTCCCTCGTGTCTCTCCCGTGTACCTCTCTCTCACACCCTCCCTGTTCTTCTTTTTCCCAGTTCTTCTTCTCCTCATTTATATTTTTTAGTTTTTTTTAGTTTAAGTAAAATTAAAAACTGCAGTTAACCCTCACGCTCACGCGGTCCTTACTCGAGCCAA
Organism: Allium cepa; assembly: GCA_030765085.1. Lineage (NCBI taxonomy): Eukaryota > Viridiplantae > Streptophyta > Magnoliopsida > Asparagales > Amaryllidaceae > Allium > Allium cepa. Next base: position 80,270,342 of record CM060928.1, on the reverse strand, counting down.
CCGACAACTTTACTCGAGTACCCACTCGAGTATCACTTGATACGAAGCCACCCAATCTCATCGACACGCCCACGCCACCATGCACGTGCACGGTGGTGCGCTTGGCCTTCGGCGCCTCGCGACAGCCCCCACAAACCTCAAATTATCCACTCAAACGAAATCGAAACCCAGATTTCAATTTCAAGTTGAAACAAAAAAAACGACCTACAGCTTGAACATGCGACGACAACGCCCACTGTCAAATCTTTCGTGCGGCCACCATACATCACCGGAGGTGATGAAACTTCACCAGAACCTCGATCACACCCCTCCCTAACTGCACATGAAATCGCGGCCAACTCGATTGACATATGATGCCGAAACTCAATTTTTTTCAAAGCATTCAAATGTAAGCACTAAAACCCTACTCGTGATTTAAACTCGAAATCCCTTCATTGAATAAATTTTTTTGCATTTTTCTTGTGTTAAACAGATTACTAGCTTGCTTCATACCAACTTACAAGAATTAAAATTAATCCAAACCTCAAGAATTGACAAAAATTACATTTTAGTTCCATTTTAAACTGCTCTTAAAACCCTTGTTTTAAAATCATAATTTTTATGTTAAAAATCATAATTATGTGTATGGAATCTAAATATGTTATGGAATTTACAAATTTAAACATTTGAATTTTGATTCTTGATTTTCTTTTTACCTGTAATTTGAAATACAGTATTATAACATGCTGTTTAAACTTTACAACATGTTTGCAGGCTTTTGTTTAAGATAAACAAACTTGAATTAGAACAATACCAAAGTTCAAATGGTTATATGAATAAGTATTATAGATTTCTTGGCTTAACTTTGATCAGATTTCAAAAATTTGGAAGAGCAGCTACCTGTACTATTCAAACAACAGGAAATACCAAGGCTATTTATATAAACAATATCAAAGCACTTACCATTCACAACTAAAAATACAAGTTTAGATTTAAAATAGGTAAGTTTACTCACCTAAAAACAGTTGAACAGAAAGTAAGGTATGTTGAAGAAGAAAGTGCAGATGAGACATTCCTGAAACCTTCTTTTCCTCTGTTTCTATTCTTTGTTTTTTTTCTTCTGATTTTTGAATTAATGTATGTTTGCAAAGCATACAATGTTTTCTCAGGTTTACTTTTAAGTTTAGCTAAGTTTTATATATGAGCATAGAAGTTAATAGGTGGATATAAATAGATTGAGAATACTTAACAGGTTGTAACTGGACAGAGTGCATTTGATTTGTCATCCTATTTTTTTATTTATTGGCCAAGCAATATACACTGCTGTATGAAATCATAAAGATATTTCTGCTGCAGTACTTTACTCAAACAAAATGTTGTGCTAGTTAATGCTTATACCTTAATTATGATAACATGTATTTAATGTTTACTGATAGTTGCTATTTGTACAAAGATACTTATCAAATTTCGGCCAACATATTTTTGTACAAGATATTTTTTTTTCCTTTCAGGTTCAACTTGGTTTTGAAAGTATATTTGGCTATACATTTCCTTGTCTTATTGTAGCAGCTTGCTCATTTATACATATGTTTATTATTCTTATTCATACTTGTTTTGTAAGCATATATATATATATGTGTATAGCTTGTCTTATTTCCATTGACAAATAGTTGTATTTTATTTGTTAATTAAATTTTCAAACATTTGATTTACAACATACTTTTATCTATATATTTCAAGTTATAATTTATATTTGTATATTTATATTACTTTAATTACATCTTATAATTTATGATTACGTTTTATACTAGTTTTGAATGTTTATGCTATAATTATTTATATTGTTTTATACCTTTGCATTAGATTTTCATGTTTATGTTTAATGTTTCTATGTTTATAAATTTTTAAACTTATCATTTCAATTTCATTTTATCAGATTAAATATGCATTAAAATATGCTGTCAAAAATTCTGGGTTGTTACATTCCTCCCCCCTTAAACGAATTTCATCCTCGAAATTTGAACAACAGTTAATTCAAAAGATTTTATATTAACCATCCAAACATACATATCATTCATACAATAACAAACAAACAGTCTACTCTAACAAACATCACTAGTTATCCGAACATAAATCCGGATAAGCATTCCTAAAACTATCGAGAGTTTCCCAGCTATAATCTCTGGGATCCTCACTCCATTGCACCTTGACGAGTTTCACCACTTTGTTCTTGAGTTGCTTCTCGTCTCGATCCACAATCTGAACTGGATTTCTGACTACAGTTAAATTGGGTTCAACTTCCAAATCTTCTTGAACTACTGGTTCTACAACCAGTGAGGGATCATGAACAAATTTCCTCAAATGCGATACATGAAACACATTGTGAATCCCAGACATCCGCTCTGGCAATTCAATCCTGTAGGCTACAGCTCCAATTCTTTCCAATACTCGAAATGGTCCAATGTATCTCGGAGCAAGTTTTCCCGTCTTTTTGAATCTTATAGCACCTTTAATTGGGGAAACTTTAACAAAAACCAAGTCTCCGATCTCAAATTCCAATGGCCTTCGTCTTCTATCTGCATATTTCTTCTGACGATCTTGAGCAGCTTTCATCCTTTTCTTGATAAGCTCAACCTTTGCAGAAGCTTTCGAATAAGATCGGGTCCGAGCACAAGACGATCCTTCGATTCAATCCAACAAGATGGGGATCTACACGGTCTTCCGTATAAAGCTTCATAAGGAGCCATCTTAATACTCGCTTGATAACTGTTATTATAAGAAAATTCCACTAAATGCAGATGGTCCTCCTAAGATCCTCCAAAATCTAAAACACAAGCCCGTAGCATATCCTCAAGGATACGATTAAGCCTCTCCGTCTGTCCGTCCGTTTGAGGATGATAGGCTGTACTCAATCTCAAATCTGTTCCCATCGCTGATTGCAGAGCTTCCCAAAATTTGCTAGTGAAAATAGGATCACGATCACTTACTATGCTGACTGGGACACCATGCAATCTAACTATCTCCTTCAAGAAAATTTCCGCCAAAGAAACTGCAGTACGGGTTGCCTTAACTGGTATAAAATGGGCACTCTTAGTTAAACGATCCACAATAACCCATATACCATCATTCCCTTTCCTGGTTCTAGGCAAACCATCAATAAAATCCATCGAGATCATTTCCCATTTCCAATTCGGAATTTCCAAAGGTTGCAATAACCCGGCAGATTTCTGTTGATCAACTTTAACTTGTTGACAAATGGCACAACTGTTCACAAATCTAGCAACATCCTTCTTCATATTCGGCCACCAGAATACTCTCCTCATGTCCTTGTACATCTTCGAGATTCCTGGATGAATATTCAATTTGGAGCGATTACTCTCTGATAAGACTTCCTGCTTCAACTCCTCGTCATTCGGAACACAGATTCTCCCGTTGATCCTTAGTGTTCCTTGGTCATCAATTTCAAAACTAGGACACTGACCCTTCCTAACTCCTTTAATGATCCTCCTCAACTTCTTATCAGATTCTTGCTTGCTTGATATCCTTTCAATAAGAGATGGAACCACTTCCAGAAGAGAGAGCACTGCATTCCTGTTGAGAGCATCAGCTACGACATTCGCTTTCCCTGGAGTGTATAGAATATCCAAATCATAGGATGCAAGAAATTCAACCCACCGCTGCTGTCTCAGACTAAGGTCTTTTTAAGAGAATAGATATTTCAACGGTTTGTGATCCGTGAACAATTCGAATTTCTCTCCCAAAAGATAATGCCTCCAAATTTTCAAAGCAAAAACAATGGCAAGCAATTCAAGATCATGCGTAGCATAGTTCTTCTCATGAGGCATCAACTGCCGACTAGCATACGCGATAACCCTTCCATTCTGCATCAGAACTGCTCCCAAACCAACTATACAAGCATCAGTATAAACCTTGAATTTGCTTTTCCCATCCGGAATAGCAAGTACTGGTGCACTAGTAAGCCTTATTTTCAATTCCTGAAAAGCTTCTTCGCACTGAGGTGTCCATTTGAATTTTACTCCTTTCCTGGTCAGGTTAGTCAGATGCGAAGAAATCTTGGAATAATCTCTAATAAATTTCCTGTAGTAGCCAGCCAATCCTAGAAAACTGGGAACTTCCGTCGGTGTCTCTGGCTGTTTCCATTCCAAAATAGTTTCAACTTTCGCTGGGTCTACAGAAATGCCTTCACCAGAAACAATGTGCCCTAAAAATTTAACTTCCGATTTCCAGAAATGGCACTTCGAAAACTTCGCCTTCAGCACGTGCTTCCTCAGAGTCTCCAATACAATCCTCAAATGCTCCCTGTGCTCTTCTTCGGATTTGGAATAGACCAAGATATCATCAATGAATACCAGCACAAACTTATTCAACACATCCCTAAAGACTCAATTCATGAGGTCAACGAAATAGGCAGGAGCATTGGTTAATACGAACGACATAACCAACCACTCATAGAAATAATTCGGTCCCCTAAATCCAGTCAAGGGAATACTGTCTTCAGCTACCCTCAAATGGTGGAAACCTGAAGCTAGATCCAATTGAGAAAAGATAGAAGCACCATGCAACTGGTCAAAAAGATCATCGATGCGAGGAAGAGGATATTTATTACGAATAGTCACTTTGTTCAATTCTCTATAATCCACACATAACCTTAGTGATCCATCCGAATTGGTCACAAACACTGCTGCTGAACCCCATCAAGAAAAACTGGGTCTAATCAACCCCTTCTCTAAAAGATCTTGAGTCTGCTTAATCAACTCTTCTCTTTCCCTAGGAGCCATTCTCCTACTGGGCTGAATCACTGGCACAGCTCCTGGAATCAAATCAATACGGAACTCTATTTCTCGATGTGGTGGCAGACACTTAACTTCTTCAAAAACATCAGCGAAATATTGAACCACATCGATGTCTTCAACTCTCTCTTCAGAAGTCTCAATTCCATGCAAAAGACTGCTCAAGTGAATTCCAGAATTATCACACGACACTCTGGCAATTCTACCCAGATCGGTTTCCAACGAAACTGTTCTCTCATCACAATTCAAGACGGCTTTATACTTATCCAGCAATCCATTCCCAAAATAAGATCAAATCCTTTAAAATTCAACACATACAGGTCACAAGAAAAACTGTGGGATAGATAAGAGAGCTTCAAGTCCTTATAGATAGAGTATAATTTGGTCACCCCTCCTATAGGATTAGATACCAAGATAGGATTGTCTACAGAACTAGGGGTAAGAGAAAACTTTTCAACAGAGTCCAGAGAAATAAAACTCAAGGAAGCACCCGAATCAAACAAAACTCTAATATATTTTCCATTTAAAAGTAAAGTACCTTCTAATACTCCTTTGCCCATCGTAGAAGAAGATGGTCCGGCTTCCAAAGCAAAAACTTGATTCTGAGGCGCCCTCTGCAGAAGTGGACAGTTCTTGATCATGTGTCCTGGCCGATGACAATTAAAGCACAATGATTTCTGAACCATAGCTGATCCTGGACCACTCTGATGCGGTTGCTGTTGTTGCTGCTGGAATCCTTTCCTAATACACTTATTTGCCAAATGTCCTTCCTGATGACAAATGTAGCACTTTCGGGGTCCGTTGTTATTCCCAGGTTTCTTCTTATTCAGCTTTCTCTATTTAGGATCGAACTTTCGCTTATTCAGATTAGTGAAATCCCCACTTGAAGCTGCAACTGGAGCCCCCGGTTTCTTACTCATCAAACTTTCATACCTCAATGCCATATCAATCAAATCAACAAAAGATCCTTTCAGAAGCACTGTCAATTTCCCATGGAATTCAGGCCTCAACCCTTGCACAAATTTCTCTTTCTTTTTCAAAGGAGTATCGATGAGTCCTGTACCATAACAAGAGAGTTCGTTGAATCTGGTTTCATACCCCAAAATGGACATACTACCCTGATTCAAATACAGAAAATCCTGATACAATTGGGTCCTTCCTGTCGTTGGCACAAACTTCTCTTCAAACAACTCCTTGAATCTATCCCATGAAATGTCATCCTCAGAAATATTTGCAATTGTTGAATCCTGCCATACTGCTGCACCACCTTGCAATTGCCACGATGCCATATGCCTCTTACGCTCATCAGTCAATCTCATGCTCTTGAAAATGCGTTCGCAAGAGCGCAGCCAGTCTTGAACTTCAATTATTGACTCCGAACCTTTGAACGGTTGCCCTCCAAGATGTTTGAAATCCTTGCATAAAGCTGCAAAACTAACTTGAGACGGTACTGGATTGACAGCCTCACTAACATTTTGACTCCATCCATTATCTGTTGAAGTACTGGCCCTAACTCTACCTCTTCTTCCGGAACTCATGTTAGTCACCCGAACAGGTAACACAACCAATTTAGATAGATATATATATAATATGATATGAAAATACAAATACGCACTCTCAAGATAGATATAATACAAGAGCCTAGGTACTCGCTCTACCTAGTGCTCTGATACCAACTGTGACGACCCGCCTTTCTCAACCCCAGAAAGACGTTTCATCATTAAGAAAGAAAGGGATAGAAATAGAAAAGAATAGAAAGAAAGAACAACAACATCAGAATTTCACAGCGGAATGGAACAAAACATAATACATCACATATCTATTACATAGTTATACATACATCAGAGTTATACAATATCACATAATAGGACTGACATATACATACATGTCCATACATACATCCAAAATACAACATAGACTAACTACACAGCGGAACTACATATATAGATACATACGTCTAGTCTTCTCCCCAAAATAGCTTCTCTAGAAAATCAACACTCCCAAATACCTATCACTTGGCTACTCAAAAAAATTTGAGTACCCAAGAGTTTATGGAAAAAACAAAATATAAACTCCGGGTCAGACATGGGTCCGGTATGAGTAAACATGCTAAAATTGCTTAACTTTGAAAATCATTTGAAAATAAAGGTATCACGTAAGACTCGCCACAAATAAATACAGGTAAGTTTTTACCTTACGCTATCCAAAACATTTTATAGGAAATTCAGTGATATTATAATAGTGTCTAGGGTTTTCGAGTAAATAGAAAATAGCCGAAATTGTTACATGATTAAATTCCAGCTACTAGCCACGAAAGTGGGTAATACAAATCAAAACCGTAGGGTCTCGTTGGGAAAATGGGTTTCCAACAATGGCAGGGCTACTGGGGTACCGTCCGTCATAGTACGGGGCCTAGATCACCGTACCAAGGATCACTCCCGACCCCCTACAACACAAGGCCGGAACCATTCCTTACTAACAGTCCCGAACAAGATAACCCCGCAGCTGTGGCTAACAACTGCTCACACAACCGAAATAAAAAGGGACATCTAGACAGGGGAATATCTTGAGCTGCTTGGGCATGACCCACCTAACCTTGCTGCATCTCCCCTGTTTTAGCCATTCCCGGTTGATGAGGCTTGAGGCTACGATTACCTTTATTGAACATTATTCTTAGAATGCTCATCGTCCACCTGACGATGTGCTGAAAGCATTCAATCCATGCAAGTTTGTTCCGGGTTCGAATGAAATCGAAGGCATTATCTCGTTACACTCATTTTGGAATCACCCTCAGAATTAACATAACAGATATATCAGATAGATCATACACAGTTATCACAGATATCCATAATATATCACAACATATCACCGAAACAGATGTCAAAGTCAATCAAAATTATCTATGCATACCAAACAATTTGGTTTTACTTAACTAAATTATTTGCTTAAGAACAAACTACTTCATTTTGTTTAATTAATTACTGATTTATTAACCTATTAATGATCAATTAATTACTTAGTTAATCATTAATTATTCATTTATTAATCATCTAATCTTTAATTAATTAATTAATTAATTGCTACACTTTTATTCATTAACTAATACTTAATTACTCGGTTAATAAATTGGTTCTTAATTATTAATTATTAACTCACTTATTAAAAATTAATTACTTATTTACTTATCACAAATTACTTCAATTCATCAATTATTATTAATTTAATTAATTAATTAATCTTTAATTAATCACTTAAGTTAATTATCATTTGTTAATTAACTTTTAAGTGATATGCTAACATTCTTAAGATTTAAATTGATTTAACATGTGATTAAATTTTAATTTCAAAATAAATTTAAAGTTATCAATTTAAAATTCAAGTATAAATTAATCAACATTTTAACTACTTACTGTTAATCACCTATCTTTACATATTTACCTAAATCAACCTTTAATTAAAATACTAACTTAACTAACTAACAATTGTTTAATTAACTTAGTTACACTTGTACAAAAATCATTATACACGTCCATTTGGGAAAGTACCGAGACCGCATCACCCTTTACTCGAGAAACTCGAGTCTCCCTCGTGTCTCTCCCGTGTCCCTCTCTCTCACCCCCTCCCTGTTCTTCTTTTTCCCAGTTCTTCTTCTCCTCATTTATATTTTTTAGTTTTTTTTAGTTTAAGTAAAATTAAAAACTGCAGTTAACCCTCACGCTCACGCGGTCCTTACTCGAGCCAACCGACCACTTTACTCGAGTACCCACTCGAGTATCACTCGATACGAAGCCACCCAATCTCATCGACACGCCCACGCCACCGTGCACGTGCACGGTGGTGCGCTAGGCCTCCGGCGCCTCGCGACAGCCCCCAGAAACCTCAAATTATCCACTCAAACGAAATCGAAACCCAGATTTCAATTTCAAGTTGAAACAAAAAAAACGACCTGCAGCTTGAACATTCGACGACAACGCCCACTGTCAAATCTTTCGTGCGGCCACCATACATCACCGGAGGTGATGAAACTTCACTAGAACCTCGATTACACCCCTCCCTAACTCCACCTGAAATCGCAGCAACTCGATTGACATATGATGCCGAAACTCAATTTTTTACAGAGCATTCAAATGTAAGCACTAAAACCCTACTCTTGATTTAAACTCGAAATCCCTTCATTGAATAATTTTTTTTGCATTTTTCTTGTGTTAAACAGATTACTAGCTTGCTTCATACCAACTTACAAGAATTAAAATTAACCCAAAGCTCAAGAATTGGCAAAAATTACATTTTAGTTCATTTTAAACTGCTCTTAAAACCCTTGTTTTAAAATCATAATTTTTATGTTAAAAATCATAATTATGTGTATGGAATCTAAATACGTTATGGAATTTACAAATTTAAACATTTGAATTTTGATTCTTGATTTTCTTTTTACCTGTAATTTGAAATACAGTATTATAACATGTTGTTTAAACTTTACAACATGTTTGCAGGCTTTTGTTTAAGATAAACAAACTTGAATTAGCACAATACCAAAGTTCAAATGGTTATATGAATAAGTATTATAGATTTCTTGGCTTAACTTTGATCAGATTTCAAAAGTTTGGAAGAACAGCTACCTGTACTATTCAAACAACAGGAAATACCAAGGCTATTTATATAAACAATATCAAAGCACTTACCATTCACAACTAAAAATACAAGTTTACATTTAAAATAGGTAAGTTTACTCACCTAAAAACAGTTGAACAGAAAGTAAGGTATGTTGAAGAAGAAAGTGCAGATGAGACTTTCCTGAAACCTTCTTTTCCTCTGTTTCTATTCTTTGTTTTTTTTTCTTCTGATTTTTGAATTAATGTATGTTTGCAAAGCATACAATGTTTTCTCAGGTTTACTTTTAAGTTTAGCTAAGTTTTATATACGATCACGGAAGTTAATAGGTGGATATAAATAGATTGAGAATACTTAACAGGTTGTAACTGGACAGAGTGCATTTAATTTGTCATCCTATTTTTTTATTTATTGGCCAAGCAATATACACTGCTGTATGAAATCATAAAGATATTTCTGCTGCAGTACTTTACTCAAACAAAATGTTGTGCTAGTTAATGCTTATACCTTAATTATGATAACATGTATTTAATGTTTACTGATAGTTGCTATTTGTACAAAGATACTTATCAAATTTCGGCCAGCATATTTTTGTACAAGATATTTTTTTTTCTTTTCAGGTTCAACTTGGTTTTGAAAGTATATTTGGCCATACATTTCCTTGTCTTATTGTAGAAGCTTGCTCATTTATACATATGTTTATTATTCTTATTCATACTTGTTTTGTAAGCATATATATATGTGTGTGTGTGTGTGTGTGTGTGTGTGTGTGTAGCTTGTCTTATTTCCCTTGACAAATAGTTGTAGTTTAATTGTTAATTAAATTTTCAAACATTTGATTTACAACATACTTTTATTTATATATTTCAAGTTATAATTTATATTTGTATATTTATATTACTTTAATTACATCTTATAATTTATGATTACGTTTTATACTAGTTTTGAATGTTTATGCTATAATTATTTATATTGTTTTATACCTTTGCATTAGATTTTCATGTTTATGTTTAATGTTTCTATTTTTATAAATTTTTAAACTTATCATTTCAACTTCATTTTATTAGATTAAATATGCATTAAAATACACTGTCAAAAATTCTGGGTTGTTACAGCGACGTTCTTGAGGTATATTACGTGGACCTGACTCCCGTGACTTGGCTTAAGGTGGCTAAGACAGGTGCGATCTCGAGCCAAAAGGGGTAGCTTCTCTGGTTGGACGCACTTCTTCGATACTATACTCTTACTTGTGGTTGATTTGATGGCTATCCTCCGATTTTGATTAGGAGTATGTTCCGAGGTGGGCAAAATGGTTGCTACGTTACTGCTAGCCCGTGTGCGTAATTGGTATATCTACCCTGGCATTGCCTCGTGTGCCGTGTCACCTACCATAGCTGTGATGACCCAAATTTTTCAATATTTAATTCAGAATATTTAAATGGTTTTAAATATAGAAATTGAATTATAAATTAGTTTTGAATATGGAAACTTGGATTTATCTATTCAGAATGTAGATACAGCAATTTGTTGAATAATATAATTATTCAATTCAGTAATGGGAGATTGAGTAAAATATTTAATCTTGAGATTCAAGCTTGCTAAAAATATTTTAAAGGGCCTGTAAAATTTATATTGATACTACCGAAGATAGTAAAAGCGTTGAAATTGAATTTGGAAGTGTTTTGCTAAGTTTTGAAAATATATCGTTTAAATTGGTATTTTAAAAAATAGCCTTCCGAGGCACAGTCTCGGATTTCGATGAAACTAGTTCCATTGGATCCATAATATTGTAGTATTATCGGATTCAAATTTGGCAGCATTTGGAGTTGTCGTGTGATCATACGAGAGGTAAATGCGCTGAAAATTAAATCGAAATTTAATATAGTAACTGGGTTCAAAAAGCTATCTTCTCCATACGATCGAATTAGGACTCGAAACCTTTACCATTGCGTTCAGAATAGGGGTTTAACATTATGAACGCCTAGCGGCACGCCTCGATAGGAGGTTAAGATTTTAAGTTGCAGATTCGAGACGGTTTAAATTTTATATATATATATATATATATATATATATATATATATATATATATATATATATATATTCGTTGTTGATTGGTCAAGACATAAATTAGCTTTAAATATCTTCACATCAGGGTCAAAGTCATAGCTGCCTTCCTTCAAGTTGAAGTGTATATGATTCTTTGGCTTCTCTCATACGATATTCTTTTTGTAAAAATAGTATATGATTCCCTTCCTTCTCATCCAAAATATAAAAAAAACAATTCATCTCCTCCGAAACTTCAGTATTCCCAAATGAATAATGGCCGACCCTTCTTTCTTTTCGAATTCGTTTGTCTAAAATAAAAAAATGAAATGACAGCGAGCTCATTCCTTCCCAAATCGAACGCGACTACTTTCTTTCCTTTGGGATTTTGATTTGGCGAATTCGAAGTTCGAACTCGAAGGTGGCGCATCGGTTCGATTGTGTGGCCGAAGCCTGGGTTGTGGTGGCGTTCAAGAAGTGGGTGATCGAACGAATTCAAGTAGAGGCAGGCGCTCGCGATGACCGCAGTCGAGACTAGGGTTGAGAGCTCGTAGTGGTCGCGATTGTCCAAGACATCGCGATGGCGAGCAAGACTCGGCGACGCGGTGAGAAGCGGCAACGTGCAGGGTCTCGATGTGGGTCGTTCGAGCAGGTCAGACGCAAGATTTATGGACGCAACAGTGGAAGCTTGTTAGATGGTCGTGAGAAAGGAAGTTCGCATGAGATGCTCGTGTTAATGTGAGGTATTTACCATCAATTTTTAAAACATTGTTTTCTAAAAACAGTAATTTTACATTTGTGATTTGCGCTACGCTATGTTGTTCGCTTTTGTCAACAAACAGTTTTGTTTTTCTAGAAAAAATATATAACAATATGAATATGTATATATATTACGAAATAAATTCACAGTGAGGTATATCAGTATTTCTTTTATTCAATATATATAGATATAAATGGAGACAAGGTTGAAAAATATGGGGTTTTAAAATTGTGAACAGTAGATAAAATTTGATTTCTAAAGCCTATATAGATTATTTTTATAAGCGGTTTGAAAATGAAAAATAGAATAGATACACATACACATTTTTTTTAAATCTACCATTTATTTTAAAATAATGAATTATGGAGATGAATTTGTTTAATAAACTTGTTTGATTAAAAGGAAATAGTTTAAAACTAAAACTATTAGTTTTAATATAAAAAATCACTGGTTAATGAAATTTATTAATTGATCAATTGGTTCGAATATTAATAAAAACCATCTAATGTTTATTCAAGGTCAAAAATCGGGAAACAAGGCAAGACTGTAGTGGATTGCAAACGAAAATCAAAGGTGAGTTAATCTCACTTTTCTGGATGGCTATTTAAATTTAAATGGTTAAATTTAAATAATCGGTTGAATGATTGAATTGATTTGATGTGCTATGTTATATAGTAGTATATAGTATATATTAGAGTAATTGATTTTCCGCATTGTATAGCGGATGAAACCCTATGCGTCGCATAATAGCGGATGATATTATATTTAAAACCCATATACCGCGATATTCCACCTCGAAGTGGAATTGGTATTTTATATTATGCTAACATCTGTGGATGCAGGAAACGAGTTGGAGGGATCCGATTGGATTCCTCAAAATATTTAGATTTGTTAAAATATCCTGTGATATAATTATTTGCTATCCTGTGATGAATTATATTGATAATTGGAAATGTTGGATACAATGGTTGATTTAAAATATTTCGGTGAATTGGGTTATCAAAATCTATAGAAATGGGATTTTTGAAAAGAAAATAAAAGAGTGAATTTTGAGTAAAATAATCATAGAAATTTGAATAAATTAAAAATGAATTGGAAAAGGATAAAAAGCGATTTTTGAATTCTGATAACTAAAATTCCAAGTGCGGGAATGAGATTTTGAATAAATGGGAATAAGTGATTTTATTTTAAGACTCAAGTGATATTATTTCAAGAAACAAAGAATTTATTTTGAAATTCAAGGTTTGAATTTATTTAAAAGGATTAAGAAGGAATTTGGGGAAATCTAAAATTGGTGTTTCAGCTAAAAGATTTTAAATCATAATTAAGGAATAAAAATCTAAAGTCAATGGGTTTTGAAATAAATAAGTAAGTAAAGGAATTTATTTCAAAGTGGAGTAAATTGGAAATCAATTTGGAAATTGATTTAAGTGTTTGAAATTGGAATTTTAATGGAAGTTGAGTCTATGAAACTTATATAAAAGTAAAGCAATATATCAGTGGATATTTGGAAGAATAAATTCACGGTAGGAATTTATTAAGTAAGGGAATAAGTAAATTTGTTTAAAACTAATTAGTGATTTATTTTTAAAGATGTGAAAGAGAAGTGTATTTCCCTAGATAGCCAAGTACATTTTCAAAGCAAATTTTAAATATAAGTTAAAAGCTTTAAAGTTGTTTTAAAAAGCATGTTTTAGAAAATTTATTATTTCTAAATGTTTAAATTATAAAGTAAGTATTTTCTTTTAATCTATTATAGCAGTAATTATTTAAAGGTGGCTTGGTATTATGCTTTGAAAGTTCAAAATTCAATTTTATATTTTACAAAGTAGTTTTATTTTAAATATTCTTAAAGTATATGTTTTGAATAAGTATTAAAGTAATTTTTAGTTTAAATATTTTAAAGGATATCATATAATAAAGTGTTTTAAATTATTTCTTTAAAATCTAAAGTATTATACTTGGTGTATTCAGTGGAAATAAATATTTGGGAATTCATTCAATGAGGAGAGTGTGGTTTGAGGCTGTTTTCAAAAGGGTTGAAAATAAAAATATATCTGGCGAAGATATTTTGAGGATTAATAAATAATTTGATGAAATTATTTATATTGGATGGTTGTTTGTGAATGTTGATTGTTAGTTAAATAACCGACTATCAATATTGGACAATGCGCTGATCGTTTCGAAGAGACCGGGATCAGAATTAATTTCTCGAAAACCACTTCATTTCGGTTTGTACGTGTTCGTGAGGAAAACGAGTTTGGATTCGAAGATGGAGCAGTAAAGTGCAAGGGCTAGTCGCTACTAATCCTGAGGATGATTCCAAAATGGATGTAGTAGGTGTAGTGCCTTCGGTTCCGTTTGAACCCGAGACAGACTTGTATGGATGAATGCTTTCGGAACATCGTCAGATGGAGGATGGGCATTCTAAGTGAAACATTCTAAAAAGGTAACGCTTAGCCTCGAGCCTTATCAACCGGGAATGACTGAAAATCAGGGGTTATGCAGCAAGGCTAAGTGGGTAGCACCCATTAGGGTGAGGTCATCCCTATCTAGAGGTCCTTTTTTATTCGGCTTAGTGGTGCGTTTGCTGATCCCAACCGTGGGGTGATCTTACTCGGGATTATCCAGTAAGGGGTAGTCCCGGTCTTGTGTTGCTGGCGATTGGGAGTAATCCTCGGTACGATGATCTAGGCCACGTACTATGACAGGTGGTACACCAGTACCTAGTCATTAGATGGAAATCCATTCTCCTTACGCGCCTGTACGGTTTTGATTATGTCCAACTATTGCTGAAACATGAGATGCGAGCATTTCAGCTAGATTCTATTTTACTTTCTATAGACACTATTATAATATCAAACAGATTTGATAAAAAGTGTTTTGGCTATCATAAGGTAAAAACCCGACATGTTTATTTGTGGCATGGTCTTACGAGATGCTTTTGTTTTCAAAGGATTTTCAAACTTTAATAATCAATTTGAGTGTAGTTTTCTCACGCTGGTATTCCAGACTGACTTGGGTGTTATTTAACTATAATGCTCGGGTCAGACCGAGTATTATAGAATATAGGAAAGGATTCTTTGCAGCTCAGGAAACGAGCTAGATGGCAATACGTACTTCCGTATTTGTGTTAAATATTCCGCTCTGTATTCAGATTGTGAGGACAGGTTATGATTACCGTCCAGATGTGTGTTATGTATACTCTGATGATGTGATGTATAAGCAGATGTATTTTTTGTGTAAAGATCATTTATTATCTATTATATCTTATTCCGCTGCGATGGTTAGATTCTAATGTTGTTTTTTATTTTCTCCTTCTACCTCTTCTTCTTTAACCCTCATGGATCGGTTTTTGGGCATCGGAAAAATCAGGTCGTGACATTTTGGTATCAGAGCATAGGTTGGTGATTACCTTGGCTGTGGTGGGGATTACTCAGTGAAAATAGAGTCTGTAACACTCTAGAACGAGTTTGAGCGTACTAATAGATATGAGCGTGCATTTGTTAGTGAATATAAATTGTTTTAATGTTGTGTTTGACTTACTGGTTGAGTGTAATATGAACTCTGATCGAGTAAGTTGGGGCTATTCAAGAAGAGTTCACAAACACCTAACACGATAAAGTGACGCAGTATTGTTTTAAAGGTGGGTGAGTGAAATAATTTTACCCAAAATAAATTTTGATATAAAAGAAATATTTCCTTAAATTGTCATATAACCTAGATGTTTAGATGATAGTATTTTAAACAAATAAGATTATAAAAATTGGAATGGCTTGTATAATCAAATGGGAATTTGTATGAGCATAAATTGTACAAATGAATTATAGTTAAAATTTGATTTAAATCAAATCTGTAAATTTAAAACCCCGAAGATTTTGGAAGTGTTTTTCGAAGTGTTTTGAAGACAAATAGTAGCATTATTATTTTAGAAGTACTTTTGAAAGGAAATTGTTTTCAAATAAATTTTGGGAAGGGATATAGCATTGAACTCACTTCAGTCGCTGGAAAATAACTTCGGTGATGACTGCATCACATCGATGTTCATTTTCGAGTTTCTAGGTGACAGATTGCTGCCAAATTGATTTGTTCGGAAGAACTAGTTTTGTTTTTTGAAATTTTAGAGGAAATTTTTTGGGAACAAAAACCAGGATTGGTGTAAAATTTGAGAAGTGTGATTTTGAGATATTGGTGATTTTAAAATGATTTGAACCAAAAGCCGGGTGTTTGAAATCCTGTATCCTTATTTGAATTGAAAATCCTGATGAGGTAAGCTATAAACTTGTAAATTTAGGACGATTTTTAAGTAAGGAAGGAAAATATGAGCTTTGTATGTTAAAATTAAAATTTAAAGTGAAAAGGTTAAATAAATTTAATTTGGAAAAAAAATTAAATTGTGGAAAATTTAATGGATGATTGGAAGAAATAATTAAGAAAATCTTGAATGTGATTGGAATGGGAAAATAAAATTTTAATTTGAATTGAGAAATAAAATTAATTAGAATTAAATTAACTTAAACAAAGTTAATAATAATGAATTGGATTTGAATTAAGTTGGGCTTGAATTGAAATTAACTTAAACCAAATGAAATTGAGTTGAAGTTGGATTAAAATGAAAATAAAATCTAGTTGATTAAGAATTGAAATGAAATAAATTAAGATGTAGATGATATTAAGTGGAAGAAAGTTCTTACTTAAGTTAAATTCAAGTGGATTGAGTGGATTAAAGAGAATGGTATAATGCTAGATTTGACTGAAGTTAAGTTAAATAAAATTGAATTGAAATAAATTCAGTTGAGTTATAGATAATATTGAATGGAATAAAAATTCTTATCTAAATAAATAAACATAAACTAAGTAAGTATTGAATTGGGATAAATAAGCTTTGGAAGCTTATAAAAGAATTGGAAAGCACTGAAATAAAAATAAAATCCCTAGTTAACAGTAAAGTGAAAATGTGATTGACTGTAAATGGACGGAGAAGTATAAATATTAATAAGTGAATAACTTATAAAAATGTAAAAAGGGAATAAATAAACCAAAATAAAAGTGTTGGAATTTTGGAAATGAAAGAAAATCCAAATTGGAATTATTAAAAATTGAACTCAGGAAAATTTAATGTAGTGATTTTTGTAATAAAATAGAATATTGATTTAAAAGTTGGAAGTAAGCTACTTAGCTAAATAAATTATTTTATAGAGTATGTTAATAAAATTTAACTCGGTTAAAAAAATGGATTGTAAGTTAATAATGAAGTTTGGAAATAAACTCGAATTAAAAATAGAATACGGTTTGGATTGATAATGAATTAAAATAAGTGGAGATGTTGTAAAAATAAAATGGTATTGGATTATAATAGAAATGATTTGAGTTACAAATAAAACCCAATTCGAGTATAAACGTGTTAAATATGTGCTTGGATATTATTTTGATAAATTGAGAATGTGAACTAAAATTAAAATTAAAATGGATAGGCTAACTGAATTAAATGGAATTTGTTTAGATGAGAATCAAATTAAATGGAAGTGAACTTAAGATTGAAGTAGGAATAAATTGAAGTAAATTAACTTAAGTTATAAATAATTATAAGCTCGACTTCGAGTAAGAAAGGAAGTCCAATAAATAAAAGCTTGGGTTGAATTAATTTGTGAATGGTTAGTAGTATACAAGTATGGAAAGTGTTGAGCCAAATAAAATGGTTGTGAATGAATTAAAATGGAAGGAATTAAATATAAATTGAGTCCGAATCAATTTAAATTGGTTATAAAACGTAAGTAATTATTTATTCACATGGATATCATCAAATTGCATAGAATGAATTGTCGTTTGACGAAAACAAAGGTAATTAAAATTCTATGAGTTGATAGAGATTAAATAAATTGATTTTAAGATCAATTGAAGTGAATATGAGTTTGTTTTGCTTAAAAATGAATTGAATGTAAGTAATTGAGTTGTAAACAATTTAAATTGAATGAAGTTGTATACGAATTGGTTGTAAACAATTAAAATTAATGTCGGAACCCTATAAGTTGCTTATAAATATTGTTTAACCTGCATTTGCTTATAGAAACTCGTATGTTTACTAGTTAAATATGTAAAATGTTGTTAAGTTACATGATTTTGGCACTTACATATTTGAATTGAGTAAGTACAGGTATTGGGAAGCCGTTTGGCTGGATTTGATCGCGAAAATGCTAAAATAATAAGGCGCTTGCTTAAAATGCTAAATAGAGGTACGCCTGCGCAATAAAAGTTAGGAAATATGAAATGTTTTTGTTTTTCCGACCATGTGGGTCGATGTTTATATATTTATATCTCTTGTCAAATTGGGAAAGCTCCTCCGTACAAAGGAGACTCTGCCAAAAAATTTCGAAAATTTTGGGAGTTAGAAAATTTTTGGAAAATTTTTCATTAGCAACAAAACGATTTCAAATTGGAATTGAAATAAAAGGATTTGGAAATGGAGTAGGGGACAAATTGTTTGGGTTGAACTAATTGTTCAGTTGGGACTAAAGGGTTATAAAAGTGCATATGGGATTTTCATTAAGTATGTTTTAGTAAGTTAGTGGGTTTGGGATATTCTTCTGCTTTAGTAATTTCGGGGACGAAATTCTTTTACAGGCAGAGGAAAGTGACGACTAAGGTTTTGCAATATTTAATTCGGAATATTTAAATGGCTTTAAATATAGAAATTAAATTATAAATTGGTTTTGAATATGGAAAACTTGGATTTATCTATTCAGAATGTAGATACAGCAATTTGTTGAATAATATTATTATTCAATTCAATAATGGGAGATTGAGTAAAATATTTAATCTTGAGTTTCAAGCTTGTTAAAAATATTTTAAAGGGCATGCAAAAATTATATTGATAGCACTCAAGATAGTAAAAGCGTTAAAAATTGAATTTGGAAGTGTTCTGTTAAGTTTTAAAAATATATCGTTTAAATCGATATTTTAAAAAATAGCCTTCCGAGGCACAGTCTCGGATTTCGATGAAACTTGTTCCATTGGATCCGTAATATTGTATTATTATCGGATTTCAAATTTGGTAGCGTTTGTAATTGTCGCGTGATCATACGAGAGGTAAACGCGCTGAAAATTAAATCAAAATTTAATATAATATCTGGGTTCAAAAAGCTACCTTCTCCATCCGATCGAATTAGGACTCAAAACCTTTTCCATTGCGTTAAGAATAGGTGTTTAACATTATAAACGCCTTGCAGCATGCCTCGATAGGAGGTTAAGATTTTAAGTTGCAGATTCGAGATGGTTTAAAATTTAAATAAATAAATATATATAAATATATATTCGTTGTTGATTGGTCAAGGCATACATCAGTTCAAATGTGTCCACATCAGGGTCAAAGTCATAGCCGCCTTCCTGTAAGTTGAAGTGTATACGTTTCCTTAGCTTCTCTCATATGATATCCTTTTTGTAAAACAGTATATAAGTCCCTTCCTTCTCATCCAAAATAGAAAGAAAAAAAAACAATTCGTCTCCTCCCAAACTTCAGTATTCCCAAATCAATAATGGCCGACCCCTCTTTCTTTTCGAATTCGTTTCTCTAAAATAAAAACAAAAAATGAAATGACCGCGAGCTCGTTCCTTCCCAAATTGAAAGCAACTCCTTACTTTCCTTTGGGATTTTGATTTGGCAAGTTCGAAGTTCGATCTCGAGGGTGGCGCATCGGTTCGGTTGTGTGGCCGAAGCCTGCGTGGTGATGGCGTTCAAGCAGTGGGTGGTCGAACGAATTCAAGTAGAGGCATGCGCTCACGATGATCGAAGTCGAGGCTAGGGTTGAGAGCTCGTGGAGGTTGCGGTTGTCCTAGAAATCGCGATGGAGAGCAATACTCGGCGACGCGGTGAGGAGCGGCAACATGGAGGGTCTCGATGTGGGTCGTTCGAGCAGGTCAGTCGCAAGATTTATAGAGGTGACAGTGGAAGCTTGTTAGATGGTCGTGAGGAAGGAAGTTCGCGTGGATGCTCGTGTTAATGTGAGGTATTTTACCATCAATTTTTAAAAGGTTGTTTTCAGAAAACAGTAATTTTACATTTGTGATTTAAAAACAGTTTTGTTTTTTTTTGAAAAAAAAGAATAATATGAATATGTATATATATTACGAAATAAATTCACAGTGAGGTATATTAGTATTTCTTTTATTTGATATATGTAGATATATCTATATATATATAGACAAGGTTTGAAAAATAAAGGGTTTTAAAATTGTGAACAGTAGATAAAATTTAATTTTTAAAGCCTATATAGATTATTTTTATAAGCGGTTTGAAAATGAAAAATAGAATAGATATACATACACATTTTTTTAAATCTACTAGTTGTTTTAGAATAATGAATTATGGAGATGAATTTGTTTAATAAACTTGTTTAATTAAAAGGAAATAGTTTAAAATTAAAACAATTAGTTTTAATAAAAAAATCACTGGTTAATGAAATTTATCAAATGGAAATTTATTAATTGATCAATTGGTTCAAATATTAATAAAAACCATCTAATGTTTATTCAAGGTCAAAATTTGGGAACCAAGGCTAGACTGTAGTGAATTGCAAACAAAAATCAAAGGTGAGTTAATCTCACTCTTCTGGATGGCTATTTAAATTTAAATGGTTAAATTTAAATAATTGGTTGAATGATTGAATTGATTTGATATGCTATATTATATAGTAGTATACAATATATATCGGAGTGATTGATTTCCCGCATTATATAGCAGATGAGACCCTATGCGCCGCATAATAGCGGATGATATTATATTTAAAACCCATATACCGCGATATTCCACCTCAAAGTGGAATTGGTATTTTATATTATGCTAACATCTGTGGATACAGGAAACGAGTTGGAGGGATCCGATTGGATTCCTCAAAATATTTAGATTTGTTAAAATATTCTGTGATATAATTATTTATTATCCTGTGATGAATTATATTGATAATTGGAAATGTTGGATACAATGGTTGATTTAAAATATTTCGGTGAACTGAGTTATCAAAATCTATAGAAATGGGATTTTTGAAAAGAAAATAAAAGAGTGAATTTTGAGTAAAATAATCATAGAAATTTGAATAAACTGAAAATGAATAGGAAAAGGATAAAAAGTGATTTTTGAATTCTGATAACTAAAATTCCAAGTGTGGGAATGAGATTTTGAATAAATGGGAATAAGTGATTTTATTTTTAGACTCAAGTGATATTATTTCGAGAAATAAAGAATTTATTTTAAAATTCAAGGTTTGATTTTATTTAAAAGGATTAAGAAGGAATTTAGGGAAATCTGAAATTGATGTTTCAGTTAGAAGATTTTAAATCATAATTAAGGAATAAAAATCTAAAGTCAATGGGTTTTGAAATAAATGAGTAAGTAAAGGAATTTATTTCAAAATGAAGTAAATTGGAAATCAATTTGGAAATTGATTTAAGTGTTTGAAATTGGAATTATAAAGGAAGTTGAGTCTATGAAACTTATATAAAGGTAAAGCAATATATCAGTGGATATTTGGAAGAATAAATTCAAGATGGGAATTTATTAACGGAATGAGTAAATTTGTTTAAAAATAAATAGTGATTTATTTTTAAAGATGTGAAAGAGAAGCGCATTTCCCTAGATAGCCAAGTACGTTTTCAAAGAAAATTTTAAATATAAGTTAAAAGCTTTAAAGTTATTTTAAAGAGCATGTTTTAGAAAATTTATGTAACGCCCCGAAAATTTTCGACTTTCAAAAATTCAACATCGATACTCACTTTATCGACTGCCGAGAAATCGAAGGCCGGAAACACGGAATGTTATGGGTTTTAGAAAGAATTTAAGAAAAAGAAAGAAAGAAGAGAGAAGAGATGGAAAATAGAGAGGAAAGAAGATAGACAAATTTTTAGAAAACAGAATGGACAAAAGAACAGAGAATTTTTAAAATAGAAAAAGAGAATTTGAAAATAGAACGGACAGAAAGGAAACAACAGAACAACAACAGAATCTCACAATTCGCAGCGGAACAACATATAATAATAAATGAATAATCTTTAAATAAAGAACTATATCAGTTATTACATCACATTATATTTCATTACATCATATCATATCATCAGAGTGTACAACAACATACAACAATAAACAGTGCAGCGGAAAAGAAATACTATATAAACTAGTAATACGCCATGCCATCCAGCTTGCCTCCAGCAACTCCAGAATATCCAAAATATCCTGATAAACCTAACTCTTAACTGCCCGTGTGGAAAATTGGTGGGCACCCAGAGTTTAGGAAGGAAAACAATAAACTCCGAGTCAGTCATGTGACTGGTGTGAGAACTCAAAACAGTTTATTTAACTTTAAAATCAAAATAGAGGAATATTTTTAAATCAATTCGCAATGCTTTTAAAAATGAGACTACCATAAGGCCTCCCGCACACACACACATGCAAACGCAGAATCGGAGGAGATTTCTCCTTATGATAGTCAAAGATGCTTGATACGCATTTAAAATAATATTTGATATTATTATTAGTGCATAGTGTAGAGGAAAATCATTTCGAAAATAAAGATATAAATCTTAGCCAACATACGACCATTATCGTATGCCTACTATAGCTACTATCCAAACAGTGGTGACCACCATAAGTGAATAGCAGGTTCTACAACTAATACCGTACAAGTCACGTATTGTTTCTTTGGATTTCCAACGAATGATCAGGCCAAGGAACTTCCCATTGCCACATGAGAATGCCTCTGGATGGACATCCCCGAGAACCAAACCGGATCTCTACCAACACAAGGCCGGGTTACTCCTAACTGAGTAACAACTGACCGAATATGCCATCCCCCGGTCCTTTGGGACCTTTTCACCGAGCGCTCGTAATCAATTCACACAATCATAAAGTGTTTTCAACATGAGTAAGTATCTGGGCTCCATACCATGATACCACCCTTTTCCAGAAGGAAATGGACACATCCTAAAGGGTGCTACCCCTCATAACCTTGCTGCTTCTTTCCTGTTTTGACCATTCACGGTGTGTGAGGCTCGACGAATTCACGTCCACAAAAACATACTTTATACAAAAGCCATGCTTTGGGTCAACAAATGATCAACACAATGATCACTAAGATAGACGATCAAATAAATGATCCTATCACAAATAATCAACACAATGATCATTTCAGCATCACTCAGCATGTCACATTACCAAACTGGGAATATATCGCTGATAACTTCAACTATATAACCTTTGAGCTCGTACGTCTCAAAGAAGGGTGTTAAGCAAAGAATAAATTCTCCGCCACCAACAGAAATATATTTGAAAGAAATCGGCTTTATATCTCAACTTGTAATGTCAGGCATACAATCCATACAAGTCTGTTCCGGGCTCGAACAAAACCGAAGGCACTTACAAAGAAGTCCTTGCAATCCGGATATTCACAATCCTGATCGGATTTCCCATCACTTAGGGAGTTTCTATACCGGCGCGACTCAGTGCAGAAACAATCGATAGGTCATCCTATCGCTCTTGCATATATCCGGTCTTCAACACCGATCTTCAAATGCAATTCACAACGACGTATCACATATTCGGAATGGGTTATACGACCCCATGGTCCTTTCCCGGTTAACCCGAATAGTGAGCGCTTATTCAAAAATAAGTGTGCATTCAAATTCAAACAAATCACATCAAATACCCATTCAAAGGGAAATACTGATAGTCGGCTATTGAACTATCAATGGATATGCATACATCACCAGATTCCAAATAATTTTCCAAATTATTTATTTTCCAAAATATCTTCACAAGATATACAATTTCAACACTTCAAAAATAAATCAATATTTATTTTCAAACAAATTCCACTTCACATATAAATTCCATAATGAATTTATATTTCAAAATATTCATGCATATGATTTCAATTTATTCATTTCAATTTATCTTCAAAAAGATAAATTCGAATTATTCACTTCATATTGGAAAAACAATTCCATACTTATTCAATTATAAGTAATTCACAAATCTTTTTATTTTCAACCTTGGAAAATATTCAATGTACTTAAATCGAATTAAGTATATATTTCATTCTATTAAGGAAAACATTCTCTTAACATATTTATTTGGGTCAAAACGAATGTTACGTAAAACATCGTTACGACAACCCAAAATCACTAGTATAGGGATTCGAATTTAAAATAGATATATAAATCCTAATACTACACAAACCATTTCCTTTCGGAAATCATTTACTATAACAACAGTGTTATAGTCCACCATTTCCTTTTATTTCTCGAAAACGTCTATTTCAACAATAAATGTTGAAATCTATGGTTTCGAATCTCAACACATTTAAAACATCGTTAGATCGTTTTAATTCTATTTACAACACCAAATCCAAAACATTTCCTTTAACGTGTTATTCACTATTCAAAAACGTGAATAAACTCCGTTAACAAATTTCATCCTTTTATTCATTTTAATTCAAAGGATTATTCACTATTCAAAAATGTGAATATAACTCCATTTCTAAGTTATAACAATTAACTTATCAAAATAAGTCGTTTGCGAATTTATAAAACAACGTTTATAAATTCCATTTCTATTTATTTATAAAAACTTCCTTTTTTATAAATCCTTTTATTTACCTATTCCAGTTTATAACTCAATTATAAACTAAACGTTTATATTATAAGTTAAATACTTATAAAACGATTATTTTATAAAATCGTTCTTTTAAAGACTTTCCAATTTATAAACCTTATAACTTATAAGATTTATTTATTTAATCAATCTATTCTTCAAATAACTTCACAAATTTTATAAACCTACTGTTTATAAAATTTCATTTATAACTTCACAGTTTATAATTCTATAAATTTCATTCATTTATGAAATTCATTTTCACTTCATTTAAACATTTATAAAGACTCGTTTTATAGTGTCAATATTTCAATTTATAAATATCTATTTATAAATCTCTTAATATAAATCAATTTATATTATTCTTTTAAAACGTCTTTAAATTCCTTTATAATTTCATCATTCTGATTTATAAAATAATCAAATTTTTATAAACTCTATTTTTAAACTTTTAATAATAAATTCAAAAATCCAATTTAACTTATTTTATAAAATCATTAATCCATATTTCTCAAAAATCAACTTTTAATCGTATTTCTAAAAATCAGCTTTTTTAACTATATTTCACAAAAACCATAATTTTATAACTTTAAAAATTATAACGTTTATTTATTTAAAATGGATCAATTCCAAAAATAAAGTATATTTTCAAAAATCACTTTAAAAACATTTCAAAATCCCAAATCTGGGTCCAATGATGCTACACACCAAATAGTCAATCACGACTACAACGATCCATCATATATCGATATGATAATCCATCAAATATCAAAATATCTGAAATAAAATAAAAACTGTTGAGGAATCCAGTTGGATCCCTCCAACCTGTTTTCCTGCATCCAAAAACATTAGCACAATACCAATTTCGCTCCAGTATGAAATTATCGCGGTACATGTTTTTAATAAATATTATCCGCTTACTAACGGCGTAATAGGGTCTCATCCGCTAAACAAAAAATGCGGGAAATCAACAACTGCAATATATACATATGCCAATATATATATATTGATATTATATATAATACCAATTTCACTGTTTATGAAATATTCGCGGTATATGTTTTTACTAAATAACATCCGCTTACTAACGGCGCATAATGTCTATTTTAACAATCAATAGATATCAACCAACATTCAAACATGCATTCAAATATTTTAAATCTAACTATTTAAAATAAAATCGAAACCGATTCGATTGAGTGAGAAATTCTCACCTTGGTTTTTAATTTCCGTTTTAGCTTTTATTTCGAATAAAATTAAACGCGCGTTTAATTTTACCCGAAATTCTCACTAACTCCAAACGACTCCAAACCAACTCCATCGCGTAGTGCTCGTCCACACGATTCCAACGCAACTGAGTTTGCATTTTTTCGACCTCGTATGAAAAAGTTATGAATTTTTGAAGTTTACACGTATTTAAACAAACTAATTACAACATAACTTATAATTATTTAAACCTATTCCATCAAGAACCCTTGGATCCACTGCAAACTGATCTTGGCCGTGACTTCCCTCCATCCTCCTCACGTCTTCCTTCTCCAGACATCCACATGCACAAGCTAACCCAACATCAAATATTAGGGTTTAAACTTGCTAACACCACACGCGATAATACTCGATCACAACACTACCATGACGAAGCCCCATTCACAAGCTACTCTCGGCTCCAATAGGGAGGAGCTCGGCCACCTGATGACGCCTCAAATTGCGTGCACAGCTGCAAGTTTCGGCCCCACATAGCTCCTCCTCCGATGCTCCAAACTCGATCTCAACCGTTGATCTTGTAGAGCTTGACGTCCTCTACATCTTTCGTGTTGAACATTCTTGCTAATTGTCGACGGATTGGAAGATATCGAGGAGGAGAGTTGGGTGTTTTCTGGCCATTGAACCCATGGGTGGCGGCTAGGGTTTTGAGTTGTTATCTTTTTTTTTTTTTTTTAATGAAGGGTGTGTGTCTCCTTTTATAGAAAAAGCAAGCGTAAACACTATTCATCCCGGGAATTCCGAACTCCGATTTAGGCGCCGTAACCAGCGTTTCTAAGGTTTACCCCGCGTTCCGGACACAATGGAACAGGTTTCGGAAGCTAATTCGGAAGTATGTGCGAGTTATGGCTGTAAACGCTCAATTTGAATTAAACCGATTTAAACCGATTTCTAGGCGTTTTAATTCGTACCGGACAAACGGTAAATCCAAACGACTTGAAATTTGAAACCTTATAATAATATCACATTACGGATCCGATGAAACTGGTTTCGTCGAAATCCGAGACTTTTTGAAAAATGGCTATTTTGACTCGCCAAATTTAAATTAAAAATAATTCGATGCGTTTCGAGCTGCCACGATCAAACGATAGCTCCGATTGATACGAAAATTAAAATCCGGTAATAACTAACTATTACGGATCCAATGGAACTAGTTTCGTTCAATTCTGAGACTGTTCAAAAATTGGCTATTTTACAGTCGATTATTAAATATTAAAATATTCAATTTTCACAAATTAACTTTTAATTCGATTTTAAAAGTTCTAAAATATTTCTATAACTCCAGTATGATTAAATAAAATTTTCCAAATTATTTTCAATCATATTTAACTCAATTTTTAATTATTTCCATAATTTCACATATTAAATTATCGATTTAATTATCCAATTAAATCCAATAAATCAAATAAAAATTTATTCGACTTAAAAATTCACTTATAAATATTTAAAATAAATTAAATATTCAAATTTAAATTAATAAAAATTCTGGGTCGTTACAATCTTTCCCCCTTAAAAGAATTTCGTCCTCGAAATTACAAGTAAGAAAAGTTACAGAATCCATTAATTTTTTCCCAAAATTTATAGTTAAACTTCTTATAATACTTTACTAAGTTTTCAAATCATACTTAGTTATCTTTTCAAAATCAAACTATATCATTTAACTTTCAATTCCAAAATCAAAGTTTAAGTTTTCAAAACTTTCCAAATTTTCTCAAAATTTTTCTAACGCCTTAAATTTCCGGAAAAATTCGCCATAGTCTCCTTTGCGCGGCTCGATCCGAAAAAAAAAATGACAGTATATATATCACAAATATACATCTCATCAAGTAATGAGGCATCCCGAAGGGAAAAAAGTGTAAAAGTACGATATTTAATCCGAGATATGTACCTTATATTTTATTAGCAAGCATATACGGCTAATATAGCGCGAAAGCGAACTCCAAATGCGAAGCAAACGCGATCCGCACCTACTAAACTCAACAAACAACATGAGAATCATGCATATATGAAAATAGTATCAATATACAACATATAGCAACATAACTATACATGTCACATAGAAAATGCAACCAAACAACAAATGCAAACATCAACCAACTACCATCCATAATCAAATGAATTTTCATTCATATTCTCATTAATATTCAATGAATTGGTTTTCACTTTAAATCACATTTGATTTATTCACATTGGATTTTATCAACATTCATTCATATTCAATTTTAATTAGTTCGCATTCACTAATTAAATCCTATTCACATTCAATTGATTAACATCCAATCCATTCATTCAATTCGATTACAAAGTTGAATTCTATTACATAGCTCAAGTTCATATCCATCACTTAACTTAATTAATTTAGTTTGATACCAATATCAACTTCATTCAACAATTCTTAAGTTATACTTCCATTTAACTTTAAATTCATTTCTTATTTATAACTCATATTCATAAATATATTCATATAGTTTCACTTTTTATATATATAAGTTTATTTCACAATTGTAAATCACTATAATTATAATTCAATTCTTATAATTCTTTTTACTTATACAATTATTTTTTTATTTGGATTATTCAAACAACTTATTCAACAACCAAACAATCAACTTATATACACTAATAATTTTGAAAAATTATTCCTTATATATAAAATATAATCAAGGTAAAATTATTTCATTCACCCAATTTAAAACAATATTGTGCCGAATTGTTCTATTCAAGTGTTTAGAAACCCCTTCGGCATAGTCTTGCGGACCACGCTGACGAAAGTTCATATGCCACTCAATAAACCAATCATCACAATATAAAACAAATTTTATATTCACTAACAAATACGCTCTCATAGCTATTATTACACTCAAACTCAATCTAGAGTACTACTGACTCTATCTCTAATGAGTATTACCCTACAGAACCATGGTTGTCGCTTAACCATCAGCTCTGATACCAAATGTAACGCCCCGAAAATTTTCGACTTTCAAAAATTCAACATCGATACTCACTTTATCGACTGCCGAGAAATCGAAGGCCGGAAACATGGAATGTTATGGGTTTTAGAAAGAATTTAAGAAAAAGAAAGAAAGAAGAGAGAAGAGATGGAAAATAGAGAGGAAAGAAGATAGAAAAATTTTTAGAAAACAGAATGGACAAAAGAACAGAGAATTTTTAAAATAGAAAAAGAGAATTTGAAAATAGAATGGACAGAAAGGAAACAACAGAACAACAACAGAATCTCACAATTCGCAGCGGAACAACATATAATAATAAATGAATAATCTTTAAATAAAGAACTATATCAGTTATTACATCACATTATATTTCATTACATCATATCATATCATCAGAGTGTACAACAACATACAACAATAAACAGTGCAGCGGAAAAGAAATACTATATAAACTAGTAATACGCCATGCCATCCAGCTTGCCTCCAGCAACTCCAGAATATCCAAAATATCCTGATAAACCTAACTCTTAACTGCCCGTGTGGAAAATTGGTGGGCACCCAGAGTTTAGGAAGGAAAACAATAAACTCCGAGTCAGTCATGTGACTGGTGTGAGAACTCAAAACAGTTTATTTAACTTTAAAATCAAAATAGAGGAATATTTTTAAATCAATTCGCAATGCTTTTAAAAATGAGACCACCATAAGGCCTCCCGCACACACACACATGCAAACGCAGAATCGGAGGAGATTTCTCCTTATGATAGTCAAAGATGCTTGATACGCATTTAAAATAATATTTGATATTATTATTAGTGCATAGTGTAGAGGAAAATCATTTCGAAAATAAAGATATAAATCTTAGCCAACATACGACCATTATCGTATGCCTACTATAGCTACTATCCAAACAGTGGTGACCACCATAAGTGAATAGCAGGTTCTACAACTAATACCGTACAAGTCACGTATTGTTTCTTTGGATTTCCAACGAATGTTCAGGCCAAGGAACTTCCCATTGCCACATGAGAATGCCTCTGGATGGACATCCCCGAGAACCAAACCGGATCTCTACCAACACAAGGCCGGGTTACTCCTAACTGAGTAACAACTGACCGAATATGCCATCCCCCGGTCCTTTGGGACCTTTTCACCGAGCGCTCGTAATCAATTCACACAATCATAAAGTGTTTTCAACATGAGTAAGTATCTGGGCTCCATACCATGATACCACCCTTTTCCAGAAGGAAATGGACACATCCTAAAGGGTGCTACCCCTCATAACCTTGCTGCTTCTTTCCTGTTTTGACCATTCACGGTGTGTGAGGCTCGACGAATTCACGTCCACAAAAACATACTTTATACAAAATCCATGCTTTGGGTCAACAAATGATCAACACAATGATCACTAAGATAGACGATCAAATAAATGATCCTATCACAAATAATCAACACAATGATCATTTCAGCATCACTCAGCATGTCACATTACCAAACTGGGAATATATCGCTGATAACTTCAACTATATAACCTTTGAGCTCGTACGTCTCAAAGAAGGGTGTTAAGCAAAGAATAAATTCTCCGCCACCAACAGAAATATATTTGAAAGAAATCGGCTTTATATCTCAACTTGTAATGTCAGGCATACAATCCATACAAGTCTGTTCCGGGCTCGAACAAAATCGAAGGCACTTACAAAGAAGTCCTTGCAATCCGGATATTCACAATCCTGATCGGATTTCCCATCACTTAGGGAGTTTCTATACCGGCGCGACTCAGTGCAGAAACAATCGATAGGTCATCCTATCGCTCTTGCAAATATCCGGTCTTCAACACCGATTTTCAAATGCAATTCACAACGACGTATCACATATTCGGAATGGGTTATACGACCCCATGGTCCTTTCCCGGTTAACCCGAATAGTGAGCGCTTATTCAAAAATAAGTGTGCATTCAAATTCAAACAAATCACATCAAATACCCATTCAAAGGGAAATACTGATAGTCGGCTATTGAACTATCAATGGATATGCATACATCACCAGATTCCAAATAATTTTCCAAATTATTTATTTTCCAAAATATCTTCACAAGATATACAATTTCAACACTTCAAAAATAAATCAATATTTATTTTCAAACAAATTCCACTTCACATATAAATTCCATAATGAATTTATATTTCAAAATATTCATGCATATGATTTCAATTTATTCATTTCAATTTATCTTCAAAAAGATAAATTCGAATTATTCACTTCATATTGGAAAAACAATTCCATACTTATTCAATTATAAGTAATTCACAAATCTTTTTATTTTCAACCTTGGAAAATATTCAATATACTTAAATCGAATTAAGTATATATTTCATTCTATTAAGGAAAACATTCTCTTAACATATTTATTTGGGTCAAAACGAATGTTACGTAAAACATCGTTACGACAACCCAAAATCACTAGTATAGGGATTCGAATTTAAAATAGATATATAAATCCTAATACTACACAAAACATTTCCTTTCGGAAATCATTTACTATAACAACAGTGTTATAGTCCACCATTTCCTTTTATTTCTCGAAAATGTCTATTTCAACAATAAATGTTGAAATCTATGGTTTCGAATCTCAACACATTTAAAACATCGTTAGATCGTTTTAATTCTATTTACAACACCAAATCCAAAACATTTCCTTTAACGTGTTATTCACTATTCAAAAACGTGAATAAACTCCGTTAACAAATTTCATCCTTTTATTCATTTTAATTCAAAGGATTATTCACTATTCAAAAATG
Source organism: Allium cepa (assembly GCA_030765085.1). Taxonomy (NCBI): domain Eukaryota; kingdom Viridiplantae; phylum Streptophyta; class Magnoliopsida; order Asparagales; family Amaryllidaceae; genus Allium; species Allium cepa. The sequence continues at coordinate 80,238,492 of CM060928.1, read as the reverse complement.
TGAATATAACTCCATTTCTAAGTTATAACAATTAACTTATCAAAATAAGTCGTTTGCGAATTTATAAAACAACGTTTATAAATTCCATTTCTATTTATTTATAAAAACTTCCTTTTTTATAAATCCTTTTATTTACCTATTCCAGTTTATAACTCAATTATAAACTAAACGTTTATATTATAAGTTAAATACTTATAAAACGATTATTTTATAAAATCGTTCTTTTAAAGACTTTCCAATTTATAAACCTTATAACTTATAAGATTTATTTATTTAATCAATCTATTCTTCAAATAACTTCACAAATTTTATAAACCTACTGTTTATAAAATTTCATTTATAACTTCACAGTTTATAATTCTATAAATTTCATTCATTTATGAAATTCATTTTCACTTCATTTAAACATTTATAAAGACTCGTTCTATAGTGTCAATATTTCAATTTATAAATATCTATTTATAAATCTCTTAATATAAATCAATTTATATTATTCTTTTAAAACGTCTTTAAATTCCTTTATAATTTCATCATTCTGATTTATAAAATAATCAAATTTTTATAAACTCTATTTTTAATCTTTTAATAATAAATTCAAAAATCCAATTTAACTTATTTTATAAAATCATTAATCCATATTTCTCAAAAATCAACTTTTAATCGTATTTCTAAAAATCAGCTTTTTTAACTATATTTCACAAAAACCATAATTTTATAACTTTAAAAATTATAACGTTTATTTATTTAAAATGGATCAATTCCAAAAATAAAGTATATTTTCAAAAATCACTTTAAAAACATTTCAAAATCCCAAATCTGGGTCCAATGATGCTACACACCAAATAGTCAATCACGACTACAACGATCCATCATATATCGATATGATAATCCATCAAATATCAAAATATCTGAAATAAAATAAAAACTGTTGAGGAATCCAGTTGGATCCCTCCAACCTGTTTTCCTGCATCCAAAAACATTAGCACAATACCAATTTCGCTCCAGTACGAAATTATCGCGGTACATGTTTTTAATAAATATTATCCGCTTACTAACGGCGTAATAGGGTCTCATCCGCTAAACAAAAAATGCGGGAAATCAACAACTGCAATATATACATATGCCAATATATATATATTGATATTATATATAATACCAATTTCACTGTTTATGAAATATTCGCGGTATATGTTTTTACTAAATAACATCCGCTTACTAACGGCGCATAATGTCTATTTTAACAATCAATGGATATCAACCAACATTCAAACATGCATTCAAATATTTTAAATCTAACTATTTAAAATAAAATCGAAACCGATTCGATTGAGTGAGAAATTCTCACCTTGGTTTTTAATTTCCGTTTTAGCTTTTATTTCGAATAAAATTAAACGCGCGTTTAATTTTACCCGAAATTCTCACTAACTCCAAACGACTCCAAACCAACTCCATCGCGTAGTGCTCGTCCACACGATTCCAACGCAACTGAGTTTGCATTTTTTCGACCTCGTATGAAAAAGTTATGAATTTTTGAAGTTTACACGTATTTAAACAAACTAATTACAACATAACTTATAATTATTTAAACCTATTCCATCAAGAACCCTTGGATCCACTGCAAACTGATCTTGGCCGTGACTTCCCTCCTTCCTCCTCATGTCTTCCTTCTCCAGACATCCACACGCACAAGCTAACCCAACATCAAATATTAGGGTTTAAACTTGCTAACACCACACGCGATAATACTCGATCACAACACTACCATGACGAAGCCCCATTCACAAGCTACACTCGGCTCCAATAGGGAGGAGCTCGGCCACCTGATGACGCCTCAAATTGCGTGCACAGCTGCAAGTTTCGGCCCCACATAGCTCCTCCTCCGATGCTCCAAACTCGATCTCAACCGTTGATCTTGTAGAGCTTGACGTCCTCTACATCTTTCGTGTTGAACATTCTTGCTAATTGTCGACGGATTGGAAGATATCGAGGAGGAGAGTTGGGTGTTTTCTGGCCATTGAACCCATGGGTGGCGGCTAGGGTTTTGAGTTGTTATTTTTTTTTTTTTTTTTTAATGAAGGGTGTGTGTCTCCTTTTATAGAAAAAGCAAGCGTAAACACTATTCATCCCGGGAATTCCGAACTCCGATTTAGGCGCCGTAACCAGCGTTTCTAAGGTTTACCCCGCGTTCCGGACACAATGGAACAGGTTTCGGAAGCTAATTCGGAAGTATGTGCGAGTTATGGCTGTAAACGCTCAATTTGAATTAAACCGATTTAAACCGATTTCTAGGCGTTTTAATTCGTACCGGACAAACGGTAAATCCAAACGACTTGAAATTTGAAACCTTACAATAATATCACATTACGGATCCGATGAAACTGGTTTCGTCGAAATCCGAGACTTTTTGAAAAATGGCTATTTTGACTCGCCAAATTTAAATTAAAAATAATTCGATGCGTTTCGAGCTGCCACGATCAAACGATAGCTCCGATTGATACGAAAATTAAAATCCGGTAATAACTAACAATTACGGATCCAATGGAACTAGTTTCGTTCAACTCTGAGACTGTTCAAAAATTGGCTATTTTACAGTCGATTATTAAATATTAAAATATTCAATTTTCACAAATTAACTTTTAATTCGATTTTAAAAGTTCTAAAATATTTCTATAACTCCAGTATGATTAAATAAAATTTTCCAAATTATTTTCAATCATATTTAACTCAATTTTTAATTATTTCCATAATTTCACATATTAAATTATCGATTTAATTATCCAATTAAATCCAATAAATCAAATAAAAATTTATTCGACTTAAAAATTCACTTATAAATATTTAAAATAAATTAAATATTCAAATTTAAATTAATAAAAATTCTAGGTCGTTACAATTTATTATTTCGAAATGTTTAAATTCTAATGTAAGTATTTTCTTTTAATCTATTATAGTAGTAATTATTTAAAAGTGGCTTGGTATTTATGTTTTGATAGAAATTCAGTTTTATACTGTACAAAGTAGTTTTATTTTAAATATTCTTAAAGTATATATTTTGAATAAGTATTAAAGTAATTTTTAATTTAAATGTTTTAAAGGATATTGTATAATAAAGTGTTTTAAATTATTTTTTAAAAATCTAAAGTATTGTACTTGGTGTCTTCAGTGGAAATAAATATTTGGGAATTCATTCCATGAGGAGAGTGTGGTTTGAGACTGTTTTCAAAAGGGTTGAAAATAGAAATATATCTTGCGAAGATATTTTGAGGATTAATAAATAATTTGGTGAAATTATTTCTGTTGGATGGTTGTTTGTGAATGTTGATTGATAGTTAAATAACCGATTATCAATAGGACAATGCGCTGATCGTTTCGAAGAGACCGGGATCAGGATTAATTTCTCAAAAACCACTTCGATCTGGTTTGTACGTGTTCATAAGGAAGACGGGTTTGGATTCGAAGATGGAGCAATGAAGTGCAAGGGCTAGTCGCTACTAATCCTGAGGATGATTCCAAAATGGATGTAGTAGGAGTAGTGCCTTCGGTTCCATTTGAACTCGAGACGGTCTTTTACGGATGAATGCTTTCGGAACATCGTCAGGTAGACGATGGGCATTCTAAGTGAAACGTTCTAAAAAGGTAACGCTTAGCCTCGAGCCTCATCAACTGGGAATGACTGAAAATCAGGGGTTATGCAGTAAGGCTAAGTGGGTAGCACCCATTAAGGTGAGGTCATCCCTGTCTAGAGGTCCCTTTTTATTCGGCTTAGTGGTGCGGTTGCGGATCCCAACCGTAGGGTGATCTTACTCGGGATTATCCAGTAAAGGGTAGTCCCGGTCTTGCGTTACAGAGGATTGGGAGTAATTCTCGGTACGGTGATCTAGGCCACGTACTGTGATAGGTGGTACCCCAATGCCCAGTCTTTAGTTGGAAATCCATTCTCCCTACGCGCCTGGATGGTTTTGATTGTGCCAACTATTGCTGAAACGTGAGATGCAAGCATTTCAGCTAGATTCTATTTTACTTTCGATAGACACTATTGTAATATCAGACGGATTTGATAAAAAGTGTTTTGGCTATATTAAGGTAAAAACCCGATATTTTTATTTTTGGCGTGGTCTTACGAGATGCTTTTGTTTTCAAAGGATTTTGAAACTTCCATAATCAATTTGAGTGTGGTTTTCTCACGCTGGTATTCCAGACTAACTCGGGTGTTATTTAATATAATGCTTGGGTTAGATCAAGTATTATAGAATACAAGAAAGGATGCTGTGGAGCTCAGGACACGAGCTGGATGGCAATACGTACTCTCGTATTTGTGTTAAATATTCCGCCGTGTATTCAGATTGTGAGGATAGGTTATGGTTACTGTCCACATGTGTGTCATGTATGTGTGTTATGTATACTCTGATGATGTAATGTATAAACAGATGTATGTGTTTTTGTGTAAAGATCATTTATTATCTATTATATCTTATTCCGCTGTGAAGGTTAGATTCTGATTTTGTTTTCTATTTTCTCCTTCTTCCTCTTCTTCTTTAACCCTCATGGTTCGGTTTTTAGGGCATCGGAAAAATCGGGTCGTGACAATAGCGAGTCTTACTACGAGTTACTATTTGTGTCGTACCTATGGAATATCTTCTCATAGTTTCCCGATCACGAGATATGCAAGTACTGTGTAGACTATTGGCACTACTATGTGTTAAGGGCTATATATAAAATCCCTTAACATTATATTAAAGTAAGTTTATTTTACTGTAGACTTTATTATAACAGTGCAATATTACTACATAGTAAATAGTTTAACAGATCCTTAAAGGATGGACGATCCCAATCATCCTTTAAATTAATGATGCATTTTTATTACTGTTCACTTGAGTTGATTTATAGCTCATAAGTATTTATGTCCTGACTCGAGTGTTTTGTGTTTTTCTTTACGCTCGAGTCAGACTGAGTGATTCAGCATTCAAGACTCACCTTCGGAGTTAGAGTTTTGCTTGAAGAACCAACCATCTATTTTGCTTTCAGTATCCAGTGATTCCAGTAATGTATTCTGATTTATACTTGATGTTTCTTGTTACAATTCTGTTGTATCTTGTTTAACTCTAATGTATCTTATATATAGTAGCTTCATGAACTATTATCTCTTTTACTTCCGCTGCATTATTATTTATTCCGTGTCTGTGATATGTGATTATTTATTTACTGTATATTCTGAGATTTGCCAAGGTATTTTGAGCAATTCAAATCCGACATGTGCGGATGCGAATGGTTGAAAATATCGGGTCGTTACATTTGATATCAGAGTTTTGGTAGCTCTAGGCAAAACTTAGCATATATGGTAAATGTATTTACAGAATCACTTTCATTCAACTTTGAATCTCTTCCTTTTTGACTCGATTCCTTTGAATTTTGGAACGTTTCTTGCGGTTCCAAAATCCATTCGTGTCCCTCACTATTCATCTTCGTTTGATTTTTGAGTATCTCGTAACTCCAATTTGAATGATCTTTATAATGAGTTGGCGGTACCGCCAATCTCAAATTGATTTGTAAATAGGGTGAAACTCCTTTACAACAGCATCGATTCACCAGAGATTTTATATACTCAGTTTAGACGGTGGTATCTCTTATAAATTTGAATTCTATCTCTTGAGATGGAATGCAGATTTACCCTAGAAAATTTACATCGATCTTATTCTTTATGTAACGACCCGATATTTTCAACCATTCGCATCCGCACATGTCGGACTTGAATTGTTCAAAATACCGCATTGTAATTAAAATTTGGGAAATCTCAAAATATATAGTAAATAATTAATCACAGAATCACAGACACAGAATCAGAATACTCGCAGCGGAATTTAAAAATACTTAGTGGTTCATGAATCCACTATAAATAGTCTCAATCAAATAAAAATTACAAATTCTTTCATCCCAAATATAGTTTAAATCATCAAATAGAAAATCCAAATGTCCACTAGGCTTGATTTCATAAATAAGATAACGGACAGAAAGAAGCCAGCAGCTTGAAAGGATCTACAGAAGTCCTAGCTCCGGGATGATGACTGAACTGCAACTCAGGCTGACCTGAGCGTAAAATAAAACATAAGCACTCGAGTCAGGAGATACATACTTATATAGTGTAAGCTAATTCAAGTGTACTGTAATATAGAGCAAGTAACTTAAAGGATGCTTGGGACCGCCCATCCTCTAAGGATCCGTTAAACTATTTACTATGTAGTAATACTTCGCTATTATAATAGTGTCTATTAGTAAAATAAACTTACTTTTAAATAGCGTTAAGGGGTTACCTATATAGCCCTTAACACAAAATATATTCTTATAGTCTATACAGTACCATAATCTCCCCCGGAATGGGCGTCGTCAGAGGGCACTCCATAGGTATGGTACAAAACCAAAATCGTATAAGGCGCGCTAGGGTAGGTGACACGGCACAACTAGGCAATGCCAGGGTAGATATACCAATTACGCTTCCGGACCGATGGAAACGCGCAGCGCGTAGCTGCCGCCCACCTCGAACAACACACCCAAATCAAAGGTGCGCACCAAACAATCACAAAAGTAATAGTATGGCATACGAAGAAGTGCGTCCGATCAGAGGTGCTACCTCATTAATCCCTCGATCGCTCCTGTTTTAGCCACCTTATGCCAACTCACGGGAGTCGGGTCCACGTATTTACCTCAAAGGAAACGTCACCACCATCTTACTTCATTCTGGAATCTCCACCGCGTACACGGTTGTCAAAGTGGTTTTCGGTATCGACAGAGAGTATGCCAGAATATCCGATCCTGGTCTCTTTAACAACCAAACGTTATTATAACCCGCGGTTACAACTTTTAGAAATGGTATTTATGCTTTAAAAAAAAAATAAGTTTCAAATACATTTCAATACCATAATATCATTTCAACCATCATTTATTTAAACATCATTCATTTTATTTAATATAAAATACCATTTAAATCTATTCAATTTATTTAGGAATTAATTTGCCTTTCAACTCACATTTAAAAGTTAAATTCTTCCATTTAAAACCATTTAAAGTCAATTCCTTATTTTATTTAATTACATATTAAATTCCAAAATTTAAGCCTTTTTCCCTAAAGATTATTTCCATTTATTTTAAACAATCCGAAAATTCAGTTTCCGTAGCATTTATGAAATGCCACCTAAAGTCTGTAAGTCAAAACAGTTCATTTATAAAAGACAGCATTTAAGTGCTGTAATAAATTATTAACATAACAATCAAATTTTAAATTCCCAAATATAACTTATTATCAATTATTTCCTTAACTAAAATTCACTTTTAACAAAATTTCATAATTTCCCAAAATAAGTTATATTCCAAAAAATTTGTTTAAACATTTATTATTATTTTTTTAACATTTTGACTTATTCAAAAATCATTATAAATTTTATAAAAATCCTTTACATTTGAACCAGAATATTATAAATTCCCATTTAAAATACTTTTAAACATTTCAAAAAAATATTATATAAACCACGGGTCTGTATATAGTTTTCTAGCCTAGGTCAAGTGATACGGATTTATATCATTTCAATCCGCAATTTACAAAACCCCGGGTTCTATCATTTCAAACCCGCAATCCCAAGTTAACAAATAATATTTAAACAATTAAATAAATAGATGGATAAAAATTATCGTTTAGGCCTATCTTTTCAGCCTATAACAATCTCCATTTACAGGGAACTTGCAATGATGATTTAATCAGTAAATAAGCATTAAATAATATAACTGCAATAATATCACAATAGATAAACAACTGATGAAGTGTCAATTTTAAAATGGGGTTTAACATCATACGTTATATTCAGACAGATAAAATTTAATAAATACTTTACAAATACACTTGCGATAATTCACAAATATATAGGTATGTTTGTCTGGTGAGAAATACTCACCTGAATGCTGCAGAAAAATTTGATTCAAAATGAAAATCCCCCCGAAAAACAATCGCACAGCGGGTAACGATCAAATTCCCCCGGATGTCACGCCTAGATTCAAGATCCAAAACCGAATACGTGACTTTAAAAATTACGATCAAAGCAAAAATTTTGAGATAATTGGAACGAATAGAGTAAAAGAAATTTTGGTTCAGCTTTTGCTCGACTGCCTCACCCCACATCCCGACCCCAACTTCATAGGCTTGGCAATGCTATTTATTACGATTATATATATATATATATATATATATATATATATATATTTCTAACGGCATGTCCTACTTATCTAGTTTGAAAATATGAATTTTATGCAAAACTTGCGTCTCTGCCTAATGCAAACTCTCTCTGTTCATAAATACAATACGTCTCTGCCACTTTAATTTCAAAACTTGCACACATCATAACATCTCCATATTTTTAAAGTTCTTTCCCTATAGTCACGCCTCCCCTTCGGTTTTTAGATAACACGTCCAATATCTCCATGCATAGATGCAAACTATCCCACGCAACTATATGATTCAAAGCATTGCAGGCCTTCAACTGAAACTCTTTATATTATTTTGCCATTTTATGAATCATGCCTTGCAAAACACGTCCCATTTTGACATTCTATGTCTTCTTTCAAATTTGGAAAGCCTTCTATCAGTTCTACTCAATGATATTACAGGGTTATGCTCGGCAATGGTCTTTCTTTTTTTTTTTCTTTTTTTTTTCTTTTTTTTCCATTATGGCTATAACAACCTATATCAACTACATGCACACCCGCATGAAATCTCTACAGAATGTAACTAAGCTTGACTTCCTGTATGATATGCACGGCAAAACATGGCAACACTATCAGGGGGAAAAGAAAGGCATGTACTTAGTCAAAGACGACAGAAATATGGAGTGAGAAGTAGCCGAGCAAGGTGAAAAAGAAAAGGAAAAAACTGAGGAAGGAAAACAAAAATATAAGGGAGGGAGAAAGAAAACAGAGAGAATACAAAAGAAGAAGAGGAATAGAAATATTACCTGATTGTATGCAAGCTCACGAGAAGAAACAGAGAGAAGATAGTGGAATTTTGTAACTGAGTATGGTGTATATATATAGATAAACAACTTGCGAAATTTAAGGAAGAGGCAAGCGAAGAAAAAAAAAAGTGTGATTTCTTTCCAGTTTTCTTTAGTTTGATTTCTAGAAAAATATGCGCGATTTATATTGCCAGATTTGAATGGATAAGGCTTGCATTGTTTGATTAGCAAGGTTTAAATGCAGAGAAGAAACGACAAGCATTGATGGAAGATAATTTATACGTGATTAATATTGCCAATTTTCTTTCATTCGAATGGATAAGTCTGAGTGATTTTAAATGCAGAGAGGAAAGAATTTGAACCATTCCAAGTTATACGAAAATTCTTGATTTAATGCATTCATTCTGATGCGTGAATTAAAAATGAATACAGGGACATGCACAAGAAATAATAGATAAGGAAGGTAAGAGGCAAATGCCAAAAATGTTAAAAGAATAAAATTTTATGTCACGCGCAAAGAAAGGCAAATTTGATTTTCTCTTAGATAATATATGCGTGATTTTATTGCCAAATATACGAAAAATTTGATCGCAACGTTATATCTCATTTTTTTTTCAATTAATAGTTGCGTGCTATTTTTATAGTCTGAGAGATTTATATACAAAGAATCAGCAAGTATTAATTTGCTTTGGATGCTACTTCAAGGACAGATTTGAAGGCATGCGTTGATTTATGTCACGGAGAGAAAATGGTAAAAATTTAATTTTCTGATTGATTGAATTTTAGAAGGCAAGCAATTATATTTGATTAAGAGGAATGAATGGCAAGTGGAATAAAATTTATTTGTGAAAGTTTTTAAATCAAATCTCTATAAAGTGGCAAATGACAAAGATGTTAAAGGAAATAAATTTCACTGACATGTCACACGCAAGGAAAGCAAGTTTGATTTCTTTCCAGATGATATTTGCGTGAAAGGGAAGCACGATTTTGAAAACAATATTGGTAGTGGGAATCTCCTTAATCAGTGCATGATTTTAGAGAAACGGATAGGCACGAAATCAATACGTTTTGGTTGGAAATATCCTAACTAATTTTATTAATCCATATAGATATTGAAATATAATTTTTTTAAAATACGCCAAACTGACGCATTACCATACGCCCAAAAAATTTATGCAAAAGTAACATTTTTAATTTATACGTTTATACGTTACTTATACCATTACAATGCGTGCCCTTTTTAAATTCGAAATTATCAGTTTATTTATATGCTATAAATTCTTAACATTTATTACTAAATTAAAAAGATAAAACTTTGGTTACATCTCTCTCTGATTCTTATTACCATAAAAAGGCGATTTATTATCCAAATGGACCAAATATTACAAATTTTTAAAGCAAGTATATAATCCAATTTTTTTTATTATTATTAAAATTCCCATTTAGAGTTATCCTTAAACAAAGTGAAACTTTCATTTATTATTTAGCATTTTGAAAATGATTTGATTAAATTAAAATATATATAAATTGGGAAGTAAATTTTACCAGAAAGAGAAAAATAACGTAAGAGATATGAGTAAAGAGAAAAACGCATATGAAATAGGCAAGCAGATAGGAGAATGGATACTGCGCATGACTGAGATTTAGGAGAAAATTGTGTTTTGAAAAATGCAAGAAATAAATTTTGTTGAATGGAAAAAAATCTTATGGAAATCAAATTTTTAAAGTAATGCGTTGAATTTAGAGGCAACATATTTGATTTGAACGCTAGAATATTCCTTTCCTCTAAAAGCACATGTCACTGATAAATTTACTCATTTACACTAAGGTCATATTTTAAGAATGTGTACCATAGCCATAATATTTTATGCCCAAAATATACCGAAATAACGGATTAAAATTCTATACGTTTTCTTTTATATATATATATATACACACACACACACGGTATTTATTCCCTAAATTTACGCGCCGTTTTTAACGCGTAATTACCCAGTTCATTTATACACTAAAAAAAATACTCGAACTTCTGACCATGCTGAGACTCGAACTCGTGACCTGTCGTGAATAGCCCAGATGTCTTAACCACCTAAGCTATTAACGTTTTCTTAATTAAAACTTGATTTTGCTAGAAATTAAGTTATTTAACATCTTCGACAAAAACCCAAATTTCCAAATTAAAGTTAATTGTTAACCATGTAAAAATTTCAGAGATCTTATTATTTAATTAAAAATTTGGTCAATTGTTTTTATTTTTATTTTTAATCACTTTAAAATTTAGATTTTTATATAATAAACCCCAAAGTTTTTAAAATACAAGTGAAAAATACTTGTTAAAAATTTGGGCTGTTACACTCTCCCCCAATCAGAACTTTTCGTCCTCGAAAAGGAAGAAGGTAGGGGAATAGAAACAACTTGAAAGAAAACTAAACTGAAACTTAAATTAGAATCATTAATCTAAACAATAAAAATTCAATTTTAAATTAATCATTGATTTCATCTATTTATACTTAAAATTTTAACATTTATTTATTTACATATTTACTTGTATAATATCCCTACACTTAAAAAAAATCATTCATTTTTTTTAATCCAAATTTTACACAAGGTATTCTAACATTCTAATTTAAAATGTTAAATTTTAATCCAAATTTGAAATGGTAATTTAACTTAATTGTTAAGGTAAATTTACCTTTTCCCAAAATAAACTAAATTCCCCATTTAGTTTCTCCTTTATTCCAAACTATAATTAAATTTATTTCTCTCAATATTTTTCTCATCTATGTCAAATATCTTTACACTTATTACAACTGTTTAAATTTATTCTTAGTTCCTTAACATCATTTTATATTAAAAATTATTCCATTACCCTTTAATTTTATTTACCTCTGTTAATCTTTTTATAACTAGAGTTTAAGTGTATAACATTTATTATAACCACTCAAATTTTATTTATAAATCTTTTTATATTGTATATTATCCAATTACATTGTTAACTTCTGAAAATCAAGGTAGGTTATATTGAAATGAAATTGAGTATTAGACAAATAAAACTTTCAAATTCAATTATCTCAAGTTGGAATTATTTATTCAAAATTTTGATTTTTTTATTGAAATTATTCCTCAAGATAAAATTTAAGAATTAAAACCCAAATAAATATATGTACATAATATGTCAAATCAAATTTAAATCATATATATCTATATATTATAAATCAAATCATATTTAGAGATTCAAATCAATTAAATTCTCAAGGTAACATTGTAGCAAGACAACAGAATGGTCTTTTCACTTCGAAACTTGAAAATGAATGTCGATGATGTTGCTGTCATTACCAAAATTATTTCCTAGCGACAAAGAGAAGAGCACTGATTTTTAAACCTTTAAAATTCTTTGGAAACAAATTTATATTCGAAAATAATTTAAATAATAATATATCCTTTTAAGACTTTAAACACAAGGTTTGAAACTATCAGAATTAAATTCTTAAATTCTTGTTTTAAATTCATTTCTGTTTCCAAATAAATTTATAACCATGTTTTATAGTTCAATTATTTATATAAGACAAAAACAATGGTTTACAAAACCATAAATAAAATCAAACGCTATTATCTCTTGACAACTAGTTAAATTAATTATAAAATTCTGAAAATTATACTTATATATAATATTAGATTTTTCCCAAATATAAGAATAAATTTTTCCAAAACAAGTATAGAGATTCAAATTTGAAGGACTCAAATTAAAGAGAATTTTGATTTAAAGATATGTTGGAATCAGAAGATCCGATGGTTACATAACAGAACAAGGAACTAGATAAGTTTATATAAATCGCGGGCAACCTTATCCTGGTCAACTGTGACTTAAAGAGTCAGATCGAATGTAGATTTACCATTCGATCCGAAGAGATAGAGTTCGGAATAACCAAAGATACTAGCATCTAAACCGAGGTTAAATATAAATCTTTGGTGAATCAATGCTAATTGTAAAGGAGTTTCACCCCTTTATTAGAATATTGGCGAGACCGCCAATTCACTATAAAGATCATCCGAAGTGGAGTTATGGGATACTCCAGAATCGGAAGAAAATGAATAGTGATGGACACGAATGAATTTTGGAACCGCAGGGAACGTTCCAAAATTCGGAATGGAAGATATTCAAGCTCAAATGAAAGTGATTCTGTAAATCAAATTTACCATACATTCTAAGTTTTGCCTAGAGCCAAAGCTCTGATACCAAATGTAACGACCCGATATTTTCAACCATTCGCATCCGCACATGTCGGACTTGAATTGTTCAAAATACCGCGTTGTAAATAAAATTTGGCAAATCTAAAAATATACAGTAAATAATTAATCAAGGAATCACAGACACAGAATCAGAATACTCACAGCGGAATTTAAAAATACTTAGTGGTTCATGAAGCCACTATAAATAGTCTCAATCAAATAAAAATTACAAAGTCTTTCATCCCAAATATAGTTTAAATCATCAAATAGAAAATCCAAATGTCCACTAGTCTTGATTTCATAAATAAGATAACGGACAGAAAGAAGCCAGCAGCTTGAAAGGATCTACAGAAGTCCTAGCTCCGGGATGATGACTGAACTGCAACTCAGGCTGACCCGAGCGTAAAATAAAACATAAAAACTCGAGTCAGGACATACATACTTATATGTTGTAAGCTAATTCAAGTGTACTGTAATATAGAGCAAGTAACTTAAAGGATGCTTGGGACCGCCCATCCTCTAAGGATTCGTTAATCTATTTACTATGTAGTAATACTTCGCTATTATAATAGTGTCTATTAGTAAAATAAACTTACTTTTAAATAGCGTTAAGGGGTTACCCATATAGCCCTTAACACAAAATATATTCTCATAGTCTATATAGTACCGTAATCTCCCTCGGAATGGGCGTCGTCAGAGGGCACTCCATAGGTATGGTACAAAACCAAAATCGTATAAGGCACGCTAGGGTAGGTGACACGGCACAACTAGGCAATGTCAGGGTAGATATACCAATTACGCTTCCGGACCGATGGAAACGCGCAGCGCGCAGCTGCCGCCCACCTCGAACAACACTCCCAAATCAAAGGTGCGCACCAAACAATCACAAAAGTAATAGAATGGCATACGAAGAAGTGCGTCCGATCAGAGGTGCTACCTCATTAATCCGTTGATCGCTCATGTTTTAGCCACCTTATGCCAACTCACGGGAGTCGGGTCCACGTATTTACCTCAAAGGAAACGTCACCACCATCCTACTTCATTCTGTAATCTCCACCGCGTACACGGTTGTCAAAGTGGATTTCGGTATCGACAGAGAGTATGCCAGAATATCCGATCCCGATCTCTTTAACAACCAAACGTTATTATAACCCGTGGTTACAACTTTTAGAAATGGTATTTATACTTTAAAAACAAAATAAGTTTCAAATACATTTCAATACCATAATATCATTTCAACCATCATTTATTTAAACATCATTCATTTTATTTAATATAAAATACCATTTAAATCTATTCAATTTATTTAGGAATTAATTTGCCATTCAACTCACATTTAAAAATTAAATTCTTCCATTTAAAACCATTTAAAGTCAATTCCTTATTTTATTTAATTACATATTAAATTCCAAAATTTAAGCCTTTTTCCCTAAAGATTATTTCCATTTATTTTAATTGTAACGACCTTGAATTTTCAATAATTTAAATTGAGAATATTTACTTTATTTTAAATATTTGAATGATGGTTTGGATTGAATTTTCAATATAACTTTGAATATAACGATTTAAATTATAGAATTTAATCTATTGAAGTTGAATAAGAATTTGAATCTTCAATTTTAAGCTGATTAAAAATATTTCAAAGGCTCGTAAAATTCATATTGATAATATTGAAGGTAATAGAAGCTTCAGAATTGAATTTGAAAGTGAATTGTTCAGTTTTGAAAATATATCGTTTGAATCGATATTTAAAATAGCCGTCCGAGGCACAGTCTCAGAATTCGACGAAACCAATTCCATTGGATCCGTAATATTGAATTATTGCCGGATTTCAAATTTCGTATTTTTTGGAGTTAATATGTGAGCACACGACACGTAAACGCGTCAAAATTTTCAACGATTTAAATTTAAATTTAAATATAAACTTGGTCAAACAGCATCACGTTCTCTTCCCTAAATTCATGCCTAAATTCACGATAGAAATCGTGCCGAGCATACCTCCTTCACGTTTAAATGTCCCTCTCCCTCTCTCAGAAAACAAATCGAACGAGATAAAATCATGGCCGAAGCCAGAAACAAAAAAAAAAGTTTTGGAAAGGCCGAAGCCCTACATTAAATCGCACGAACGCGATGGAGGCGCTAACGCGCGCGCGATGGTGGCGAGGTCGCGAAGCAATTGAAGGCGGCACTCGCGTGAGGGAATGGCGGCGACGCAATTCGAAGTGGAAGGCTTCAGTAGCGGCGGCGTCGATTGGGGGCGCGCGCTCGAGCGCGAGGCACGGCGGCAGCGACACGAGGCGCGGCGAGGGTTGTGGGATTTGGGGGCTTGCGCGTGCGCGCGTCACGTGCAATGGCTGGGGACGAGCACGATGTGGCGGCACTTCGACAATGGCGGCGGCTGCAGGTTGGAGGCGACGCGTGCTCGCGCGTGTTTAGGGATTGCAAAGGCGATGGTTCGAAGTCGAGGCCTGAGTTGCTCAAAGTCAGTAAAGGTAATTTTAAGATTTTTTATTTTTCAAAATTTAATTTAAATAACAGAAAGTTTTAAGAGAAAAAAAATATATAGTTTTACAGAAAGGTAATCTATGCAGTTTCAATATACGACAGTAAGGTATTGATTTTTAGTTTTAATAATTTATTTAATTAAAAAATTTAAAACTGCAGTAAGGTATCAGTTTTTTTTTTATACAGAAAAAAAAATATTTTATGCAAATTTTAAATTTATATATATGAAATGTATATGCAGTATAGAAAGTTTAAAAATGGTAAGGTATAATAATATTTGCTTTACTAGGTTGATAAAATAATTTAGTTAGGGTGTTTAATTCATTTAATTAACTTATTTAATTTTTTAGAAATTGTTAAGGAAGATTTGTTTAAAATTTAAAAGTACTAATTTAAGTTAAGAAATATCTATTTTTATTTAAAAAGAAATAAGTAGGTATATTAGCAGAAAATTTAGTTTTAGAGTAAATTCTTAATTTAACAAATTTTATTAAAAGAAACTGGTTTAAAAGCAAAACCATCGGTTAATTAAATTGGAATAGGGAAAATTGGTTATTCGATTTATTTCGGATACTAAAGAATTTTATAAAATTGTTATACAAGGTCGAATATTTTGATTTATAAAGTTATGTTAAAACTAAAATAATAAGGTGATAGATTTATTTAGTTAATCTATTTTAAGTCACTAAAAATAATCTGTTAAATAAAAATAAATATCCAAGTGGATTTGATAAATTGTTGAAGTTAAAATTTTAAAGATAGGAATATTATTTTTAGAATGTGAAAAGTGTGTATAAAAAGAGAATTAGTATAAAATTTAAATGTTTGGTTAATTTACTAAAAGGAATTGATTTAAAATAAAGGCCACTGGTTAATTAAATTTATTAAAAGAAAGGAAATTTAATAATTAGTTAAATAAATTTGTTTAAACGAGAAATTGGTTTAAAAATAAAACTATCGGTTAATTTAACTATTAAAGGAGAAAACCGATGAATTAAAAGTATCAGATGAAAATTTATTTTTCAATCTGTTTGAATATTAATAAATTGTGTAAATATTTATACAAGGTATAAATGAAGAAAACAAGTTGAATTGGAAGTGGATGGCAAACAAGAATAAAAGGTGAGAACTTCTCACTCAAAAGGAATTTTGTTGTTTATTTAAATTTTAAATAGTTAGATTTAAAATTGTTTGACTGTGTTGAGTGAATGCTTGAATGGTGATTGTTATATATATATATATATATATATTGGATGTGAATAGACCCTATACGCCGTTAGTAAGCGGAGGTTATTTATTACACACATATACCGCGATATTCCACCTCGAAGTGGAATTGGTATTATATTATATATATATAGCAATATATATATATATATATATATATATATTGGCATATGTATATATTGCAGTTGATTGATTTCCCGCATTGTATAGCGGATGAGACCCTATTGCGTCGTTAGTAAGCGGATAATATTTATAAAATCCCATATACCGCGATATTCCACCTCGAAGTGGAATGGTATTGTGCTAATGTCTGTGGATGCAGGGAAACAGGTTGGAGGGTTCCAACTGGATTCCTCACAAATATTTGTTTGATTCATATATTGTGATATTTGATTGTTTATCATGGATGATATATGATGTTTGAAAGTCGTAATTGACTATTTGATGTGTTGCATCATCGGATCCAATTTTGAAGTTTAAAAATAACGATTTTGATTTCTAAAGTGATTCTTGGAAATATACGTTTATAAAATATTTTTGGAATTGATTCATCTTAAATAAATAAACGTTATAATTTTAATATTATAAAAATTATGATTTTTGAGAAATACAGTTAAAAGTTGATTTTTGAAAATATGGGATTAGTGATTTTATAAAATAGTTTGAACTGGGAATTCTGAATTTATTATAAGAAGTTTAAAAATAGGATTTATAAAATTTTTATTTTATAAATCAGAATGATGAAATTATAAAAGAGTTTAAAGATGTTTAAAGTAATAATATAAATTGATTTATATTAAAAGATTTATAAGTTGATATTTATAAATTTAGAATATCTTGAATTATAAAACGAGCTTTTATAGGTGATAGAATGATTTGTAAATGAATTTCATAAAGGAATGAAATCTATAGAATTTATGAAATTTGATTATTTTATAAATTAAAATGATGAAATTATAAGGAGCTGAAAGACGTTTTAAAATAGTAATATAAATTGTTTTATATTAAAAGATTTATAAATTGATATTTATAAATTAAAAATATTGGAATTATAAAACGAGCTTTTATAAGTATTAGAAAGAATTGTGAATGAATTTCACTAATGAATGAAACTTATAGAATTATAACGGTGAAGTTATAAATAGAATTTTATAAATAAAATTTATAAAGTTATTTAGGAAATAGATGTGGATAAATAAATGAATCTTAGAAGTTATAAGATTTATAGATTTGGGAAGTTTGAAGGAATGATTTTGTAAATAAATAAATTATAAGTATTTGACTTATAATATGAATTTTTAGTATATCATTGTGATATGAATTGAGATAGGTTAATAAAGGAATTTATAAAAAGGAGTTGATATAAAATAAATAGAAATAGGATTTATAAACGTTGTTTTATAAATCCGCAACGACTTATTTTGATAAGTGAATTGTTGTAATTTATTGATGGAGTTATATTCATGTTTTAGACAGTGAATAATTCTTTAAAATAAAATGAATAGAAGTGATGAAATTGGTTAACAAGTATATTCACGTTTTTTTTGAATAGTGAATAATATGTTAAAGAAATTATTTTGGATGTGATGTTTGAAATAGAATTAAAACGATCTAAAGATGTTTTAAAAGGTGTTGAGATTCGAAACCATAGATTTCAACATTTATTGTTGAAATAGATGTTTTCGAGAAATAGAAGGAAATGGTAGATTATAACACTGTGGTTATAATAAATGATTTCCGAAAGGAAATGTTTTGTATAGTATTAGGATTTATATATCTATTTTAATTTCGAATCCCTATACTAGTGATTTTGGGACGTCGTAACGATGTTTTACGCAACATTCGTTTTGGCCCAAATAAATATGTTAAAGAGAATGATTTCCTTAAAGAATGAAATATATACTTAATTTCGATTAGAGTATATTAAATATTTTCTAAGTGTAGAAAATAAAAAGGGCTTGTGAATTACTTATAAATAAATAAGCATGGGAATGTTTTTTTCATATTAAGTGAATATTTTGAATTTATCTTTTTGAAGATAAATTGAAATGAATATTTGAAAACGAATGAAAATCGTATATTCATAAATATTTTGGAATGTAAATTCAATATGGAATTTATAAATGGAATTTGGGAAAATGAGTTTAAAAATAAATATTGATTTATTTTTGAAGAAGGGAAAATATATATATCTTGTAAAGATATTTTTGGGGAAATAAATAATTTGGAAAATTATTTGGAATCTGGTGATGTTGGCATATCTATTGATAGTTCAATAACCGACTATCAATATTTACCTTTAAATAGGTATTTGTTGTGATTTGTTTGAAATTGAATGCCACACTTATTTTTTTTAAATAAGCGCTCACTATTCGGGTTAACCGGGAAAGGACCTTGGGGTCGTATAACCCATTCCGAATATGTGATACGTCGTTATGAATTTCATTCGAAGATCGGTGTTGAAGACCGGATATTTTCGAAAGCGAAAGGGTTTCTTGTTGATTGTCTCTGCACTGGCTGATCCCCGGTATTGAGATCTCCATATGTGATGGGAAATCCGAACGTGATTAGAGATTATTCAGATTGCAAGGACTTCTTTGTAAGTGCCTTCGGTTCTGTTCAAGCCCGGAACAGACTTGTATGGATTGTGTGTCTGACATTACAAATTGAGATGTAAAGCCGATTTCTTTCAAATATATTTCTGTTGGTGGCGGAGAATTTACTCTCTTAGCTTAACACCCTTCTCTGAGACGTACGAGCTCAGAGGTTATATAGTTGAAGTTATCAGCGATATATTCCCAATTTGGTAATGTGACATGCTGAGTGTAGCTGTAAATGATCATTGTGTTGATTATTTGTGATAGGATCATTTATTTGATCGTCTATCTTGGTGATCATTTCTATGATCATTTGTTGACCCAAAGCATGGCTTTTGTATAAAGTATGTTTTTGTGGACGTGACTTCGTCAAGCCTCACACCCCGGAATGGTCAAAACAGGAAAGAAGTAGCAAGGTTATGAGGGGTAGCTCCCTTTAGGGTATGTGCATTTCCTTCTGGATAGAGGTGGTATCATGGTATGGAGCCCAGATATTTAACCTATGTGGTTACTACGAATTTATTACTTTGTGGTTGTTGGTTATCGGGATCCCGTGAGGAAGGTCGTTTACGATCGGGGAATGGCGTGCTCGTGTCAATAGTTACCCAGTTAGGGGTAACCCGGCCTTGTGTTGGTAGATTTCCGGTTTGGTTCTCGGGGACGTCCATCCAGAGGCGTTCTCATGTGGCAATGGGAAGTTCCTTGGCCTGACCATTCGTTGGAAATCCAAAGAAACAATACGATCTTGTACGGTTTTAGTTGTAGAACCTGCTTCCTCAGGAGGTAGCTATAGTAGGCATAATATAATGGTACCTATGCTGGCTAAGATTTATATTCTACTTTCGAAATATCTTCTACACTATGCACTAATAATAATATCAAAATTGATTTGATTTTAATACGTATCAAGCATCTTTAACTAACATAAGAAGAAATCTCCTCCAAGTCTGCGTTTGCATTGTGTGTGTGGCGGGAGGTCTTATGGTAGTCTCATTTTTAAAAGCATTGCGAATTGATTTTTAAAAATATTCCTCCATTTTAATTTTAAAGAAAAATAAACTGTTTTGAGTTCTCGCACCAGTCACATGACTGACTTGGAGTTTATTGTTTTCCTTCCTAAACTCTGGGTGCCCACCAATTTTCACACGGGCAGTCAAGAGTTAGGTTTATCAGGATATTCTGGAGTTCAGGAATTGCTGGAGGCAAGCTGGATAGCATAGCGTATTACTATTTGATATAGTAGTTCTTTTTCCGCTGCATTGTTTGTTGTTGTACACCCTGATGATATGATGTAATGAAATGTGATGTAAAGTAATAACTGATATAATTCTTTGTTTAAAGATTATTCATTTATCTATTATATGTTGTTCCGCTGCGAATTGTGAGATTCTGATATTGTTGTCCTGTTCTGTTTCTGTTTTGTTTTCTGTTTTCTTTACTCTCTATTTTCTCTCTTCTACCACTTTCTTTTTCTTTTCTTCTTTCTTAAACCCATAACATTTCGGTTTTTCGGCAACGAAAAATCGCAAACGTTACATTTGGTATCAGAGCTTATGGTTAAGCGACAACCATGGTTCTGTTGGGTGTTACTCGTTAGAGATAGAGTCAGCAGTACTTTAGAATGAGTTTAAGTGTAATAATAGATATGAGAGCGTATTTGATAGTGAATACAAAATTGTTTTTGAATCGGGTAAATAAGATATTTTCGCCCAAAACTATTTTGTATAGAAAAGAAATGGTTTTCTATGAATTATTATAGTATATGGTTGCATGATTGTTAGGAAGTGATAATATTGAATCATTATCATTAGTATATGGAATTAAATAAAATGGATTGAATTCAAGTAAACTAACTTGATAAATTATTAATTCATGGACTAATGAATTGGAATTTGAGTTGGTTAAAATTAAAGTTTAGTCGTAAGCTAAATTTGAAGATAAATTTGAATTTGTATATAAATTCCAGTAAGCAAAAGAAATAAATTGAAATTCCCTTTGTTAGTAATTAAGTAAATTTGAGGTGAATTGAATATGGAAAATTGAAAGTTAAAATGAATTAGTGAATGAAACTAGTTTGAAGTAGTAATATGAATTGCTAAATGAAAGTTAATCGATAGAATTCAATATTTAGAATTGAGAATTGAATTCAAATAGAATTAAAATTGTGAATTAAATTGAAATGAAAATAGAATGAAATTGAATATGTAACTTCAATAGTGAAGTAAAAATGTATTAGAAACATATGTTGGAAATTTTGTAATAGAATTTGCAAAATGGTTTGAATGTTGGATTTGGATGCTATTACTAGCAGGTTATACAGGTATATAAAGGAATTGAGATTTTGGTTTCAAGAATAAAATTGAATTGCTCGACAAAAAGGTACGTATTTCAATTTCAGTATGAGATTTGATGACTTTCTTCTCTAGCCACTTGGCTTTTCTCTTTTCTTTTTGATTCTGAGGGGTCGTGGTGCCATTTTGTAGTCGTACCGATCGAGCCGCGCAAAGGAAACGCTGGCGAAATTTTTCGAAAATTTAGGGTGTTAGAAAAATTTTGAGAAAATTTTGAAAGTTTGAAATTTAAATTTAAATTTGAATTGGAAGTAAACAATGTTGTTTGAAACCTATAATTGAAGTTAGAAAGCTGGTTGAAATGATAGTGAATCTCTAGTAAAAAGATTTAGGCAATGAGTTGATAAAACTATTTGGATTGTGAAAAATAATAGACGGGATAAGGGCATTCTTCCTAACTTGTAATTTCGGGACGAAATTCTTTTAAGGGGGAAAGATTGTAACGACCCTGAATTTTGAATAATTTAAATTGAGAATATTTACTTTATTTTAAATATTTGAATGATGGTTTGGATTGAATTTTCAATATAACTTTGAATATAACGATTTAAATTATAGAATTTAATCTATTGAAGTTGAATAAGAATTTGAATCTTCAATTTTAAGCTGATTAAAAATATTTCAAAGGCTTGTAAAATTCATATTGATAATATTGAAGGTAATAGAAGCTTCAGAATTGAATTTGAAAGTGAATTGTTCAGTTTTGAAAATATATCGTTCGAATCGATATTTAAAATAGCCGTCCGAGGCACAGTCTCGGAATTCGACGAAACCAGTTCCATTGGGTCCGTAATATTGAATTATTGCCGGATTTCAAATTTCGTATTTTTTGGAGTTAATATGTGAGCACACGACACGTAAACGCGTCAAAATTTTCAACGATTTAAATTTAAATTTAAATATAAACTTGGTCAAACAGCATCACGTTCTCTTCCCTAAATTCATGCCTAAATTCACGATAGAAATCGTGCCGAGCATACCTCCTTCACGTTTAAATGTCCCTCTCCCTCTCTCAGAAAACAAATCGAACGAGATAAAATCATGGCCGAAGCCAGAAACAAAATAAAAAAAAAAATTGGAAAGGCCGAAGCCCTACATTAAATCGCACGAACGCGATGGAGGCGCTAACGCGCGCACGATGGTGGCGAAGTCACGAAGCAATTGAAGGCGGCACTCGCGTGAGGGAATGGCGGCGACGCAATTCGAAGTGGAAGGCTTCAGTAGCGGCGGCGTCGATTGGGGGCGCGCGCTCGAGCGCGAGGCACGGCAGCAGCGACACGAGGCGCGGCGAGGGTTGTGGGATTTGGGGGCTTGCGCGTGCGCGCGTCACGTGCAATGGCTGGGGACGAGCACGATGTGGCGGCACTTCGACAATGGCGGCGGCTGCAGGTTGGAGGCGACGCGTGCTCGCGCGTGTTTGGGGATTGCAAAGGCGATGGTTCGAAGTCGAGGCCTGAGTTGCTCAAAGTCAGTAAAGGTAATTTTAAGATTTTTTATTTTTCAAAATTTAATTTAAATAACAGAAAGTTTTAAGAGAAAAAAAATATATAGTTTTACAGAAAGGTAATCTATACAGTTTCAATATACGACAGTAAGGTATTGATTTTTAGTTTTAATAATTTATTTAATTAAAAATTTTAAAACTGCAGTAAGGTATCAGTTTTTTTTATACAGAAAAAAAAATATTTTATGCAAATTTTAAATTTATATATATGAAATGTATATGCAGTATAGAAAGTTTACAAATAGTAAGGTATAATAATATTTGCTTTACTAGGTTGATAAAATAATTTAGTTAGGGTGTTTAATTCATTTAATTAACTTATTTAATTTTTTAGAAATTGTTAAGGAAGATTTGTTTAAAATTTAGAAGTACTAATTTAAGTTAAGAAATATCTATTTTTATTTAAAAAGAAATAAGTAGGTATATTAGCAGAAAATTTAGTTTTAGAGTAAATTCTTAATTTAACAAATTTTATTAAAAGAAACTGGTTTAAAAGCAAAACCATCGGTTAATTAAATTGGAATAGGGAAAATTGGTTATTCGATTTATTTCGGATACTAAAGAATTTTATAAAATTGTTATACAAGGTCGAATATTTTGATTTATAAAGTTATGTTAAAACTAAAATAATAAGGTGATAGATTTATTTAGTTAATCTATTTTAAGTCACTAAAAATAATCTGTTAAATAAAAATAAATATTCAAGTGGATTTGATAAATTGTTGAAGTTAAAATTTTAAAGATAGGAATATTATTTTTAGAATGTGAAAAGTGTGTATAAAAAGAGAATTAGTATAAAATTTAAATGTTTGGTTAATTTACTAAAAGGAATTGATTTAAAATAAAGGCCACTGGTTAATTAAATTTATTAAAAGAAAGGAAATTTAATAATTAGTTAAATAAATTTGTTTAAACGAGAAATTGGTTTAAAAATAAAACTATCGGTTAATTTAACTATTAAAGGAGAAAACCGATGAATTAAAAGTATCAGATGAAAATTTATTTTTCAATCTGTTTGAATATTAATAAATTGTGTAAATATTTATACAAGGTATAAATGAAGAAAACAAGTTGAATTGGATGTGGATGGAAAACAGGAATAAAAGGTGAGAACTTCTCACTCAAAAGGAATTTTGTTGTTTATTTAAATTTTAAATAGTTAGATTTAAAATTTTTTGACTGTGTTGAGTGAATGCTTGAATGATGATTGTTATATATATATATTGGATGTGAATAGACCCTATACGCCGTTAGTAAGCGGAGGTTATTTATTACACACATATACCGCGATATTCCACCTCGAAGTGGAATTGGTATTATATTATATATATAGCAATATATATATATATATTGGCATATGTATATATTGCAGTTGATTGATTTCCCGCATTGTATAGCGGATGAGACCCTATTGCGCCGTTAGTAAGCGGATAATATTTATAAAATCCCATATACCGCGATATTCCACCTCGAAGTGGAATGGTATTGTGCTAATGTCTGTGGATGCAGGGAAACAGGTTGGAGGGATCCAACTGGATTCCTCACAAATATTTGTTTGATTCATATATTGTGATATTTGATTGTTTATCATGGATGATATATGATGTTTGAAAGTCGTAATTGACTATTTGATGTGTTGCATCATCGGATCCAATTTTGAAGTTTAAAAATAACGATTCTGATTTCTAAAGTGATTCTTGGAAATATACGTTTATAAAATATTTTTGGAATTGATTCATCTTAAATAAATAAACGTTATAATTTTAATATTATAAAAATTATGATTTTTGAGAAATACAGTTAAAAGTTGATTTTTGAAAATATGGGATTAGTGATTTTATAAAATAGTTTGAACTGGGAATTCTGAATTTATTATAAGAAGTTTAAAAATAGGATTTATAAAATTTTTATTTTATAAATCAGAATGATGAAATTATAAAAGAGTTTAAAGATGTTTAAAGTAATAATATAAATTGATTTATATTAAAAGATTTATAAGTTGATATTTATAAATTTAGAATATCTTGAATTATAAAACGAGCTTTTTATAGGTGATAGAATGATTTGTAAATGAATTTCATAAAGGAATGAAATCTATAGAATTTATGAAATTTGATTATTTTATAAATTAAAATGATGAAATTATAAGGAGCTGAAAGACGTTTTAAAATAGTAATATAAATTGTTTTATATTAAAAGATTTATAAATTGATATTTATAAATTAAAAATATTGGAATTATAAAACGAGCTTTTATAAGTATTAGAAAGAATTGTGAATGAATTTCACTAATGAATGAAACTTATAGAATTATAACGGTGAAGTTATAAATAGAATTTTATAAATAAAATTTATAAAGTTATTTAGGAAATAGATGTGGATAAATAAATGAATCTTAGAAGTTATAAGATTTATAGATTTGGGAAGTTTGAAGGAATGATTTTGTAAATAAATAAATTATAAGTATTTGACTTATAATATGAATTTTTAGTATATCATTGTGATATGAATTGAGATAGGTTAATAAAGGAATTTATAAAAAGGAGTTGATATAAAATAAATAGAAATAGGATTTATAAACGTTGTTTTATAAATCCGCAACGACTTATTTTGATAAGTGAATTGTTGTAATTTATTGATGGAGTTATATTCATGTTTTAGACAGTGAATAATTCTTTAAAATAAAATGAATAGAAGTGATGAAATTGGTTAACAAGTATATTCACGTTTTTTTTGAATAGTGAATAATATGTTAAAGAAATTATTTTGGATGTGATGTTTGAAATAGAATTAAAACGATCTAAAGATGTTTTAAAAGGTGTTGAGATTCAAAACCATAGATTTCAACATTTATTGTTGAAATAGATGTTTTCGAGAAATAGAAGGAAATGGTAGATTATAACACTGTGGTTATAATAAATGATTTTCGAAAGGAAATGTTTTGTATAGTATTGGGATTTATATATCTATTTTAATTTCGAATCCCTATACTAGTGATTTTGGGACGTCGTAACGATGTTTTACGCAACATTCGTTTTGGCCCAAATAAATATGTTAAAGAGAATGATTTCCTTAAAGAATGAAATATATACTTAATTTCGATTAGAGTATATTAAATATTTTCTAAGTGTAGAAAATAAAAAGGGCTTGTGAATTACTTATAAATAAATAAGCATGGGAATGTTTTTTTCATATTAAGTGAATATTTTGAATTTATCTTTTTGAAGATAAATTGAAATGAATATTTGAAAACGAATGAAAATCGTATATTCATAAATATTTTGGAATGTAAATTCAATATGGAATTTATAAATGGAATTTGGGAAAATGAGTTTAAAAATAAATATTGATTTATTTTTGAAGAATGGAAAATATATATATCTTGTAAAGATATTTTTGGGGAAATAAATAATTTGGAAAATTATTTGGAATCTGGTGATGTTGGCATATCTATTGATAGTTCAATAACCGACTATCAATATTTACCTTTAAATAGGTATTTGTTGTGATTTGTTTGAAATTGAATGCCACACTTATTTTTTTAAATAAGCGCTCACTATTCGGGTTAACCGGGAAAGGACCTTGGGGTCGTATAACCCATTCCGAATATGTGATATGTCGTTATGAATTTCATTCGAAGATCGGTGTTGAAGACCGGATATTTTCGAAAGCGAAAGGGTTTCTTGTTGATTGTCTCTGCACTGGCTGATCCCCGGTATTGAGATCTCCATATGTGATGGGAAATCCGAACGTGATTAGAGATTATTCGGATTGCAAGGACTTCTTTGTAAGTGCCTTCGGTTCTGTTCGAGCCCGGAACAGACTTGTATGGATTGTGTGTCTGACATTACAAATTGAGATGTAAAGCCGATTTCTTTCAAATATATTTCTGTTGGTGGCGGAGAATTTATTCTCTTAGCTTAACACCCTTCTCTGAGACGTACGAGCTCAGAGGTTATATAGTTGAAGTTATCAGCGATATATTCCCAATTTGGTAATGTGACATGCTGAGTGGAGCTGTAAATGATCATTGTGTTGATTATTTGTGATAGGATCATTTATTTGATCGTCTATCTTGGTGATCATTTCTATGATCATTTGTTGACCCAAAGCATGGCTTTTGTATAAAGTATGTTTTTGTGGACGTGACTTCGTCGAGCCTCACACCCCAGAATGGTCAAAACAGGAAAGAAGCAGCAAGGTTATGAGGGGTAGCTCCCTTTAGGGTATGTGCATTTCCTTCTGGATAGAGGTGGTATCATGGTATGGAGCCCAGATATTTAACCTATGTGGTTACTACGAATTTATTACTTTGTGGTTGTTGGTTATCGGGATCCCGTGAGAAAGGTCGTTTACAATCGGGGAATGGCGTGCTCGTGTCAGTAGTTACCCAGTTAGGGGTAACCCGGCCTTGTGTTGGTAGAGTTCCGGTTTGGTTCTCGGGGACGTCCATCCAGAGGCGTTCTCATGTGGCAATGGGAAGTTCCTTGGCCTGACCATTCGTTGGAAATCCAAAGAAACAATACGATCTTGTACGGTTTTAGTTGTAGAACCTGCTTCCTCAGGAGGTAGCTATAGTAGGCATAATATAATGGTACCTATGCTGGCTAAGATTTATATTCTACTTTCGAAATATCTTCTACACTATGCACTAATAATAATATCAAAATTGATTTGATTTTAATACGTATCAAGCATCTTTGACTAACATAAGAAGAAATCTCCTCCAAGTCTGCGTTTGCATTGTGTGTGTGGCGGGAGGTCTTATGGTAGTCTCATTTTTAAAAGCATTGCGAATTGATTTTTAAAAATATTCCTCCATTTTAATTTTAAAGAAAAATAAACTGTTTTGAGTTCTCGCACCAGTCACATGACTGACTTGGAGTTTATTGTTTTCCTTCCTAAACTCTGGGTGCCCACCAATTTTCACACGGGCAGTCAAGAGTTAGGTTTATCAGGATATTCTGGAATTCAGGAATTGCTGGAGGCAAGCTGGATAGCATAGCGTATTACTATTTGATATAGTAGTTCTTTTTCCGCTGCATTGTTTGTTGTAATACACCCTGATGATATGATGTAATGAAATGTGATGTAAAGTAATAACTGATATAATTCTTTGTTTAAAGATTATTCATTTATCTATTATATGTTGTTCCGCTGCGAATTGTGAGATTCTGATATTGTTGTCCTGTTCTGTTTCTGTTTTGTTTTCTGTTTTCTTTACTCTCTATTTTCTCTCTTCTACCACTTTCTTTTTCTTTTCTTCTTTCTTAAACCCATAACATTTCGGTTTTTCGGCAACGAAAAATCGCAAACGTTACATTAAACAATCCGAAAATTCAGTTTCCGTAGCATTTATGAAATGCCACCTAAAGTCTGTAAGTCAAAACAGTTCATTTATAAAAGACAGCATTTAAGTGCTATAATAAATTATTAACATAACAATCAAATTTTAAATTCCCAAATATAACTTATTATCAATTATTTCCTTAACTAAAACTCACTTTTAACAAAATTTCATAATTTCCCAAAATAAGTTATATTCCGAAAATTTTATTTAAACATTTATTTTTATTTTTTTAACATTTTGACTTATTCAAAAATCATTATAAATTTTATAAAAATCCTTTACATTTGAACCAGAATATTATAAATTCCCATTTAAAATACTTTTAAACATTTCAAAAAAAAATTATATAAACCACGGGTCTGTATATAGTTTTCTAGCCTAGGTCAAGTGATACGGATTTATATCATTTCAATCCGCAATTTTCAAAACCCCGGGTTCTATCATTTCAAACCCGCAATCCCAAGTTAACAAATAAAATTTAAACAATTAAATAAATAGATGGATAAAAATTGTCGTTTAGGCCTATCTTTTCAGCCTATAACAATCTCCATTTACAGGGAACTTGCAGTGATGATTTAATCAGTAAATAAGCATTAAATAATATAACTGCAATAATATCACAATAGATAAACAACTGATGAAGTGTCAATTTTAAAGTGGGGTTTAATATCATACGTTATATTTCAGACAGATAAAATTTAATAAATACTTTACAAATACACTTTCGATAATTCACAGATATATAGGTATGTTTGTCTGGTGAGAAATACTCACCTGAATGCTGCAAAAAAATTTGATTCAAAATGAAAATCCCCCGAAAAAAGAATCGCACAGCGGGTAACGATCAAATTCCCCCGGATGTCACGCCTAGATTCAAGATCCAAATACCGAATACGTGACTTTAAAAATTACGGTCAAAGCAAAATTTTTGAGACAATTGGAATGAATAGAGTAAAAGAAATTTTGGTTCAGCTTTTGCTCGACTGCCTCACCCCACATCCCGACCCCAACTTCATTGGCTTGGCAATGCTATTTATTATGATTATATATATATATATATATATAAATTTTTCCAACGGCATGTCCTACTTATCTAGTTTGAAAATATGAATTTTATGCAAAACTTGCGTCTCTGCCTAATGCAAACTCTCTCTGTTCATAAATACAATACGTCTCTGCCACTTTAATTTCAATACTTGCACACATCATAACATCTCCATATTTTTAAAGTCCTTTCCCTATAGTCACGCCTCCCCTTCGGTTTTTAGATAACACGTCCAATATCTCCATGCATTGATGCAAACTATCCCACGCAACTATATGCTTCAAAGCATTGCAGGCCTTCAACTGAAACTCTTTATATTCTTTTGCCATTTTATGAATCATGCCTTGCAAAACACGTCCCATTTTGACATTCTATGTCTTCTTTCAAATTTGGAAAGCCTTCTATCAGTTCTACACAATGATATTACCGGGTTATGCTCGGCAATGGTGTTTTTTTTTTCTTTTTTTTTTCTTTTTTTTCATTATGGCTATAACAACCTATATCAACTACAGGCACACCCGCATGAAATCTCTATAGAATGCAACTAAGCTTGACTTCCTATATGATATGCACGGCAAAACATGGTAACACTATCAGGGGGAAAAGAAAGGCATGTACTTAGTCAAAGACGGCAGAAATATGGAGTGAGAAGTAGCCGAGCAAGGTGAAAAAGAAAAGGAAAAAACTGAAGAAGGAAAACAAAAATATAAGGGAGGGAGAAAGAAAACAGAGAGAATACAAAAGAAGAAGAGGAATAGAAATATTACATGATTGTATGCAAGCTCACGAGAAGAAACAGAGAGAAGATAGTGGAATTTTGTAACTGAGTATGGTGTATATATATAGATAAACAACTTGTGAAATTTAAGGAAGAGGCAAGCGAGAAAAAAATGTGTGATTTCTTTCCAGTTTTCTTTAGTTTGATTTCTAGAAAAATATGCGCGATTTATATTGCCAGATTTGAATGGATAAGGCTTGCATTGTTTGATTAGCAAGGTTTAAATGCAGAGAAGAAACGGCAAGCATTGATGGAAGATAATTTATACGTGATTAATATTGCCAATTTTCTTTCATTCGAATGGATAAGTCTGAGTGATTTTTAATGCAGAGAGGAAAGAATTTGAACCATTCCAAGTTATACGAAAATTCTTGATTTAATGCATTCATTCTGATGCGTGAATTAAAAATGAATACAAGGACATGCGCAAGAAATAATAGATAAGGAAGGTAAGAGGCAAATGCCAAAAATGTTAAAAGAATAAAATTTTATGTCACGCGCAAAGGAAGGCAAATTTGATTTTCTCTTAGATAATATATGCGTGATTTTATTGCCAGATATACGAAAAATTTGATCGCAACGTTATATCTCTTTTTTTTCAATTAATAGTCGCGTGCTATTTTCATAGTCTGAGGGACTTATATACAAAGAATCAGCAAGTATTAATTTTTTTTGGATGCTACTTCAAGGATAGATTTGAAGGCATGCGTTGATTTATGTCAGGGAGAGAAAATGGTAAGAAATTTAATTTTCTGATTGATTGAATTTTAGAAGGCAAGCAATTATATTTGATTGAGAGAAATGAATGGCAAGTGGAATAAAATTTATTTGTGAAAGTTTTTAAATCAAATCTCTATAAAGTGGCAAATGACAAAGATGTTAAAGGAAATAAATTTCACTGATATGTCACGCGCAAGGAAAGCAAGTTTGATTTCTTTCCAGATGATATTTGCGTGAAAGGGAAGCACGATTTTGAAAACAATATTGGTAGTGGGAATCTCCTTAATCAGTGCATGATTTTAGAGAAACGGATAAGCACGAAATCAATACGTTTTGGTTGGAAATCTCCTAACTAATTTTATTAATCCATATAGATATTGAAATATAATTTTTTTTTAAATACGCCAAACTGACGCATTACCATACGCCCAAAAATTTATGCAAAAGTAACATTTTTAATTTATACGTTTATACGTTACTTATACCATTACAATGCGTGCCCTTTTTAAATTCGAAATTATCAGTTTATTTATATGCTATAAATTCTTAACATTTATTACTAAATTAAAAAGATAAAACTTTGGTTACATCTCTCTCTCTGATTCTTATTACCATAAAAAGGCGATTTATTATCAAAATGGACCAAATATTACAAATTTTTAAAGCAAGTATATAATCCAATTTTTTTTTCTATTAAAATTCCCATTTAGAGTTATCCTTAAACAAAGTGAAACTTTCATTTATTATTTAGCATTTTGCAAATGATTTGATTAAATTAAAATATATATAAATTGGGAAGTAAATTTTACTGGAAGGAGAAAAATAACGTAAGAGATATGAGTAAAGAGAAAAATGCATATGAAATAGGCAAGCAGATAGGAGAATGGATACTGCGTATGACTGAGATTTAGGAGAAAATTGTGTTTTGAAAAATGCAAGAAATAAATTTTGTTGAATGGAAAAAAAATCTTATGGAAATCAAATTTTTAAAGTAATGCGTTGAATTTAGAGGCAACATATTTGATTTGAACGCTAGAATATTCCTTCCCTCAAAAAACACATGCCACTGATAAATTTACTCATTTACACTAAAGTCATATTTTAAGAATGTGTACCATAGCCATAATATTTTATGCTCAAAATATACCGAAATAACGGATTAAAATTCTATACGTTTTCTTATATATATATATATATATATATACGGTATTTATTCCCTAAATTTAGGCGCCCTTTTTAATGCGTAGTTACCCAGTTCATTTATACACTAAAAAAAAATTCGAAATTCTGACCGTGCTGAGACTCGAACTCGTGACCTGTCGTGGATAGCCCAGATGTCTTAACCACCTAAGCTATTAATGTTTTCTCAATTAAAACTTGATTTTGCTAGAAATTAAGTTATTTACCATCTTCGACAAAAATCCAAATTTCCAAATTAAAGTTAATTCTTAACAATGTCAAAATTTTAGAGATCTTATTATTTAATTAAAAATTTGGTCAATTGTTTTTATTTTTATTTTTAATCACTTAAAATTTAGGTTTTTATATAATAAACCCCAAAGTTTTTAAAATACAAGTGAAAAATACTTGTTAAAAATTTGGGCTGTTACACTTTAAGTCACGGTTGACCAGATTAAGGTTGCCCGCGATTTATATAAGCTTATCCATCTTTCTATTCTATTATTTAATCATCTCATCTTTGTTTCCAACTAATTTTCAAATCATTCTTGAAGTGTATTTGTAAACTAATATTTAAAATGTTTTATATATTGTGTTGTTTGAGTTGTTGATGTTGATTTGGTTTTCCGATCGATTCATCTGATCTACTCTATCGATAGGATTTCCAAAACACTTGAACATAGCAAACTGACACGACATAGTTTTTCAAATTTAGTAATGAAATAAATTTTGTAACTATATTATATATTTTTTTTGGATTTTATTGAATTGGTTGTTAAGAAATACTAATTGGTTTTATATATCATTATCTGTTGTTTCATGTATAAATAATTGAACTATAAAACATGGTTATGAATTTATTTGGAAATTTAAAATGAATATAAAACAAGAATTTGAGAATTTAATTTCCGATGGATTTCAAACCTTGTATTTAAAGATTTAAAGGATGTATTATTTAATGTATTTTCAAATAGAAATTTGTTTCCAAAGAATTTTAAAGTTTAAAATTAGTGCTCTTCTCTTTGTCGCTGGAAAATAACTTTGGTGATGAATGGAGCATCATCGACATTCATTTTCGAGTTTCGAAGTGAAGAGACCATTCTGTAGTCTTGCTACAGTTTTGTTTTGGGAAATTTAATTTATTTGAATTTCTAAAATGAGACTGATTTATAACATATGCTGGTATATGATTTAAATTTGAATGGATATATATATATAGTATATGTGCATTTAATTATCTCTAAATAGTTGGAATTTATAGAAAATTTAATTCCTAAATTTTATCTGAAGGATAATTTCAAGTATAATTTAAAGAGTTGGATAAATATTCAAGCTTGAAATGATTAAATTATAAAGTTTTATTTGTATAATACACAATTTTCATTCCAATATAACTTACCTTAATATTCAGAAGTTGAATATGTAATTGAATAATATACAATATAAAAAGATTTATAAATAAAATTTGAGTGGTTACAATGAATGTTATACACTTAAATTTTAGTTTTAAAAAGATTAATAGTGTTAAATAAAGAAAAAGGTAATGGAATAATTTACATTATAAAATGATGTTAAAGAACGAAGGAAAAATTTAAAGCAGTTATAATAAGTGTAAATATATTTAACGTAGGTGATAAAATATATTAAGAGGAATAAATTTAATTATAATTAGGAATAAAGAAGAATTAAATTTATTGAGTACAATATGAGTATAATAAATGATTTTTTTTTTTCAAATCCATGATTTTAGAGATTGTTAATTTAAGATAATTTAATGATAAGATAATGAAATTAGAGATGGTGAAGATTTATTTAACTTATGTAGAATTAATTGTCAATTTAAGTTGAAATTTTCACGGTTTCAAATTTATTATCTTATTTTGTTTTCAAATTATCTTTTGGTTGTCCTTAATTCCCTTATCTTGCTACAGAATGGGGAGGCTATTGCTTATACCAATCTATTTAGAAATTTTTCTATAATCTTCGATAATCTTTGGTACTCATTTTTGAATCTGAGCACTGCTTGCCATCCATAGACCATCGGTCAAACGGAAAGAGTGAATTAGATTCTCGAAGATCTTTTTCGTGATTGTGTTCTTGACGCTGGAGGGTCTTAGGAAGATCATCTCCACCTTGTCAAACTTACCTATAACAACAGTTTTCAGGTATAATTTCAATCTTCTTATCATCTAGTCTTAATCCAATTTAATTTTTTTTTTTTGTATGCTTTCCCGTACCTCATTACTTTTCGGGGATGAAAAGTTTTGAGTGGGGGAGTGTGTAACAACCCTATATTTTGTGATTATTTTAATTATACATTTTAATTATTTTAATTGATTTCCTGATATAAAAACTTTATTTTATTTATTAAAATGAATAAATTTTGTTATTTTAAATATAAATTTTGATTTTTATGTGAATTAGAATTTCAAACATGAATAAATTGAATATTTCCAAAAAATGTGAATTTTGGTCAATATGGTCAAACTTTGACTTTTAAATTTAAAATTTAAATATTTTAATTTTATCTTTTATCTTTTATTATGCAAATAAATAAAATTTTAAGAATACTGCTTTTCATTTCGTTGAAATCCTTTTAATATTGTGAAAGTTATTCATTTTAAAATATTGTGTGTAAATTGTTTTATTTAACAAAATTGTTTATTTTAATTTACATAAATAATATTTTTGGTTGTCGTATCTTGTTCTAATATGTGTAACATGACAAGTTATGCATATATTTTATTTTTAAAACATTTTAAAAGTAAAGTTATAATTTTTAAATGTTAATTGTATATTGTTTACAATTTCTAAATGTTAGTTTCAATTAATAAGCAATTTTCTTATTTATTTTCTATTTTTCCTTAAATTATTACTTATTTTCTTTTTCACTTTATTTTGTTCAGCTTTTTATTTTTATTTACTGAAATTTTATTAGTTTATTTTAATTTAAAGAAAAGGAAATCTAAAGAGGCAAAAACCCTTTCATTTGCATATGACTTTTCACTTACCTTTGGCTTTACACCTTCTTTTGACCTTTCATTAGTTTGACCGTACACTTTTCTATGTTAGCCGTGTGTTTTCCCACCTTCATTCACATGAAGGCTTCATCTTCTTACTTTTTTCCTCCTCATTTTCTTCTTATTTTCTATTGATCTTGCCTTGATTCTTCCTTGTGTTTTGCTAGGCCACTACACCATCGTCTCCTCCGACCATCACCTCCTCCATCTACCGCAGCAACCACTTCCCCTCCTCTAATCATGACAAACCGTGGCCTCCAATTGAAGCCATCACCACAAATACTTTGCAAAGCTTCACCAAAACAATGCCTAGAGCCACATACTTCACCCACCCCTCCATACATCACTTTGGTCACCCCCTTAGCCACCACCACCAGCTCCTACTTCACCTCTGGCTGCATCTTCAGCCAACTCCAACTCTGTCCAGATCTGAAGACCCTATGGTCGAGCCTATATGTGGCCATAGCCGAGCCTAATGTTGAACCAAACTCCACTATTTTGCCTTTTTCCTGTGTATTCTTCTTGTTGTTGCACTCCAACCCATCTTCATTCACTTGTAGCCGTGTGTTATGATGCTTAACCTAAGCCAAAGCATTATCATGGCTAAGTATATGATCCCCTATAGCCGAGCATTGGAGTGATCAAAGCAAGGTCAAATTATTTTGTCCTTTGTTGTTTTTTATTTCAATTTATTTCAATGTTGTTTTGTATTGAATGTTCATTTGTTACTTTGTCTTGTCTGGTTTGTTGCTTACAAGATCATTATCTTGGCTCTCTCCACTCACTTGAATCGTAGTCGTGTTGTGCCGTCTCGTGTTTTCTGGAATTCATTCGTGTAGTTTGATTTGCTAACTCCAGCTTGAAAAGGTGAGTCTTTCTCACTCTAACATTTTTAGTTATGAAATAGTGAATCGATGAATAGTGTTTAGTAATTAAAACTGTGTATGCAAGTAAATGATGATTATATGATATGCTATGCCATGTTATTACCATGTTAACTCTATTAATTATCACGTGACATATGATATATGACATTTATTGTAACATTTACATGTTAGTACAATTGTTTATATTGTTTATGCGTATATTCACACTGCAAGTTTCCTGTTAGAATAAAATCACTATGGTTTGAAGTGATACAAACCCGAACGGACGTTAGAATAGGGAAAAATCGTTATGGACTGAAATGATATGCCTGGGCGATTTTTATTGTATTTTATTTGACTTGGTATTGCGGGTTTAAAATGATAGAACCCGGGGTTTCTTTTTAAATTGTGGATCGAAA
This sequence comes from Allium cepa, assembly GCA_030765085.1. NCBI lineage: Eukaryota > Viridiplantae > Streptophyta > Magnoliopsida > Asparagales > Amaryllidaceae > Allium > Allium cepa. Next base: position 80,201,709 of record CM060928.1, on the reverse strand, counting down.
TGATATACATCCGTATCACTTGACCTAGGTTAGAAAATTATATACAGACCCCGAGGTATATTTTTAAATGATTTTTCTTAAGATATGTATTTTTAAAAGTATGAAATTTTGAGTTAAAAATATATATTTTATGGTTTTGTGAATGCTAAATATTAAGTTTTGAATTTGTGAATTTAAGTATGTAAATTTGAAGTAAATGTGAATTTTGACTTTAAACTTATTTTTAAAAATGTAAGTAAATAATGGAAATTAAATTAAAGTTTCGAATGATATTCGAAGTAAATTTTTATTTTTATTTAATTTATAAGTTAATAAATGGTGAAATTTTGACTTAACAAAGGAATTGGATTTTTAATTGGATATTTAATTATAAAATTTTGTTACGATAAATCATATGTTAAAGTTATTTAAATGTGAAATTTTGAAGTTTAGTATAAGTTTAAAATTTGCTAAAATTGAAGTTTTATTGTTTCTGAAAAGTTATAATAAAATCTGGAATTTTATTAGCAGCATTTCCCAAAATAATGCTGTAGTCTTATGACAGCATTTTTAACCGCCGTTGCTTTGAATTTAACTATGTTGATATAACTTAATATCTATTACAGCATTTTATAAATGTCTTTGTTCTTGAACTAAACTATTTTGGAACTATAAGCTATGATAGCACTTTATAAATGTTGTCGTTGCTATAATTTGACAATGTTTTGAAATATTATAGACTTTTATCACTATTTGAGTTATATTTCAAAGTGTTAAATGATTTAACTTTCGGAATTGATTAATTGTGAAATTTTAGGAGTTTTAAAAATATTTTAATATTTAAATTTGAATTTAAATTGAATTTGAACTTAAATAAGTTTTATTTGGCTATGCGTTAAATGGAATGAAATGTAACGAGATAAACAAACTTTTGAATGGAATTTTGAAATATGTTTTGTAATGATATTTGGAATAATAAATGAATGGTATATTTGATTTTAAAATGATATTTAAATTGAGTATTTGAATTTGAATTCAAATAATGAGTTGATAATGAGGTTTTGAAAGGATATGATATTTTGATGATTTTGAAATGGTTTTGAATGGCATAATCTTCATTTTTGATAAAGAATGTGAATATGGAATGATATTTGATTTTTGATCTATTTGATAAATGAATATTTTCGCTTATTTAAATAATATTAGATTATGAAATGAATATTTCAAAACTAAATATTAGTAAGTTAAATTAAGATATATATGAAATCATATAAATTAGTTTTGAAATGTGGGATATTAAAGCTTTGAAATATATTAAAAATTGAATAGTTTATTTTGTGGATCAAATCTATATTTTAAATTGATAAGATTTGAAATGGTTTGTGGGAAACTGAATTGAATTGAAACTGATGGTTTGAATTGAATTAAATTGGAAATTTGTAATTTGTGTTTAATTGAATAAATTTGTAAAATGTAAAGAATTAAAGGAATATTTCATGATTTCAAAATGTGTGATTTAGAAATGTTATGATTTTCAAAGTGTAATGATTTCAAGTATTTTGGTTTCAAAAGAGTTATAACTTTGAAAGTATTATGATTGTTGAAAGGTGAATATATGTTTGAAATGGGAAGTATAAACTATTTTGAAAGGAATATAGTTTTGGAATGAAATGATTTGATTTTTGAAGTATAAACTATTTTGAAATGACCACGCCGCTATTATAACGTTGGGTTGTTGAAGAGACCGGGATCGGAAGTTGTCATACTCTCTGCCAACTCCGAAAACCACTTTAACTACAGTGTACGCAGTGGAGATTCCAGAATGAAGTAGGATGATGGCGACGTTCTTGAGGTATATTGCATGGACCCGACTCTCGTGAGTTAGCTTAAGGTTTCTAAAACAGGAGCAATCTCGGGCCAAAAGGGGTAGCTCCTCCGGTCGAACGCACTTCTTCGATACTATACTCTTACTTGTGGTTGATTTGATGGCCATCCTCTGATTTTGATTGGGAGTGTGTTCCAAGGTGGGCGTAGTGGCTGCTACGTTACCACCAGCCCGTGTGCGTAATTGGTATATCTACCCTGGCATTGCATCATGTGCCATGTCACCTACCATAGCGAGCCTTACTACGAGTTTCTATTTGTGTCGTACCTATGGAGTATCTTCTCATAGTCTCCCGATCAGGAGATATGCAGGTATTGTATAGACTATTGGCACTGTTATGTGTTAAGGGCTATATGAGTATCCCCTTAAGGCTATTTTAAAGTAAGTTTATTTTACTGTAGACATTATTATAATAGCACAATATTACTACATAGTAAATAGTTTAACGGATCCTTAAAGGATGGGCGATCCCAAGCATCCTTTAAGTTACTGATGCATTTTTGTTAGTGTTCACTTGATTTGATTTACAGTTCATAAGTATTTATGTCCTGACTCGAGTGTTTTGTGTTTTGCTTTACGCTCGAGACAGACTGAGTGATTCAGCATCCAAGACTCACCTTCGGAGTTGGAGTTTTGCTTGAAGATCAAGCCATCTATTTTGCTTTCAATATCCAGTGATTCCAGTGATGTATTCTGATTTATACTTGATGTATCTTGTTACTCTTCTACTGTATCTTGTTTAACTCTGATGTATCTTATATATTTAGTAGCTTCATGAACTACTATCTCTTTTACTTCCGCTGCATTATTATTTATTCTTTGTCTGTGATCTGTGATTATTTATTTACTGCATATTCTGAGTTTTGCCAAATTTTATTTACAACGCGGTATTTTGAGCAATTCATGTCCGACATGTGCGGATGCGAATGGTTGAAAATATCGGGTCGTTACATGTTTCACCATACGTAACTGATCAAAGTGACATTTTAACGATCAAGTTCTTAGATCTAGTTTATAGTTTTGGCCTAGTGTTATGTTTAACATTATACGATCTTCGTTGCAATCAATCAAATTGAATATTAGATCTCAGAATATAGTTTATTTGCTTACTTCGGTTGAACTAATTTTATTGAAGTATCATGCAATACAAACTGTGACTTTTCTCCATATAAGACTTATATATGATAGTATATTGATCAAATACCCACAGTCTTATATTGCTTTTAGAGTTTGAAACTCGTAAAAAGCATTACACGCTTTCACGCAAATAAGAACATAAACGACCAAATTACGAATTATCTAGTAGATGTAAAATCAGGTACTTACATGGGTATAGAAAATAGTAACATGCAAGAAATAAGTATATATTATATTTTTATTTGTCGATCTTCAATTTTAGATCATTGGTATATTTTAATGGATAAACTTTTATTAATTATTCTAAATGCACAAATTCATCATCGTAGATTATTATAACATTATACATTATATGTTCTTACAATATAAGAAAGGTTAAAGGTTACCATTTGATTTTTCTAACTAGTCTCCCACTTGAATTATATGTTTCTCCAAACCTTTAGATGAAACATAAAAGATTTTTGACTTCACCAGTAGGTGTAAGGACTCGTTTGTCTTGGGATTCTAACCTTGAGTTTGCTCAAAAAGTTACAACACCATAAACACTGAATAGCTCGTTATCGGTTTATCATATACAACTCCAAACCTATGGTTCCATGTCCTAATATCATTTCGACCTTGAGTTTTCTTAACAAAATGAAAGAAATTATTTACTCATACCTATCACCTCATGATGGTCTAAGTATAGTATATGTAACTTGAGTTCGCTCAACAAATACGTATAGTTAATAATGCTTGTCACGATCCGAAATTCAATGCTCGAAAATTGACACTAAATACCTCACTTGTATTCGACTGCCAAAATTTCAAACACCAAACTCTAGTCGGATGGAGCTTATAACAACATTAGATGAATATAAAATAGCGGAAACAAATTAATATCATGCATGACATCACAGGTATAACATCATCATAATATTTATTACCACATCAGAGTATCATAATACATATGCCACAACTTCAAATAGAACATCATAATAGAACAACAAGTGATCATATGCCAAAAAGTCTTCAAAGGGATGAAGCGATAGTGAACTTCCAAAAACTGAGCACCTTGATATCCAAAGCTTCCAAAATATCTCCAAGGTAAAAGCCTCCAAAATACTGCTAACACCAGAACACGGAAACCTGCTACTAGGCTGCGCGTGTGGAAATGATGGGCACCTAGAATTTAGAAAGAAACAATAAACTCCGGGTCAGTCATGAGACTGGTATGAATAAAACAAAAAAATAGTTGCTTTTAAATAAAACAAATTTATGAAAGAAAATTCATTATGCTTTTTGGAAAATGAAACTACTGTAAAGCCTCCCGCCATACACGCAATGCAAACGGAGATTTGGAGGAGATTTGTCCTTATGATAGTCAAACACGCGCGATACGCAAAATCTTTTTAATATTATTATTAGTGCATAGTGTAGAAAACATTTTGAAAGTAGAGTATTAATCTTAGCCAGCATAGGTACCATTATACTATGCATACTATAGCTGCCAAGTTAAATGGTAGGTTCTACAACTAAAACCATACTAGGTTCGTATTGTTTTGTTTGGGTTTCCAACAAATGGTCAGGCTAAGGAACTTCCAACTGCCACATGGGTACGCCTTTGGAGGGACGTCCCGAGAACCTACCCGGCTCTCTGCCAACACAAGGTCGGATTACCTGTGTAAATAGGTAACTACTACTCGAGTATGCCACTCCATGGTCGTTTGCGACCTTTATCCGAGGGCCCTCTACCACAAAGCAACAACCACACAGTAAATGGGATTGCAGCAACCACATAGGTAAAGTATTTGGGCTCCATACCATGATACTACCTTTTTCCAGAAGGAAATGACATACCCTAAAGGGCACGACCCTCATAACCTTGCCGCATCTTTCCTGTTTCGACCATTTCCAGGGTGTGAGGTCCGATGAGGTCTCGTCCACAAAGCTGCGCCTTCCAAGAAAGCCATTCACAAATGATCATCAACACACAGCAGCACTTAGCATGTCACATTACCAAATTGGGAGTATATCGCTGATAACCTTCAACTACACAACCTCTTAGCTCGTACGTCTCAAAGAAGGGTGCTAAGCTAAGAGAATAAATTCTCCGCCACCAACAGATATGTATTTGAAAGAAATCCGCTTTATATCTCAAAGTATAGTGTCAGACATACAACCATACGAGTATGTTCGGGGTTCGAATAGAACCGAAGGCACTTCATTCAATAAAGAAGAAGCCCTTGCAAATCCGGGTATCCACAATCCCGATCGGACTTCCCATCACTTAGGGAATCTCTATACCGTAGCTACTCGGTGCAGAGACAATCGGTAGGTTATCCTATCGTTCTCGTAAATACCTGGTCTACAACACCGTTCTTTAAAAGCTATATATTTCGTCGTATCACTATTCAGAATGGGTTATATGACACAAAGGTCCTCTCTCGGCTAAACCGAATAGTGAGCGTTATTTTTTTTTAAATACGTGGATGTATCAATCATAAAGATTCACATTCAGGGTTCAATGTGGGTTTCGGATAACCAACTGGAATCCGACTCCCTGTCGCATCGAAGTTTAAATGCTGTTTACGGGCAAAAAGGTTTTCACATAAATACATAATTAAATCACAAATCACAGCTCAGCACAAAGCAATTCACATCACACAGTATCACAACCACAACAGAAATATCAATCCAGTGCATAACAATAGTTAATTATTTTTCAATCAAAGTGAATGTGATTTAAATGAATTAATCACATTACTACTTTTATTGATTATTTTAAATAAACGATTAATTATTCTTAACGATAAAATAATTAAATAAATCTTAACCAACTTTGTTAATAAATTATTCCTTAATCAGTTAACTCAATTAATTATTAATTATAAATTGATCAACTTAAATTATCTAATTAAAAATTCTTAATTATAAACAAATTAGGCACTTGATTATTAATTAAACAAATTATAAATTAATCATTCTTAATAACCCTTTTCAAACAGTTAATTAATGATAATTATTTATCTAAATTAACATTTTTTAAAATCTTCCTTAATAACTTTGAAACCAAATTATTATTAACTTAGAAAAATTTAATTTTAATTAAAATTAAAACTTACTTATATTAACTACTTAATAAAAATATTAACTAAGATTTTAAAATCTTTCTTAAATATCTGCTTGGTTAACTAAAACTTAAATGAACTCATTAATTAGGCCATCAGTACTTAAACTTTGTTTAGGATGAAATAACATAAATTTTTTCTGTAACTAAGTATTTTGAAACCCAAACCGAGTACTTCCCAAGTTTTACTCGAGTAAACACTCGAGATTCCCCTGCATTTCCCCGAAGCCGTCTCTCTTCCTTACGTATACTCCTTCTTCTTTGTTCTTTTAAAACTTAAGTTTAAACTACTGAAATAACTCACACGAACGTGAGAAAACCCGAGCCAACCCATCTCCTACTCGAGCGCTCCTTCGAGTTTCTCCCTAGCCCAAATTTCTTGACACAAAAACAACGCAGTGCACGTGCACGGCGTCTCGCCGCTGCTCCGGTGAACGTCACGACCTTCGGCAAGTCGAAAAACTCACCCACACTCGAAATCAAACTTCGATTCGAAGCCAAAAAATCGAAATCAAAAATTAACAGTTTGCTCGAAAAACTGCAATCGACCCAACCAACAAAAACGCCTCTCCGCCGTTTCTCAGACCACCAGAGACGCCACGACTTTGGCCACATCACATCAACCCCCAACGCTAACATTCCCCTAGAGGACGTGCAACTCGGCGCATCAGAGGTGATGAAATCACCTCGTCCAGGCACGTCAAAAACTTGAATACAAACCCTAAATTCACCTCGTCCCACCAATTTACGCAATAGAAAAATTATTCGCCAATTTTCCTGAGATCATCAATAGCCAAGCAAGCTTCAAGCATAATCTTAACATTCAAAAATTCCTTGATCGATGGCAATGGCCGAAAAAGCATTTTCGGTTCAACTTGAGACTGCACTTAAAATACTTCACTAAAAATCACTAATTTTATTTTAAAAATCTTGTTTTGAATGTTAATTCAAGCTATATAATTGAATCAATATTTAACAATATTCGAATTTATCCAAAAATTTACCTTTTAGTGTAAAATCAAATTTACAGAGTCAATATTTTAATATCAAGCCTAAAACAAATTCCAGGCCTTAATTTAAGTTTAAACAAACCTATTCTGTTTGAATCCCCAAGCTTAATACCGTTTGTATGAAGATATGTTTTTTTTCAATTTACTTTACTCTGTAACCAGAAACAGGAAGAGCAAGCCATTTAAACTACACACTACAACATCCACATATACAGAACCAATTATTCAAAAATATGCAGCAAACACAAAGTTATTCATGAATCAATGCATAGATTTAAAATTTTAAAGTTGTATGTTTACTCACTTGGAAACACGATTGAACAGAACACTTTTTGTTTTTGAAAGCCTACAGTTGATCTGCCTTTAAACCTTTTCTGTTTTGTTTTGTTTTTTTTTCAGCAGATTGTATTTGAGTTTGAAAAATATAGTGATGTTTATATTTTTTGGTTTACTATATTTTGATGAACGAAATGAAACAAATATGGATGTATATATAGAGAGGTCATCTTTTATAAGGGTTGGTATTATCTAGTACAGCTTTCTCTTCTTCTTTTTTAATCATATTTTTTTTCCTAGCCTCCATCTTTGACCAGAGGTTTTTTTTCTTTGGAGCTGAAATGATATTTTTTGTTACATTTCGAATGACCCAATATTTGCGCTGAGAAGAAAGCATTTAATGCCTATGTTCCCATCTAAGTTTACATGTAATCCTATTTGATTTTTGTAAGTACTTCTTTGTTTTATCTTCTTGCTTGTAGTTTTATTTTATTATTTCCTTGTTTACATAATTCACATGCAAATTTGTATGTATTTCATTATGTTATTTTTTTACTAGAATTATCTTATGTTTAACACAAATTCTTGTTTTTTTTATAATTTTTATTATCATTTATTTAAAGCTTAGTGCCAAATACCTTATTTATATCCATATATCTTTGTAATATTAATATTAATAATATTTTATTTCTTTTGAAACTTTTCAAATTAAATTTCAAAAGTTCAAATAAGTCACCAAATTTAAATTAACAAATTTTGGGATGTTACAATGCTACACATAACATCTCTAGGTTGGGTTTGCTCAATAATCAAAGAGCATGCAAATAATTTATTAATATACAAATGGTTGAGGACAACATTTATATTAGAGGTCGTAATCTTCAATATATTTAATTGAGTGATATCGATTAATGGAATAATGTATTTCTTATGAAATAACCTTGAGGTTCAAGTGTTGGACATATCAGAAATCATTGTGATAATCTACAATATATTTAATTGAGTGATATTGACCGATGGAATAATGTATTTCTTTTGAAATACCTTCATGGTTCAAGTGTTAGACATATCAAAAATCATGGTATATGTACATTCATGTATGTATTTATTTATTACGCATATTTTGGTTTCTTTAATGTTCCACCTTTGGTTATACCTTCATATTATATAAGTTTAATTATTATAGAAATTTTATAATTCATTAAGTTATATAATAATTTTATGTATAACATTAAATTAATTAAATCTTATTAAATTTATTTTAATTAATTAAGTCTTTAACTAATTTTATATTATTATTCCAATATAACTTTTACATTCGACATGTATGCTATTACCTTTATAGTATATATTGTAACCTTTACAGTAATACATATATCACTAATTTAATTAACTAATTAATTAACACTTTTAATTAAATTACATTAATTTAAAAAGTCATTTTACATATACATACATGTATATTTATATTATCTAAAACACTTTGAGATAATATAACATATATCAATATATATAATATGCATATGTACATAATTTATTTATTTAATTTCTTTACTTCATTAATCTTATTAATAAATTATTTTTCCAAATTAATGTCAAAATTTTAAATTTTCAAACATTTTGAAATTTTATTATTTTTTCAAACATTTTGAAAACTTATGTTATATTATAACTTTTATAATAAATATGTTTCATTGTAAATTTAATTTTTAAATTTAAAATCTTTACTTTAGTTTTCAAAACAATTTTGAAAATTAGCCCAAGGCCTAATTCAAATTAGGCCTTTTCAATTAGGGGTAACCTTTAGGCTTACTTCACCTTTCACGCTAGTATAAAAACTAGTAGGATAGGGTACTTGATTACTCAATGCCAATCCTAGACAGAACCTTTCTAGACAACATACTAAATGGGTAAACTTAATTAGTTAGACATAACATGACTATGTAACAATCCAGAATTTGATCACCTCCAAATATAACATTTAAAGTGATTTTTAATATATAAGATTTTACGATTCGAATAATATTATATAGGATTTGGAAATAGAAATATACATAGAAATTGGAACATTTGATTATGTCGACAAAAGTGACAAAATGTCGATTTCAGAAAAGTATGTTTTTTTTGAAAGACGGGTGTGTAGCGTGTCACTACACAGCCGGTTACTTTATATATATATATATATATATATATATATATATATATATATATATATATATATGCATATATAGGCCGGTCAACACGCCTGACCGGTGGCGATACCATCTATTTGAAGAACATCAAAACCGTACATACATAACCACCAACAAGTAGCATAAGCAACTATACACAAAAGAAAAAACAGCCAGCCAAAAAAGATGAAGCTACACTAAGAGCCAATAGTTGTGAATGGCTACCTTAGCTAGGAATGAGGCGGAAACGCCGAGCTGCTGCCCATAGATTATGTAGGAGAGGAGTCTCCATGTGGAAGGCGGAGTCTGAAAGGGGCCGAGTGACTGTGACCTGAAATAGAGGAGAATAAATTAATAAGGAGACGACAAACTCCTTCAAACCGGGAGCGCGGTTTGTTGAACACCAGGGCGTTGCGCTCCTTCCAAAGATACCAACAGAAAATAGCAATAAGGATGTCTAGAGGACGATTCGGGGGATTATATTGCCAGTGATCAAAATTGGTGGGCGGGTCTAGGATGCGACCGAGAAGGTGAGCACAGATCGCTGCCCAGATCGAGAAGGCGAAGTCGCAATCTCAAAATAGGTGAGTGATATCTTTTAAATGAACGTCGCAAAAAATGCAAGATGGATCAACCTGGTACCTAAGACGGAGGAACCTCGATTTGGTGTTGATTCTATTGTGAGCAAGACACCATTGAAAAAAGGCTATGCGGGGAGGAATATGGCATTTATAGAGTCTGGGGAAGGTAAAGAGACGGCCTGGGTTAAGGAGATAGGAATAGCATGAAGCAACGGTGAAGCCTTTATCTGGCGCCAGGGCCCAGATAACTCGATCCGGTCTGGAGGTGAGGTGAAGAGAGAGAAGCAGGTAGGAAGCATAGATAATGTTGGAGAAAACATCAGATTCGAAGAGGGCTGGGGGACAGAGGGGTTCTGGACCGAGGCGGACACAGTCGCTGACCGAAGTCAAGGAGGAATGAGAGAGAGAAGAGATGTGGTAGAGATTTAGAAAGGGGAAACTGGTTGTGCCAAATATCTAACCAAAAAATACAATTTTTACCATCTCCAAGAGCAAAATGAAAAAGGGATTTAACAAGGGGAAGGGATCTAAGCACACCAGCCCAGAATAAAGAAGGTCTAGATCTCGGAGGGAGGTGAAGGACAAAGTGGCTGTTGGAATCGTAATGAAGAGAAAGGATCCACTCTTTCCAAATGAAGTTGTCTGGGGAGAGAATTTTCCAGATCCACTTGGAGAGGAGCACGATATTAAACGAACTGAGGTTGGTGATACCCAGACCCCCCTGATTCAGCGGTAGACTTCCAGATAAATGAACTTCTGATTTTGTCGATACGGTTGATGACCCAAGATGGGAGTTTGTGAAAAGACATCCAATACGACGGGATTGCTGAAAGTACGGATTTGACTAAGACGAGTCGACCAGCCGCTGAATCAGGAGGGTCTTGGTTTTCAGAAAAGTATGTTAATGGTTAAATAAATTATTTTAATTTGTGTTTATATTTTTAAATAGCATTATACAATTTATTTTTAAATTTGGATTATATAGATAAATAGTTTAATTAAAATGTCAAAATGTTATTGTAAAACATTTTGTCGAAAAACAACGTTTTGTCGAATAAAAGTTATCGATGTTTTATTGCATCTTTGTTAACATGTAACTTATATTACATAATTTAATAACTAAACATGGTTACTTTTAGACTACAACAAAATTACCCTATTACAATGGGCAATAATTGTCTGTTGTAATAGTAAGCTATTACAATGGTTTTCCCTTTCTATTACAAAGCTTTTCAAAAATTGTAACATACTTCTATTACAACATTTTATATTTTCCCATTGTAAAATATGCATATTACAATGGTTTTTTGCCCATTGTAATAGATACCAGTTTTCATTCCTCTCTGCCCGTTGTGATAGGTGCCTACTACAATTACATTGTTTTTCTCGTTGTAATATATGTCAATTTTAACAACTTTTTTGTTCTAGTTGCAATAGTTACTTTTACAACATTTTTAGTTTACCAGTTGTAATAGATAACAAATTTTGACAACTCTTAATTGATTATCATTATCTTCGAATATTTAGATGTCATGGGAGGTTTAACCAGTATTCTAATGGACTTAATTTCACTTTGTAGTTTGTAATACATAATTATATACAAAATTTTTCAAAATAAAATACAATGAAAATGTTTTAACAATTAATCATATTAAAACTAACTATTCTAAAAAATTCAAAATTGAGAAATTTGTATTATGTTAAACATTGTGTTTACATAATAATTTTAGCAGTTTTGTTAGATAACACTCTACAATAATTTTATTTAATTGAATAATATACTTATTATAGTTTTGACATAAATATTTTCTTATGTTCATGAATATTTTTCAACGTGTGTTTGTTAACAAAAAAAAATATTTTACAAACAAAATAGGAGTCCATTTTTCTACGTGTTAAAGTACTTCTCGTTTCTGAAAATTTCGCAACGCGCCCATGGTGAAAAATTTCCATCTGCACCGCTACGTATCCTCCCCCTTAACCACTTAAATTATGTCCCTTATGTTTTCTTCTTTCCCCTAACCAGAGCAAATTAAATCCAAGCTAAACTTATTTCGTAGTCCAAATCCAGGTATTAGATGAATTCTAAGGCGGCAAAAGCTTGGCGAACGAACTCCAAGGTGAAATCGACAAAATAAGGAGAAATATGGTGATTAAATTAAGGGTCGAATTTTGTGATTCAATTAGGAGTCAAAATCGGTGAAAAGCGAAGAGTTATCTTAATTCAATATCTTTATTCTATGTTATTTTAAATTGCAGTCAATTAGGGCTTGTGATTAGATTAGATTTGGATGAAAATAAATAGTGAGTAAGATATGTAGTTAGGGCTTGTATATACGCTTACTAATAATTATTAATTGATTCCGTAAGAAGCTTTGTGATACAATTTTTGAAGGTGAAATGAAGTTATTTAACAAGGTATAATAATGCTTCTATCTTTCTATACATAGAAATGATGGTAACATGTCCTCACACACCATACACTTACTGCTCCCCTAACATCTCAAGAGTTTTGTTTGTTTTATGTATAACCAAATATTTTCAGCTCATATTATAATCTATAGCCGACATTTGCAGTTTTTCGCTAACCTTAGACCTTTAGGTGTTTTATTAGTTAAATAGTTGGCGAGAGTGAGAAGAGCTTATAACAAATTTTGATGGGTATTTTGATTGTCTATGTGGACTCATTGATTTGTAATATGAAAAATGTGCAATGCTTCCTCATGGATTTTGTAGCTTCGGTTACAGGAGGTCTTAAGTGAACTAGTTTTGATTGTTAATAGAAAATATATATTCTGAAACTTTTGATAGGTTCTTATAAGGTGTGTTACTATAATATGTCAATGTATGCTCCAATTTATTACAGTGGTAAGAGAATAATCAGTGAATACTACGGAGGTATTTAAAATGAGTTTCACAAATTTTCATATATTAGAATAACTGGAAAAAAATTATCATCTTCGTAGAAAGAAAAATTGATCGGGTACCTTGCTCAAAAGAAATTCCTTTGTAATTCATAGTTGAAAGGAGCTTTTTAATGTCATTAGTTGGCATATCCTGATGGGTTGTACTTTGTTCTGTTGATGGAGTATCCTATAACATAAAACATAAGAACACGCTGGACGTTAAAAATTGTTTGGTGGTACTAATTAAACATTGTTCAACCTATGTTATACCTACATAAACGAAAAAAATTTCATTTAAGAGTCAAATGCAAAGGGATCATCCATAGTTATCAAGTGTGTAACAAATAACTGGTTAATTGAAATTTGAACATATTTGTATCCCATACTTTTATAATCATACGTTTCGAATTAAATTTCAAAAATAAGATAATTGTTGAAATTTAAAAAGCAAGGCGTAATACCCAACAATATAAATAAGAGCAATGATTAAACAAATCCGACATTCATGTACTCATTGAAACTTAAACTCATAAAATTGGTGTAACGACCTGATATTTTCAACCATTTGCATCCGCACATGTTGGACTTAAATTGCTCAATATACCGCATTGTAAATAAAATTTGGAAAATCTTAGAATATACAGTAAATAAATAGTCACAGATCACAAACACAGAGTAAATAATAGTGCAGCGGAATTAAAAGAGATAGTAGTTCATGAAGCTACTATATAATAATAAGATACATAAGAGTTAACAAAATACAACAGAAGAGTAACAAGATACATCAGGTACAAATCAGAATAGACCACTGAAATCACTGAATACTGAAAGCAGAATATATGGCTGGATCTTCAAGAAAAGCTCCAACTCTGAAGGTGAGTCTTGAATGCTGAATCACTCAATCTGACTTGAGCGTAAAGCAAAACACAAAATAATCAAGTCAAGAAATAAATACTTATGAACTGTAAATAAACTCAAGTGAACAGTAACAAAATGCATCAGTAACTTAAAGGATGCTTGGGATCACCCATCCTCTAAGGATCCGTCAAACTATTTACTATGTAGTAAATTGCGCTATTATAATAATGTCTAGTAAAATAAATATACTTTTAAATAGATTTTCGGGTTACCCATATAGCTCTTTACACATAATAGTCCCAGTAGTCCATCCAGTATCAGCATATCTCCAGATCGGTAGACTACCCTAAATACTCCACGGGCTACGAGAGAAAACCAAACTCATAGTAAGGCTCGATATGGTAGGTGACATGGCACACAAGGCAATGTCAAGGTAGATATACCAATTACGCACACGGGCCGGTGGTAACGCAGCAGCCACTACGCCCACCTCGGAAAACACTTGCAATCAAAATCGGAGAATGGCCATCTAATCAACCACAAGTAAGAGTATAGTATCGAAGAAGTGTGTCCGACCAGAGGAGCAACCCCTTTTAGCCCGAGATCGCTCATGTTTTAGCCACCTTATGCCAACTCACGGGAGTTGGGTGCACGTAATACACCTCAAGAACGACGCCACCATCCTACTTCATTCTGGAATCTCCACCGCGTACACGGTTGTTAAAGTGGTTTTCATAGTTGGCAGAGAGTATGACAACTTTCGATCCTGGTCTCTTTAACAACCAAACGTTATTATAACGCCATGGTCATTTCAAAATAGTTTATACTTCAAAAAGATCAAATCATTTCATTTCAAAACTATATTCCTTTCAAAATAGTTTATACTTCGAAACCAAAACCATTTTTATTACAAAACTATATTCAATTCAAAATAGTTTATCATTTCCATTTCAAACATATATCCACCTTTCAAAAATTATAATACTTTCAAAGTTATAATTTTTCGAAACCAAAATACTTGAAATCATAACACTTTGAAAATCATAACATTTTGAAATCATACATTTGAAATCATGGAACATTCCTTTAATTCTTTACATTTCACAAATTTATTCAATTAAACCGAAATTTCAAATTTCCAATTTAATTCAAATCAAACCATCAGTTTCAATTCAATTCAGTTTCCTTACAAAACTTTTCAAATCTTATAAATTTCAAATATAGATTTGATCTACAAAATAAACCATCCAATTTTAATATATTTCCAAACTTTAATATCCCACATTTCAAAACTAAACTTTATAATTTCACATATTCACATCTCAAATCCAATTTCATTATTATTTAGTTTTGAAATATTCATTTCACAAATCCAATATTATTTAAATAAACTTAAATTACAATTAAACCAAATATCTTTTCATACAAATATAAACATCAAATATTCATTTATCAAAATCAAATATCATTCCAAATTCACATTCTTTATCAAGATAAAGATTATATCATTCAAAACCATTTCGAAATCATTAAAATATCGTATCTTTCAAAACCTCGTTATCAAATCATTATTTGAATTCAATTTCAAATATTTGAATTTAAATATCATTTTACAATCAAATATGTCATTCATTTATTATTTCAAATATCCTTACAAAAATACATTTCAAAATTCCATTCAAACCTTCATTTATCTCATTCCATTTAACACATAGCCAAGTAAACCTTATTTAAATTCAAATTTAATTTAAAAACCTTAAAAATTAAAATTTAAATATTAAAATATATTCAAAACTCCTAAAATTTCACAAATACTCAATTTCAAAAGTTAAATCATTTAATACTTTAAAATATACCACAAATAGTGTTAAAATCTATTATATTTCAAACATTGTAAAAATATAGCAATGACGGCATTTATAAAGTGCTATCATAGCTTAAAATTTCGAAAATAGTTTAGTTCAAGAATAGCGACATTTATGAAATGCCGTAATAGATATTTAGTTATTTCTAACATAGTTACATTAAAAACAATAGCATTTAGAATGCTGTCATAAAGCTACAGCATTTTTAGGAATGCTGTAAATAAAATTTCAGATTTTATTTTAACCTTTCAAAAACAACAAAACCTCAATTATTGTTATTTAAATTTATAAATCATATTTCTAGACTTTAAAATTTCATATTTAAATCATTTTAACAATATGATTTATCGCAATAAAATTTTAAAATCAAATATTCAATTTTTAAAACTCAATTCATCTATTAAGTCAAAATTTCACTGTTCATTAACTTATAAATTAAATAAAACTTAGCATTTTACTTTATATATCATTTCAAACTTTAAATTCAATTTCCATTATTTACTTACATTTTTAAAATAAAATTTAAAGTTGAAAATCACATTTATTTCAAATTTACATACTTAAATTCACAAATTCAAAACTTAGTATTTAACTTTCTTAAAACCATAAAATATATTTTTTAAATCAAAATTCATGCTTTTAAAAATACATATTTTTATAAAAATCATTTAAAAATATACCACAGGGTCTGTATATAATTTTCTAACCTAGGTCAAGTGTTACGGATATATATCATTTCAATCCGCAATTTAAAAAGAAAAAACCCGGGTTCTATCATTTCAAACTCGCAATCCCAAGTAAATAAAATACAATAAAAATCGCTCAGGACTATCATTTCAGCCCAAAATGATTTTCCCTATTCTAAAGTCCATTCGGGTATGTATCATTTCAACCCATAGTGATTCTATTCTAACGGGGAACTTGTAGTGTGATCATAAATAAACAACAGTATAAATGATGCAGGCCAGCATGAGGAGCATAGGAATCTGCGACCTAACTCCAACGAGTTAGAGTATATACGACCTAGTGGAGAGGATTCGCGAGTTAACATGATGGGTCGCTCAAGCGAGCTACGACCTAGGAAGGATAACGAGTTGAGTTTAACTCGCCAGCGACTTAACAATGCCTCCAAGCCGCTCCAGCGACCTAACGGGTCACGGGATAAGAAGTTGCGACCTAACATGTTGGGGTGTAACACATTCAAACGACCTATGGTGAAGATAGGTCGGCAGCGACCTAATGGAGATAGGTCGTCCAAACAATCAACGAGTTAACGACCTAGTTAGGTCGCGTAAAGAAAATCCCGATGTTGGAACCTTAAGTCACAAGGCCGAAGCTCAATCTGATGACGTGTTTTCATAAGTCGCTCGAGTGTTGAGTCATCTGTATGTTGTATCTTTAGGTCGCATAAGGGGTTATGTTCTTAATTCGTTTGTATTTTAGGTCGTATCTTTTGTTGCAGCTGTCATGAGTCGTGTGTGTTGTATATATGTGCGGGTATGTTGTGTGTGTTGGTTTGTTAAGTCGCTAACGACCTTATTAGGTCGAAAGTCGTGTGTTTTCTTCTTTTTATAAGCCGCAAACGACCTAAGTTAGGTCGGTGGTACTGTTTAGTTGAACCGTGAGATGTTGTAGCCTATAAATAGGCATTGTGTTGGTCATTTGTAACAAGTTGATTTTGAAATAAACTCTTGTTTGTTAGCTTTGTGCTTTCATTAAATTGGTAGTTGAGTGTGATCTCCTATCTCCACTTACAGTATTCGAGTGCGCTCGAATCAACGTTCGTTGAAGCCAATTCGCGGAATCAAGTGCGCTTGATCAACGCTCGAAGAATTGTATATCTCTCTTCACGGTATCGTGCGCGGTCAACGTGTCAGAGATAGCTAGATTCGGTATCTTCGGATCAACGAATTTGGGCATTTCAGTATTCATCAATCCACCGATTGCTACTTTGACCATTCCATCTAATTTTCGTATATTCCGCTGCGTCAGTTTTGGTATCAGAGCTAGACTTAGCCAATCATAGCTAAGCCGAGTCTTGGAACCAAGGAGTTTGAAGTTTGTTGTTCATCGTGTTCATCGTTTGTTGCAACAAGTTGGGTGTTTTCGATCCATTTCATTTTGGATCAAAGTTGGAAAGGTGTTTGAGTTTGAGCCGAGTTGGGTAGAGCCGTGCATCACTTTGTGAGAAGTATTTGAAACCGAGCTAAGTTTTGGTTGAGTTGAAGTTTTAATTGAAAATTTGTGAAGTTTTTGAAGTATTTGTGTTGATTCAATCATGCCGCCAAGAAGAGCTAACCGACATCAAAATGTGGAAGCGTTGTATCGAAGGGAAGAAGCCGAGCAGATGGAACAACGCACTAATGAAAAATTTGATGAAGGCATTGGAAAGCTAGAGAAGTTGATGATTGATATGAATCAAACTCAAAGGAGGAGATCACCAGTCTCGAACCATGGAGGAAACCGAGTTTCACCATCGGTTACGGAAGCGAGGAGGGTATCACCACAATCTTTTAGAGAAAGAAGAGAAACATCAATTTCATCAAGGAGTGATCACCATGACTATGGACATAAAGAGAGGAGAACTCCACGAGAATTTGAAAATGAGCCATATAGGGATGAAGAGAGACATAGTAGAAGAGACATGCGTGATCGAAGGGATGTTGATGGTCGAGATCGATATAGACATACATTTGATTTTGATGAAGAGGGTGATAGAGCTAGCATTCATTATCGAGATCGAGACCAAGTTCGAAATTCATATCGGGATGTAGATGATGATCGACGATGGGAGTCGGGTATGAAGATGGAAATTCCAGAATTCAAAGGTGGAATGGTAGCAGAAGAATTTATGGATTGGTTGTCTAATGTTGAAGAGATCTTTGATTTCAAAGAGGTTCCGAAAAATCATCGAGTGAAGTTGGTTGCTACTAGGTTGAGGGGGAGAGCTTTAGCATGGTGGCAGCAAACTAAACTTACGCGGGAGAGAATGGGGAAGTCGAAGATTGAGTCATGGGAGAAGATGAAGAAACTGATGAAAGCTACATTTTTACCTTACAATTATCAATCACTTATGTATCAGAGGTTGCAGAATCTGAGGAAAGGGACAAAGACTGTTAATGATTATGCTGATGAATTTTATCAACTGATTGCTCGAAATGACATCATGGAGACGGGGGAACAATTGACTGCTAGGTTTATTGGGGGGTTGAGAATGCAGATACAGGATATGGTAAACATGTTTGATCCTAGATCTGTTGCAGAAGCACATCAGAAAGCGTTAGCTTGGGAAAAACAAGGGAGACGTGGAGGTGGTGTGTTTAAAAGTTCCAATATTCAGAACAAAGGTGCTAATGGGAGTTCCAATGTTTCGAAAGCTGTCAGTAAACCAGTTGTGAATGAAGTGGCGAAGGCAAAGGTCAACAACAGTTTCAAATGTTACAATTGTGAAGAAGTGGGTCACAAGAGTAATGAATGTCTGAAGCTGAAACGAACTATGATTGTTGAAGTTGAAGGTGAGGATGTTAGTGAAGGTTATTCTAGTCCAGTTGAGGAGGATGAATAGGATATTGCGTCACGAGATGAAGGATGTAATCTGATGATGAAGAGGACTTGTTTAACACTGAAACAGGAAGAAGAAGTTAGTTGGTTGAGGAGTAACATCTTTCAGTCGACATGCACTATTCTGGGAAAGGTGTGTAAATTTGTGATTGACGCAGGAAGTTGTGACAATATTCTTTCTACTGAAGCTGTGAGAAAGTTGAAGCTGAAAACGGAGAAGCATCCAAATCCTTACAAGTTAGCGTGGTTGAGAAAAGGAGGAGAGGTGAAGGTGGACAGGCGAGTTCGAGTTCCATTTTCTATTGGGAAGAAATATAAAGACGAGATCTGGTGTGATGTAGTTGAGATGGATGTTTGTCACTTGCTTTTGGGAAGACCATGGCAGTATGATCGAGCAGTGCAGCATGACGGTCAGACCAATAGCTACAGCTTTATGTTTGAAGGTGTTAAGATCATTTTAGTTCCAAAGAAGAGACAACAAGAAGAAAGCAAATCAGAAGAGATTTAGGAGCTGAAGACTTTGTTGACTTTGAAAGAATTATTGAAGAAGTAGAAGAGAGTCCAGAGGTATTTTTATTGATTGGACGTGAAGTAACTGAATCTGTTGAAGTCCCAGAGGAAGTAAAGCCGGTGTTAGAGGAATTCAGTGATGTGTTTTCTGAAGAGTTGCCAACGGAGTTACCACTGTTGAGGGGTATTCAGCATCAGATTGATCTTGTGTCAGGGGCAGTGTTACCTCACAGGCCACATTACCGAATGAGTCCCAAGGAGCATGAAGAACTAAGGAGGCATGTGGAGGAGTTGTTAGAATAGGGGCGTATTCAGGAGAGTTTGAGTCCATGTGTTGTGCCAGCTTTATTGGTGCCAAAGAAGGATGGTTCGTGGAGGATGTGTACGGACAGTCGGGCTCTAAACAAGATCACTATGAGATACAGATTTCCTATGCCGAGGTTCGATGATTTAATTGATCAGTTGAGTGGAGCTGTTGTGTTTTCAAAGATTGACTTTAAGAGTGGATACCATCAGATTCGTATTAGACCGGGTGACGAGTGGAAGACTGCTCTTAAAACGAGGGAAGGTTTATACGAATGGCTGGTTATGCCGTTTGGCTTATCAAATGCTCCGAGTACTTTTATGAGAGTGATGAACCAGATTTTCAGACCATTCATTGGGAAATTCGTGGTTGTTTACTTTGATGATATTTTAATCTATAGTGGGAGTATGGAAGAACACATCCAGCATTTGCGAGAAGTACTGTTTATTCTACGACAAGAGCAGTTCTATGCACCAGCAAAGAAGTGCATGTTTATGACGGACAGTGTTTTATTTCTAGGGTATGTTTTTTCAAAGGAAGGTATTCAAGTGGATGAAAATAAAGTGGAAGCTGTCAGGAGTTGGCCACAACCCAAGACAATTACTGACGTGAGGAGCTTTCATGGATTAGTATCTTTCTATCGAAGATTCATTCCGCACTTCAGTAGTGTAATGGCACCTGTAACCGATTGCATGAAGGGAAAGAAGTTCGAGTGGTCAGAGGAAGCAGAGGTTGCTTTTGAGAAGATCAAGACACTATTGACGACAGCACCAATTCTAGTTTTACCGGATTTTCAGTTGTTGTTTGAATTACATACTGATGCATCGAAGGTTGGGGTTGGTGGAGTTTTGAGTCAGAAAGGAAGACCAGTTGCTTATTTCAGTGAGAAGTTGTCTGGAGCCAAGTTGAGATATAGCACTTATGATATGGAGTTTTATGTGATTGTCCAAGCTGTGAAGCAATGGAGACATTATCTGTTTCAGAAGGAGTTTGTTCTTTATACGGATCATGAAGCTTTGAAGCATTTGCAAGGGTATAACAAAATTTCAGCTAGACACGCTTCATGGATAGCGTATCTGCAACAGTTTACTTTTGTTATGAAACACAAGTCAGGAGTGACGAATCGTGTCGCTGATGCTTTGAGCAGGAGGAATCATTTGTTGACAACAATGAAGGTTGAAGTGACAGGATTTGAACTATTACCAAAGTTGATTGAAGAGGATCCTTACTTTACGAAGTTTGTTGAGAAAGTCAAGGATGGGAGTACTGATGATTTTATGTTGGTAGATGGATTCTTATTCAAGGGGAATCGTTCATGCATACCAGAAGGAAGCTTTAGAATGAAAATTATCAAAGAGTTACATGAAGAAGGCCATGTGGGTAGAGATCGTACGTTGCAGTTGATTTCTCAATCCTATTTTTGGTCGTCGATGAGGAGGGAAGTTGGAAAGTTTGTTCATAGATGTCATGTTTGTCAAGTTTCGAAAAGGACAGCTACAAATGCGGGATTATATATGCCTTTACCTGTTCCTATAAAACCGTGGGTAGATATAAGCATGGATTTTGTGTTGGGTTTGCCGAGAACTCAAAGGGGAAATGACTCTATATATGTTGTGGTGGATCGTTTCTCGAAGATGGTACATTTTGTTGCTTGTAAGAAGACAGCGGATGCAGTTCATGTTGCTCAGTTATTTTTCAAAGAGATCTATCAACTTCATGGGTTACCAGAGTCTATTGTTTCGGATAGAGATACTCGTTTTCTGAGTCATTTTTGGCTAAGTTTGTGGAAGATGGTCGAGACGAAGTTGAATTTTAGTAGTGCTTACCATCCGCAAACTGATGGGCAAACGGAGGTGGTTAACAGATCGTTGGGAAACTTATTAAGATGTCTTGTGAAGGACAATTTGAAGAGCTGGGATTCGAAATTGTGTCAAGCGGTGTTTGCTCACAACCATGTGGTTAATCGAAGCACAAGATTAAGTCCATTTCAGGTTGTTTATTCGACAATTCCAAAGGGGCCGTTGGATTTAGTAATAGTGCCACAACCGAGGGGGACAGTTAAGCGGGCTGTTGATTTCGTTGATGGGTTGACGGAATGCCATAAAATCGTTCGGGAACGATTGGAGAAGACGAATGAGAAGTATAAACGATCTGCAGATTTGAAGCGAAGAAATGTTGAATTTAATGAAGGAGATTTAGTGTATGTTGTATTAATGAAGGACCGTTTCCTAGTGGGTGCTTATAACAAGTTGAAAGCCAGAAAAATTGGTCCTGTAAAAGTTATGAAACGGATCAATGAAAATGCTTATAGGTTGGAGCTGCCAGAGGATGTATACACTTCGGATGTGTTTAATATTAAACATCTTGTACCTTATTTTGGAGGTGAATCATCCGTTGGAATAGAGCTTTTAAATTCGCAGACGAATTTCTCTCAACCCAGGGAGGATGATGCAGGCCAGCATGAGGAGCATAAGAATCTGCGACCTAACTCCAACGAGTTAGAGTATATACGACCTAGTGGAGAGGATTCGCGAGTTAACATGATAGGTCGCTCAAGTGAGCTACGACCTAGGAAGGATAACGAGTTGAGTTTAACTCGCTAGCGACTTAACAATGCCTCCAAGCCGCTCCAGCGACCTAACGGATCACGAGATAAGAAGTTGCGACCTAACAAGTTGGGGTGTAACACATTCAAACGACCTATGGTGAAGATAGGTCGGCAGCGACCTAATGGAGATAGGTCGTCCAAGTAATCAACGAGTTAACGACCTAGTTAGGTCGCGTAAGAAAATCCCGATGTTGGAACCTTAAGTCACAAGGCCGAAGCTCAATCTGAAGACGTGTTTTCTTAAGTCGCTCGAGTGTTGAGTCGTCTGTATGTTGTATCTTTAGGTCGCATAAGGGGTTATGTTCTTAAGTCGTTTGTATTTTAGGTCGTATCTTTTGTTGCCGCTGTCATGAGTCGTGTGTGTTGTATATATGTGCGGGTATGTTGTGTGTGTTGGTTTGTTAAGTCGCTAACAACCTTGTTAGGTCGAAAGTCATGTGTTTTCTTCTTTTTATAAGCCAAACGACCTAAGTTAGGTCAGTGGTACTGTTTAGTTGAACCGTGAGATGTTGTAGCCTATAAATAGGCATTGTGTTGGTCATTTGTAACAAGTTGATTTTGAAATAAACTCTTGTTTGTTAGCTTTGTGCTTTCATTAAATTGGTAGTTGAGTGTGATCTCCTATCTCCAGTTACGGTATTCGAGTGCGCTCGAATCAACGTTTGTTGAAGCCAATTCGCAGAATCAAGTGCGCTTGATCAACGCTCGATGAATTGTAGATCTCTCTTCACGGTATCGTGCGCTATCAACGTGTCAGAGATAGCTAGAATTCAATATCTTCGGATCAACGAATTTGGGCATTTCAGTATTCATCAATCCACCGATTGTTACTTTCACCGTTCCATCTAATTTTCGTATATTCCACTGCGTCAATAAACAATGTCAATGCCACAATATAATGTCATATATCAGATGTCAGGTGATAATTAACAGTTTTAACATGGTAATAACATGGCATAGCATATCATATGATCATCATTAACTTGCATAAACATTTTATATTACTATAAACTTGCCATCAATTTACTATTTCATAAGTAAATATATCAGAGTGAGAATAACTCACATTTTCAAGCTGAAGACCACAACGACACACAAAACGATTCCAAAGGCATGACAAGCATGATACAGCATGACTAGTGATTCAAATGAGTGAAGAGAGCCAAGATGACCATCTTGTAACAATCCTATAAACCAAAAAAAATTTAACATATGAATTATTTAACATGAAACAACATTGAAATAAATGGAAATACAAAGCAACAAAGACAAGAATGATTAGACCTTGCTTTAATCATTCAAGAGCTCGACCAAGAGGCTCCTTTGCTTGGTCATAGCTAATGATATAGGCTCTAGTTTGGATCAGGTATGGCATCAAAAATGCATGTTAACATGGAGATGAAAGAGATGATGATGGGTAGGAGTTGCAACATGGGAAAGATAAAGGGACAAGGCAAAGAGGAGTGGAGTTTTGGGCTCAACAAGGCTCGGCCTTGGATCAAGTGGGGCTCGATCCTACATGCTTTAGGTCCGGTCATTGCTGGAGTGAAGTTCAGAGGTCAGGTCAGTAGGTGGTGGTGGATCTAGGGGTGGCCAAGGCAACTAGAAGGTGATAGTGGAGTTATGCTCGTCTAGGCAAGGTTTCAAGGGGTTTGCTGCAAAGTATTGTGGTGTTTGGTCCACTTGAAGGACATTGCTTGAGGTGGTGGTCAGAATAGGAGGTGGTGGTTGCTGTGGCTGGTGATGGTGGAGAGGATGGTGGTGATGATGGGTGGTAGGGCCGAGCAAACAAGGTGGAAGAGGAAGGAAAAAACTTAGAAAAATAATAAAAAGCGAAAGGAGATGAAGCCATTTCTTGCAAAAAAAAAAAATTCTTGGCCGTGAGTTTTGTGACGAAGAAAAGATTCTCATGTGAATTTCAAAGAGAAATACATAGCTAGGGTGAGTGATGTGTATGGCAACAGAAAGAAAAGGAAAAGACACAAGAAAATGAAGAGGCAAGGAAATAAAGAGTCACCAGAAAATGAAGAGTCTTTGTCTCTTTGAATTTCCTTTTTCTTTTAAATTAAAATAAACTATATATTTCAGTAAATAAACTATAAAAACTGAAAAAAATAAAGTGTAAAAAGAAAATAAATAAATATATTTTAAAAATATAAAATAATTATGAAAATAGCACAAAAATAGTAACTAGAGGGAAAAATTGTAGATAAAATACAACAAGCTTTTAAAAATTAAAATCACAATTTAAAAATATTTTAAAAATAAAATAAATACATAACATGACATGACATATGACACACATATACACAAGATATGATAAACAAAAATATTATTTATATAATTTAAAATACACTATTTTGTTAAATAAAGCAATGTACATACAATATTGTAAAAAGCATAACTTTCACAATATAAATCGGTTTTCAACGAAATAAAAAGCAGTATTCTTGAAATTTAATTTATTTTCATAATAAAATATAAAATTCAAAAATTCAAAAATTTAAATTTTAAATTCAAAAGTGAAAGTTTGACCAGATTGACCAAAATTCACATTTTTGGAAAATATTCAATTTGTTCATGTTTGAAATTCTAATTTACATAAAAATCAAAATTTATATTTAAAATAACAAAATTATTCATTTTAATAAATAAAAATAAAGTTTTTAAATCAGGAATTTAATTTAAATAATTAAAGTATACAATAAAAATCAACACAAAATACAGGGTTGTTACAATTGGTTAATTTAATTAATTTTAGCATATGTACATTGTTAGGAAGTTCATTTACCTATTGTAGACTTGCATACAACAACATTAGTGCCACATAGTCATTATGCCATAGATTGCATACTGCAACACCAAGAATTGATACAGAAAGTGCCAAAAAATGTTGCTGTAGGCTAAAAAAGGCAAAGGCAGTACTTTCTCGGTGATGCATTTTGCCGCGTTGCCCTAGAGTCAAAGGCGACATCTTTCCGGCCCTAGGGCAACATCGGTTCTGTTGTTGCCACAGGTACCAAATTTACTAAAAAGTGGGCCCCATAATCTGGCCCTAACATGTGGACCCACATTGTGGGGCCCACTAATTTTGTGGCCCGCCTTTACAGAACCATGTTGTGGGGCCCATATTCATTAATATATGTTAACACTTTTACCATCCAATGGCAATACTTTGCCAGTTTATTACCACATTTAACATCACATACTGCAACATTATATTATATCTAGGGCAACACCTTTTGCAATTTAAATTGGCAATGTACTACAACATTATACTACTAGAATTACATCATATCTACTGCAACATTATATTGCAGCATTATATCATATCTTATGGCAACATTACACTGCAACAAAGAACTTTTCATTTCAGAATAACCAGCAACATAAGTTTTACTTAGTCAAGTAAAATGTAACAAACAAACTTTAAAACATAGCCAGTGTATTCATAGATACAGCCAGTTCATACTAAATTCTACTTATTAACAGTACATTCATATTTGCAAGCCTCCAATGCCATCAGTGCCATCAGTGCCTCTAGTGCCTCTAGTGCCTTCTAAGAGGAACTGATAGTTCCTTAAATGGCGCCTCTCTCTTCAACATCTCTTTATTTCTCAGCAGCTGCAACCATAAAAAAAAACAGTAGTTAATTACTTGAGATAATAACTCAGTCAACCAATTTCTTCATGGTTGTTGCATATCTCAGAAGCATTTGGTAGACATCATCTGAAATGTTTGCTGCCTATTCCTCTAATTACTTGATTTTTGTTGTTGTTTCTTCTTCTAGATGCTTCACTTTTGCACCAGAATCACCACTGCTTTGTATATTTTCTTTCCGACAGAGGAAATTAACTAGAAGTAAAGAGAACATGTCGAATAGTAGTATATTTTTCTAACAAGCATGGAAAATCAGACATAAGATGTGTTCAAGGATAGGAATTACCATTTCTAACATTATTCACAATATGCTGATCTTCCTGCTCTGCAGCCAGCAATTGCTAAATTCCACCTTGATGCATGATCAATGCCATCCCAAACTGCAAACATATGCATAACTTAAGGATGGCATAGAGGCTGCTGATGCTAATAGAATGATATAGGCAAAATAAAAAAGAATAATAATATAAATTATACACGTAACTGGTGTATAATACATGATAAACCTATTTGGTAAAATATTGCTGATGGATTTATGATTTGGGCAATAAAATCATGTCGGATTAAAATCCAATAGAGGCGTACATCAAATTAATAATGTCATATTGACTTAAATGACCATTCACATTTTTATTGGCACTAACCAAATAGGATATATCAAATACCAGATGAGAATTGTCATATCAAAGGCTGAAAGTTGAAACAGCCAACTCATCGATAGGATTTCAACAACAAAAGAAGATCTAAGAAAAATATGTCAAATTTCACACATGTTTCATACTTAAAGACGTCAAATAGGATAGAAATGTACATTCACTGCTCTTTCATTAAAATGGGAGAAAATAGGATTGGAATGTACATTCACCGCTCTTTCATTGAAAATAGAGAAAAAAGTCAAAACTAATCAAACATGTTATTTGGTGGCAGTAGAAGAATCCCTAAGTTATAATAATTTATTCTTCAGCTTACATAATAAACCAATACAAACTAACAAGCTATATACATGTAATAGTACAGAGTTATTGATTAAATGGTAGGGGTTAGTTTTAACAAATCTAGCATCTAGTTGCATGAGACTAGTCAAATCAGGATAACTATAGTGAATAAAAATGTGGACTACAAAACAAAGCATTTAGTTTTCTGCTATTGTTTGAGGACACAAAAACCAGTAGCGTAGGCACAAGTGAAACTTAGAGCGCATACCATTCCAATCACCATTGAAATCAAAATGGAATGGTCAAAATTTCATTGTTCCTATATATATTGCCTCAAAGAAACTGTTCCATGCCTCAAGGGAAACTAAAGGATCATAGGAAAACTGTACCATGCCTCAAGAGAAATACAAAGTTGTTGCAACAATAATAAAAACAAATAAAATCTATGTGGTGCAAACTCAAAAGAAGAAAAACAACCCCATACCTAAAAAGGAAATTCGACTGAGACATAATGTTCGAAAAGTTAAGTATCTATATGTATCTGTTATATCCAAGTTCCAAAGCCCATATTAAATTCCATTGCATAGACTTGCACCCAACAGGATCCCTTAAAGGATCACAGTACTAACTCATCCAGTCAGATCCCATAAGGATTACCTAATCGGACCTTGCTTCTCCAGTGTTACCAAAGTTGCCACTGCTGTAAAAAAAGTGAACTGTAGTGGTCCACAACTGTAATAAAATAAAGACAAACGTGTATTATTATATAACTTGCATGACAAAAAAAATCTTATACTGCAAAATGAATATGAATCAGACTGCAAAAGCAGTGAGTGGAAAGATTGCACGAGCCTATAATAGATGTTTGAGAATACGTGTGAAGTGGTACTGCACTGCAAACAATGCCTTCATGTGGCAGCCTTGCCAATAATCTACTCACTCTGCTAACTTGCATGCAAGCGGGCACAAGAGAGTTAGGCTGAAGACAACATCGTCTAGAGATGATAGTTTTCCACACTAGAACGAAAAACCGAATAGTTAGGGTTTTAAGAAAAAGAAAAGAGGTAGAAGAAGAGGAAAAAGATAGAAGATAGAGAGAAAAGAAAATAGAACGTAGAACGGAACAGAAAACAGCAACAGAACAAACATCAGAATCTCACAATTCGCAGCGGAACAATATATAATAGATAAATGAATAATCTTTAAACAAAGAACTATATCAGTTACTACATTACATTTCATTACATCATATCATCAGAGTGTACAACATCAAACAATGCAGCGGAAAAAGAACTACTATATAAACTAGTAATACGCCATGCCATCCAGCTTGTCTCCAACAATTCCTGAATTCCAGAATATCCTGATAAACCTTAACTTTTGACTGTCCGTGTGGAAATTGGTGGGCACCCAGAGTTTAGGAAGGAAAACAATAAACTCCGAGTCAGTCATGTGACTGGTGTGGGAACTAAAACAGTTTATTTTTCTTTAAAATCAAAATAGAGGAATATTTTTAAATTCAATTCGCAATGCTTTTAAGAATGAGACTACCATAAGACCTCCCGCCACACACACAATGCAAACGCAGACTTGGAGGAGATTTCTTCTTATGTTAGTCAAAGATGCTTGATACGTATTAAAATCAAATCAATTTTTGATATTATTATTAGTGCATAGTGTAGAAGATATTTCGAAAGTAGAATATAAATCTTAGCCAGCATAGGTACCATTATATTATGCCTACTATAGCTACTTCCTGAGGAAGCAGGTTCTACAACTAAAACCGTACAAGTCTCGTATTGTTTCTTTGGATTTCCAACGAATGATCAGGCCAAGGAACTTCCCATTGCCACATGAGAACGCCTCTGGATGGACGTCCCCGAGAACCAAACCGGATCTCTACCAACACAAGGCCGGGTTACCCCTAACTGAGTAACAACTGACTGAATATGCCATCCCCCGGTCCTTTGGGACCTTTCACCGAGCGCTCGCAATCAATTCACACAATCATAAAGTGTTTTCAACATGAGTAAGTATCCGGGCTCCATACCATGATACCACCCTTTTCCAGAAGGAAATGCACATATCCTAAAGGGCGCTACCCCTCATAACCTTGCCGCATCTTTCCTGTTTTGACCATTTCGGGGTGTGAGGCTCGACGAAGTCACGTCCACAAAGACACACTTTATACAAAGTCATGCTTTGGGTCAACAAATGATCATAGAAATGATCACCAAGATAGACGATCAAACAAATGATCCTATCACAAATGATCAACACAATGATCATTTCACAGCAACACTCAGTATGTCACATTACCAAATTGGGAATATATTGCTAATAACC
Source organism: Allium cepa (assembly GCA_030765085.1). Classification (NCBI taxonomy): domain Eukaryota; kingdom Viridiplantae; phylum Streptophyta; class Magnoliopsida; order Asparagales; family Amaryllidaceae; genus Allium; species Allium cepa. The sequence goes on along the minus strand of CM060928.1, from coordinate 80,172,008 downwards.
TTCAACTATATAACCTCTGAGCTCGTACGTCTCAGAGAAGGGTGTTAAGCTAAGAGAATAAATTCTCCGTCACCAACAGAAATATATTTGAAAGAAATCGGCTTTATATCTCAATTTGTAATGTCAGACATACTATCCATACAAGTCTGTTCCGGGCTCGAACAGAACCTAAGGCACTTACAAAGAAGTCCTTGCAATCCGAATAATCTCTAATCACGTCCGAATTTCCCATCACATATGGAGATCTCTATACCGGGGATCAGCCAGTGCAGAGACAATCAACAAGAAACCCTTTCGTTTTCGAAAATATCCGGTCTTCAACACCGGTCTTCGAATGCAATTCATAACGACGTATCACATATTCGGAATGGGTTATACGACCCCAAGGTCCTTTCCCGGTTAACCCGAATAGTGAGCGCTTATTTTAAAAAAAATAAGTGTGGCATTCAATTTCAAGAAAATCACAACAAATACCTATTTAAAGGTAAATATTGATAGTCGGTTATTGAACTACCAATAGATATGCACAATCATCACCAGATTCCAAATAATTTTGCAAATTATTTATTTTCCAAAAATATCTTTATAAGATATATATATTTTCCATTCTTTAAAAATAAATCAATATTTATTTTTAAACCCAATTTTCAAATTCCATTTATAAATTCCATATTGAATTTATATTTCCAAAAATATTCATGAATATACGATTTCCATTTGATTTCTAATATTCATTTTCAATTTATCTTCAAAAAGATAAATTCAAAATATTCACTTAATATTGGAAAAACATTTCCATACTTATTTATTTATAAGTAATTCACAAGCCTTTTTATTTTCTACACTTAGAAAATATTTAATATACTCTAATCGAAATTAAGTATATATTTCATTCTTTAAGGAAATCATTCTCTTAAACATATTTATTTGGGCCAAAACGAATGTTGCGTAAAACATCGTTACGACAACCCAAAATCACTAGTATAGGGATTCGAAATTAAAATAGATATATAAATCCCAATACTATACAAAACATTTCCTTTCGGAAATCATCTATTATAACAACAGTGTTATAATCTACTATTTCCTCTATTTCTCGAAAACGTCTATTTCAACAATGAATGTTGAAATCTATGGTTTCGATAGTTAATACATTTTAAAACATCTTTAGATCGTTTTAATTCTATTTAAAACATCTCATCCAAAACATTTCTTTAACATATTATTCACTATTCAAAAACGTGAATATACTTGTTAACCAATTTCATCATTTCTATTCCTTTTATTTTAAAGGATTATTCACTATCTAAAACGTGAATATAACTCCATAAATAAATTACAACAATTTTACTTATCAAAATAAGTCATTGCGGATTTATAAAATAATATTTATAAATTCCATTTCTATTTATTTTATAACACTTCCTCTTATAAATTTCCTTTATTAACTTATTCGATTTATAACTCAATTATATACCGAAAGTCCATATTATAAGTTAAATGCTTATAATTTATTTGTTTACAAAAACATTCTTTTAAACTTCATAATTATAAATCTTATAACTTATAAGATTCATTTATTTATCCAAATCTATTCTTTTAAATAACTTTACAACTTTTTATAAACCTACTGTTTATAAAATTCCATTTATAACTTCACCGTTATAATCTTATAAATTTCATTTATTTATGAAATTCATTCACAATTCATTCTAATACTTATAAAAGCTCGTTTTATAATTCAAGATATTCTAAATTTATAAATATCAATTTATAAATCTTTTATATGGATCAATTTATATTATTCTTTTAAAACGTCTTTAAACTCCTTTATAATTTCCTAATTTTTGATTTATAAAATAATCAAATTTTATAAATCTTATCTTTAAACTTTTTATAATAAATTCAGAAATCCCAGTTTAAACTATTTTATAAAATTATTAATTCCATATTTCAAAAATCAAATTTTAACTGTATTTCTCAAAAATCGTAATTTTTTTTATAATATTAAAATTATAACGTTTATTTATTTAAGATGAATCAATTCCAAAAATATTTTATAAACGTATACTTTCAAAAATCACTTTAGAAATCCCTTAAAAATCAAAATTGTTATTTTTAACTTAAAAATTGGATTCGATGATGCAACACATCTAATAGTCAATCACGACTTTCCAATATCATATATCGATATGATAATCAATCAAACATCACAATATCTAAAATCAAATAAATATTTGTGAGGAATCCAGTTGGATCCCTCCAACCTGTTTCCCTGCATCCATAGACATTAGCACAATACCCATTCCACTTCGAGGTGGAATACCGCGGTATATGGGATTTTATAAAATATTATCCGCTTAATAGGCGGCGCAATAAGGTCTCATCCGCTATACAATGCGGGAAATCATCAACTGCAATATATACATATGCCAATATATATATATATATTGCTATATATATATAATATAATACCAATTCCACTTCGAGGTGGAATATCGATGTATATGTGTGTAATAAATAACCTCCGCTTACTAACGGCGTGTAGGGTCTATTCACATCCAATATATATATATAACAATCATCATACAAGCATTCAATCAACCCAACTAACAATTTTAAATCTAACTGTTTAAAATTTAAATAAATCCTTTTGAGTGAGAAGTTCTCACCTTAGCTTTTATTTTGCAATCCATTTCCCATCTTGACTCGATTTCTTGAGTTATACCTTGTATAAATATTTACACAATTTATTAATATTTGAATCAATCGAATAATAAATTTTCATTTGATTTAACTAGTTTATAATTTAATTTGGGCTTAATCACTCATTCCAAACAAATTCCCCTTTTATTTTAAACAGATTACTCTTAACAAATTTATCTAATAAAATTTAAATTTCAACTAAATTTTCTTTAATAAATTTATGTAAACTAATTTTCCTTTTAAAATAATTCTAACTAGAAATTTCTAATTGAACTAAATTTCCTTTTTTTATAAATTATTTTAACTAATGATTAAATTCTTCCTTTTATTTTAACAAATGTGATTAACTAAAAATTATATTTTAAACTAAATTTCCATTAATAATTTATTTCTAGTAACTAAACGAATCAAATAAACTTATCAAACAATCCAATAATAAATTCGTTTAACTAAAATTTTGGTTTTTTTAAAAATTAAAATTTTCTTTTAATATAACTTACTCGTATTTACTTATAATATGATATATTATTTCTTTACTGCCAATTTTTTTTTTGCTATTTAAATCTAATTTAACTTAAAACTGTATATAGTATATTTAAATTACTGTTTTAAATTTAAATACTTATTTTTGAATAATTCAAGAGTTTAAATTGTTTGAACTTACTGTCTATATATATATATAAAATTTATTTTTAGAAATCGAACAAAATAAAACAAAATAAAATAAAAATTACCTTACTGATAAATGAAGAACCCAGACCATCGCCACTCCTCCACGAGTCGCGCGACGTCGTTCCCTTCGAACGCAGCCTCCATCCAATCGATCGTGACCCCTAACTGCATCTGCCTCGCGCGAGCGCGCGCCGCTACCTTGTGCGCCTCGATGAATCGCACGCCCCAAAATTCACGGCCAAGCCGCCGCCTCGAGCTCCTCCATCCACGCGCGAACTCCACGCCGCCGTCACGTTGAGCTGCTCGGCATCTCCATCATATTCGAACTCGGGTTCGAACCCCCCAGTCGCCGCCGCGCCCTCCACGACATCTCCACTCGCCGCCTTGATTTCCCATCACATAATCGCGATACCATCGTAAATCATTTCGAGCTATTCGCCGTCGCGAGCTAGCCTCAGCCATTGCCTAAATCGATTTTTATTTAATTTGAGATGCTCGGCCGATTGAAGCCATTCTGCCATTTAAATCCAAGGTCATGAATTCGCGATTTTGAATTTAGAACTGGAGAGGCTCGGTTTCAATTTGGAAAGAGGGAAGAACGAGGCTTCGGCCATTTATTTTTTTCTCGTTTGATTTTGTTTCCATTTGAATCTGGAGAGGGATATTTAAAATGGAACGAAGTATGCTCTGCACGATCCTTAGCGTGATCCTTGCCGTAATTTTCTGCGTGAGAAAAGGGAGAACGTGTGTGCATTGACTAAATTTAAATTTAAATTTAAATTGAATCCAATTTGATTTCGACGCGTTTATCTCTCGTATGCTCACATAACAACTCCGAAAAATACGAAATTTGAAATCCGGTAATAATTCAATATTACGGACCCAATGGAACTGGTTTCGTCGAATTCCGAGACTGTGCCTCGGACGGCTATTTTTAAATATCGATTCAAACGATTAAATTTCAAAACTGAACAAATCACTTTCAAATTAAATTCTGAAGCTTCTATTATCTTCAGTATTATCAATATGAAATTTACAAGCCTTTGAAATATTTTTAATCAGCTTAAAATTGAAGATTCAAATTTTATTCAACTTTCAATAGATTAAATTCTATAATTTAATCGCCAAATCATTCTGATAATTTGAAATTCAAGTCAAACCATCATTCAAATATTTAAAATAAATTAAATATTTTCAAATTAAATTGTTCAAAATTCAGGGTCGTTACACTAGAGTCAAGGGTTTAAGAGAAAAAGCACGGACAATAAGGTGGCGTGCAAAGAGTTCTGTTGTAGTGAAGCCAACGGTTTAAGTGTCGGACATGAAAGCGTTAGCTGAAGAGGAGAATGCAGTGGGTGATATCGTGACTGAGGAAGGAGTGGACATGGAACAAATGCTTCTCGAATCTTTACTTCTCAAGCATCCACATTCCCTTCGCTTATCATCTCGAACAACACCACATGATATAAAGTACGTCACATTTATCATTCATATAAATAAGTCAATCTGTTTTTTTCCTAATAGTCCAATTGAAATTTAAAAAATAGTATGTCAATTCCTAAATCCTAACTTTGATCATCTCTAAAGAATCATATCAGATTATCCAACTCCATCAAGCTAACAATTACAGCATGTTTAAGTTTCATTTAATGTTAAACCAAAATGACTTCCTCCATAACTAGACCTAGGTGAAAAGTCACAGAATAACAATAGTGCCAAATCTGCATACATTTAAGAAAAATTGATCAAATAACATGGTTGTACAAAATACTGGTTGGTTAACAATTAATATAAATTAATCCAGAATATAGTGTTGACAAGCTAATACCCCTAAATATCAGTACATGGTAATGTTTATTAACTAGTGAATTATATGAAACCTACAGAATAACAACAGTACCTCGATATATGCTACTGTCGCCATCTCCCCTCATACATCATATATCACTGCCCTTGCTTCAAACAGTAGCATTGACAAAGTCACCATCCCCTTAAACAAGTCACTATCCCCTCTTACCACCATCCCCTTAAACTGCCACTACCATTGACCTAAACCACAGCTTGCAGCCCTCACAACCCGCCATCCACTACAAAGAACAAATCACATTACCACCATAACCAACTCATACCATCCTTTAATTGCCATCTTCAATACACATACCACTTCCAGCAATTTCATAACTTCACAACTGTCGCTCCACCTTTTTGCACAATACAACAACTTGCTCTTTCCTCTGTCTTCCCACTTCACAACTGTTATAGCCGCTGCCATTTCCCCTCTTCCCACTGAAATAACTTTGGAAATTTGCTCCATACTTAAACAGTTCAACGTATACAGTTGCCTTGTTCCACAACGCATAAAACTCCAAATCCATTCGCCGTATATACATCAGCATCTCCACCTCGCCCTTTGCATACTGACAGTGTTTTTAATCCTACAAAATCAGTGCATACAATCACCTTCTCCCCATTGCTGTTCGACTACACATCCCTGCCTTCAAACCCAAACAGTGAACACCAATTCAACTACTACTGCAACCTCCCATTTCATTCACCATCACCAAAACAAACTTCCACCAACCATCACGACCATCTCCTGCAACTTCATACGAGACTCATCTACAACCATCATCCCTGAACCACTGCAACATCCTTGAGCCTGACAAGTACTACTATCTACAACCGTCATCCATCATCTGAAACTTACCACAAGAAAACCGCAAACTCTGACTTCTTACCCTGCAATTGCAAACAACAATGACCCAAAATTGAACACTGCAAACCACCAAGAATTCACTTAAACCATCGTTGTAACGACCCGCCGCCTTGACCGCCTCTAGTTGTGTAACGATCGGGATTTTTCGTTGCCGAAAAACCGAACCGTTAGGGTTTTAGAAGAAGAAAGAGGTAGAAGAAGAAAGAAAAGAAAGAGAAGAGAAAACAGAAAATCAAGTAACAGAACGAGAAACAATAACAGAATCTCACAGTCGTTAGCACAATACCAATTCCACTTCGAGGTGGAATATCGCGGTATATGGGATTTTATAAATATCCGCTTAATAGGCGGCGCAATAGGGTCTCATCCGCTATACGAGGCGGGAAATCAAATCCAATATATACATATGCCAATATATATATATTGCTATATATAATATATATCCTACTATATCTACTAGCACAATCAAACAGCAATCATCAATCAACATTAACTACTTAAAATTTTAAACAAAACCTTTCGATTGAGTGAGGAGTTCTCACCTTGATTTTATTTCCGGTTTCGGCGTTCGTTTCGAATAAAATTAAACGAACGTAACGACCCGCCGCCTTGACCGCCTCTAGTCGGTAATTAAACCAACTAGAAACGTTCAAAATAACGGATTGTTATTTAGTTTATAACATTTAAACAGAATCAGCTACAGAATCACAGAATAGTAATCATATTTTATAAACAAACTTTTCTTTTACATACAAATATCAGAGTTTACAATACATTACATTTTAATTTATACAGCGGAAACAATTTATATTTTAAAGTATAAGAAACATTTGCTGAAAACTGAAGTAAAGCTTTAATTCCCCCCCTCTCTCTAACTTCGCGGCCTGAAAATCTTCAAGCTGTAAAAATACTCGGTCTGACCCGAGCGTTTATGCAAAACACAAAAAGACTCGAGTCAGGATTAATCTTTATTCAAGTAATTAAATTTGAAATGAACTGAAATAAATGGTTACAGTTATGGTGAACAAATAAATCAGTTAAATCCTATTATAGATTTTCGCATTAGCGATTCCAAATTTTTATACACATGTGTGGCTGCAGTACACACGTGTACTCATACCCATGTGCACTGCCTCGCCAACCCACGTGCACGAGTCAGACAAATCACTGCAAGTATACAAGCATAACTCCAAAACAGACAAGGCAAGGCACTATGCAGTGCACAACAAATCCAAACAGCCCCAAATACAAAATCACTACACATAACCAAAACAAGGACCACAAGAGCAGGCTGCAACCATGGAAGCAGAAGACCACAAATAAAGTGATTCAAAGTGGGCAACTCAGAAATATACCCAAGTGCAGACAGTAATATGCACTATGTAACATATGTACACAAAAGTAAGCAAGTGCAGACAGTAGCATGCACTAAAATACAACATATCAAACAGTCCCAAAATGGAAGCAACAGGTGAAACAAGTATGGCAGGGAATAAGGGGCAGGCAGCAACATGCACTTCTTGCAGGGGAAACAAGTACAGAGAGCAACAACAGGGAGCAACAATCAGTGCCAACAAGAAAACAACCCCACATGCAAATACATGGTCAAATTCTATTTAGAAAATCAAACAAAATTAAACATTTGAATTTAACATGAAATTCCATTTCACTGTGAAACTGATATGCAAAGCCCATGCTACACTGTCCAGCTTCAACAGATTCCATGCTTATGATTTTTAAGCTTAACAAACCTCATTTGTTTCAAATCCTAAGTTTAAAATGGTTTATATGCAGAAGTGTTAAATTTTCCCTTTTTTTTTTCTCTGCTCTGCAACCAAAATACAGAGGAACAAGTCCATAAAAATTCCCAGTGCACATAAGTTTTACAGAACTACTTGTTTTAGAACTAGATAGCAAAGCACAGAGTTTCCTTAATCAAATACCAGATTTTTAAAGAACAGTTGTTTCACATTTTTTTTCAAGAGCATGCAGATCCTAATGCATTCATATCTACAGATTAATTACCACTATCTACACATGCAAGAGAATCGTACCCAAGTGTATCCAAATGTACTACTTGTATTCAATCATGAAATGAAATTTATATGCAAAGGACAGAGGAAATGCAAACCCACATAGCAGTAAGGATGTTGCATGCAACTGAGATGAACAGAGGTGCCACAATGATTAGGGATATGGGATGCAGACAACAAAGAATGCTTACAGAGATGTTTACATGTTTTATGGTTACAGAGATGGTCAAACAAACATGCACATGAAAATTTATAGGCAAACAAAAATGGAATTGAAGACTGGGCAACATGAAGCATGCAATACTCAAGACATATCTTTATTACAAAAACAATTATGCACCTCAACTACTTAGTTAAACAAAACATTTTAGTAGCATCTGCACTTACCAATTTAACAACAAGATAACATAGCATCTGTTCTTATCAAAATTTTAAATTTTGAAAGAAATCAATAACATTTGTTCCTAACAGTTCAAACATAATTACTAGCATCTGTAAACATGAACATGCCCACAATGTTTTAATGTGGTTGGTATTTCATTCATGTGCAATTCTAGTCCTGTTACCCTGAGTTTCCAGAGAGTTTCAAATCATTTTGATTATTTAATTTGAACAACATCTTAAACTATGATTCCTGATTCTACAAATCATTTTTTTTTTTGAACCTTGATAACACTAACATATATTATATTATGTGTTAATGGTATTAGAACAGATTTTTATATGTGGGAAAGAAGATACAGAGACATCATGGTCCAGTTACTCAGAACACATCTGCATAATACAAACTGTTTCAGACATGCATTTCTTTATTAAAATCTGGATTCAAGTAGCATGCATGCAAGAATTCTGTGACAAGCACTAGTTTTTCAGTTGCATTTCTCTGCTCTGCATCAAGATTCAGGTGAGTAACATTTTAACTAATGAAGTTTAAACATTTTAGAAGCTACAAGTATGGCAGTGAAACAACTCAAGAGATCAAAAATGCAACACTTGATTGAGCTACAGACAGGTTAGACTAAAGTTTGAACTAAGAACAGGCAAATAAATTAAACAGCAAACATCATGCATAACACACAAGCATACACAAGCATATTCACACATTTATATAGATATGCAGTACATAGATTTTTTTTTTTTATATCAAGTTAACAGACACCAAACATCATCACAACAACAAAAGAAACTCAGGCATCTACATTTCCTTAGATTGGCAGACCCAAACCCCAATTTTGTTTCAGGCTAAACCAAAGATATTCAGTTGAATGCAAACTAAGAATTCTTTTTATGATTTTAAAAATCAAGTTGTTAGTCAAGTAATTTATTTATAAACTTAAATAAATAAATCTGAAACATTCAAACACTATTTACAGATATTTGCTCTGTTGCCTATTTTGTTTGTACAGAGGCATCACAGTTTTATTCTTGTTTCACATTTTTTTCTTTAAGATTAGATAAGATTAAATTCTAACTTATATAACATACTATGCTTAAAAAAAACTTAAACTCTAATATTAATTTTATCCTGAAGTCATGTTTTTGAACATAATAACAATCTGGAAACTAAAACAGGCAAACCAAGATTACTGTGCAACATGCATATAACAGAGTATACCCTTTAATTCAAGTATTGGTTTGAGAAATCAATATTTACTCTTGAATTAATGAAACTGGATGGTCTAATTTATACACACATGCAGTTGTTCTTCTATTATTAAGTTTTCAGAGAAAACATTACAGTTTCACTTATTCCTTTTATTCTTTTCCATTTTTAATAAAAATTAAAACTGTATATTTACTTTGTTTAAATCTTAACTTTAACAAAGATTTGGATCTAAGGTTATGATTTTGATCTGGATATACACTTGGAATGCTAGAACAAACAAGATCAAGCAAGACAAATTTCAACAGAAAACAAACATTCAGAAACATACATCTCACATGAAATTCCATCTCAATCATCCACTTCAATATGATTATCACAGGCATAAACTAAGCAACTAAAATTACTTAAATTTTTTTTTTTATTGTTAAAAAAAAAATGTTATTCACAGAAAACAAGATGCAGTATTTCATTTTGCAAATGGCCAGTGAAAGGGGTATATGTAGATTCACACAAATATTTTAAGCATCCAAATCATTTTGCTTTGATTCCTTTACAAGTTTAAAACAAAATCCATCTTGTTTTACTGAAACAAAATCCATTGAAACAAAAAGAGACAAAGGGAAAAGAAAAAGGATTTTTGACAGGTTTTCCTTAAGAAAACAGTTTTCTGAACAAGATCGGAGATGATCAACAACTATTTCCTATTCTCAAGCATTTTCTAACAACAACATACACATAAAGCAGTACAAATATTCATTTAACAAAGCCAAATCCAACACATGCAGCCACAAACATAACGAGCAAAGTTTGGATATAGCATCTGCTCTCATCAATTTAATTAAAAATTATAGTATCTGTGTTTATCAATTTAAAAATACAATTTATAACATCCATTCTCATCAGTTTAATTAAAATTTAAGTAGCTTCTGTTCTTAACAGTTTAAATAAAATTAAATTCAATAGTATTTGTCCTCATCAGTTTAAATAACAAATTAACAGAGCAATTCATAGCAAAAGAACAACCAACAACCAACATGCAGTGAGCCATCTGTTCTTATTGGTCTAGAATTCAATTTTAACCGAGCAACTGAAAACCACAAACCACCAAAACAAAGCATGCAATCAAACATTCACTTCAAAACAAATCTAAAAACTTGCATGAAGATTAATCGTGAGGAGAAACTCACCATAACAAAGTCGAAGCAGCCGAAGGGAAATAAGCCAAGTTGAACGAAGGTCGAAGCCCAGATTAGATCGCATACCCTTGTTTTGAATCGCAAGAAGCAAAACCCTAGATTTGATTGCTAGCCCTAATTTGAAGACGAGCAAAAAATTGGAGAGGCCGCCATTTTGTTTCGTTATTTCGTTTAGGGTTTAGAAATGAAAATGGTAAAGTGAGATAAAGGGGAATCGGGTTAAAGATAAAGGCAGTAGTATTCAAACGTGGGCCGGTATAAATTTCAAAGCCCAAACCATAAACAAGTTTTCCTCTTATTTTTTTTTCTATTTATCTAAATCCAATTTGTTTTGTCTAATTATTTTCATTACTTTGTTTTGTAAATTTTTGTTTAAGTTATGTTGTTAAATTTTTTTTTTTTTTTTTTTTTTTTTTACTAAGTGTATTTGTTTATTTTATTTTGTATTGATTTTTTTTTTATTTAAGCTAAAGAAAAGAATGTTATTAAAATTTTAACCATCAGTTTATTAATTTACATAAATAAAAATTCTTGTATCCAAATTATTTTCTTAAGTCATTAGTTTGAATTTCAATTACAAATTAAATATTCAATTTCAACTCCAAAGTCAAGTTTAAATTTTTCTTCAGCTTTGTATAGATTAAATTTTAAATATTTAATCACCAATTTCATTGTTATATCGGAAATTCAGTTTAAATTATCATTCAAATATTCAAAATTAATTAAATATTCACAATTTAAATTGTTCAAAATTTAGGATCGTTACAATCTCCCCTCCTTAAAAGAATTTCGTCCCGAAATTACAAGTAAGGAAAAATGATTGTTAAAATTTCACTAATATTTATATTTTACTCAATTTTATCAAGTTCAACACTTATTAAAGATGAATGAATATAGGATTCATTCTATTTGTTTTATCTCGCTAGCTTTGCTCATTAACTCTTTTGTTTATTATTTTCTACAATCAAGACACAAAAATCTTTACTAAAATTTTCAACTTACAACCCAAAATTTTAAATTTGAAACACTTTATATTAGAGATTTACATATTATAACTTTTCCAAAGCTGTGGACTTTCAAAACCCTTCAAAAATCCTCTTCCTTAATTCATTAGGTTGGAATTATGCGAATTCTAATTCTAGATAATTGATTTTCTATTAAAGTTCGAAAATACTTGCTAACTCGAAATTTAACAAGTCTACTGTCGTTCTTAAAGACATTAGGCATACGCTGGCCAGGCGCAAGTCTAACAATCTCCAAGTACTAAATATACTTGCTTCAATTCCCAGTGAAAATACTTTTAAAAATTCTTTTAAAAATGGATATGGAAAGCACATTCCCCCATGGATCGCGGTACACACGGCGGTTACGCTACTATCCCAGTAGAATCGCTTGTGACCGTAGGCATCTCGCCCCTCGAATTTCGCCATGGTTGTTGCCATAGATCGCGGTCCACACGGCGGTTACGCTACTATCCCAGTAGAATCGCTTGTGGCCGTAGGCATCTCGCCCCTCGAATTTCGCTATGGTTTCTAGATTGCAGTTACTCGCCCCTCGAAAATTTAGGGAGTTAGTAAAATTTTGAGAAAATTTTGAAAGTTTGAAATTTGAATTTAAATTTAAATTTGAATTGTTGAGTAAACAATGTTGGTTGAAACCTATAATTGAAGTTGGAAAGCTAATTGAAATAATAGTGAATCTTTAATAAAAATATTTAGGTTAGAAAGTTAATAAAACTGATTAGCTTTGGAAAAATAATAAACGGTTTAGGATCATTCTCCTTAACTTGTAATTTCGAGGACGAAATTCTTTTAAGGGGGGAAGATTGTAACGACCCAGAATTTTTGATAACTTGAATTTGAATATTTAATTTATTTTTAATATTAATAAGTGGAATTTTTAAGTCGAATAATTTATTTTTCGAATATTGGATTTAATGGGACAATTAAATCGATTTATTTAATAGTGAAATTCCACAAATAATTAGATATTGGGTTAAATATGATTGAAAATGGTTTGGAAAATTTTGTTATATCATATTAAAGTTATAGAAATATTTTAGAACTTGTAAAACTGAATTTGGAGTTAATTTGTAAAAATTGAATATTTTGATATTTAATTATCGACTGAAAAATAGCCAATTTTTGAACAGTCTCGGAATTGAACGAAACGAGTTCCATTGGATCCGTAATAGTTAGTTATTATCGGATTTCAAATTTCGTAGCAAACGGAGTTGTCGTTTGACCGTGGCAGCTCGAAACGCATCGATATCGTTTTAATTTTAATTCGGCGAGTTAAAATAGCCATTTTTCAAACGGTCTCGGATTTCGACGAAACCAGTTTCATCGGATCCGTAATGTGATATTATTGCAAGATTTCAAATTTCAAGTCGTTTGGATTTGTCGTTTGTCCGGTACAAGCCAAAACGCCTAGAAATCGCTTAAATCGGTTTAAATTTAAATCGACCGTTTATTGCCGTATCTCACACATACTTCCGAATTAGCTTACGAAACCTGTTCCATTGTGTCCGAAACGCGGAAAAACCTTAGAATCGCCTGGCGGCACGCGTCGTTTGGAGTTCGTTTGCAAAAGTGTCAATTTGGGATTTTTATTATTAAAATAATAATTGTATGTGGTTATAAATGCAAATTTTCACCAAAACCCTTCTTCCTCTTTTGCTCTGGCCGGCCCTAATTATTCAAAGGCCAGAAATCACCCAACTTCCACCTCAAATCCACACAGATCCGTCGAGTTTTAGAAGAAACTTCCAACTGGAAAGTCGTAGAGGGCAGAGAGGGCTTCGATCTCAACGGTCGAGATCGAAATTGGAGCAACGGGGTGAGGGAGAGGGACCCGCGTTCTTGGGCTGTTGCGCACGGTTTTCGAGGCAGTAATGGTGGCCGAGTTCAACATCCTTGCAGGCGTGGGTAGCTCTTGTCGAGAGCTTCGATTTGGCACATCCTGATCGCTTTCTAGCGGAGTGTGGTGATGGCGAAGTGGAACCCTAGTTTATAGAGATTGGGTTCTCTTCTACTGGGGATGGAACGCACGCACGGGGGGGAAGGATCTGCGTGCGCAGGGAAGATGAGTAAGGGAGTGGGGGCCACATGCGTTTGAGGGTGAGATGTTGTTTCTTTTATTTTTTTTTTTTTTTTTTTTGTTTTGTTTAAATTCAAAATTCAAATCGTGTAACTTAAAAACGTGATATCTTTTGCATGCGAGGTCGGATTCGAACGAGATTTTTTGCGTTGGAATCGTATTCGCGTGCTCTTCGAAATGCAGCTGGTTTGGAGTCGATTGGAGGTCGTTTGAATTTTGGGTAAAATTAAACGTTCGTTTAATTTTATTCGAAACGAACGACGAAACCGGAATAAAATCAAGGTGAGAACTCCTCACTCAATCGAAAGGTTTTGTTTAAAATTTTGAATAGTTAATATTGATTGTTGATGGAGGCAGTAGTATTCAAACGTGGGCCGGTATAAATTTCAAAGCCCAAACCATAAACAAGTTTTCCTCTTATTTTTTTTTCTATTTATCTAAATCCAATTTGTTTTGTCTAATTATTTTCATTACTTTGTTTTGTAAATTTTTGTTTAAGTTATGTTGTTAAATTTTTTTTTTTTTTTTACTAAGTGTATTTGTTTATTTTATTTTGTATTGATTTTTTTTTTATTTAAGCTAAAGAAAAGAATGTTATAAAAATTTTAACCATCAGTTTATTAATTTACATAAATAAAAATTCTTGTATCCAAATTATTTTCTTAAGTCATTAGTTTGAATTTCAATTACAAATTAAATATTCAATTTCAACTCCAAAGTCAAGTTTAAATTTTTCTTCAGCTTTGTATAGATTAAATTTTAAATATTTAATCACCAATTTCATTGTTATATCGGAAATTCAGTTTAAATTCGTGTTTTCGCGCATCGTGGTGGTCGTGGCCTTTAACCCTAGTTTTTGGTTCATGGGTTTGCTTGCGTTCAACTTCCTATAGCCGTGCACGCAAGAGAGGGAGGGGGAGAGAAGCTTGTGCGTGCGGCCTGTGGTAGGGGTAGGGTTTGTAAAAGAATTTGTGAATCTATTTTTATTTAAATTCGTATAACGTTTAAAAATCAATATCTTTTTGCTGCGAGGTCCGATTTGGGCGAATCAAAGTGCGTTGGGATCGTATGGTCGCGCTCTTCGCAATGCAACTAGTTTGGAGTCGATTTGTGAATCTATTTTTATTTAAAGTGGTATCAGAGCTTTGGTTTGCACAAAGCTTAGTTTATGGCGTTTAATATGAATAGTTACTAGAATCACTTTAAATGAAGTGTTTTCAAATCTAAAGAAGTTTAAAATTGTTTTCTTTAAAAATAAAAGGTAATTTGAAATTAGAATTATTTTTGAAAATTCCCCTCTCTTTTGTAGCTCTCTAAATGTGAGTTTGCGATAGTTCTCTTCGGTGAGGTCTCGTTAGATTTGAGTTTCGATCGTTCGGAAACTCATTATCAAATTGTTGAGATTTATGGAAACTGAAAATATGGGTTAATTGAATTAATGAATTGGTTTAAATTGGTTTAAATCAAATATTTAGAATATCTCCAAGTAGTAATTGGGAAATAGAATGATATGTCAATTTGATTTATAATCAAATGGGTTATTGAACTATAACTTGAGAATTTGATTCTGAATTCTTTTGAAATTGATTTCAAATGTTGTGAAGAACGATTTAGTAAATCAACGGGATATAAGTATTTAACTTATAATATGAACTTTTGGTATATAACTGAGTTATATGAATTGAATTGAATCAAATTAAGAAAGGAGATTATAAAACGAAGTTTTATAAATAGAAATGGAATTTCTAGAGATGTTTGTAAAATCCGCAAACGACTTATTTTGATAAGTAAATTGTTGTAACTTATTAAAGGAATTATATCTATGGGTTTTGAACGGTGAATAAAATATCAAAAGAGATATGAATCTAATGAAAATTCGAAATAGATTTAAATAGATTCAATGATGCATTTGAATTTGAACGGGCATGGAATTAAGTTGGGTGGAAAACTTAGTATTGGGAATTAGAAATCGGTTTAAAACCAATATTTTTGAAGTGTATGTGGAATTCAAACCATGAATTAAGTTGAAGTTGAAAACTTAAATGGGAATGTTTTTGGGAAGGAACATTATGTAAATGAAGATAATTCATTTTGAAATGTGTTAAGAATCGAAAGCATAGATTTCAACACTTGTTGTTGAAATAGACGTTTTCGAGTGGAAAATGGAAATGGTAGATTATAACATTTGTTGTTATAGTAAATAATTTCAAAAGGGAAATGATTTTGTTTAGTATTGGGATTTACATATCTATTTTTAAATTTGAATCCTTATACTAGTGGTTTTGAGTCGTCGTAACGATGTTTTACGCAACATTCGTTTTGACTCAAATAAAATGTGTTTAAAAGAATGGTTTTTTTTAAGAATGAATATATACTTGATTTTGGTTTGAAGTATATTGAATATTTTCAAAGTGTTGAAAATAAGTGGATTTGTAAATTACTTATTATTGAATAAGTATGGGTATGTTTCCCTATATGAAATGAATGGTTTGAAATTTTATCTTTTGAAGATAAATTGAAAATGAATTTGTGAAATCGATTTGAAATCGTATATTCATAGATACTTTGGAAATGTAAATTCACTATGGAATTTATAAAAGAAAAGGGGAATTTGTTAAAAATAAATATTGATTTATTTTTGAAATGTGGAAATAAATTTACGGATTTGGAACGTAAGTTTAAAATAAATCGGTAAGGATTTATTTGATTAATTTAAGTGAACCATTTGAAGTTTAAAATGGATAAATATTTGGAAATGTTTCCATTTAAGGAAATTGCTTTGAAATTTGTTTTCAAAGATTAAAAGGTGCAAAATGATTTGAATTTGTTTCAAATGGCTAAGTGTGAAATTTTTTATATCTTGTAAAGATATTATTTTTGGGAAATTTGAACAATTAGTTCAATTTGGAAATTTTCAAAGTGATTGAATTTTGAGTTAAATTGAGTTTAACTTTGTCACCCAAAACAAAGTAAGTTGAACTTTGAATTTTAAATGGATGATTTGGATTGTATGTCTAACGTCGTGAATTGACGACATATCAGTTGATTTCTATTAAATATATATCTGTTGGTGGCGGGGAATTTATTCTCTTAGCTTAACACCCTTCTCTGAGACGTACGAGCTCAGAGGTTATATATCGATAGACATCAATTATGTGTTGAGAATTGACGATGTAGCGTGAAATCCAAATCGAGTGTGTGAAGTCGATAATAAATTGGATTGTGAATGTGTATTAGGTTTGATATAACCTTAAAATTCCAAATCGACTTAGAGGAAAATTTTAAATGGATAATGAAATGGAAATTTGTGAAACCTCTATTTGTTATGGGTATGAAATGTTGTGGTTTTCATAACGTATATGTGTGAATACGATTAATTCGAAAACCAATTAGTTTGGAAAAGTAATTGTTGTGGAAAACTTATGTAAGTACATGAGTATGATATGTACTAAATGTGAAGTGAAATATTATATATGTATGTATAATATTATGTTTTCCAAAATTGAGGATATGGAAAGGTACCTTCCATTTATACTGTGTGACTGTGTGATGGTGATGGAACTCGAGATGAGTATCCATTTAAAAAATCGTAGCTACGTAGTATTTCCATTAGTTGGATGACCATTTATATTTCCATTAGTTGGATTGACCATTTGTTTTCCATTAGTTGGATTGGCCCTTTGTCTTCCATTAGTTGGATAGGCCATTTGTTTTCCATTAGTTGGAGTGACTAGCGTAATTTGAGGGGCGAGATGCCTACAGTTACAAGCGATTCCACTGGGATAGTGGCGTAACCGCCGAGTAACTGCAATCTAGAAACCATAGCGAAATTCGAGGGGCGAGATGCCTACGGCCACAAGCGATTCTACTGGGATAGTAGCGTAACCGCCGTGTGGACCGCGATCTATGGCAACAACCATGGCGAAATTCGAGGGGCGAGATGCCTACGGTCACAAGCGATTCTACTGGGATAGTAGCGTAACCGCCGTGTGTACCGCGATCCATGGGGGAATGTGCTTTCCATATCCATTTTTAAAAGAATTTTTAAAAGTATTTTCACTGGGAATTGAAGCAAGTATATTTAGTACTTGGAGATTGTTAGACTTGCGCCTGGCCAGCGTATGCCTAATGTCTTTAAGAACGACAGTAGACTTGTTAAATTTCGAGTTAGCAAGTATTTTCGAACTTTAATAGAAAATCAATTATCTAGAATTAGAATTCGCATAATTCCAACCTAATGAATTAAGGAAGAGGATTTTTGAAGGGTTTTGAAAGTCCACAGCTTTGGAAAAGTTATAATATGTAAATCTCTAATATAAAGTGTTTCAAATTTAAAATTTTGGGTTGTAAGTTGAAAATTTTAGTAAAGATTTTTGTGTCTTGATTGTAGAAAATAATAAACAAAAGAGTTAATTAGCAAAGCTAGCGAGATAAAACAAATAGAATGAATCCTATATTCATTCATCTTTAATAAGTGTTGAACTTGATAAAATTGAGTAAAATATAAATATTAGTGAAATTTTAACAATCATTTTTCCTTACTTGTAATTTCGGGACGAAATTCTTTTAAGGAGGGGAGATTGTAACGATCCTAAATTTTGAACAATTTAAATTGTGAATATTTAATTAATTTTGAATATTTGAATGATAATTTAAACTGAATTTCCGATATAACAATGAAATTGGTGATTAAATATTTAAAATTTAATCTATACAAAGCTGAAGAAAAATTTAAACTTGACTTTGGAGTTGAAATTGAATATTTAATTTGTAATTGAAATTCAAACTAATGACTTAAGAAAATAATTTGGATACAAGAATTTTTATTTATGTAAATTAATAAACTGATGGTTAAAATTTTAATAACATTCTTTTCTTTAGCTTAAATAAAAAAAAAATCAATACAAAATAAAATAAACAAATACACTTAGTAAAAAAAAAAAAAAAAAAAAAAAAAAATTTAACAACATAACTTAAACAAAAATTTACAAAACAAAGTAATGAAAATAATTAGACAAAACAAATTGGATTTAGATAAATAGAAAAAAAAATAAGAGGAAAACTTGTTTATGGTTTGGGCTTTGAAATTTATACCGGCCCACGTTTGAATACTACTGCCTTTATCTTTAACCCGATTCCCCTTTATCTCACTTTACCATTTTCATTTCTAAACCCTAAACGAAATAACGAAACAAAATGGCGGCCTCTCCAATTTTTTGCTCGTCTTCAAATTAGGGCTAGCAATCAAATCTAGGGTTTTGCTTCTTGCGATTCAAAACAAGGGTATGCGATCTAATCTGGGCTTCGACCTTCGTTCAACTTGGCTTATTTCCCTTCGGCTGCTTCGACTTTGTTATGGTGAGTTTCTCCTCACGATTAATCTTCATGCAAGTTTTTAGATTTGTTTTGAAGTGAATGTTTGATTGCATGCTTTGTTTTGGTGGTTTGTGGTTTTCAGTTGCTCGGTTAAAATTGAATTCTAGACCAATAAGAACAGATGGCTCACTGCATGTTGGTTGTTGGTTGTTCTTTTGCTATGAATTGCTCTGTTAATTTGTTATTTAAACTGATGAGGACAAATACTATTGAATTTAATTTTATTTAAACTGTTAAGAACAGAAGCTACTTAAATTTTAATTAAACTGATGAGAATGGATGTTATAAATTGTATTTTTAAATTGATAAACACAGATACTATAATTTTTAATTAAATTGATGAGAGCAGATGCTATATCCAAACTTTGCTCGTTATGTTTGTGGCTGCATGTGTTGGATTTGGCTTTGTTAAATGAATATTTGTACTGCTTTATGTGTATGTTGTTGTTAGAAAATGCTTGAGAATAGGAAATAGTTGTTGATCATCTCCGATCTTGTTCAGAAAACTGTTTTCTTAAGGAAAACCTGTCAAAAATCCTTTTTCTTTTCCCTTTGTCTCTTTTTGTTTCAATGGATTTTGTTTCAGTAAAACAAGATGGATTTTGTTTTAAACTTGTAAAGGAATCAAAGCAAAATGATTTGGATGCTTAAAATATTTGTGTGAATCTACATATACCCCTTTCACTGGCCATTTGCAAAATGAAATACTGCATCTTGTTTTCTGTGAATAACATTTTTTTTTTAACAAAAAAAAAAAAAAATTTTAAGTAATTTTAGTTGCTTAGTTTATGCCTGTGATAATCATATTGAAGTGGATGATTGAGATGGAATTTCATGTGAGATGTATGTTTCTGAATGTTTGTTTTCTGTTGAAATTTGTCTTGCTTGATCTTGTTTGTTCTAGCATTCCAAGTGTATATCCAGATCAAAATCATAACCTTAGATCCAAATCTTTGTTAAAGTTAAGATTTAAACAAAGTAAATATACAGTTTTAATTTTTATTAAAAATGGAAAAGAATAAAAGGAATAAGTGAAACTGTAATGTTTTCTCTGAAAACTTAATAATAGAAGAACAACTGCATGTGTGTATAAATTAGACCATCCAGTTTCATTAATTCAAGAGTAAATATTGATTTCTCAAACCAATACTTGAATTAAAGGGTATACTCTGTTATATGCATGTTGCACAGTAATCTTGGTTTGCCTGTTTTAGTTTCCAGATTGTTATTATGTTCAAAAACATGACTTCAGGATAAAATTAATATTAGAGTTTAAGTTTTTTTTTAAGCATAGTATGTTATATAAGTTAGAATTTAATCTTATCTAATCTTAAAGAAAAAAATGTGAAACAAGAATAAACTGTGATGCCTCTGTACAAACAAAATAGGCAACAGAGCAAATATCTGTAAATAGTGTTTGAATGTTTCAGATTTATTTATTTAAGGTTATAAATAAATTACTTGACTAACAACTTGATTTTTAAAATCATAAAAAAGAATTCTTAGTTTGCATTCAACTGAATATCTTTGGTTTAGCCTGAAACAAAATTGGGGTTTGGGTCTGCCAATCTAAGGAAATGTAGATGCCTGAGTTTCTTTTGTTGTTGTGATGATGTTTGGTGTCTGTTAACTTGATATAAAAAAAAAATCTATGTACTGCATATCTATATAAATGTGTGAATATGCTTGTGTATGCTTGTGTGTTATGCATGATGTTTGCTGTTTAATTTATTTGCCTGTTCTTAGTTCAAACTTTAGTCTAACCTGTCTGTAGCTCAATCAAGTGTTGCATTTTTGATCTCTTGAGTTGTTTCACTGCCATACTTGTAGCTTCTAAAATGTTTAAACTTCATTAGTTAAAATGTTACTCACCTGAATCTTGATGCAGAGCAGAGAAATGCAACTGAAAAAAACTAGTGCTTGTCACAGAATTTTTGCATGCATGCTACTTGAATCCAGATTTTAATAAAGAAATGCATGTCTGAAACAGTTTGTATTATGCAGATGTGTTCTGAGTAACTGGACCATGATGTCTCTGTATCTTCTTTCCCACATATAAAAATCTGTTCTAATACCATTAACACATAATATAATATCTGTTAGTGTTATCAAGGTTCACAAAAAAAAATGATTTGTAGAATCAGGAATCATAGTTTAAGATGTTGTTCAAATTAAATAATCAAAATGATTTGAAACTCTCTGGAAACTCAGGGTAACAGGACTAGAATTGCACATGAATGAAATACCAACCACATTAAAACATTGTGGGCATGTTCATGTTTACAGATGCTAGTAATTATGTTTGAACTGTTAGGAACAAATGTTATTGATTTCTTTCAAAATTTAAAATTTTGATAAGAACAGATGCTATGTTATCTTGTTGTTAAATTGGTAAGTGCAGATGCTACTAAAATGTTTTGTTTAACTAAGTAGTTGAGGTGCATAATTGTTTTTGTAATAAAGATATGTCTTGAGTATTGCATGCTTCATGTTGCCCAGTCTTCAATTCCATTTTTGTTTGCCTATAAATTTTCATGTGCATGTTTGTTTGACCATCTCTGTAACCATAAAACATGTAAACATCTCTGTAAGCATTCTTTGTTGTCTGCATCCCATATCCCTAATCATTGTGGCACCTCTGTTCATCTCAGTTGCATGCAACATCCTTACTGCTATGTGGGTTTGCATTTCCTCTGTCCTTTGCATATAAATTTCATTTCATGATTGAATACAAGTAGTACATTTGGATACACTTGGGTACGATTCTCTTGCATGTGTAGATAGTGGTAATTAATCTGTAGATATGAATGCATTAGGATCTGCATGCTCTTGAAAAAAAATGTGAAACAACTGTTCTTTAAAAATCTGGTATTTGATTAAGGAAACTCTGTGCTTTGCTATCTAGTTCTAAAACAAGTAGTTCTGTAAAACTTATGTGCACTGGGAATTTTTATGGACTTGTTCCTCTGTATTTTGGTTGCAGAGCAGAAAAAAAAAAGGGGAAAATTTAACACTTCTGCATATAAACCATTTTAAACTTAGGATTTGAAACAAATGAGGTTTGTTAAGCTTAAAAATCATAAGCATGGAATCTGTTGAAGCTGGACAGTGTAGCATGGGCTTTGCATATCAGTTTCACAGTGAAATGGAATTTCATGTTAAATTCAAATGTTTAATTTTGTTTGATTTTCTAAATAGAATTTGACCATGTATTTGCATGTGGGGTTGTTTTCTTGTTGGCACTGATTGTTGCTCCCTGTTGTTGCTCTCTGTACTTGTTTCCCTTGCAAGAAGTGCATGTTGCTGCCTGCCCCTTATTCCCTGCCATACTTGTTTCACCTGTTGCTTCCATTTTGGGACTGTTTGATATGTTGTATTTTAGTGCATGCTACTGTCTGCACTTGGGTATATTTCTGAGTTGCCCACTTTGAATCACTTTATTTGTGGTCTTCTGCTTCCATGGTTGCAGCCTGCTCTTGTGGTCCTTGTTTTGGTTATGTGTAGTGATTTTGTATTTGGGGCTGTTTGGATTTGTTGTGCACTGCATAGTGCCTTGCCTTGTCTGTTTTGGAGTTATGCTTGTATACTTGCAGTGATTTGTCTGACTCGTGCACGTGGGTTGGCGAGGCAGTGCACATGGGTATGAGTACACGTGTGTACTGCAGCCACACATGTGTATAAAAATTTGGAATCACTAATGTGAAAATCTATAATAGGATTTAACTGATTTATTTGTTCACCATAACTGTAACCATTTATTTCAGTTCATTTCAAATTTAATTACTTGAATAAAGATTAATCCTGACTCGAGTGTTTTTGTGTTTTGCAATTAACGCTCGGGTCAGACCGAGTATTTTTACAGCTTGGAGTTTGCGCGCAGCGAAGTTAGAGAGAGAGGGGAAAGCACAACTAAAGCTTTTCAGAAAATTATTTTTTCTTGTACTTAATAAAATTTGTTTCCGCTGTATAAAATGTAACTTATTGTATTAACTCTGATAATTGTATATAAAAGAAAAGTTTGTTTATAAAATATGATTACTATTCTGTGATTCTGTAGCTGATTCTGTTTAAATGTTATAAACTAAATAACAATCCGTTATTTTGAACGTTTCTAGTTGGTTTAATTACCGACTAGAGGCGGTCAAGGCGGCGGGTCGTTACAATCGTCGAACAATCAAGACTAGTAGTTCAACCACCCTTCAATCACGACAGCCTCGACCTTCACTCAAACAATCACTGCCGCAACCAATCCCCAAGCCAATTTCGATCAAATTCAACACCTATAACACATCGCTGACCACAATACAATCAAACCAAATCGCCAACTAGAACATCGACCACCGCACAACCTAAAACCACCCACCCTAAAGCTGTGACCTGCCTCACCACAATCGCCATCGCTAATCACCGAGTGTCTCTACTCGAATTCAACATCGCTTCAAACTCCGCTTCCATCCCCTGAATTCCATCACCCAATCCATGAATTCAACATAAATTTTTTTAGTCGAACCAGAAGCGATTCGCCCAATTCATTTTTAGCACTAATTGAAATTGCAGAGTGTTTGAGAGGTCGAGCGGCGGAGTATGTATTTTGTTAAGTGTTTGAGTGAAACCCTTTAATATTTTGTTAACTTTTGCCGATTTGTTTTCGCTTCCCGCGTTAAAAATTATTTCAGCCCACTTTTTTTTTGCCCACACTCATTTTTTATAATATTTTTATAAGTCTATAGCTACTGCAACATAGTGTTGACATCTATGCTAACATCCTGAAGCTAATGTTGTAATAGACAAAAATCAGCATATCTATCGTTACATTGTAGCTAGCAACATCATGTATTTTTGTTGCAATAGGCCATCTATAGCGTAGTTAGTGGATAGTGCCTACGCAGCTAGAAAAGAGATTGGTTAGTTAAATATTTTACCAACAATATGCAAGCACATAGAAAAGAAAAAAATGCTTTAACCAATTTACTCTAGCACATACTGCCCTCACTAGTTTTTAGATTATTAGTACAAGTGAGTTTAACTAAATTCCAATTTAGTTTTAATTTGATTCAAGCGAATTTAAATATAGTGTAAGTGATCAGGACATGCAGACGAAATTGAGTACAGTGAAAGTGAATATGTATATTGCATCAATATGAAATCTGATTCAAATATGTTTACTTTTTTTCCAAATTAATTTTTAAAATTTATTCTAAAATTTAGCTCATATAAGATAAATAATGTAAATTTGTAGATAAGAAAGCTCAATCTAAATATATTTTGGTCTTTTTTGTCAGAAGCTTGACTTGACTTATATTGTCATAAGTGGGAGGCCATTTTACATGTAGTTGTAGTTCCTTATGTACACATATTTTGCCCATGGCCACCTTATGTTGCAACAATGTACTTATTACCTCATAATGTTGCAGTTCTTTTGCTGTTTTATTTGTATTGTACTTTCTTGGTGAAATAATTTAGCTTACTTCCTTGTGTAATGCTTTAGTTCATTGCTACCTTGGTGGTAATAATAGTTCAGTAAGAGTACCATTCATAAATAAATATGATTGGAGGAATACCTAAAGAGATATTCCATCATGAGAAAGACTCATATTCTTGTTGGGCATAAAGTCTTTTCAGTAGGTTCTAACATTAAAGGATTATCTAGATGGACAAAGCATGGATCCAACTACCAAGGTTTTGTCAATCAGTTTTATACTTGTGATTGTTAAGGTTGATTATAGATCTCTATATTTTCTATAGAATGTAAGAAGGATACAGGCAAACTATTTGGAATTCTACATATGGGCATGCCGAAAGGAATGGAAATCCAGCAAAAAAAATTCCCTTGTTCAAAAATGTAGGAATCTCATCCGTCAATCGCCAAGGGAAGTTATATCACACTTGCTTTATTCTCGAATTAATCCAACATATGGTGTATGGATTTTTCATGAGGAAGCACGCCTTTTAGAAAATGATGGCGACAAAGTGATGAATACATATAGAACGTATTTAGGCACATAAATATGCAACGATAAGATGGAAGATAATGCTAATGTAAGACACGAGGTAGGGATTAAGGAGATGATAGAAAATTATGAAATTCCTTTGAACCCTGGTTGTGCAAGCCACATAAAGTTGTCGGCTACAATACTTCTTTGCAAGCAAAAGGCTCGAAATGGTGTATCTGACACAACATTTACGGAACTTCTTAAACTTCTTAAGGATATGCTGCCTGTGGAAAAAACGCTTCCTAATTCGACATATGCAATGAAGAAGTTGCTAAAATCATTTGGTTTAGGCTATAGACAAATACATGCATGTGTAAATGATTGTTGTCTATTTAGAAAAGAGCTTGCACATAGTGATTTTTGTCCAAAATGTGGAAAATCTTATTGGACAATAAACAAGACAAAGGAAGGTGGAAAGCAAACCAAAATACCTGCAAAGGTCTTGAGATACTTTTCAATAATACCAAGATTGAAAAAATGTTTTTGTCCTTAGAAACATCAGAGCAATTAAGATGACATAGCAATCATAAGAGTGAAGATGGTAAATTACGTCATCTAGTAGATTCTTCTCAAAGGGCTATAATTGATAGGATGTATCCTTCCTTTGCATCCGATCCACGAAATTTAAGGCTTGGCCTTGAAAGTTATGGCTTTAATCCCTTTGGTGATTGGAACTGTACATATAGTTGTTGGCCGGTATTTATTGTCACATATAACTTCGCTCCGTGGTTATTAAGCATAAAGATAATACGATGTTATCTTTATTAATTCCTGGACCATGACAACCAGGGAATGATATTGATGTGTATCTACAATCACTTATTGAAGATTAGAAAAAATTATGGGATAAAGGGGTGAAGGTGTATGATGCATACACTCACATCGAATTAAATGCTATTCTGATGTGGACGATAAATGTGCGACGACCCGTAAATTTTAAATGATTTGAAAAATGTAAATAACTGAATTTTGTGAAATTTTAAATAATAAAATTTGAAAAATAAAATTTAATATTTGAAATATGTCCATTTAAACATAGAAAATGGTAAATTTTCATTAGAAAATGTGGAAGTAAATTCTATAGTGTGATTTTATTTAAATTTAAATCAGTTAATATTTGACGATAATAAAATGTTTTCCAAACCTGAATATTTCTATGTAATAAATTTATAAATCAACTTCTGAATGAGACTTGTAATTCATTTCATCAAATTTGGACTGCTATTGCTCCGTTTATCTTATTTTTGGCATTTTAGTAGCATTTTCGGCACAAAATATCGTCTTTTGATAGTTCGATCGTACCACTGACATCTGTATATCGTTTTGATTATCTTGTCGTGTTGATCTCTACAGTATATTCAATTGTCAATTTTGAAGTCCGCGTGACAGCGAAATCCATGGAATGGTTAACCGTATCGGTTCCGTATTTGTTATTGTCTGGCCTTTGACCATTCTTATCCACCAGTTGAAATCAGCTGTCATTGCTTTTAATTTTTTTTTCGAATTCAACTTATGACACTTAACATTTCCACTGTTTCCAATCTACAGTGGTCCATATTCTTTTATTTTGGTTCTGACTTTTCATTTCATACACACAACTCAGTTCGTATATAGTTAATATGTAACAACTGGTGGAAAGCTGCCTCTCCTTCTTGCCATCTTTTGAATGCTCGCATCTTTACAAATTCTCGACTACGTCGTTCTAGCTTCTTCCACCAATCACGCAACCCACCAAACTCACTTCGCCACCGTACGCCATCTTCGGCCTCCATGCTCGTCGCCTCTACCCAGACTCGTGTCCCACCACACACGCGAGCCCAATGACCAACCGCCTCCTCCAGCCCGCCACAATCAATAGCCCAGGCCGAGCTGTTCAAGACCTACCCGATTCTCCTCCCATCTCTTAACATGTCAGCTTCTCCGGTTTTCCCACATCTTCTCTTTTCTTTGTCCATTTTCCACCTGCAGCCAAGGTAAATATATATATATATATATATATATATATATATATATATATGTTGTTATTTGTTTATATGTATAGTTTACATATATATTCTAGTATATATTGCTCACATGAAGCCTGTTTTGCAATTTATATAGTATAGTATGTTCTTATATATATGATTAAGTAGTGAAGAACTATATTTTTGTACATTGTAAAATATATATATATATATATATATATATATATATATCATTATATGTGTTGTATATTGCATGTCAGAAGTTTATATGGATAATATATATATATATAGACTTTGATTCTGACATATGTTATATTGGTTTACAAAAGTATATGTTGGCTCGTGTCATCCCTCCTTTTAGCAAGGCCGTGGCACCAAAAAACTAAATGGAAAGCAAAGACAAATCGGTTACACATAAACCTGTTATGGATGCTAGTCAATTTTACCCGAATATGGATTGGGCCATAATTGATACAACACGACAAGCGAAGCTACGGAAACCAACATCTCAATTTTCAAGTAAATTATAGCTCACATACTCAAGATATGATTGATACAAATCAAGCGATAATCTCACTCGGATCCATCAAGCCCACATCATTTGGTATCCATCCTCCACTTCATACCCATCAAAGAGATGCCTTCTTTGTATCGATCTTGTTTGAATCCATCGAATGCTCATGACTGCATATCGATCAGGTGAGTACTAGCTCGTATCCATCTATTATGTTGCTTCATATCCATCATATGCGCTATAGTTTGTATCCACCTAATTATTTCATATCCATCAACGAGTTGTGTTTCGTATTGATCATCATCCTGCCACCTTTCATATCGGTTGGCTAAAGTAATCGATAGGAAGAGCAACATCCAAGGTGATCGATACGAAACACCTCGAATTAACACCTCGTGATCGATACGAATATAGCCATACCTATGGATACGAAGCAGTGGACAAAAGAAGCGATACGAAGTATTGTACGAGGGAAGTGATATGAAGCGATGAATGAAAGGAACGATACGAAGTGAAGCGTAGGAGCGACACGAAGGAGACTCACAAAGATGGATGACCCGGTCACTCGGCATGAAAAGTGGATCTCCTCTAGATTCTCGAGCCACGTCATCGATACGAAATGCATGGATATGAAGAACGATGAATATTGAGCTTTGGATCGATATGAATGTGATAGCCATTTTACAAATACGAACTTGCATTGATCATAACTCAAAATATGTAAGTCCAAATGCTATGAAATTTTCACAGAAGCATGCGTACAACCCCAAGAATGTCCATGCTCAATTTCGACTCGATTGGGTAAGATCTTGATCGATATGAATTCCACTCGTATCGATCATGGATCGAGTTGAAATCGCTCGGGATCGATCACGTTGGCCCACCCACGTGAAAGAAGGAGTCCTCCGCGATCTGGGCGAGATATTGGCAGCCTACACCTAAGAATGGCAGCATAGGAGCTTTAGAAAAGGGATCTTTTGGGCTCTTCTACTTTCAGACTTTACTGAAACTACTTTTGTATTTCAATTCTGCTGTTGTAATTCATTGTAACCAGCGAACAAAGATTAGCCATTACATAGTGGACGTGGGCCATACGCTGAACATCTCTAAATCTGCATGTTTATGTGTGTTTCCTTCTAAATTTTGAGTGTTCTTCACATTTATTTTCTCTACATTTCTGCTATCTGTGATCTGGAATTGTAAACGGGTTCTTTCATCGGCAACTGGGTGTATTTGATCAATTTTGGCGCAAACATTTTGGTGCTTTCACTGAGAAAGGAGCCAGCATGAAGGAAGTCAGGAGGCTTCCTCAGGAGAAAATCAGGCCTCGGTTATCGTCATTAGAGATGAGATGGAGATGATGATGGGAGCTATGCATGAAGAGTTGTTGAAAAGGCAAGAGGAGATGATGTAGAATATTCTCAAACAGTTTGGACAGGTTGGAGCAGCTGGAGCCCAGATCCTCGGAGCTGGACTAGAAAGATTCAGCAGGCAATCGAATAGAGCGGGACCATTAGGAGCAGCACCTTAGCTAGGAGGCACACCTCAGGAGCAAGTTGATCCAATCTCGGGCAGGATACCAGCTGAAACTGTGCAACATAGCATTGAAAGAGGAGCGGATGCTCGTCAAGGACTATAGATTCCATAATTCCCTCGCGAACTTAGGGGGCAGATTAGAGGCAACAGACAAGGATTATAGCTGGAAAACAATGAAAGATTGGCAGAGATGCTCAAACAAACCATGAGAGACGGATTAGTGAATAGAGATTTGGAAGATGTGAACAGGACCCCCTTCGCTCCCACAATTAGGCAGGCCAAGAACCCACTTGGATTCAAATTACCAACGTTGGAGACATATGATGGGAGGACGGATCTTGAGGTTCATCTGACAAGGTACATAAGGCACATGGAAGTACTGGTGACACTAGACGAGGTCATGGCTCGGTGCTTCCCATTGTATTGGATAGACATCGCACTATGATTTTGACAATTGGAGAGCGGTTCCATTGGAACGTGGACGGAGTTGACCGAGAGGTTTATGAGGCAGTTTAGAATTCACATTTCGAAGCCTAAGAATGTGATGAGTTTGGCAACGATTAAACAGAAAACTGGGTAATCTTTGAGGAATTTTCTAACATGATTTAATGCAGCAGCAGTATCAATGAATCGCCTAGATCCATCCATGGTCTTAATGGCAGCCATATCTGGCATAGCTGATTGAACGGAATTTAAAATTCACTGACAAGGGATCCACCTATGGATCTAGATGAATTTTATCATGAGGCCGAAGGATTTCTACGATTAGTGGATGCAAATGTTAAAAGAGTGAAAGGAGAGGGAATAGAAGTTTATGCAGTCAAAGGTTAAAATCCTCCCGAAAAAGATTCATGCAAGGATAAAGGAAATCGAAAAGCCATGGATACCGACGATGAATCAAAACGACCATGAAAGAAACCAAGATTCACCTCTTATACGGAGTTCAATGAAACTTTGGAACGGATCTACCAGGACAGCAGGGGGAAGATTCCTTATCGAAAGCATATGAGGAGGGATCCGACCAACAATGAGAGGAAATCAGACACGTATTGCTTATTCCATAAGAAGCAGCCATAATACCAATGATTGCAGGCATTTGAGGGATGAGATAGAGTGGCATATTCAGAATGCCATGCTAATAGTACGTGAGAAGGTGAGCCACGACAGTAGAGCAAGAACGACCACCACCTGCACCAAATAGGAATGGCTCAGGATCGAGGCATCAGCTTGTCATCAGCTGATTAAAATAATGACGAATAAGTGCAAACCCCACACTAACACAATTAAGTAATTTACACATGTACAGAATCACGAATGATCCTCAAGCATGCTCTGATATGACTATCAATCGCATCAGTGTAGATGTTTTCACTTTGACATCTCGGTTTTGCTTTTGTTTTCTATTTCTCATGTTTGGACTTGATTTTATTGGACATTTCTGTTGAAAGACTCATTTTGAATGTGAATCTTCTATTTGTGATTCCATAATGGCTAAGCCACTTACACATGTGTGGGATCCGAGCGATCCTCAGGCATGCCCTAAGATGACGATAAACCGCCATAATAAACAATTTAGAAACTCACTCGAACGTGAAATCTGACATTAATGATCTTAAGTCCCCCCCACGGGCAGATACAATTCACCTCGAACAGCACCCGACCGCGAACGGTTACAATTTTGCTCGAATGGCACCCGACCGCAAATGGTCACAATTCGCCACAAATGACATATGACCGCGAACGGTCACAATTTTCCTTGAAAGGCATCCGACCGTGAACTGTCACAATTCGCCTCGAAAGGCACCAGATCGCGAACAGTCACCATTCACCACGAACGGCACCTGACCTCGAATGGTCACATACCACCCCGAACGACATACGATCTCGAACGATCGTCATTCACGGTCAGGTAAGACTATCAACCTATTTTACAAGTCATCAACAAGATATGAACATCCAACCTATGGCACTACAGAACACACCTTCCTATTGCAAGGCATGTTTTGAGGGGCAAGTGTTATCTCGCCTATTAGCAAGGCCGTGACACCAAAAAACTAACTGTAAAGCAAAGACAGATCGTTCCCAAAAATCGGTTACACATAAACCTGCTATGGATGCTAGGAAATTGTGCCTAAGTCCAGATTGGGCCACAATTGATACTACATGACAAGCGAAGCTACGGAAACTAGCGTCTCAAATTTCAAGTTAATTGAAGCTCGTATGCTTAAGATATGATCGATGCAAATCAAGCGATAATCTCGTTCGCATCCATCAAGCCCTCATCATTTCATATCCATCCTCCACTTCGTACCCATCAAAGAGCATCCTCCTTCATATCGATCTTGTTCAAATCCATCGAATGCTCATGACCTCGTATCAATCAGGTGAGTACTAGCTCGTATCCATCGAGTATATTGCTTCGTATCCATCATATACGCTATAGTTCGTATCCATCTAATTATTTTGTATCCATCAACGAGTTGTGTTTCGTATCGATCTCCATCCTACCATCTTTCGTATCGGTTGGCTAAAATAATTGATACGAAGAGCAACATCCAAGGTGATCAATACAAACCACATCTAATTAACAACTCGTGATCGATACGAATAGAGCTATATCTATGGATACGAAGCAGTAGACAAAAGAAGCGATACGAAGCAATGTATGAGGGAAGCAATATGATGCGATGAATGAAAGAAATGATACGAAGTGAAGCATAAGAGCGATACAAAGGAGACTCAAAAAGATGGATGACTCGGTCACTCGGCATGAAAAGCAGATCTCCCCTAGATTCCCGAGCCATGTCATCGATATGAATTGCATGG
This sequence comes from Allium cepa, assembly GCA_030765085.1. Taxonomy (NCBI): domain Eukaryota; kingdom Viridiplantae; phylum Streptophyta; class Magnoliopsida; order Asparagales; family Amaryllidaceae; genus Allium; species Allium cepa. The sequence goes on along the minus strand of CM060928.1, from coordinate 80,139,771 downwards.
ATACAAAGAACGATGAATATTGAGCTTTGGATCGATACGAACGTGACAGCTAACTTATAAACATGAACTTGCATCGATCATAACTCAAAATCTACAAGTCCAAATGCTACCAAATTTTCACAGAAGCTTGCGCACTACCCCAAGAATATCCATGCTCGAGTTCGACTTGATTGGGAAAGATCTTGATCGATACGAATTCCATTTGGATCGATCATGTATCGAGTCAAAATCGCTTGGGATCGATCACGTGGGCCCACCCACGTGAGAGAAGGAGTCCTCCGCGATTTGGGCAAGATATTGGCATCCTACACCTATAAGTAGCAGTCCAAGAGCTTCAGAAAAGGGATCTTTAGGGATCTTCTATGTCCAGACTCTACCGAAACTACTTTTGTACTTCAATTCTACTTTTGTAATTCATTGTAACCAGCGAGCAAAGATCAATAAAAGTCAGCCATTTTATAGTGGACGTAGGCCATATGTCGAACCACTCTAAATCTGCGTGTTTCTATGTGTTTCCTATTAAATTTTGAGTATTCTTCACATTTATTTTCTCTACATTTTTGCTATCTGTGATCTAGAATTGTAAACGGGTGCTTTCATCAACAATTGGGTGTTTTGGTGCAAACTAATCGCATATCTAAAGTGGGATAAAATTTAAAGTATATAATATGTTATTTGTAGTTTGCACGTATATATAAGAATTATATGAATATAAAGTATACATAGACTAATATATGCTTTATATATGTTTAGTTACTGTAAGTATATATATACATGCTTAAAGTATACTATATTATGTTAGTTTGAGTATATATATATATGAATTTATAAGGAAAAAAAGTAGATATTCTGTAATTTATCCAGTTGCATGCTTTTATTTAAATGTGTGTATATATTATATATATATATATTTTGGATATGCATTAACTACACATATATAGTCTGAGTACATTATGTTTAATCTGTACATCTATTTTCTTTTGTTTTGTGATGTCAATATATATTATCAGTCTTCATAATATATTGTTTATTTACTATTGATATTAAACCGTTTGCATGCATGGTTATTTTAATTTTGAAATGTATATAGATTTAAATTATAAGTTTATATAAGCTGTTGTTTTATGTTATATATATACAAAGTGATATGTTTGATTATCTATATAAGTATTTATTTCAAAATATATTATGTATATATGTTCGATTTTAATATACGTGTTTTGATTTGAAACAATGATTTTGAAATACATATATATTTAAATTTAAAATGTGTTTGAACTTAGAATATGACTTTATATATGTAAATAGTGTTACATATATATAAGTTCACTTATACCATTTATCTTCATCAATCAAGTTTTGATTTTATTTCATCAATTCCAAGCTTTCAGCTTTGCTCATCAAATTCGTCCCCATCTTGCTTTGCTTTGGAAACTCGTGCTTGGATTCGTAACTCATTCCATTGTCGAATCTCTTTAGCCTCGAAAGGTGAGTAATCACTCACGATTAACATTCTTATATTTATTAAATTTTATTTCATTTGAAATTGACAATTGAAATATGATGTTGCTAATTAGTAAATTGCTATACATGATATGCCAATATCTGTAACTGTTAACTTGTGACATTGGACACCATATCCTGTTATTTATATTTTGTTAACTTATCACCGATGATATATGCCTATTGTTGATATGTTATATTATTATTAGATATGTTCTCACCTTGCAAGTTCCCCGTTAATATCGAATTTCCTATGGGTTGAAATGATACATACCCAAACGATCTTGTAGAATAGGAGAAAATCATTATGGGTTGAAATGATAAACCCAAGAGATTCATTGAATTGAATTTGGCATTCCGGGTTGAAAAGATATATACCCGTAGATAATTAAATTGTGGACTGAAATGATAAATATCCATTTCACTTAACCATAGGATATAAAATTATATACAGACATCGTTGGTCTATATATATATTTTGAAAATGATTTCTAGGGGTAGTTAAGGAAATATATGGTTTGATTTAACATTGATTTTAAAATATTATATATATATATATGTTATTTTTATAAAGGTTTAAAATTTTGATTTCCAAAATTTTATGTTTGGAAATTTTAAAGTTATAAGTTAGTTTTAAAATTATAAATTTTTAGAATTTTCACTTATAATTTTAATATTTTAAAATATGTATAAATTAGTTTTAATATAAAATAAATTTAATGATAAGCTGTAAATTAATAAAGTTTGATTTAATTAGTATATAATATGTTTAAGTATTTATTTAAAAATTATATTTTAAAAATAGATTTTTATAATATTTTTAATAAGTTAAGGTTGGGAAGATAAATTTAAGATTGATTTGAAAACATATTCTTTTAAGAATTATATTTAATCGATTTGAAACTTATTAAACTTGAGATTTTAAGGATATGATTTTATAACTTGATTTTGAATAAAGGTGATTAAATGAATATTTTCAAATTTAAACAAATTAAAATAGGATATTTATTTTTATTTAAATTGTAATTTTAGTACTTATTTAATTGTTGTCTGATTAATGAAGTGAATATTTCAAAGATAAATAATAGTAAAGTTGAATCTGAAATATAAATGGAATTTTCAAATTTAGTTTTGCAAAAGTGCGATATTCAAACTTTGAAATCTATTGAAGTTGAAATGGTTTAATTTGTAGTTCAAATTCGTATTTAAAATCAATATAAATTTATGGTTTATTGAGATGTTTAGTTTTAAATTGGAATTTGTAAATTAAGACTGAATTAAATTGAATTTTTGAATTCAGTTTGATGTGAATCGATTTGTGAACTTTGAGGAAACTATTTTTATTACATAAAGTATTTTAATAAATATAAAGATATTTTATTTTATAAGTTATTTTAATATATATATATATAAACTATTTTTAACATAAACTATTTTACTTATAACTGTTTTACATACTAATTATTTTAATATAAACTATTTTAACTTATGACTATTTTAATATACTAAATATTTTATTATATAAACTGTTTTATTACGTATACTATTATTAATATCTAAAACTGTTTAAGAGATTTCAAAGTGTTATCTTTTCTATGTTATGATTTCAAATGTAATAATTTTGGAAGAGTTATAATTTTGGAAGGTGTTATGATTTTTTTTGAAATGAATATTATTTCAAAGGGAGTAATGATATCGAATTGATATGGTTTGAAATGATATGATATTTTGATATGAATTATAAACTATTTGAAATAAATGACCATGTTGTTATAATAACGTTTGGTTGTTAAAGAGACCGGGATCAGTTATAGTTATACTCTCTGTCAATACCGAAAACCACTTTAACACTTGTGAACGCGGTGGAGATTCCAGAATGAAGTAGGATGGTTGGCGCCGATCCTATATGAGGTATATACGTGGACTTGACTCTCGTGAGTTAGCTTAAGGTGGCTAAAACAGGTGCAATGACGGTCCAAGTGAGGTAGCTCCTTCGATCTGACACACTTCTTCGATACCATTTTATTACATTATGATCGATTGGGTGCACCCTCGGATTTTTAGGACTGTGGATCGAGTTGGGAAGTAGCTGCGGCTATGCATTACCAAGGTCCGGAAGTGTAATTGGTATAACTATCCCGGAATTTCCTAGTTGTGACATGCCACCTACCTTATCGAGACCACTACAAGTTTGTTTTGTACCATACCCACGCAGTGCCCTCTAACGACATCCAGTACGGGAGAGATTATGGTACTGTATAGATTATGGAAATATATAAAATGTGTTAAGGGGGATATGGGTAATGCCTTAATGCTATTTTAAAATTTTTACTTTACTATAGTCTTATTATAATAGCGTATTGTACTACACCGTAGATAGTTCCATGGATCCTTAGAGGATGGGTATCCCAAACATCCATTGAGTTAATTGTATTTCAGTTGATGTTTCACTTGAGTTGGATTTATTGATATAATAATGTCAATCTTGACTCGAGTATTTTGTGTCTTGCTTTATGCCCGGGTCAGATTGAGTGTCACAGCATTTGGACTCACCTTTGGAGTTAGAGCTTCGCTTGGAGATCCATCTATATCTATTTGGCTTTCAGTTATTCAGTTGACTCCAATGATATACTCAGATTTTGTTATGTGGGGGAAATCGGGAAAATGGGTGTTCATTTATCTGATTGGTCAGTCAAGCATGAACTAATTCATAGATCTTTGGGTTTCGATTTTCGAGGAATGACTGAAGAATATGAACTTTAAACTTATGATCGTCACGAATTAAATTATAATCAAATTGCATTAGGTCGGTTGACTATGCATTGGGACTTTTATGTATTTGAGACTTCTATTATATCTTCTTTTATGTCTGTTATATATATAGTAGCTTCATGAACTACTATTCTTTTGTTTCTGTTGCTTATTTTTATATTACTCTGTGTCTGTGATTGATTTATTTAATGTATATGTCGAGTTTTGCCAAATATAAGTTAACAATCTGATATTTTGAGCAATTCAAGTCTGACATGTGCGGATGCGAATGGCACGAAATACTGGGATGTTACATGTGGTATCAAAGCTCTGGTTTTAAGCAAACTTAGCATATAGAGTAAATTTGATTTCAGAACCACCTTCGTTCGAGCTTAAATCCCTTCCACTTTGAATCAGATTCCCTTTGAATTTTGGAATTTTCCCTTCATTCTGAAATCCATTATGTTTCTCACTATTCGTGTTTTCTTGATTCTACAGCATCCCATAGGTCCACTGTATGATTTGTAAAGGGGTGAAACTCCTTTACATAATGCAACGATTCACTGAAGATTTTTGATTTGTCGGTTTAGATACCTTTATCTCTTGCTATGCCTGAATTCTATCTCTGATGATCGAATGTCGATTTGCCTCAGAATTCTACATCAATCTTATTCTTGAAGTCACCGTTGACCCTGTTAAGGTTGCCCACGATTAATATTAGTATATCCATCTTCTTATTTTGTTATTTAATCATCTTATCTCCCTTCCGAACTTATCTTCTAGTTAGAATTTTTTTGATTAGGGTTCCTTTGAATTTGGATCTCTGTCTTTATTTTGTCCATTCTGGAATCATCGAGTGAGGGAATGTAATTGTTATTAATAATAAAATGTTTCATATATTGTGTTGTTTGAATTGTTATGTTGATTTGGGGTTTCGATCAATTCGTCTGATCAACGCTATCGATAGAAATTCCAAAACACTTGAACAGAGCAATCTGGCACAATATTATTTTCAAATTTGGTAATTGAATTAAATTGTATGATTAATATATATACATAAGTATAACTTTTATTAAATTAAATAGTTAAATGAATTGGTTGTTAGAAATTAAGGTACTTGATTTTCATTTATTATTTTGTAAACCACTGATTATTGCCCCATTATAAACAAATGAAAATGTATACATGGTTTATAAATTTCTTTGGAATTGAAATAACTTTGCATTAAGGATTTAAGATTTAAATTTCTGATATTTTAGAAAATTTGGTTTTAGAATTTTAGGGTATATTATTTAAAGTATTTTAAATAGAAATTGTTTTCAAAGAATTTTTAAAATTTTAAATTAGTACTCTCCTCCATTGTCGAAGGAAAATAATTTCGGTGATGACTACAACATCATCGACATTTATTTTTGAGTTTCAGAGTGGAGAGACCATTAGTAGCATTGCTACATTATAGTTTTGGAAAATAAATTTGATTTTAATTTCTTAAGTATGACCTGATGTATAATATATATGTATATGTTTATCGATTTTATTTGATATATATATATATATAATATATACGTATACATTTATCTCTAAATGGTTTGAAGTAAACTGGAAATTTAACTCTTACATTTTTGTTAAGGGCTGATTTCAATTATAAAATGAAGCCAAAAACTTGAATAAATATTCAAAATTTGAAATAATTGAATTGGCAAATTTTACTCATATAATACTCAATTGCATATCAACATTTATATATATATATATATATATATATATATATCTTACCTAAATTATTCAGAAGTTGAATATGTAATTGAATAGCAAACAATGTAAAATGATGTTAATGGAATTTATAGATAAATTTGAGTGATTATAATAAATATCATATACCTAATATGTGTGATAAGATATTTAAGTGTAATAAATTGAATAATAATTTAGAAAAAGGGGAAGAATTAATTTTTTGAATAAAATATGATTATAATAAATGTTTATACACATAATTTATCATTATAGAAATGCTAATTGAGAAATTGGATAATAAAACAATGAATAAACAAATATGAATGTAGATATAGCTAAGATTAAATTATACGCTGAATTTAACTTAAGTGTAATCAAATGGATTAAACCAATTGTTGAATATTAATTTATTTAAACTGAAATTTATATGGTTTAAATTAATTTTTTTATTTTGTTTTTCAATCTATCTTTCTTTCTGGTTGTTTCTATTCTCCTACCTCCTTCCTTATGATTTTATAACTTGATTTTGAATAAAGGTGATTAAATGAATATTTTCAAACTTAAATAAATTGAAATGGGATATTTAGTTTTATTGAAATTGTAATTTTAGTATTTATTTAAATGTTATTTGATTAATGAAATAAATTTTTTAAAGCTACATAATAGTAAAGTTGAATTTGACATATAAGTGAAATTTTAAAATTTAGTTTAGAAAAAGTTAAATATTCAAACTTTGAAATATATTGAAGTTGAAATGGTTTAATTTGTGCTTCAAATTCATATTAAAATCAATATAAATTTATGGTTTATTGAGATGTTAAGTTTTAAATTGGAATTTTTAAATTAAGACTGAATTAAATTGAATTTTTGAATTCAAGTTGATGTGATCGATTTGTGAACTTCATGGAAACTATTTTTATTTTATAATGATATTTTATTTTATAAAGATATTTTATTTTATAAGTTATTTTAATATATATATATAAACTATTTTTAATATAATCTATTTTACTTATAACTATTTTATATATTATTATTTTAATATAAACTATTTTAACTTATAACTATTTAATATACTAACTATTTTATTGTATAAACTATTTTATTATATATATTATTATTAATGTCTAAAACTGTTTATGAGTAAAGTGTTATGATTTCAAAGTATTGTGATTTTAAAATGTTATCATTTCTAAATTATGATTTCCAAGATTTGTAATTTCGGAAGAGTAATAATTTTGGAAGGTGTTATGATTTTTTTCAAAATAAATATTATTTTGAAAGGTGTAATGATATCGAATTGATATGGTTTGAAATGATATGATATTTTGATATGAATTATAAACTATTTGAAATAAATAGCTCCAGTGTTATAATAACGTTTGGTTGTTAAAGGGACCTGGATCGGCCATTGTCATACTCTCTACTAATACCGAAAACCACTTTAACAACTGTGTACGCGATGGAGATTACAGAATGAAGTAGGATGGTTGGCGTCGATCCTATATGAGGTATATATGTAACGACTTGGATTTTTCGATGTTTGATTTAGAATATTTAAATGATTTAAAATATTGAATTTGAATTATAAAATGGTTTTTAATATGAAAATTTTGATTTTCATTTATAAAACAAACGCAGAATCTAAATATAGCAGGTTATTGGATAATTGAATTTAATAACGGAGAATTAGTTAAAATATTTAATCTTTAGTTTTAAGCTTGTGGAAAATATTTTAAAGGCTTGAAAAAATCATATTGATAGTAAAAAAGGGTAATAAAAGTTATAAAATCGAATTTGGAAGTGATTTGTTCAGTTGTAAAAATATATCATTTAAATTAAAATTTAAAAATAGTCTTCTAAGGCAAAATCTCGGAATTGGATGAAACTAGTTCCATTGAATTCGTAATAGTGTATTATTATTAGATTTCAAATTTCATAATATTTGGAGTTGTCGTGTGATCGTACGATATACAAACGTGCTGAAATTTATATCGAAATTCAATATAAAAACTGGGTCTAATAAGCTATCTTCTTAAAAACTGGGTCTAATAAGCTATGTAACAGCCCAAATTTTTAACAAGTATTTTTCACTTGTATTTTAAAAACTTTGGGGTTTATTTAAAGTGATTAAAAAAAAACAATTGACCAAATTTTTAATTAAATAATAAGATCTCTGAAATTTGGACATGGTTAAGAATTAACTTTAATTTGGAAATTTAGGTTTTTGTCGAAGACGGTTAATAACTTAATTTCTAGCAAAATCAAGTTTTAATTAAGAAAACATTAATAGCTTAGGTGGTTAAGACATCTGGGCTATTCACGACAGGTCACGAGTTCGAGTCTCAGCACGGTCAGAATTTCGAAATTTTTTAGTGTATAAATGAACTGGGTAATTACGCCTTAAAAAGGGCGCCTAAATTTAGGGAATAAATACCGTGTGTGTGTGTGTGTGTGTGTGTGTGTGTGTGTATATATATATATAAGAAAACGTATAGAGTTTTAATCCGTTATTTCGGTATATTTTGGGCATAAAATATTATGGCTATGGTACACATTCTTAAAAGTATGACCTTAGTGTAAATGAGTAAATTTATCAGTGGCATGTGTTTTTAGAGGGAAGGAATATTCTAGCGTTCAAATCAAATATGTTGCCTCTAAATTCAACGCATTACTTTAAAAATTTGATTTCCATAGATTTTTTTTCCATTCAACAAAATTTATTTCTTGCATTTTTCAAAACACAATTTTCTCCTAAATATCAATCATGCGCAGTATCCATTCTCCTATCTGCTTGCCTATTTCATATGCGTTTTTTCTCTTTACTCATATCTCTTACGTTATTTTTCTCTTTCCAGTAAAATTTACTTCCCAATTTATATATATTTTAATTTGATCAAATCATTTCCAAAATGCTAAATAATAAATGAAAGTTTCACTTTGTTTAAGGATAACTCTAAATGGGAATTTTAATAAAAAAAAATGGATTATATACTTGTTTTAAAAATTTGTAATATTTGGTCCATTTGGATAATTAATCGCCTTTTTATGGTAATAAGAATCAGAGAGAGATGTAACCAAAGTTTTATCTTTTTAATTTAGTAATAAATGTTAAGAATTTATAGCATATTAATAAACTGATAATTTCGAATTTAAAAAGGGCACGCATTGTAATGGTATAAGTAACGTATAAACGTATAAATTAAAATTGTTACTTTTGCATAAATTTTGGGCGTATTGTATTGCGTCGGTTTGGCGTATTTTAAAATGCATACTGCAATATCTATATGGATTTATAAATCAGTCAGTAGTTTTTATAGCAAAACGTTAACTTTTTCCATAGCTTTCATTAGGGTTTTAATTTTTGTATAAAATTTTTCGTTCCAAAATCTTGCTGAAATTTTTTGTAGCATCCTCTAAAAAAAAATTAAAAAAATAAATTTCAACAGCAATCAATTTATCTCGCTCATTATAAACACACAAAATCTTCAAGTTCTTTTCTTTGCCGTTTCTTTAATTAAGAATAAATCTCTTGCCATAAATCAACGCATGCATTCAAATCTGTCCTTGAAGTAGCATCCAAAGCAAATTAATACTTGCTGATTCTTTGTATATAAATCTCTCAGACTATATAAATCACGCAACTATTAATTGGGGAGAGAATAAAAAGAGATAACGTTGAAATCAAATTTTGCATATATCTGGCAGTAAATCACGCATATATCATCTGAGAGAAAAATCAATTTGCCTTCCTTTGCGCGTGACATAAAATTTTATTCTTTTAACATTTTTGGCATTTGCCTCTTACCATTTATTTCTTGCGCATGTCCCTGTATTCATTTTTATTCACGCAGACTTATCCATTCTAACAAACCAAACTGGGAAGTAAATCACGCAAGCCTTATCCAAAAAAAAAAATCAAGACTTTCATTTTCATTTAGTACGAAATTCACTGCTATCTCAATCAAATTTGCGTAGACGGGGAATCACAAATCTAACTGAGATAACTTGCCTTGATTTTTCACGTGTATATTTTACTTCCTTGCATACAAAGCAACTCCTCTTTATAAATACATAGCCTCGTCCAAAACTTTCCTCTCAATCTCATAGTTTAGCCTTCTTCTTCTTTTGTGCTGAAGCCTCTATCAGGTAATGGTTTTACCTTTTCTTTTCTTCTTCCAGTTTTTCCCTTTCTTCTTCTTTTTGTTCTCTGTTTCCCTTTTGCCATGCTCGGCTACTTCTCCACCACGTCACGTCCCTCTAAGTTTTCATAACCGAGCTTATATCCCGAACAAGCCCATGGTTAATATATTATAATATTTTTCTAAAAATTATTAAGTGTTTTTGAAATAAAATTTATGTAATTTAACTAAAAATTTGACTTAAGGCTTTAAAATTTTAAAGGTGTTTTGTTTTCTATAAGTTAAATTTTTGTAAGTTAATAATTGGTTTTAAAGTGAATTTAAAGATTTTATTTACGATAAATGACATAATAATTAAATTTGATTTAATATGGAGTTGAAATCTAACCTAGAAATTTTAATAAAAGTTATTTCCGAAAATGGATATGTTTGGTATAATAAATAATGTACTTTGAATTGATAAAATGAAAGACGGTTGAAATGGAACATTTTGGAATAAATTTTATTTAACTTGAATCATAGTTGAATTGATGTCTAAATGAATAAAGTTATGAAGAAAATTTAGTGTATATTAACTATAAAAAGGAAAAAAAAATTTATGGAACGGATGTGTTTTCTAAGTAAATAATTGAAAATTTTGTTTTCAAATGGAAAGGTGAAATTTCCATTTATGACTTAACTTGAAAATTGGAAATTGGGTTTTAAATAAAATTGTTAAGTTAAGTAAAGAAATGAGAATTTAGTTTTATTTAGGAAGTGGGTATTTTTAAATTAAGTGTAAAGTTATTTGGAAAAATATATATACAAGTTAAGTAAAATTGGGAAATTCTGACTTACAAATGATTCATAGTAAATTTGGATATTTTATTTATAAAATTTATTTTATTTAATCATAAGATAAATGGTATCCAAATGAACATTTTTCTGAAGCAGGATTATGATTTTATAAGTTAGGAATGGTTAAAAATTTAAATTTTAATGTTTCTGAATTCGACAATGTTTTGAAATTAAAGTGGCAGAGACGTGTTGTATTTGTGAAAAGAGAGAGTTTGCATTAGGCAGAGACGCAAGTTTTGTGTAAATACATATTTTTCAAACTAGATAAGTTGGACATGCCGTTGGAAAAAAAGAAAAAGAAAAAAATATAAAATATATATATATATATATAATAATAATAAATAGTATTGCCAAGCCTATGAAGTTGGGGTCGGGATGTGGGGTGAGGCAGTCGAGCAAAAGTTGAACCAAAATTTCTTTTACTCCATTCGTTCCAGTTGTTTCAAAATATTTGCTTTAACCGTAAATTAAAGTCGCGTATTGGTTTTATTTGGATTTTCCTCTAGATTTTGATCAAGTCGTTGCTTCCGCTGTGAATTGATCGTGCTTTCTATACTCTTATTTCGGGATTTTCGTTTTGAATCAAATTTTTCAGCAGCATTCAGGTGAGTAATTCTCACCAGACAACATACCTATATTTCTGTGAATTATCGCAAGTGTATTTGTAAATTATTATTTAAATTATCTGCCTGTGATATAACGTATAATGTCGAACTCCATTTTAAATTGACACCTCATCAGTTATTTATCTGTTGTAATATTACTGCAGTTATATTAATGCTTATTTACTGATTAAATCCTCACTGCAAGTTCCCTGTAAATTTAAATCGTATAGGCTGAAATGATAGGCCTGAACGATGATTATTATTCACTTGGGATTGTCGGTTTGAAATGATAGAACCCGGGGTTTTGTAAATTGCGGATTGAAATGATATAAATCCGTATCACTTGACCTAGGCTAGAAAACTATATACAGACCCGTGGTTTCTATAATTTTTTTTTGAAATATTTTAAAATTATTTTTAAATGGAAGTTTATAATATTCTGGTTTAAATGTATTTAAAGGATTTTTATAAAGATTTATAATGATTTTGAATGAGTTAAAAATGTTAGATAAATAAATAAATGTTTAAATAAAATTTTGGAATATAACTTATTTGGGAAAATTCTAGATTTTTGTAAAAGGTAAGATTTCAGTTAAGAAAATAATTGATAATAAGTTATATTTGGAATTTAAAACTAAATTGTTAAGAAAATAATCTATTACAGCATTTAAGTGCTGTCTTTTATAATTGGACTGTTTAACCTATAGACTTTAGGTAGCATTTTATAAGTGCTACAGAAACTGAAATTTGATATTTTAAATAAATTTATGGAAATAATCTTTGGGAAAAGGGGATTAAAATTTGGAATTTAATATGTAATTAATAAAATAAGGAACTGACTTTGAATGGGTTTGAAATGGAAGAATTTAATTTTAAAAGGTGAGAAAGAAAATTTAATTCCTAAATAAATTGAATAGATTTAAAATGGTATATTAAAATGACCAATGTTTAAAAACAATATTTTGATACTGTAGTATTGATTTGTAAAGTATAAATACCATTTTTAAAAGCTGAAACCACGGGTTATAATAGCGTTTGGTTGTTAAAGAGACCGGGATCGGATATCTGACATACTCTTTGTCGATACCGAAAACCACTTTACCAACCATGTACGTGGTGGAGATTCCAGAATGAAGTAGGATGGTGGTGACGGTTCCTTTAAGGTAAATACGTGGACCCGACTCCCGTGAGTTGGCATAAGGTGGCTAAAACAGGAGCGATTGACGGATTAATGAGGTAGCACCTCTGATCGGATGCACTTCTTCGTATGCCATTCTATTACTTTTGTAATTGTTTTGGTGCGCACCTTTGATTTGGGAGTATTGTTCGAGGTGGGCGGCAGCTGCGCGCTGCGCGTTTCCATCGGTCCGTAAGCGTAATTGGTATATCTACCCTGGCATTGCCTAGTTGTGCCGTGTCACCTACCATAGCGAGCCTTATACGATTTTGGTTTTGTACCATACCTATAGAGTGCCCTCTGACGACGCCCAGTACGGGGGAGATTACGGTACTGTATAGACTATGGGAATATATTATGTGTTAAGGGCTATATGGGTAACCCCTTAACGCTATTTAAAAGTAAGTTTATTTTACAAATAGACACTATTATAATAGCGGTGTATTACTACATAATAAATAGTTTAACGAATCCTTAGAGGATGGGCGGTCCCGAGCATCCTTTAAGTTACTTGCCTTATATTACAGTACACTTGAATTAGCTTACACTATACAAGTATGTCTGTCCTGACTCGAGTGTTTATGTTTTATTTTACGCTCGGGTCAGCCTGAGTTGCAGTTCAGTCATCATCCCGGAGCTAGGACTTCTGTAGATCCTTTCAAGCTGCTGGCTTCTTTCTGTCACTTATCTTATTTATGAAATCAAGACTAGTGGACATTTGGATTTTCTATTAGATGATTTAAACTATATTTGGGATGAAAGACTTTGTAATTTTTATTTGATTGAGACTATTTATAGTGGCTTCATGAACCACTAAGTATTTTTAAATTCCGGTGCGAGTATTCTGATTCTGTGTCTGTGATTCTGTGATTAATTGATTACTGTATATTTTGAGATTTGCCGAATTTTAATTACAACGCGGTATTTTGAACAATTCAAGTCCGACATGAGCGGATGCGAATGGTTGAAAATATCGGGTCGTTACATTTGGTATCAGAGCTTTGGCTCTAGGAAAAACTTAGAATGTATGGTAAATTTGATTTACAGAATCACTTTCATTCGAGCTTGAATCTCTTCATTTTGATTCGATTTCCTTTGAATTTTAGAACGTTCCCTATGGTTCCGAAGTTCATTCGTGTCCCTCACTATTCATTTTCTTTCGATTCTGGAGTATCTCATAACTCCACTTCGGAAGATCTTTATAGTGAATTGGCGGTCTCGCCAATATTCTAATAAAGGGGTAGAACTCCTTTACAATTAGCATTGATTCACCAAAAATTTATATTTAACCTCGGTTTAGATGCTAGTATCTTTGGTTATTCCGAACTCTATCTCTTCAGATCGAATGTAGATTTACCCCAGAAAATCCACATCGATCTTATTCTTTAAGTCACGGTTGACCCGGTTAAGGTTGCCCGCGATTTATATAAACTTACCTGGTTCCTTATTCTGTTATTTAATCATCGGATCTTCTGATTCCAACTTATCTTTAAATCAAAATTCTCTTTGATTTAAATCCATCAAATTTGAATCTCTATCCTTGTTTGCAAAATTTATTCCTATATTTGAGAAAAATCTAATATTATATATAAGTATAATTTTCAGAATTTTATAATTAATTTAACTAGTTGTCAAGAGATAATAGTGTTTGATTTTATTTATGGTTTTGTAAACCATTGGTTTTGTCTTATATAAATAATTGAACTATTAAACATGGTTATAAATTTATTTGGAAACAGAAATGGATTTAAAACAAGAATTTAAGAATTTAATTTCTGATAGTTTCAAACCTTGTGTTTAAAGTCTTAAAAGGATATATTATTATTTAAATAATTTTCGAATATAAATTTGTTTCCAAAGAATTTTAAAGGTTTAAAAATCAGTGCTCTTCTCTTTGTCGCTAGGAAATAATTTCGGTAATGACAGCAACATCATCGACATTCATTTTCGAGTTTCGAAGTGAAAAGACCATTATGTAGTCTTGCTACAGTGTTACCTTGAGAATTTAATTGATTTGAATCTTCTAATATGACTTGATTTATAATATATAGATATATGATTTAAATTTGATTTGACATATTATGTACATATATTTATTTGGGTTGAAGGGAATTAGAAATTTAATTCTTAAATTTTATCTTGAGGAATAAAAAAAAAAAATCAAATTTTTGAATAAATGATTCCAACTTGAGATAATTGAATTTGAAAGTTTTATTTGTATAATACTCAATTTCATTTCAATATAACCTACCTTGATTTTCAAAAGTTAACAATGTAATTGGATAATATACAATATAAAAAGATTTATAAATAAAATTTGAGTGGTTATAATAAATGTTATACACTTAAACTCTAGTTATAAAAAGATTAACAGAGGTAAATAAAATAAAGGGTAATGGAATAATTTTCAATATAAAATGATGTTAAGGAACTAAGAATAAATTCAAACAGTTGTAATAAGTGTAAACATATTTGACATAAATGAGAAAAATATATTGAGGGAAATAAAAATTAATTATAGTTTGGAATAAAGAAGAAACTAAATAGGGAATTTAGTTTATTTTGGGAAATGGTAAATTTACTTTAACAATTAAGTGAAATTACCATTTCAAATTTGGATTAAAATTAAACATTTTAAATTAAAATGTTATAATACCTTGTGTAAAATTTGGATAAAAAAAAATGAATGATTTTTTTTAAGTGTAGGGATATTATACAAGTAAATATGTAAATAAATAAATGTTAAAATTTTAAATATAAATAGATGAAATCAATGATTAATTTAAAATTGAATTTTTATTTTTTAGATTAATGATTCTAATTTAAGTTTCAATTTAGTTTTCTTTTAGGTTGTTTCTATTCCCCTACCTTCTTCCTTTTCGAGGACGAAAAGTTCTGAGTGGGAGAGAGTGTAACAGCCCAAATTTTTAACAAGTATTTTTCACTTGTATTTTAAAAACTTTGGGGTTTATTTAAAGTGATTAAAAAAAACAATTTACCAAATTTTTAATTAAATAATAAGATCTCTGAAATTTGGACATGGTTAAGAATTAACTTTAATTTGGAAATTTGGGTTTTTGTCGAAGATGGTAAATAACTTAATTTTTAGCAAAATCAAGTTTTAATTAAGAAAACATTAATAGCTTAGGTGGTTAAGAAATCTAGGCTATTCATGACAGGTCATGAGTTCGAGTCTCAGCACGGTCAGAATTTCGAAATTTTTTAGTGTATAAATGAACTGGGTAATTACGCCTTAAAAAGGGCGCGTAAATTTTGGGAATAAATACCGTATATATATATATATATATATATATATAAGAAAACGTATAGAGTTTTAATTTGTTATTTCGGTATATTTTGGGCATAAAATATTATGGCTATGGTACACATTCTTAAAAATACGACCTTAGTGTAAATGAGTAAATTTATCAGTGGCATGTGTTTTTAGAGGGAAGGAATATTCTAGCGTTCAAATCAAATATGTTGCCTCTAAATTCAACGCATTACTTTAAAAATTTGATTTCCATAGATTTTTTTTCCATTCAACAAAATTTATTTCTTGCAGTTTTCAAAATACAATTTTCTCCTAAATCTCAGTCATGCGCAGTATCCATTCTCCTATCTGCTTGCCTATTTCATATGCGTTTTTTCTCTTTACTCATATCTCTTACGTTATTTTTCTCTTTCCAGTAAAATTTACTTCCCAATTTATATATATTTTAATTTGATCAAATCATTTCCAAAATGCTAAATAATAAATGAAAGTTTCACTTTGTTTAAGGATAACTCTAAATGGGAATTTTAATAATAAAAAAAAAATTGGATTATATACTTGCTTTAAAAATTTGTAATATTTGGTCCATTTGGATAATGAATCGCCTTTTTATGGTAATAAGAATCAGAGAGAGATGTAACCAAAGTTTTATCTTTTTAATTTAGTAATAAATGTTAAGAATTTATAGCATATTAATAAACTGATAATTTCGAATTTAAAAAGGGCACGCATTGTAATGGTATAAGTAACGTATAAACGTATAAATTAAAAATGTTACTTTTGCATAAATTTTGGGCGTATTGTATTGCGTCGGTTTGGCGTATTTTAAAATGCATACTGCAATATCTATATGGATTTATAAATCAGTCAGTAGTTTTTATAGCAAAACGTTAACTTTTTCCATAGCTTTCATTAGGGTTTTAATTTTTGTATAAAATTTTTCGTTCCAAAATCTTGCTGAAATTTTTTGTAGCATCCTTTAAAAAAAAAATATGTAAATTTCAACAGCAATCAATTTATCTCGCTCATTATAAACACACAAAATCTTCAAGTTCTTTTCTTTGCCGTTTCTTTAATTAAGAATAAATCTCTTGCCATAAATCAACGCATGCATTCAAATCTGTCCTTGAAGTAGCATCCAAAGCAAATTAATACTTGCTGATTCTTTGTATATAAATCTCTCAGACTATATAAATCACGCAACTATTAATTGGGGAGAGAATAAAAAGAGATAACGTTGAAATCAAATTTTCCATATATCTGGCAGTAAATCACGCATATATCATCTGAGAGAAAAATCAATTTGCCTTCCTTTGCGCGTGACATAAAATTTTATTCTTTTAACATTTTTGGCATTTGCCTCTTACCATTTATTTCTTGCGCATGTCCCTGTATTCATTTTTATTCACGCAGACTTATCCATTCTAACAAACCAAACTGGGAAGTAAATCATGCAAGCCTTATCCAAAAAAAAAATCAAGACTTCCATTTTCATTTAGTACGAAATTCACTGCTATCTCAATCAAATTTGCGTAGACGGGGAATCATAAATCTAACTGAGATAACTTGCCTTGATTTTTCACGTGTATATTTTACTTCCTTGCATACAAAGCAACTCCTCTTTATAAATACATAGCCTCGTCCAAAACTTTCCTCTACATCTCATAGTTTAGTCTTCTTCTTCTTTTGTGCTGAAGCCTCTATCAGGTAATGGTTTTACTTTTTCTTTTCTTCTTCCAGTTTTTCCCTTTCTTCTTCTTGTTGTTCTCTGTTTCCCTTTTGCCATGCTCGGCTACTTCTCCACCACGTCACGTCCCTCTAAGTTTTCATAACCGAGCTTATATCCCGAACAAGCCCATGGTTAATATATTATAATATTTTTCTAAAAATTATTAAGTATTTTTGAAATAAAATTTATGTAATTTAACTAAAAATTTAACTTAAGGCTTTAAAATTTTAAAGGTGTTTTGTTTTCTATAAGTTAAATTTTTGTAAGTTAATAATTGGTTTTAAAGTGAATTTAAAGATTTTATTTACGATAAATGACATAATAATTAAATTTGATTTAATATGGAGTTGAAATCTAACCTAGAAATTTTAATAAAAGTTATTTTCGAAAATGGATATGTTTTGTATAATAAATAATGTACTTTGAATTGATAAAATGAAAGACGGTTGAAATGGAACATTTTGGAATAACTTTTATTTAACTTGAATCATAGTTGAATTGATGTCTAAATGAATAAAGTTGTGAAGAAAATTTAGTGTATATTAACTATAAAAAGGAAAAAAAAAATTATGGAACGGATGTGTTTTGTAAGTAAATAATTAAAAATGTTGTTTTCAAATGGAAAGGTGAAATTTCCATTTATGACTTAACTTGAAAATTGGAAATTGGATTTTAAATAAAATTGTTAAGTAAAGTAAAGAAATGAGAATTTAGTTTTATTTAGGAAGTGGGTATTTTTAAATTAAGTGTAAAGTTATTTGGAAAAATATATATACAAGTTAAGTAAAATTGGGAAATTCTGACTTACAAATGATTCATAGTAAATTTGGATATTTTATTTATAAAATTTATTTTATTTAATCATAAGATAAATGGTATCCAAACGAACATTTTTCTGAAGGAGGAATATGATTTTATAAGTTAAGAATGGTTAAAAATTTAAATTTTAATGTTTCTGAATTCGACAATGTTTTGAAATTAAAGTGGCAGAGACGTGTTGTATTTATGAACAGAGAGAGTCTGCATTAGGCAGAGACGCAAGTTTTGTGTAAATACATATTTTTCAAACTAGATAAGTTGGACATGCCGTTGGAAAAAAAGAAAAAGAATATAAAATATATATATATATAATAATAATAATAAATAGTATTGCCAAGCCTATGAAGTTGGGGTCGGGATATGGGGTGAGGCAGTCGAGCAAAAGTTGAACCAAAATTTCTTTTACTCCATTCGTTCCAGTTGTTTCAAAATATTTGCTTTAACCGTAAATTGAAGTCGCGTATTGGTTTTATTTGGATTTTCTTCTAGATTTTGATCAAGTCGTTGCTTCCGCTGTGAATTGATCGTGCTTTCTATACTCTTATTTCGGGATTTTCGTTTTGAATCAAATTTTTCAGCAGCATTCAGGTGAGTAATTCTCACCGGACAACATACCTATATTTCTGTGAATTATCGCAAGTGTATTTGTAAATTATTATTTAAATTATCTGCCTGTGATATAACGTATGATGTCGAACCCCATTTTAAATTGACACCTCATCAGTTATTTATCTGTTGTAATATTACTGCAGTTATATTAATGCTTATTTACCGATTAAATCCTCACTGCAAGTTCCCTGTAAATTTAAATCGTATAGGCTGAAATGATAGGCCTGAACGATGATTATTATTCATTTATTTAATTGTTAAATTTTAACTTGGGATTGCGGGTTTGAAATGATAGAACCCGGGGTTTTGTAAATTGCGGATTGAAATGATATAAATCCGTATCACTTGACCTAGGCTAGAAAACTATATACAGACCCATGGTTTCTATAATATTTTTCTGAAATATTTTAAAATTATTTTTAAATGGAAGTTTATAATATTCTGGTTTAAATGTATTTAAAGGATTTTTATAAAGATTTATAATGATTTTGAATGAGTTAAAAATGTTAGATAAATAAATAAATGTTTAAATAAAATTTTGGAATATAACTTATTTGGGAAAATTCTAGATTTTTGTAAAAGGAAAGATTTCAGTTAAGAAAATAATTGATAATAAGTTATATTTGGAATTTAAAACTAAATTGTTAAGAAAATAATCTATTACCACATTTAAGTGCTGTCTTTTATAATTGGACTGTTTAACCTATAAACTTTAGGTAGCATTTCATAAGTGCTACAGAAACTGAAATTTGATATTTTAAATAAATTTATGGAAATAATCTTTGGGAAAAGGGGATTAAAATTTGGAATTTAATATGTAATTAATAAAATAAGGAATTGACTTTGAATGGGCTTGAAATGGAAGAATTTAATTTTAAAAGGTGAGAAAGAAAATTTAATTCCTAAATAAATTGAATAGATTTAAAATGGTATATTAAAATAACCAATGTTTAAAAACAATATTTTGATACTGTAGTACTGATTTGTAAAGTATAAATACCATTTTTAAAAGCTGAAACCACGGGTTATAATAGCGTTTGGTTGTTAAAGAGACCGGGATCTGATATCTGACATACTCTCTGTCGATACCGAAAACCACTTTACCAACCATGTACGCGCTGGAGATTCCAGAATGAAGTAGGATGGTGGTGATGGTTCCTTTAAGGTAAATACGTGGACCCGACTCCCGTGAGTTGGCATAAGGTGGCTAAAACAGGAGCGATTGACGGATTAATGAGGTAGCACCTCTGATCGGACGCACTTCTTCGTATGCCATTCTATTACTTTTGTGATTGTTTTGGTGCGCACCTTTGATTTGGGAGTGTTGTTCGAGGTGGGCGGCAGCTGCGCGCTTCGCGTTTCCATCGGTCCGGAAGCGTAATTGGTATATCTACCCTGGCATCGCCTAGTTGTGCCATGTCACCTACCATAGCGAGCCTTATACGATTTTGGTTTTGTACCATACCTATGGAGTGCCCTCTGACGACGCCCAGTACGGGGGAGATTACGGTACTGTATAGACTATGGGAATATATTATGTGTTAAGGGCTATATAGGTAACCCCTTAACGCTATTTAAAAGTAAGTTTATTTTACAAATAGACACTATTATAATAGCGATGTATTACTACATAATAAATAGTTTAACGGATCCTTAGAGGATGGGCGGTCCCAAGCATCCTTTAAGTTACTTGCCTTATATTACAGTACACTTGAATTAGCTTACACCGTATGAGTATGTATGTCCTGACTCGAGTGTTTATGGCTTATTTTACGCTCGGGTCAACCTGAGTTGCAGTTCAGTCATCATCCCGGAGCTAGGACTTCTGTAGATCCTTTCAAGCTGCTGGCTTCTTTCTGTCCGTTATCTTATTTATGAAATCAAGACCAGTGGACATTTGGATTTTCTATTTGATGATTTAAACTATATTTGGGATGAAAGATTTTGTAATTTTTATTTGATTGAGACTATTTATAGTGGCTTCATGAACCACTAAGTATTTTTAAATTCCGCTGCGAATATTCTGATTCTGTGTCTGTGATTCTGTGATTAATTATTTACTGTATATTTTGAGATTTGCCAAATTTTAATTACAACGCGGTATTTTGAACAATTCAAGTCCGACATGAGCGGATGCGAATGGTTGAAAATATCGGGTCGTTTCAAGCTATCTTCTTCATACGATTGAATTAGGAATCGAAACCTTTTCCATTGTGTTCGGAATAAGGTATAACATTATGAACACCTAGCTGCACACCTCAATAAGAGTTCAAAATTTTAAGTTGCATTTATCGAGAAAGTTTGAATTTGAATTAAAATATATTTGTCTATTATAGTCAGCCATGAGCTGAATTTCCTTCACATCAGCACTTTTCCATTTCTCCTTCAAATCACTATAGCAGACTGGGATTCCTCATTTTATCTCCAACACACTTTCCCTTTGTAAAAAAATCCAAGAAAAGAAAGAAAAAGGGTGTTGGTCTTTAATAAGGAAAGAAAGAATTAATTATATACAGGGTCTCTGCTACTTTCTCGTCTGCATTCCAGAATTCTTAAAATTGACAAAAAATGGCGCTTCCTCTCAAATAAATTGTAAACGATTCAACTGAAATCTCGTTCCATGTTCCTTTATCTCTTGAATTTAATCTCAAATCGAATCCCTCTCAGTAAACTAAAAAAAATCGTGTGTTCCTCTATAATTCAAAATCCCGATTCTTCTTTCCTCCATATTCGAATCGATCAAGAGAAAAATATCAAGGCAGTGTGTGACTGGAAGAGGAGGGGGCGTGCTCGTGCATGACCTCGAGCGAGGAGTCGGAGAAGTGGATGGTCATGGGCCGTGACTTCGAAGTCACGCTGGGTGGTGGAGCACGCACACGCTCGAGTGGGTTTGGGGAAGACTGGGAGTGGCTTTCTTGCGTTCGCGCAACAGGCGAGGCGACACCGGTCAAGGTCTGTGGCACCGATGGAGCACAGTGGTGCGCGCGCGTTGGTGGTTCGTCTCGTGTGAAGTTAGGCCATGGTCGAAGCTTGGGTTTGTAATGTGCCAGTAAGGTATATGTGTTTTTTTAAATTAATAAATATATATGTCCATATAGGATTTAGAAAAAAATATTTCAACTATAAATTATGTATGGAATTTTTTTACCGTATGTTTCATAAAATAATTTACTTTCTTCAATTTATAGATTTATATATATTTATGTATGTATGTACGTATGTTTGTATGTATGTATGTATGTATGTATGTATACACAGTACAGTAAATTACTGTTGTTATTTACAGAAAAAGAAAAAAAATTCATTTATACAGTAAACTAACCCTTTTATTTTTCAATTTAAAATTAATATATACGTATATATATATATATAGATTAGAAAAGGAAATGAAAATATACGCAAATTTAATTCACTAGTTAATTTTAAAACATGTTTTTTGATAATTAGGTACAAGTCATAATTTAAATCGAATATTTACGAATTTGTAAAATTGTTATGCGAGGTCAACAATCGCGAGAATCAGGTCGAGATTGAAGTGGATTGCAAAACAAGAATAAAAGGTGAGATTTTCTCACTCAGTTGGATTACCCTATTAAAATTTAAATATTAGATTTAAATCATTGGATGCCTGACTTGATTGATAAATTCATAATTTATCCGTTAGATATTATATATATATATATATATATATATATATATATATATTGGAGTGATTGATATTCCCGCATTATATAGCGGATGAGACCCTATACGCCCCACATAATAGCGGATGATCTTATATACCACGATATCCCCCTCGAAGTGGGATTGGTATTTTTATTGTTTGACTAACACCCGTGGATGCAGGGAAAAACCGGTTGGAGGAATCCAACTGGATTCCTTAAAAATATTTACTGTTTTCATATATATATATATATATATATATATATATATATGTGTGTGTGTGTGTGTTGATTTATGATATGATGGTTGAATTGAAATGGATTATGTGTAAATTGAATTATTAAACGTTAAATAATCTTGGAAGTGAACTTGGTATTTTTAAATAAATTGAAGGAATTTTAAAGGAAACTTGAAAGAAATTATTTATGTTGGAAATTTGATTTATTCTAAAGGGGAATTAAGTAGAATAAAAAATATATTAGCCTAAGTTATACTTAACTATTTGCAAATTGAGTTAAGTAATGATTTGAAATTTATTTTATATATTAAGGGCTTGGAGAGAATTGGAATCAGTAATTAAATAGATTTGAATAAAAACGGAGTTTTATTAAAGGAAGATTATAAAATGGAATTTATTTTTATAAATAAATGAAAGTCTCAAAGTAGTTTATAAATTTATAAACAAGGTTTATAAATAAGACAAAATGATATCAGGAGATATATAAAAATATAAGTTGATGGCGCGAACTTATATCGGGCAATAGGAATTGTTTTGGAAAGAAATAGTGAAATATATGAATTTGGATATAGTTGATGTGATACAAATCAAGAGGAATTTATGGACTGAATTGATGAATGTAACGACCCCAGATTTCAATTAAATTTAAATTGATAATTAATTGAATTTTTGAATTAATATTTGTGAAATGTATCGTTGAATTGATGCGAGTTTCTCCGAATTCAAATAAAAATGTGTTAAATTATTGGAATTGAAAATCTTATGAAATGGATTTTTGGAATTGTGTAAATATAACAAAATTTTTGAAATAAATATTTAAGTTAAGATAAAAATAAGTATACAAAGTAAAATAAAACACAAACAAAATGTTAATAAAATTATAACAACATATAAAATAGGAACGCATTCTTATTACAAAGTATAATTCAAGAAGAAGAAAAAAAGAGACAAGTTTGTACACATGAGAACAACAATAATGTATGCAGCCACCAAAACATAGCTGCAGCCACCACAATGCTAGCTTTGTCGAATCTAAAGTATGAACAAACAAATAAAAATATAAGTATGAAGACAAGGCAAGGGGAGAACAAAGACCATGATGTATATTCAGTATATTGACAAAAAAATAAGACAAAGAAATAAATGCCATCACCTCTAAGCATCTATATACATTTAGTTTTGAAAACAATCTGGAAAAAAATAAATAAACAAAACCAGAAAACAAATAGTATATGTAGATTTATGTAGATTTGTACAATAGTCATTAATACCAAATGTCCTTAGCATTAAATGTTGCCATATCTCTAGCATACAAGAAATATACATCAGCCTCCAAAATGAAAAGAATATCTCTTTCTCTATTTGTACTAAACAAATAACCTTACCTGTACAAAATAATATATCAACTTGTAGCTTCTTTTATATAGACATCAAACTCTCCATCAATTCGTCTATTCTAAACTAAAGCAATATCATCTTTAATTTAAAACAAACTTCAACATCAGCAAATCAAATACAACCCAGAGGATTTAAGAAGAGGAACTTCAGCTTGCTTTGTTTTACAAACCAGTTTCACATTTGAAGAAGAATTGTTCTTTTTTCCTGAGAACAAAGGTGAGTAACTTCACTTTTAAACAAATTCAAGTAGGAAAATTTGTTTGCATACTATTTAATCTAAAATAAACATGAGTTATACAATATCTGTTGTGTACATATTCATGTATGGTATACATGTTGTTGCTTCAGAGTATTCTCTGCCTATACCTCCCAGTATTCAAGTTTGGTTTAAAACAATTCAAACCTCGTGATCTTGTCTCTGGTTAAATTTAAGTTTCAAATGAAACTTGTTTGCTTGATCATAAACTCTAGTCTTAAAATTGTACTTAAGTTGAAAATAAAACGTGAATGACTCTGGAAACTATTAACAGAGGAATCAACCTAGAAATAGTGGAAAAAATTAAACTTCATAAATTTTTGTTTCAGAATTAGGATTTGAAACAACCTATAAAAATATGAATTTTAAAATGAAAATCAAGATTTTTAGATTGGTATTTCGAGAGCACTTCGTTTTTGCTTGCAAATTGGTTTTCGACCAAGTTCTGGTGATCAAGTGGACTGGAGAGGTCGAGTTTTTGTCTGAAGGTAGGTGGGTGATCAGTGATTCTGGAAAAAATGATCGGAGGTGCTCTCGATCATCGAGGCGAAGGCGGCGTAATTTTTGGGTTTCTAAACCTAAATTTTTGGGTGGTCGAAAATTTGGCCACCGCGACCTCTTACAAGCATCGAGTTACCCGCGCCTTTTGGAGATGGTGGTAGGGCCGATGACGAAGTGATGGCCGAAGTTTCGTATGTTCTGGTGGTAGAAGTCGTGAGTACGAGGTGTTGTCAGGGATTGGTAGTGGTTCCAGTTCATGGGTTCCAAGTTTGACTTAACACTTGAATTCGAATACACGAAGATGATGGAGGTTCTGATGGTCGGAGATTTGCACGTGGGAAAGCGTCAACTTGTTCGACGTAGTGGCGGCGCCGGAAGATCGCCAGCGGCGTTGTGCACGTGCACGCGTGGTAGTTCGTATCTGGTTTGGGGCTTTGGGGAAGGCGAAGTTTTCTCGTATGATTACTCGAGATTTTGCGGGGTCGACCCGAAGTGGTTCTCGCGTTTTCCTGAAGTCGACTCGAAGCAAGATTTTAAATGCGAAGTGAAAACACTTGGAATGTTTTTTGATGGAAATTTTGGGGTACCTGGGTAAAGATTTGGGAAAACTCAAAGCAGAGCTCGAGTTTGTGAGGGTTTAACTCGGGGAAATCATGATGGGGCTCGGGTATAAGATGTGGTACAGGTTTCAAAAACCTGTTTCTGTTTAAACTTTAAAAATATTCAAGTATATCCAATAAAATGTTTTGGAAATAAATGATTGAGTTTAAACTCTTTTGAATTTCTTTCAGCTAATTAATATTACTTTAACATGAAATCTTAAAAGCAAATTTAAAATGAATGTTTTCAAATTTAAGAAAGTAATAAATAAAATCATTCATAAGAATAAATTATCTATATTGTTAATGAAACATATTGATTTGTAATTCATAAATTATTAAGTTCATTTGAATGATTAATTATGAAGTTGGTTTAAAGGTTAATTTAATTAATAAGTAATTAAAGAATAATTTATTTAATTTATAAATAAATAATTAGATTAAATTATAATCAGAAATGATTAATAATGAATTAATCTAAGATAATTTTTTTTAGAAAGTAATTAAAGAAATGTTATTAGTGAATGAAAATAATTAACTAGAGATTATTAAGTAATTAAACTAATGCGATAAAAATTTGATAATTAATCTGATTTATTAATTCAGATAATCAATTATACATTTTTAAATGTAATCACCGAATAGAAGTAATTAAGAGATTTATTACTTATTGTAATTAATGAATCATAATGGGATAATAAATTCATAAATCAATAAATTTAATTGGGAATAAAATCGAATTAATTTAGATTTAACGATTAGTAAATCCTGCCTATAAATATTTATTAAATGCTTGACCTTACTTATGAATGGTTATATTGCATTGTATTGTATGAGAAACCTTGAATTGGTTGTCCTATCTGATCTGTGATATTTTGTTCTGTGACTGTGTATAAATTATCCATTCATTTACATTGTTATATTATCTGTGAATCTGTGAATGGGCGATAAGCTTTATAGTTATATCGTTTATCAACTATATTTCTGTGTTTGATCTGTAATGATTGAATGATGTTGCACTATTGTGTTAAACCCCTTGACCACACTTATACACACACCAATATGGATTTCACGAGGAAATCGGTTAAGTCACAGATTTTGAAATGATTTATAAAATTGAATATTTGAATTCAAATGTTTTGAAAATGGATTGGGTTTAAAGTGAAAAGCAATTGAAATAGAATTTCAAAGATAAAATTATTTTGAATTACTTGATTAAGATTTTGAATTTAAATATTTTGATTTCAATACTTAAAATTGAATTCTATGATTTGAAACTAGGGATTAACAATATTATACTAGTTATATATGAGTCAAACCATTTTTGAAGTGTTGTTTTTTGGGAATTTGAATTAACCCAAAAGATTTAACTTGTATAAATAAGATCGAATTTCTTCGAAAACGAAAACTACTTGTTTTCAAATAATAATAGCTTCCATTTTAAAGAAAGAATCTCCAAATTATGTTGAAAAGGTTTCAAGTTTGAAATAGAATTGAAATGTTTTGAAAGCTATGAAATGAGTCTTTGATTCAAAGACCGAATGAGTTAATCCAACTTGAATTGAAATTGTTTTTGAAAGGCTATGAATGAATCTTTGGAAAAGATTTTGAAAACTATGAGTTAAATCTTTGATTTAAAGATTTAACGAGTTAATCCAATTGAAATAGAAATTGTTTTGAAATCCGTAAATGGAATTTTGTGAAATTAATCTTTTGTTAAAAAGATTTGAAATGGTAACTGGTTTAAACCATTTGAAAGAAAGTTTTAAATTATTAAGTTGTGACTTAATTGAAATCCCTTATCCATATGTTTTAAATGTAGCGCTCACTATTCGGGTTAGCCGGGAAAGGACCTTTGGGTCGTATAACCCATTCCGAATATGTGATTCGACGTTATGGATATCATTTGAAAACCGGTGTTGAAGACCGGGTATTTGCGAGAACGATAGGATAACCTATCGATTGTCTCTGCACTAAGTTGCAACGGTATAGTGACTCCTTAAGTGATGGGAAATCCGATCAGGATTGTGGATATCCGGATTGCAAGGGCTTCTTTGGAAGTGCCTTCGGTTCTGTTCGAACCCGTAACAGACTTGTATGGATTGTGTGCCTGACATTACAAATTGAGATATAAAGAAGATTTCTTTCAAATACATTTCTGTTGGTGGCAGAGAATTTATTCTTTTAGCTTAACACCCTTCTCTGAGACGTACGAGCTCAGAGGTTATGGTCATCAGCGATATATTCCCAATTTGGTAATGTGACATCCTAAGTGTTGCTGTGAAATGATCATTGTTTGATCATTTGTGATATGATCATTTGTTGATCATTTATCTTTGTGATCATTACTTTGATCATTTGTTGAACCAAGGCATGGCTTTGTACCAAAGCGTGGCTTTGTGGACGAGACTTGCTTGTCTTAGTGAAATGTGATGGGGGATTCTCGCTTCGCGGTTTGGTGGCGAACGGGAGACTCTTACCCCCACACGGCCTCTTTACGGGGTTGGTTAGGCGTAAGCCGTGACAGTCCAGAGGCTGGCCGTAAAAGCAAGTTTCGGGTGCCAGTGTGAGCCACGGTGGGTCTGGGATGGTTGCAAAGCCTACCAGTCGCCGCTGTATGCGTATCGTTACATTTGGTATCAGAGCTAAGGTTGAACTTTAGCTCAGGAGTATAACACATTAAGTAGCTCATTAGAGATAGGGTGAAGTATCCCTAGAATGAGTAATCCCTAAGATATCCGTTTGAATGCCTCAGTAAATTCTCTTACTATCCACTGACAGTGAGTATGAGTGCGAGAAGAGAACGAGATAGGGGACAGGAAAGTATCACTATAAATGGTGAACTTCCTGCAACAGTGGAAACAATCTTTTCTCTATCAATCTCTTTGTTCAGCGTCTCTTTTCAATTCTTCGATAGTTCCTGGTAGATCCAGGAAGGAAATTAGAGATATTAATATGGGACATAAACTCCAATTTGGCCAAAATTGTTTGTTTGGATGAATTGGTTGCTTTGGTTGATAAGGTTGATAGATATACTTTAGTTTTAAACTGAAAAAAATATTGAAATTGTTTCTCTATCTTTCATTTATCTTCGTTATCTCTCTTTGGCAAATTTCGAGGATGAAATTCTTTTTAAGGGGGGAAGTCTATAACGACCCCAGATTTTAATTAAATTTAAATTGATAATTAATTGAATTTTTGAATTAATATTTGTGAAATGTATCGTTGAATTGATGCGAGTTTCCCCGAATTCAAATAAAAATGTGTTATATTATTTGAATTGAAAATCTTATGAAATGGATTTTTGGAATTGTGTAAATATAACAAAATTTTTGAAATAAATATTGAAGTTAAGATAAAAATAAGTATACAAAGTAAAATAAAATAAAAACAAAATGTTAATAAAATTATAACAACATATAAAATAGGAACGCATTCTTATTACAAAGTATAATTCAAGAAGAAGAAAAAAAGAGACAAGTTTGTACACATGAGAACAACAATAATGTATGCAGCCACCAAAACATAGCTGCAGCCACCACAATGCTAGCTTTGTCGAATCTAAAGTATGAACAAACAAATAAAAATATAAGTATGAAGGCAAGGCAAGGGGAGAACAAAGACCATGCTGTATATTCAGTATATTTACAAAAAAATAAGACAAAGAAATAAATGCCATCACCTCTAAGCATCTATATACATTTAGTTTTGAAAACAATCTGGAAAAATAAATAAAGCAAAACCAGAAAACAAATAGTATATGTAGATTTATGTAGATTTGTACAATAGTCATTAATACCAAATGTCCTTAGAATTAAATGTTGCCATATCTCTAGCATACAAGAAATATACATCAGCCTCCAAAATGAAAAGAATATCTCTGCCTCTATTTGTACTAAACAAATAACCTTACCTGTACAAAATAATATATCAACTTATAGCTTCTTTTATATAGACATCAAACTCTCCATCAATTCGTCTATTCTAAACTAAAGCGATATCATCTTTAATTTAAAACAAACTTCAACATCAGCAAATCAAATACAACCCAGAGGATTTAAGAAGAGGAACTTGAGCATGCTTTGTTTTACAAACCAGTTTCACATTTGAAGAAGAACTGTTCTTTTTTCCTGAGAACAAAGGTGAGTAACTTCACTTTTAAACAAATTCAAGTAGGAAAATATGTTTGCATACTATTTAATCTAAAATAAACATGAGTTATACAATATCTGCTGTGTACATATTCATGTATGGTATACATGTTGTTGCTTCAGAGTATTCTCTGCCTATACCTCCCAATATTCAAGTTTGGTTTAAAACAATTCAAACCTCGTGATCTTGTGTCTGGTTAAATTTAAGTTTCAAATGAAACTTGTTTGCTTGATCATAAACTCTAGTCTTAAATTGTACTTAAGTTGAAAATAAAACGTGAATGACTCTGGAAACTATTAACAGAGGAATCAACTTAGAAATAGTGGAAAAAATTAAACTTCATAATTTTTTTTTTCAGAATTAGGATTTGAAACAACCTATAAAAATATGAATTTTAAAATGAAAATCAAGATTTTTAGATTGGTATTTCGAGAGCAGTTCGTTTTTGCTTGCAAATTGGTTTTCGACCAAGTTCTGGTGATCAAGTGGACTTGAGAGGTCGGGTTTTTGTCTGAAGGTAGGTGGGTGATCGGTGATTCTGGAAAAAATGATCGGAGGTGCTCTCCATCATCGAGGTGAAGGCGGCGTAATTTTTGGGTTTCTAAACCTAAATTTTTGGGTGGTCGAAAATTTGGCCACCGTGACCTCTTACAAGCATCGAGTTACCCGCGCCTTTTGGAGATGGTGGTAGGGCCGATGACGAAGTGATGGCCGAAGTTTCGTATGTTCTGGTGGTAGAAGTCGTGAGTACGAGGTGTTGACAGGGATTGGTAGTGGTTCCAGTTCATGGGTTCCAGGTTTGACTTAACACTTGAATTCGAATACGCGAAGATGATGGAGGTTCTGATGGTCGGAGATTTGCACGTGGGAAAGCGTCGACTTGTTCGACGTAGTGGCGGCGCCGGAAGATCGCCAGCGGCGTTGTGCACGTGCATGCGTGGTAGTTCGTATCTGGTTTGGAGTTTTGGGGAAGACGAAATTTTCTCGTATGATTACTCGAGATTTTGCGGGGTCGACCCGAAGTGGTTCTCGCGTTTTCCTGAAGTCGACTCGAAGCAAGATTTTAAATGCGAAGTGAAAACACTTGGAATGTTTTTTGATGGAAATTTTGGGGTACCTGGGTAAAGATTTGGGAAAACTCGAAGCAGAGCTCGAGTTTGTGAGGGTTTAACTCGGGGAAATCATGATGGGGCTCGGGTATAAGATGTGGTACAGGTTTCAAAAACCTGTTTCTGTTTAAACTTTAAAAATATTCAAGTATATCCAATAAAATGTTTTGGAAATAAATGATTGAGTTTAAACTCTTTTGAATTTCTTTCAGCTAATTAATATTACTTTAACATGAAATCTTAAAAGCAAATTTAAAATGAATGTTTTCAAATTTAAGAAAGTAATAAATAAAATCAATCATAAGAATAAATTATCTTTATTGTTAATGAAACATATTGATTTGTAATTCATAAATTATTAAGTTAATTTGAATGATTAATTATGAAGTTGGTTTAAAGGTTAATTTAATTAATAAGTAATTAAAGAATGATTTATTTAATTTATAAATAAATAATTAGATTAAATTATAATCAGAAATGATTAATAATGAACTAATCTAAGATAATTTTTTTAGAAAGTAATTAAAGAAATGTTATTAGTGAATGAAAATAATTAACTAGAGATTATTAAGTAATTAAACTAATGCGATAAAAATTTGATAATTAATCAGATTTATTAATTTAGATAATCAATTATACATTTTTAAATGTAATCACCGAATAGAAGTAATTAAGAGATTTATTACTTATTGTAATTAATAAATCATAATGGGATAATAAATTCATAAATAAATAAATTTAATTGGGAATAAAATCGAATTTATTTAGATTTAACGATTAGTAAATCCTGCCTATAAATATTTATTAAATGCTTGACCTTACTTATGAATGGTTATATTGCATTGTATTGTATGAGAAACCTTGAATTGGTTGTCCTATCTGATCTGTGATATTTTGTTCTGTGACTGTGTATATATTATCCATTCATTTACATTGTTATATTATCTGTGAATCTGTGAATGGGCGATAAGCTTTATAGTTATATCGTTTATCAACTATATTTCTGTGTTTGATCTGTAATGATTGAATGATGTTGCACTATTGTGTTAAACCCCTTGACCACACTTATACACACACCAGTATGGATTTCACGAGGTAATCGGTTAAGTCACAGATTTTGAAATGATTTATAAAATTGAATATTTGAATTCAAATGTTTTGAAAATGGATTGGGTTTAAAGTGAAAAGCAATTGAAATAGAATTTCAAAGATAAAATTACTTTGAATTACTTGATTAAGATTTGGAATTTAAATATTTTGATTTCAATACTTAAAATTGAATTCTATGATTTGAAACTAGGGATTAACAATATTATACTAGTTATATATGAGTCAAACCATTTTTGAAGTGTTGTTTTTTGGGAATTTGAATTAACCCAAAAGATTTAACTTGTATAAATAAGATCGAATTTCTTCGAAAACGAAAACTACTTGTTTTCAAATAATAATAGCTTCCATTTTAAAGAAAGAATCCCCAAATTATGTTGAAAAGGTTTCAAGTTTGAAATAGAATTGAAATGTTTTGAAAGCTATGAAATGAGTCTTTGATTCAAAGACCCAATGAGTTAATCCAACTTGAATTGAAATTGTTTTTGAAAGGCTATGAATGAATCTTTGGAAAAGATTTTGAAAACTATGAGTTAAATCTTTGATTTAAAGATTTAACGAGTTAATCCAATTGAAATAGAAATTGTTTTGAAATCCGTAATTGGAATTTTGTGAAATTAATCTTTTGTTAAAAAGATTTGAAATGGTAACTGGTTTAAACCATTTGAAAGAAAGTTTTAAATTATTAAGTTGTGACTTAATTGAAATCCCTTATCCATATGTTTTAAATGTTGCGCTCACTATTCGGGTTAGACGGGAAAGGACCTTTGGGTCGTATAACCCATTCGGACTATGTGATTCGACGTTATGGATAGCATTTGAAGACCGGTGTTGAAGACCGGGTATTTGCGAGAACGATAGGATAACCTATCGATTGTCTCTGCACTGAGTTGCAACGGTATAGAGACTCCTTAAGTGATGGGAAATCCGATCAGGACTGTGGATATCCGGATTGCAAGGGCTTCTTTGGAAGTGCCTTCGGTTCTGTTCGAACCCGGAACAGACTTGTATGGATTGTGTGTCTGACATTACAAATTGAGATATAAAGCAGATTTCTTTCAAATACATTTCTGTTGGTGGCGGAGAATTTATTCTTTTAGCTTAACACCCTTCTCTGAGACGTACGAGCTCAGAGGTTATGTAGTTGAAGGTCATCAGCGATATATTCCCAATTTGGTAATGTGACATGCTAAGTGTTGCTGTGAAATGATCATTGTTTGATCATTTGTGATATGATCATTTGTTTATCATTTATCTTTGTGATCATTACTTTGATCATTTGTTGACCCAAAGCATGGCTTTGTACCAAAGCGTGGCTTTGTGGACGAGGCTTGCTTGTCTTAGTGAAATGTGATGGGGGGTTCTCGCTTCGCGGTTTAGTGGCGAACGGGAGACTCTTACCCCCACACGGCCTCTTTACGGGGTTGGTTAGGCGTAAGCCGTGACAGTCGAGAGGCTGGCCGTAAAAGCAAGTTTCGGGTGCCAGTGTGAGCCACGGTGGGTCTGGGATTGTTGCAAAGCCTACCAGTCGCCGCTGTATGCGTATCGTTACATTTGGTATCAGAGCTATGGTTGAACTTTGGCTCAGGAGTATAACACATTAAGTAGCTCATTAGAGATTGGGTGAAGTATCCCTAGAATGAGTAATCCCTAAGATATCCGTTTGAATGCCTCAGTAAATTCTCTTACTATCCACTGATAGTGAGTATGAGTGCAAGAAGAGAACGAGATAGGGGACAGGAAAGTATCACTATAAATGGTCAACTTCCTGCAACAGTGGAAACAATCTTTTCTCTATCAATCTCTTTGTTCAGCGTCTCTTTTCAATTCTTTGATAGTTCCTGGTAGATCCAGGAAGGAAATTAGAGATATTAATATGGGACATAAACTCCAATTTGGCCAAAATTGTTTGTTTGGATGAATTGGTTGCTTTGGTTGATATGGTTGAAAGATATACTTTAGTTTTAAACTGAAAAAAATATTGAAATTGTTTCTCTATCTTTCATCTATCTTCGTTATCTCTCTATGGCGAATTTCGAGGACGAAATTCCTTTTAAGGGGGGAAGTCTGTAACGACCCCATATTTTAATTAAATTTAAACTGATAATTAATTGAATTTTTGAATTAATATTTGTGAATTGTATCGTTGAATTGATGCGAGTTTCCCCGAATTCAAATAAAAATGTAAATTATTTGAATTGAAAATCTTATGAAATGGTTTTGGAATTGTGTAAATATAACAAAATTTTTGAAATAAATATTTAAGTTAAGATAAAAACAAGTATACAAAGTAAAATAAAACACAAACAAAATGTTAATAAAATTATAACAACATATAAAATAGGAAACTAATTCTTATTACAAAGTATAATTCAAGAAGAAGAAAAAAAGAGACAAGTTTGTACACATGAGAACAACAATAATGTATGCAGCCACCAAAACATAGCTGTAGCCACCACAATGCTAGCTTTGTCGAATCTAAAGTATGAACGAACAAATAAAAATATAAGTATGAAGACAAGGCAAGGGGAGAACAAAGACCATGATGTATATTCAGTATATTGACAAAAAAATAAGACAAAGAAATAAATGCCATCACCTCTAAGCATCTATATACATTTAGTTTTGAAAACAATCTGGAAAAAAATAAATAAACAAAACCAGAAAACAAATAGTATATGTAGATTTATGTAGATTTGTACAATAGTCATTAATACCAAATGTCCTTAGCATTAAATGTTGCCATATCTCTAGCATACAAGAAATATACATCAGCCTCCAAAATGAAAAGAATATCTCTTTCTCTATTTGTACTAAACAAATAACCTTACCTGTACAAAATAATATATCAACTTGTAGCTTCTTTTATATAGACATCAAACTCTCCATCAATTCGTCTATTCTAAACTAAAGCAATATCATCTTTAATTTAAAACAAACTTCAACATCAGCAAATCAAATACAACCCAGAGGATTTAAGAAGAGGAACTTCAGCTTGCTTGGTTTTACAAACCAGTTTCACATTTGAAGAAGAACTGTTCTTTTTTCCTGAGAACAAAGGTGAGTAACTTCACTTTTAAACAAATTCAAGTAGGAAAATTTGTTTGCATACTATTTAATCTAAAATAAACATGAGTTATGCAATATCTGCTGTGTACATATCCATGTATGGTATACATGTTGTTGCTTCAGAGTATTCTCTGCCTATACCTCCCAGTATTCAAGTTTGGTTTAAAACAATTCAAACCTCGTGATCTTGTCTCTGGTTAAATTTAAGTTTCAAATGAAACTTGTTTGCTTGATCATAAACTCTAGTCTTAAAATTGTACTTAAGTTGAAAATAAAATGTGAATGACTCTGGAAACTATTAACAGAGGAATCAACTTAGAAATAGTGGAAAAAATTAAACTTCATAAATTTTTGTTTCAGAATTAGGATTTGAAACAACCTATAAAAATATGAATTTTAAAATGAAAATCAAGATTTTTAGATTGGTATTTCGAGAGCAGTTCGTTTTTGCTTGCAAATTGGTTTTCGACCAAGTTCTGGTGATCAAGTGGACTGGAGAGGTCGGGCTTTTGTCTGAAGGTAGGTGGGTGATCAGTGATTCTGGAAAAAATGATCGGAGGTGCTCTCGATCATCGAGGCGAAGGCGGCGTAATTTTTGGGTTTCTAAACCTAAATTTTTGGGTGGTCGAAAATTTGGCCAATGCGACCTCTTACAAGCATCGAGTTACCCGCGCCTTTTGGAGATGGTGGTAGGGCCGATGACGAAGTGAAGGCCGAAGTTTCGTATGTTCTGGTGGTAGAAGTCGTGAGTACGAGGTGTTGACAGGGATTGGTAGTGGTTCCAGTTCATGGGTTCTAGGTTTGACTTAACACTTGAATTCGAATACGCGAAGATGATGGAGGTTCTGATGGTCGGAGATTTGCACGTGGGAAAGCGTCGACTTGT
Organism: Allium cepa; assembly: GCA_030765085.1. Taxonomy (NCBI): domain Eukaryota; kingdom Viridiplantae; phylum Streptophyta; class Magnoliopsida; order Asparagales; family Amaryllidaceae; genus Allium; species Allium cepa. The sequence continues at coordinate 80,103,613 of CM060928.1, read as the reverse complement.
TCGACGTAGTGGCGGCGCCGGAAGATCGCCAGCGGCGTTGTGCACGTGCATGCGTGGTAGTTCGTATCTGGTTTGGGGCTTTGGGAAAGACGAAGTTTTCTCGTATGATTACTCGAGATTTTGCGGGGTCGACCCGAAGTGGTTCTCGCGTTTTCCTGAAGTCGACTCGAAGCAAGATTTTAAATGCAAAGTGAAAACACTTGGAATGTTTTTTGATGGAAATTTTGGGGTACCTGGGTAAAGATTTGGGAAAACTCGAAGCAGAGCTTGAGTTTGTGTGGGTTTAACTCGGGGAAATCATGATGGGGCTCGGGTATAAGATGTGGTACAGGTTTCAAAAACCTGTTTCTGTTTAAACTTTAAAAATATTCAAGTATATCCAATAAAATGTTTTGGAAATAAATGATTGAGTTTAAACTCTTTTGAATTTCTTTCAGCTAATTAATATTACTTTAACATGAAATCTTAAAAGCAAATTTAAAATGAATGTTTTCAAATTTAAGAAAGTAATAAATAAAATCAATCATAAGAATAAATTATCTTTATTGTTAATGAAACATATTGATTTGTAATTCATAAATTATTAAGTTCATTTGAATGATTAATTATGAAGTTGGTTTAAAGGTTAATTTAATTAATAAGTAATTAAAGAATGATTTATTTAATTTATAAATAAATAATTAGATTAAATTATAATCAGAAATGATTAATAATGAACTAATCTAAGATAATTTTTTTTAGAAAGTAATTAAAGAAATGTTATTAGTGAATGAAAATAATTAACTAGAGATTATTAAGTAATTAAACTAATGCGATAAAAATTTGATAATTAATCAGATTTATTAATTCAGATAATCAATTATACATTTTTAAATGTAATCACCGAATAGAAGTAATTAAGAGATTTATTACTTATTGTAATTAATGAATCATAATGGGATAATAAATTCATAAATCAATAAATTTAATTGGGAATAAAATCGAATTAATTTAGATTTAACGATTAGTAAATCCTGCCTATAAATATTTATTAAATGCTTGACCTTACTTATGAATGGTTATATTGCATTGTATTGTATGAGAAACCTTGAATTGGTTGTCCTATCTGATCTGTGATATTTTGTTCTGTGACTGTGTATAAATTATCCATTCATTTACATTGTTATATTATCTGTGAATCTGTGAATGGGCGATAAGCTTTATAGTTATATCGTTTATCAACTATATTTCTGTGTTTGATCTGTAATGATTGAATGATGTTGCACTATTGTGTTAAACCCCTTGACCACACTTATACACACACCAATATGGATTTCACGAGGAAATCGGTTAAGTCACAGATTTTGAAATGATTTATAAAATTGAATATTTGAATTCAAATGTTTTGAAAATGGATTGGGTTTAAAGTGAAAAGCAATTGAAATAGAATTTCAAAGATAAAATTATTTTGAATAACTTGATTAAGATTTGGAATTTAAATATTTTGATTTCAATACTTAAAATTGAATTCTATGATTTGAAACTAGGGATTAACAATATTATACTAGTTATATATGAGTCAAACCATTTTTGAAGTGTTGTTTTTTGGGAATTTGAATTAACCCAAAAGATTTAACTTGTATAAATAAGATCGAATTTCTTCGAAAACGAAAACTACTTGTTTTCAAATAATAATAGCTTCCATTTTAAAGAAAGAATCTCCAAATTATGTTGAAAAGGTTTCAAGTTTGAAATAGAATTGAAATGTTTTGAAAGCTATGAAATGAGTCTTTGATTCAAAGACCGAATGAGTTAATCCAACTTGAATTGAAATTGTTTTTGAAAGGCTATGAATGAATCTTTGGAAAAGATTTTGAAAACTATGAGTTAAATCTTTGATTTAAAGTTTTAACGAGTTAATCCAATTGAAATAGAAATTGTTTTGAAATCCGTAAATGGAATTTTGTGAAATTAATCTTTTGTTAAAAAGATTTGAAATGGTAACTGGTTTAAACCATTTGAAAGAAAGTTTTAAATTATTAAGTTGTGACTTAATTGAAATCCCTTATCCATATGTTTTAAATGTTGCGCTCACTATTCGGGTTAGCCGGGAAAGGACCTTTGGGTCGTATAACCCATTCCGAATATGTGATTCGACGTTATGGATAACATTTGAAGACCGGTGTTGAAGACCGGGTATTTGCAAGAACGATAGGATAACCTATCGATTGTCTCTGCACTGAGTTACAACGGTATAGAGACTCCTTAAGTGATGGGAAATCCGATCAGGATTGTGGATATCCGGATTGCAAGGGCTTCTTTGGAAGTGCCTTCGGTTCTGTTTGAACCCGGAACAGACTTGTATGGATTGTGTGTCTGACATTACAAATTGAGATATAAAGCAGATTTCTTTCAAATACATTTCTGTTGGTGGCGGAGAATTTATTCCTTTAGCTTAACACCCTTCTCTGAGACGTACGAGCTCAGAGGTTATGTAGTTGAAGGTCATCAACGATATATTCCCAATTTGGTAATGTGACATGCTAAGTGTTGCTGTGAAATGATCATTGTTTGATCATTTTTGATATGATCATTTGTTGATCATTTATCTTTGTGATCATTACTTTGATCATTTGTTGACCCAAAGCATGGCTTTGTACCAAAGCGTGGCTTTGTGGACGAGACTTCGTCGAGCCTTACACCCCGGAATGGTCAAAATAGGAAAGATGCGGCAAGGTTATTAGGGTGTAGCGCCCCTTTAGGGTATGTACATCTCCTTCTGGATAGAAGTGGTATCATGGTATGGAGCCCAGATACTTACTTATGTGGATATCACAAATATATATATGTCTTACTTTGTGATTGATGTTGGGGCCCCGGTTAAAGGTTGTTACAACCGGGAGGTGGCATACTCGTGTCAGTAGTTACCCAGTTAGGGGTAACCCGGCCTTGTGTTGGCAGAGATCCGGTTAGGTTCTCGAGACGTCCTTCCAGAGGCGTTTCCATGTGGAAATGGGAAGTTCCTTGGCCTGACCATTTGTTGGAAATCCAAAGAAACAATACGAACCTTGTACGGTTTTAGTTGTAGAACCTGCCTCCTCAGGAGGTAGCTATAGCGGGCATAATATAATGGTACCTATGCTGGCTAAGATTTATATTCTACTTTCGAAATTGTTTTCTACACTATGCACTAATAATAATATCAAATGATTTGATTTTGCATAGTAAGCATGTTTGACTATCACAAGAAGAAATCTCCTCCAATTCTGTGTTTGCATTGTGTGTGTGGCGGGAGGTCTTATGGTAGTTTCATTTTCAAAAAGCATTGCGAATTTACTTTAAAATTCTCTTGTTGATTGTTTTAAAAGATAAACTATTTTCGTTGCTCACACCAGTTCCATGACTGATCTGGAGTTTATTGTTTCTTTCCTAAACTCTGGATGCTCATTATTTTCTACACGAGCAGTCTAGAGTTGGGTTTTTAGATAGTTAGATATAGTGGATTATCTGGAGTTAGTTCAGTCTTTGGTTCGCACCAGTCTTGCCTAGCTTGGTGCATTGTTATGGGGAGTTCGAGCTATTGCTGGATTGGTTCTTGGAGATGGAGTTCAGATTTGGAGTTCTTCGTTGAAGACTATCTTGGAGATATTTGTTCCGCTGCTAGTGTCATATATTTCTTTTCCGCTGCTATTTGTTGTATCATCTCTGATGTATATTGATATCATTGTATCATTCTGTTGTATCAGATATTGTATCAATGCTGTATATCAATGTATTATTCTTTTTGTTCCGCTGTGTTATTTACTTAATGTTGTTATAAGCTCCGGCGAATCGGATTTGAACGGTCGAATCTGCGACATTCGAATACGATTTGAAGTATGGATGTCGATTTTCGAGCGCGAAAAATCTGTATCGTTACAATGAATATTGGACTTTTAAAAAATAGACTTTTGTTGAGTAAATAGAAATTGTTTTAAATGAGATTTTAAATTACTATATTATATAATTTTAAACCATTATTTGAATTTAGAATGTTCCAAAAGTTAGCTATTATAATACCTAATATTTATTGAAATGAGTTCTAATTTTATAATCAGCATTGTAAATTTATTAGTAACTAGATATGAATTTTTATGTTGATATTTAGTTTTACCTTAAACCATGTTTCGAAAATAAACCATTATTCTTATTTTATAAGTATATACTTTTAAATGTCTTAAAATTCATTATAAATCCTCTTGAGATGGAAAGCGAGGTTTATTAAAACAGATAAGATTTTAGAAGAAGATCTTACAGTGTATTGTGAGAACTTAAATAAATTCTAAAGTATAAGATAAGTAAACTTCGGAAGGTGAAATAAAATTCACAAGGGAAGTAGAAGTGAAACTGGAATTTTAAATGAATATAAATGACTTTGAAAATATTAAGGAGATTAATTAAGGAATTATGGGATTTATAGAATTCAAGTGAAACAGGTTGGGAACTTACAAATAAAATTGTAAATGGTTTTGAGAAAATAAAATAGGAAATAAGTGAATATTTTCCAAGTTTTGAGTAACAAAACGAAGTGGGAAAAATATTCTAAGTGTTGGGAAAAGGTTGAAATTTGTTCCGTAGGAATAAAAAGAGATTTGAAAACTATTTTCAGAATGTTGAAGTATGAAAATAATATCTTGTGAAGATATTTTTGAGATAAATAATTTGGGAAATTATTTAAGGCCTGATGGTTGCTTGTGGATGTTATTTGATAATTAAATAACCGACTATAAATATTAGCAAATGTGCTGATCGTTTCGAAGAGACCAGGATCGAATTTAATTATCCGAAAACCACTTCGATCTGGTTTGAACGTAGCAAACGAAAACTGTGAAGATGATGAAGGAGGTGATTTGGTTTGTCCCGACCCAGGGCAATTTATATTGACGAATTCTAGCAGACCATCGTCAATGGTGGACGATGAGCATTATATGTGGATGTGTTTTAAAAAGGTAACGCATAGCCTCAAGCCTCATCAATCGTGAATGGCTAAAATAGGGGAGGTGCAGCATGGCTAAGTGGCTAGCACCTAATTAGGGTTAGATTTCCCTTGTCTAGATGTCTCTTTATTTGGTTGTGTGGGCGGTTGCTGATCACAACCATGGGATGATCTTATTCGGACTATCCAGTAAGGGGTAGCTCTGGTCTTGTGTTGTAGAGGATCAGGAGTGGTCTCGGTACTCTGATCTAGACCAGGTACTATGACGGGCAATACCCCAGTAGCCCGGCCACTGTATGGAATCCATTTTCTAATAAACGCCTGTACGGTTTTGATTGTGCCCAACTATTGCTGGAACATGAGATGCAAGCATTTCAGCTAGATTTTATTTCTTTCTACAGACACTATTATAATATCAGAGGATTCGATAAAAATGTTTTGGTTATCATAAGGTAAAAACCTGGCATATTTATTTGTGGCGTGGTCTTACAAGATATCTTTGTTTTAAAGTATTTTCGAAAATATAATATTCCAATTGAGTTTGGTTTTCTTACGCTGGGTTTCCAGACAAACTCGGGTATTATTTTATTATGATGCTCGGGTCAGACCGAGTTGAAGAGATCCAGGATAATATGCTGTGGAGCTCAAGAGGCGAGCTAGATGACAGAGATGTATCTCCGTACTTGAATTATTATTTCCGTTGTGTAAGGACAGATAATAAGCTGTCCAATGTGATGGATGATTGTTGTACTCTGATAACGGTATGTATATATAACAGTATTGATTTCTTTGTATTTAAAAGCTATTATTATATATATTATATTTTGTTCCATTGCAATTGTGGTACTCTGATGTTGTCATTTTTATCTTCTTCTACCTCTTTCTTCTTTTACCCTAATGACATGTAAATTACGGCACTTGAATATTCGGCAGTTTATATAGTGAACGTATAAATGCTGATTTTCAAGAGTCGAAAATCCTCGGCCGTCATAATATACATGGACCTGACTCTCGTGAGTTAGCTTAAGGTGGATAAATTAGGAGCAATTTACGGGCCAATTTAGGTAGCTCCTCCGATCGGACAAACTTCTTCGATACCATTCAATTACTTTGTGATTGATTGGGTGCACTCTTGGATTTTTGGAAGTGTGGATCGAGTTCGACGGTAGCTACGGCTATGCGTAACCAACAGTCTGGAAGTGTAATTGGTATATCTACCTTGGCATTGTCTAGTTATTCCATGTCACCTACCTTATCGTGACCACTAAGAGTTTTTTGTACCATACCTATAGAGTGCCCTCTGACAACGCCGTGTACGGGGGAGATTATGGTACTATATAGACTATGGAAATATATAAAATATTTTAAGGGGGATATGGGTAATGCCTTAATGCTATTTTAATACTTTTACTTTACTATAGACATATTATAATAGCGTATTGTACTACATAGTAGATAGTTCCACGGATCCTTAGAGGATGGGTATCCATAACATCCTTTGAGTTACTTGTATTTCAGTTGATATTTCACTTGAGTTGGATTTATTGATATAAGAATGTTAATCCTGACTTGATCGTTTTGTGTTTTACTTTATGCTAGGGTCAAACTAACTGTCACAGCATTTGAGACTCGCCTTTGAAGTTAGAGCTTCGCTTGGAGATCCATCTGTATCTATTCGGCTTTCAGTTATTCAGCTGACTCCAGTGATTCTTCAGATTTTGTTATTTGACTATGTATTGATACTTTTATGTATTCGAGACTTGTGTTGTATCTTGTTTTAACTCTGTTATATATATATATATATATATATATAGCTGCTTCATGAACTACTATTCTTTTTTTTTCTTTGCTTATTATTATATTGCTCTGTATTTGTGATTCTGTGATTGATTTATTTACTGTATATGCTGTGTTTTGCCAAATATAAATTAACAATCTGATATTTTGAGCAATTCAAGTCCGACATATGCGGATGCGAATGGCACGAAATGTCGGGATGTTACAAAATGATTTTCCAGTTTATGAAAATTTAGCAGGTTGCACCATAAAGGATAAGAGGTCATGTCTTGTTTATGGCGTTAATACATGGTCAATATGGCTACCATTTAGTAAGAAGTCTGCATATTAGGCCATAGGCGATTCCTTGATCCTAAATATAAATATCGAAAATGAAAAACTTGTTTGATGGAACCATAGAGAATAGGCAAAGGCCTCTAGTGCAAATTCTCAAGTCTTTGATATTGTTAAAGATAGTGTAAGGAATGGGGGGAAAAAACCAAAGGAGGAAGAGAAATATAAATAGAAAGTGAAAGAAAAAAAGGAAAAGGAAAATGGGAGATAAGAAGAAAAAAGGAAGTCAAATGTGGAAGAAGAAGTCTATTTTCATTGATTTGCCTTATTGGTGGGTAAAATGTAATTAGAAACAAAATTTCATCTTCTTTTCATCTAAGTAATCAGTATTTTATTGTTAATTAGTTCTACTCCATTTTTTATTTTCTTAGGTACTACCTTTGCGCATAATCTAGATGTAATGCATGTTGGAAAAAAATATTGGTGTGACGACCCGAAAATCCTACCCTTTGAATCGACGATAATCCACACATGTCCGACCCAAAAAAGCATAGACTGAAGGAAAGTCAAGAGAAAGAAAAGTAGAGAGAAGAAGAGAAGAGAAGAAAGAGAGAAGATAGAACCAAACAGAACATTACAGAGTCTCACATCGCAGCGGAAAACAAATAATATCATATCAATGATCTTTACAAAATAGAAACTGTATATATACACACATCAATCAGAGTTCAACAATCAATCAATAGTTATCAGCCTGAATATTTATAATAACCTGTCCTTATAAATGCCGATAACTTAAAACAACAACTAAGCAACAATGCGGCGGAAAATCAAACAAATACGGATGTACGAAAATGAAGATCTCCAGCTCTCCTGCTGAAGCTCCAAAAGCACCAAATCATAACCTGTAAATATACTCGATCTGACTGGAGCATTGAAAGGGAGCAACACTCGGGTCGGTTTGGTAAGCCAGCGTGAGAAACATACTCAACTAAATTTATTAAGTTACCAAAACTTTTCCTTTATCAAAACAGAAGTATCTTGTAAGACTAGTTCACACATAAACATGGGCATGTTTTTACCTTACGATAACTAAAATATTTTTATATATCAAAACGTTTGATATCATTTCTAATGACATTCTTTAGAAATCTCTTTTCAAATAAACTTATTCAAATAAAGTATCAATACTTGGACTAAGTCTAATGGAATATATCCGGACCGGGTCAACGGAATATACAGAACGAAATATATGATACCTAAAAGGGGTAGCTGAAAGGTTTGCAAGTCATTATAGCTATTTTGGGAATACAATCAAAACCGTAAATCTCGTATTGGGATTGGATTTCCAGCATGATAGGAAACTAGTGGAAAGATCAATCTGTATTCATGGCTTACCTCCATGACTCAAACGCCGTTATACAATAACATAAACGGCTAAAAGTGGATGCAATCTGCGAATAACATCCAAGGACTCGGACTTTGCCTATCCCTGCCATGAGGCCCAAACGTGTCAGGTACCTGGGGCTCAGAACATCTGATAACCCAAATCACTACTATCCAAAATGCGAGCATATATCTGATAACATAGAATCCCATCATAACCGGGGTGTGAGGCTCATGAGGCTACGATTACCTTTCATATATCACATATCACATCTCTGAATGCCACACTGCCATTCCTTTGATCACTATTTGACTCCCACAAGCATACAACCTCTGAGCACGTATGTCTCAGAGAAGGGTGTTAAGCTAAGAGAAGTTGCCTTCTCCGCCACCAAGCAGATGTGCATTCTTAAAAGTCAAATGTTGTGTCTCAGAAATGCCATGTCAAACATTCGCCTATACAAGTTCGTTCTGGGGTTGAACAAAACCGAATGTACTTTCCTATCACATCCTGTAGGGAAATCTCTAGGATTAGCAGCGAATAGTCCTCGCATTGGATAACATAATAAAGAGACCGCTTCTACTATACGTATATTGGGATCTTAACCCCAAACGATCAACTAGCAGTCCCCCACTATGAAAATCCAAAATATTAATATCATCATAAGCAATCTGCATAATCGTCGCATATACGTTGGTCCGAAGTGGTTTTCAAATAAATCTGATCCCCTCTCCAAATTTCAACTTGCTATCCTTCAGGCCAAGAAGGAAGCTCGATAGATTGGAGTAATACTCCGCACTATACGAATCAATATCCTCAACACAAAGGATAATCAAGCCTACACAGAAGGCAAGTACTAAGTGTACGACTAAATAGTTCCCACATCAAGTCGAGGAACTAAAATTTGGCTAATGTTTGATACTCGGTTATTTAACTACCAAAGCAAATAAAAAAATATTTAGCACTATATACATTCACTGGGCCCTTTTAATTAATTTTTTGTTAATTAAATCATTTGCCAAATATTCACTTCAGATTATGTTTTAAAAAGATATATTCTCAAAATCATTTCAACTTCTATTTTGGAAAACATTTCCAAATACTTATTTAATAATAAGTAATTCACAAATCAATTTATCTCAACACTTAGAAAATATTCTATATACTTAAAACATGATTAAGTATATATTTTATTCTATAAGGAAAATGTTCACTTAAACAAAATTATTTAGGTTAAAACGAATGTTGCGTAAAACGTCGTTACGACAACCCAAAATCACTAGTATAGGGATTAGAAAATTAGATAGATATATGAATCCAATACACTATACAAAACATCTCCTTTCGAAAATCATTTACTATAACAACAATGTTATAGTCCATCATTTTCTTATTTCTTGAAAACGTCTATTTCAACAATGAATGTTGAAATGTATGGTTTCGATACTTAACACGTTTTAAAACACCTTCAAATCATTTTATTCCATTTAAAATATCACTTCCCAAAACATCCATTTTATTTAACATATTATTCACGGTCCAAAATCATGAATATAATGTCTTAACTAAATTCATTGCTTCTATATATTCATTAAAGGATTATCCACTATCCAAAATCGTGGATATATCTCCTTTAATAAACTTCTATATTTAATTTATCCAATTCAATTAATTTCGGATTTATAAAATAATGTTTATAAATCACATATATATTTTATAAAAACTTCAAGTTATAAAATTCCTTTATCAACCAAATCTATATATATTTCAATTGCATGCAAAAATCAATTTATAAGTTAATTTCTTATAAATTCATTTATTTACAAATTCATTCCTTTATAACTTCGTCAATTATAAGTATGTAAATCTTATTTACCAATAAGACACATTTACAACTTCATTTTAACATTTATAAAAACTCCTTTAAAATTCCATCACTTTTGGTTTATAAAATACCAATTTATAAATCTTATATATAAACCATTTATAATAATTCAAACTCAATTTAATAAACTTATTCTTTTAATAATTTAAAATCTTAGTTAAAACTTATATATCTCCAAAAATCATACTTTATAAGTATATTTCACTAAAATCATAATTTTTATAACATAAAAATTATAACTTTTATTTATTAAAAATCAATCCCTTTCCTTAACAATTCAAAATTCAATAAATGTATATTTTCAAAATCACTTTAAAATCCTTTTTAAATTCGAAATCGTCACTTAAATATTCTTGAAATTCCAAAAATAGGCCCAATGCTGCAACAGCACCAAATACATCAATCATGGCATCCAGAACATCATATATCATAAGATAACAGAATATATTACAATATCTGTAAATAAATCAATACTAGTGAGGAATCCAGTTGGTTCCCTCCAACCTGTCACTTGCAAAAAATATACATATTAGAATATGTATGCAATGTCCACTTCGAGGTAGACGCACGTACAAAGGGTCATCCGCTCGTATACGGGAAAGTATAGGGTCATTTGCTCCACTAAGCAGGTATATATCCAAATATCAATCAATATATCATATATCATATATCATCCAAACAATCATCAATCATCATATAATAAATTATTTCTCACTTATATAAAAATATCAATGAAGCAGAAAGAGTGAGTTGTACTCACATTGCTTGTAGTCAACGCGATAACGATTTATTCCGATTAAAATTAAACAAGTGTTTAATTTCAACCAAAATTCACACTAGCTCCAATCAACTCCAAGCTAGCTCTAAAATATATTTCTCATCAATACGAACCCAACGCAATCCGTTTCGTGGGAAACGAACCTCGTATGACAAAGATACAATGTTTTAAAGTGTATACGAATTATAAGATAATTAATTTACTATTTCTTTTTAATTTTAAACCTAGTTTCATTCCTAGCCGCACGATTTTACGCCCAAGATCTCAGCCGCGTGATTTCTTCTTTCTTCTTCCAGGTTACATCGTTCAAAACTGAACCGATGCCGCCTTTATCTATAAATTAACACGGCTCCACCGAGTACTTTTACAACAATCGAAAGACGCCATCGTGTAGCCCATGCTCCACTCCACCTTCACCGCAATCCACGTTGAGCTCGGTCACCATATGACCATGACATTCGTGTGTGAACGCGACCAACTTAGGATCAATTTCTGGCCTCAACTTGACGAATTAGCACATCACAAACGTTGGATCGTTAGATTTCATCGTGCTCTTCAAGTTTGTAGTTGGACGTTTTGCGTAACTCTCGATGGAATTGGAGATATTAGAGGAAACAGATCGTGTAATTCTGGCCATTGAGTATTAATGACGGCCTGCCTTAGCTGGGTTAGGATTTGATGAAAATTAGAGAAAATCATGTCCTTTTATAGAAAATTTCAAAACACTATTCATCTGGAGAATTTTTGAACTCCAAACGAAGCATGTCGCTTGGCATTTATAATGTTTTACCCCTATTCCGAACGCAAAGGAATATATATCGAGAGCCAATTCGATCGTATTTGAAAGATACGTTTTCGAATTGAATTATTTAAATTTAAAATTTCACTTAAATAGATTTCTATGCGTTTTAGCTTGCCCTGAACAAACCGTAAATCGGATTGACACAAAATTTGAAATCTTACAATAATATAATGTTACGTGTAACGACCCAGAATTTTTATTAATTAAAATTTTAATATTTAATTAATTTTAAATATTAATAAGTTAAATTTATAAGTCAGATAATTTTATTTCGAATAATTGGATTTAATTAAATAATTAAATCGATAATTTAATATGTTAAATTATGGAAATAATTGAAAATTGGGTTAAATATGATTGAAAATGATTTGTAAAATTTTATTATATCATATTGGAGTTAGAACGATATTTTAGAACTTTTAAAATCGAATTAAAAGTTAATTTGTGAAAATTGAATATTTTAATATTTAATCGACTAGTGAAATTAGCCATTTTTTTGAACAGTCTCAGAATTGGACGAAACTAGTTCCATTGGAACCGTAATAGTTTGTTATTATCGGATTTCAATTTTCGTAGCAATCGGAGTTTTCGTTTGATCGTGGCAGCTCGAAACGCATCGAAATTGTTTTAATATTAATTTGGCGAGTAAAAATAGCCATTTTTCAAAAATTCTCGGATTTCGACGAAACCAGTTTCATCGGATCCGTAATGTGATATTATTGTATGGTTTCAAATTTCGTGTCAATCGGATTTACCGTTTGTCCGGTGCAAGCTAAAACGCCTAGAAAATCGTTTAATCTGTTTAATTTTAAATTGAATGTTTATTGCAATAACTCGCACAGATGACCGAATTAGCTCCCGAAACATATTCCATTGTGTTCGGAACGCGGGGTAAACCTTAGAAACGCCAACCGACACGCTTCGTTTGGAGTTCGGAAAATCCGGGATGAATAGTGTCGCGTGAATTTTCTATAAAAGCCCCCCCTCTTCATAATTTGCAATATCAAACCCTAGGGTTTTGAACTGCAGCCGCCACCCCTGATATGAATGGCCAGAAATTAATATCTTTCTCTCCTCAATTACTTCCAATCCATAAACATTTAGAGAAAGTGTTCAACATGAAACTTGTAGAGCATGAGGAGAGCTTCGAATCTATACGGAGTTGATCGAAATTGGAGCGACGTGGAGGGAGAAAAGGGGGGCCGACGCCTGCAAGTTGCGCACGACTTCAACGTGCTACAGGGGGCCGAGCTCTCTATGCTTGCAGCCGAATGAAGCTCTTGTCACGAGCTTTCCAATGGCGTTTCCTGATCGAATTATAATCGAGCGTAGTGGAAGCATAATTTAACCCTAGTTTGGAGCATATGGGTTGCGTGCATTTTGTGTTGCCTGTAGATGGAACGTGGAAGACGGAAGATGAACAAAGAGCGGCCAAGATCTGCAGGCAGTAAGATGGAGGGCTGTGATTAGGTTACGAAAATAAATTAAATTTATGTTGTAAATATGTATCTATAAATTCGTGAAACTTTGAAAATGCATATCTTTTTCATACGAGGTCGAAAATGCGCGAAACCAGTTGCGTTGGAATCGTATGGACGAGCACTACGCTATGAAATTGGATTGGAGTCGTTTGGAGTTAGTGAGAATTTTGGGTAAAATTAAACGCGCGTTTAATTTTATTCGAAATAAATCGCTAAAACGAAATTGAAATCAAGGTGAGAACTTCTCACTCAATCGAATCGGTTTTGATTTTATTTTAAATAGTTATATTTAAAATACTTGAATACATGTTTGAATGATGATTGTTATCTATTGATTGTTAAAATAGACATTATGCGCCGTTAGTAAGCGGATGTTATTTATTAAAAACATATGCCGCGAATATTTCATAAACAGTGAAATTGGTATTATTTATGTACTTGGATTTGATTTCCAGCAGTATATAGCGGATGAGACCCTATTGCGCCGTCTATTTAGCGGATAATATTTTAAATCCCATATACCGCGATAATTTCGTACTTGAACGGAATTGGTATTGTGCTAACATCTTTGGATGCAGGAAAACAGGTTGGAGGGATCCAACTGGATTCCTCAACAGTATTTATTTGATTTCATATATTTTGATATTTGATTGATTATCATATCGATATACGATATCGTTGTAGTCGTGATTGACTGTTTGGTATGTAGCATCATTGGGCCAAATTTTGGAATTTTAAAAGGATTTTTAAAGTGATTTTTGAAGAGTATACGTTTATAAAACATTTTTGGAATTGATTCGTTTTAAAAAAATAAACGTATAATTTTAATGTTATAAAACTTTGTTTTTTTTTTTGAGAAAAATAGTTAAAAGTTGATTTTTGAAAATATGGGGTTAATGATTTTATAAAATGGTTTAAATCGGGATTTTTGAATTTACTGTGAAAAGTTTAAAAAATAGGATTTATAACATTTAATTATTTTATAAATCAAAATGATGAGATTATAAAGGAGATTAAAGATGTTTTAAAAAATGAGTATAAATTGATTTATATAAGAGATTTATAAATGGATATTTGTAAATTCAAATATTGGAATTATAAAACGAGTTTTTATAAGTGTTAGAATGAATTGTGAATGAATTTCATAAATGAATGAAATTTATAGAATTATAAACGGTAAAGTTATAAATGAAATTTTATAAGCAGTAGGTTTATAAAATTTGTAAAGTTATTTGAAGAATAGATATGGGTAAATAAATGAATCTTATAAGTTATAAAATTTATAATTTGCGAAGTTTAAAGGAACGATTTTTGCAAACAAATAAATTATAAGTATTTAACTTATAATATGAACTTTTAGTATATCATTGAGGTATGAAATTGAATAGGTTGATAAAGGAGATTTATAAAAGGAAGTTGTTATAAAATAAATAGAAATGGAATTTATAAACATTGTTTTATAAATTCGCAAACGACTTATTTTGATAAGTTAATTTTTATAACTTATTTATCGAGTTATATTCACGTTTTAGACAGTGAATAATCCTTTAAAATAAAATGAATAGAAACGATGAAATTGGTTAACAAGGTATATTCACGTTTTTGAATAGTGAATATTATGTTAAAGAAAATGTTTTGGATGTGATGTTTTAAACAGAATTAAAACGATCTAACGATGTTTTAAAATGTGTTAAGATTCGAAACCATAGATTTCAACATTCATTGTTGAAATAGACGTTTTCGAGAAATAAAAGGAAATGGTGGACTATAACACTGTTGTTATAGTAAATGATTTCCGAAAGGAAATGTTTTGCATAGTATTGGGATTTATATATCTATTTTAATTTCGAATCCCTATACTAGTGATTTTGGGTTGTCGTAATGATGTTTTACGCAACATTCGTTTTGGCCCAAATAAATATGTTTAAGAGAATGATTTCCTTAAAGAATGAAATATATGCTTAATTCGATTTAAGTATATTGAATATTTTCCAAAGGTTGAAAATAAATAAAATTTGTGAATTACTTATGAATAAATAAGTATGGAAATGTTTTTCCAATGTGAAATGAAACGTTTTGAGAATTTATCCTTTTGAAGATAAATTGAAATGAATAATTGAAATCGTATATGCATGGATATTTTGGAATGAAAATTCACTATGGAATTTATAAAAGGAAGTGGAATTTGTTTAAAAAAATAAATATTGATTTATTTTGAAGTATTGAAAACATATATCTTATAAAGATATTTTTGGGAAATAAATAATTTGGAAAATTATTTGGAATCTGGTGATGTTGTGCATATCCATTGATAGTTCAATAACCGACTATCAATATTTACCTTCGAAAGGTATTTGTTGTGATTTGTTTGAATTGGAATGCCACACTTATTTTTAAATTATTGCGCTCGTTATTCGGATTACCCATTCCGAATAGTGATACGACGTAATGGATAGCATTGATGACCGGTGTTGAAGACCGGATATTTGCGAGAGCGATAGGATGACCTGTCGATTGACTCTGCACCGAGTTGCTCCGGTATAGAGTTCTCCATATGTGATGGGGAATCTGATCAGGATTGTGGATATCCGGATTGCAAGGACTTCTTTGTAAGTGCCTTCGGTTTTGTTCGATCCCGGAACAGACTTGTATGGATTGTATGTCTGAAATTACAAATCGAGATATAAAGCTGATTTCTTTCAAATATATTTCTGTTGGTGGCGGAGAATTTATTCTCTTAGCTTAACACCTTTCTCTGAGACGTACTAGCTCAGAGGTTATGTAGTTGATGGTTATCAGTGATATATTCCCAATTTGGTAATGTGACACGCTGAATGTTGCTGTGAAATGATCATTGTGTTGATCATTTGTGATAGGATCATTTGTTTGATCGTTTATCTTTGTGATCATTTCTATGATCATTTGTTGACCCAAAGCACAGCTTTTGTATAAAGCGTGGCTTTGTGGATGAGACTTCGTCGAGCCTCACACCTCGGAATGGTCAAAACAGGAAAGATGCAGCAAGGTTATGAGAGATAGCTCCCTTTAGGGTGTGTGCATTTCCTTCTGGAAAAGGGTGGTATCATGGTATGGAGCCCAGATACTTACTCATGTTGAAACACTTTATTTGTGATTGTGTGATGTTGATGACGAGCGCTCGGTTAAAGGTCCCAAAGGACCGGGGGATGGCATACTCGTGTCAGTAGTTACCCAGTTAGGGGTAACCCGGCCTTGTGTTGGCAGAGATCCGGTTTGGTTCTCGGGGACGTCCTTCCAGAGGCGTTCTCATGTGACAATGGAAAGTTCCTTGGCCTAACCATTCGTTGGAAATCCAAAGAAACAATACGATCTTGTACGGTATTAGTTGTAGAACCTATCATTCACTTATGGTGGCGCCCCACTGTTTGGATGGTATCTATAGTAGGCATAGTTCGAAATGTCTATACTGGCTAAGATTTATATCTTTATTTTCGAAATGATTTTCCCTACACTATGCACTAATAATAATAATATCAAATGTTCTTTTTAATGCGTATCAAGCATCTTTGACTATCATAAGGAGAAATCTCCTCTGATTCTGCGTTTGCAAGTGTGTGTGTGCGGGAGGCCTTATAGTAGTCTCATTTTTAAAAGCATTGCGAATTGACTTTAAAAATATTCCTCTATTTCGATTTTTAAGATAAATAAACTGTTTTGAGTTCTCACACCAGTCACATGACTGACTCGGAGTTTATTGTTTTCCTTCCTAAACTCTGGGTGCCCACCAATTTCCACACGGGCAGTCAAGAGTTAAGGTTTATCAGGATATTCTAGAATTCAGGAGTTGCTGGAGGCAAGCTGGATGGCATGGCGTATTACTAGTATATAGTATTTCTTTTCCGCTGTTTGTTGTTGTTTGTTGTTGTACACTCTGATGATGTAATGTAATGTTTAAAATGTAATAACTGATATAGTTCTTTGTTTAAAGATTATTCATTTATTTATTATATGTTGTTCCGCTGCGGATTGTGAGATTCTGATATTGTTCTGTTGCTTTCGGTTCTGTTCCGTTCTATTTTCTATCTTTTCTCTTTTCTTCTACCTTTTTCTTTTTCTTAAACATTGAGAATTCGTATTTCTGTTCATCTTGAGTTAATCTATGGAGATTAGTGTATATTCAAGGAGTACGGATTTGCGGGTCCTCACATTACGGACCTAATGAAACTTGTTTCGTCGAAATCCGAGACTGTTTGAAAAATGACTATTTTCACTCCTCAACTAAATATTAAAATATTCAATTTCTACAAATTAACTTTTAATTTAATTTTAAAAGTTCCCTAACATCATTCTAATTCAAACAGAATTTAATTCATCTTTATTAATCATTTTTATTCACATTTAATTAAAATATCAATTATTTCTGCAATTTCAAATATTAAATTAACAATTTAATTATCCAATTAAATCCACATATTCGAAATATAATTTATTTGACTTCTAAAATTTAATTTTGAATATTTAAAACCAATTAAATATATGAATTTCAAATGACTGACGTTCTCGATCGTTATATTCTACCCTACTTAAAAGAATTTCGTCCTCGAAATCACCGAGTAAGAAAAAGTCACAAAATCCATTAACTTTTCAAAATAATTCATTCAAATTAGATTTACCAAATCTATTTAACCTTTTAACTTTTTCCAGAATCCAATAGTTAAACTTACAAAAACTTTTCTAACTTTCAAATCCATTTATTGTTATCTTTCCAAAACCAACTAATATCGTTTAACTTTTAACTTGATATCAAAATTATATTTATCATAAATTTTCCAAAATTCCCAAAATTTTCTAACGCCTTAAATTTTCAAAAAAAAATCGCCAATGTCTCCTTTGTGCGCTTCGATCGTAGTAGGATCACAACATATATGTATCACAAATATACATCTCATCATCGAGGATGAAGCATCCCGTAGGGGAAAAAGTACAAAAGTACGATATGTAATCCGAGATATGTACCTTATATATTATTAGCGAGCATATGCGGCTAATATAGCGCGAAAGCGAGCACCAAAAGCGAAGCAAGTGCCATCTGTACCTACTATACACTCAACTAATAATGAGAAACATGTATATATGAAAGTAATATCAATATACAACATATATCAAAAACTATATATGCCAATATAGCAATGCAACAATAGCAACAAATCCAACTATCAAACAACTATCATCCAACTAACATCCAACAAATCAATATCTATCCAGTCAAACCATAACCAAATCAATATACATTCACTTTCACTAATATTCATTGAATTGATTTTCAATTTAATCATATTTGATTCATTAGAATTGGATTTTACTAACATTCATTCATTCACTCAAACTAAGTTAGTTTACATTCACTAATTTATATTCAAGTTTGTTTGCTTCCAAATCAAATCAATTTCATTTCTATTTATTCTTACTTCACTTTCAATTTGAATTCAATTATTTCACTTTCAATTTCATTAATTCAATTCCATATGAATTTTTTATACAATCAATTAACATCCATCTAACAATCAATGCATATCCAACATTACCAAATTAATTTACTTTACTTTCATTCAATTTGGTTCAACGCTTTTAATTTCAAATTGGTTTAACATTCAATTGACTTTCATTCAATTACTCAATTCACAACTTCTTAACTTAAGTTTTATTCAATTCTTAACAACTACATTTCCAATGCTGATTCATTTTACAAATAGTACAATTACATAACTCAAATTCACATTCTATTAATTACTTCATTTATTAATTTACTTCGATACCAAAATCAACTTTATTCAACATTACTTAAGCTATATTTCATTTTATTCTCACTTTCATTTACTTTCACTTATACAACTTAAGTTCATTACAAATTTTATTGAAATTATATTTTATTTAACTTTACTTAAGTCAAATTTCATCTCACTATTCAAATTCATATCTTGTTTTACTAAACAAAATAGTTTAACCATTTTAACAATTGGTTTTACTTACATTTTCTCATTTTATAAGTTATACAACTTATTTATTCAACTTTCCTAAACGTTTACCTAAGTATACATCCACTCATATTTTTATAATTTCAAATCATATATCTAATATGCTAACTCAGATTTATTATTTCATATTATAATTCCAAATCTCATTCCACTTATTTCTATCACTTCCAACTTGGATTATAAATCAAATTTGTTTATCATAACAAAACTTCAATT